>CM069235.1:34327521-34952521 GCA_035582765.1 Acer negundo | reverse complement strand
TTCTAATTTGATTTCTCAATGTTACAATCATTCAATATTGAACTTGTTGGGGATCATAATACATATATTTTGGGGCATGTTCTGGCCACCAAAGATGCTAGGAATGAGCGAAATGTATGAAATAATACCACACTAGATATGCTTATTCTTTCCTTTTTAGTATTTTTTTTCAAGTCTAACACCGAATAGGTCAAGAGTTATCGAGACTTGACAAGTACGGCCCAAAAAGAAACTCCCACTCCATGGGAGAGGTCTCCCCACATTTTATTACTTTGCGGACAAATGTGAGGCTTGAAACTTTATAATTGATGGTGTGCTTAATTACTGTGACTGTGCCCAATGAAGAGGAGGAGGAGAAGAAGAAACCTGAAGTAAACAAGGCCATTAATATTTCTAGCTAAGTAATAATGCTGTTTACATGACTTCTCATTCAATGACATGAAAGAAAGCTTGAATTTGTATGTTTGTTTGTTGTGTGATTTATGTTCAATTGTTCTGTTTTTTTTTTTTTTGGGGAAAGTGGACATGGAAGACTTGGCTTCTCATCAATCATCATCATCATCTATCAACCCAATAGATTCTTACCCTGTACGTATTTATTTATTTTTTCATTGTCCAATGGATTTAAAGATTTGTAAAAATATTTAAAATTTAAAATTTAAATTTTATATTGAGATTTTGCAATTGCAACCATATTTTGTTAATTTTAACAATGACCTTGTTAACGACAAAAAATGTCACCCCCAAAACATGCACTAATTATTAATAAGAACCACATTGCATTTCAACTCTTAGCACAAATGACAGTGTGCATCTTATTCTATGTTAGTGGTGGAAGGTTCGAATCTCACTTTATGTATTGTACAAAGATGTGTGGGGAGTTTTCTTCCTGATGTTGTGAGAGTAAATATCTCTTGTTATGGGAGTAAATTTTCGGACCGCACTGTTTGTTTTTAACGGTTTCGGTAGATCTCTAACTATTCAATGTCACAATATATGTTGTATTAAAATAAATAAATAAATAAGAACCACACCTTTTAATTAATCTTAAGATTAGACCATCTCTAATGCATATACATATGCCAATGTTAAATTTGACACAAATAATAGTAAAATGCTATATTTGGCACATTATTTTAGTACTGTACTCAAATACATAATTCTATTTTAAATGCTATTTTTTTTTTTTATTGTTTAAAATTATTAAAGTTAATAAATATAATTAATGTATTCTATTTCTATAATATTTTTTTTTTATATTTAAAATTACAAATGTAACAATTAATGTATTTAATATAATTATAAAATAGTATTTTTGTAATTAAAAAAACAGCATTTATTGCTGTGCCAAATTTAGCACTGCACTAGAGCATGTTTTTTTTTTGTTTTGTTTTTTTATTTATTTAAATTTTGTACTAAATTATAACATTGGCATACTAAACTAGTATTGTATTGGAGATACTCTTACAAGTTTAAATCCATGCCCTCTAGTTAAAAGAAATTATTAAAAGAAACAAAAAAAATTTCAAAGTAAATACAGACCAATAGGTTAGGACTTTATTAGTAATCTATCTATTGTTAATCTTCATTTATTACAATTTATAATAATATAGATTTTTTTTATTCATAACTTCTTTTACAAAGAAAATTTCTATAAATTTAGGTAATTTTTTTTAATTAAAAATAAAGTACAATTTACAATTAAAAATAATTCTAAAATTTTAAATACAAATGGGTTACAGTTTAAATATATTTGGGTTACAGTTTAAATATGATAATTGTTTAATAAATAAATAAATAAATAAATAAATAAATAAATAAATTTAAATAAAAAAAAAAAAAAACTAGTAGATATACAAAAGCATTCATAGAATATCCAAGTGTCTCAACAGTCAACACGAATAAATACTTGTAAATTCATTCTAAATCATTCATTCTCCACCACTGCAAAACCCTTTCCCTTTTAAAGAAAGTATAGGACTTTCAAAGTTTTAATTAATGTATTATTAGATATTTATGACCCCCTTCCAGCTGTGCCATCAATGTCCTTGCTTTGCTTTCACGTGGCCTGCTGGGGTTTTCCCACTTATGGAATATCTGGTTTTCAAAGGACCCATTACAAGTGTGGAGTTTTTATTTATTTATTTATTTTTTTACATTGATGTAATTTTAGTTGTTTTGTTTCTTGCTTTTAACTTGTGCCAAAACTCTAGCTATGGTGAAGTTTCTTTCATTTTATAAGCTTCAGATTTTGTGTTTAATTTCTTATCTCCCATGCATTTTTATCTTCATATTAATTAGGATGTTAATCTGGGATGCCCATCTCTTGTACGGGTGACCTAGACAACGACCATGAACCGAAAATTCAAAGACTTTTTGAGGCCTTTTATTTTCCAAATTTTAAAGATGAAATCTGAGACAAATATTCTCTTTTAAAATTAAGATACTAAGTGAGAATTTTCAAACAATAAGCAAAGACGGAAAAGAGGTCAATGAGATTATTCCAAGGACAATGGGGGAGAAAAATTAAAGAAAGAAGTGACATTTCAAGACATAATTGATATGTTCCAGATGGAATAAAAGTATATGAGATATAATTCATAGATTATGTTATGTGTCCAACAACTATATATGTAATGTTAATCAATATTTCTCATATTGTAGAAATTTTTTAGAGATGGAATCTGAGAGAAATATTCTTTTTTAAACGTATTATTTAAAATTAAGATACTAAGATGAGAATTTTCAAACTATAAGCAAAGACGGAAAACGACATACTCATTTAGGTTGATAAGTCCGGTGATAAATTTGTTGGTATGTGTAATTTTTGAAGTTTATTAGATTTTATTTTGCTAGTTTTGGAATTTTAATTTGTGAAGTGTGTAGTACAATGGTGGGACCCAAGAATTTTAATCAGGTTAGACACTTGAACAAAATAACAATTATATACAAAAATAATGAAAAATTAAGATAATAGTAAAATGAATTTTGTGGGAGTTATGAATTTTTTTAACATGATGATCCAATGTCAAAAGAAGGAAGATGAAGCTAATTGGAAGTTTCAGAAAGCATAGGAAGTGGCACAGGCTCCATTCAAGAATTTGCTAACGATGGGGTTCATGATATGGATGGCTGGAAGTACGGTGCATCTTTTTAGCAACGGTATCACTTTCTCGGCTCTCTGGCAGCCTATTATTGCTCTTCAAGGGATTGGAAAGGTTTTTGAGCCTTATAAAGACAGTAAAGTAGATCTTAATGGGCCTAAATTGCTCTTCATCACCCTATGTGTTTGGAAGATTAACACGTTGGGGCTTCTTCCTACACACGCATCGGACTGGGTTTCATCCTTACCCTCTGCTCAGTAGTCAGTAGTAGTGGTGGTGTTCCGCTGTACTAATGTGCCCATTTATTCTTAGAGAAGCGTCTTATTAAGAACCTGCAAGCTCACGTTAGAATATTCAGGTGGTGGCTTGTTCTATGTGGATGTGGCCACCATGAACTTGATTTGTTACACTTTTTTTTTTTTTTTTTTTTTTTTTTTTTTTTGAGAAAAGAACATTTCATAGAAAAGAAAAACAATTACAAAGAGGAAGGGCTATCGCCTAAAACAAGACTCTCCAAACAGAGAGTACAGTCTTCCAACCACACCAACTCGTCAACATAAGACAGAGCCAACTTAGCTAGCCCATGAGCGACAGCATTCGCAGCACGGGGAACAAAACTCACAGAGAGAACTAAACCCTTACCCAGAATTTTTAAAATATCGGAAATTACCACCCCAACATCAGCACAATGAGGCACCTAAGAACTAATTGAAGTAACAACATTTAAGGCATCGGACTCCAAAATAGCAGGATGAAGACCGGTTTGAACAGCAAGCAAAATGCCCTTGTAGATCGCCAAAGCTTCGGCTACTTGAGGTTGATAATTGGCCTCCATCCCAAAGAAAGCTGAACCCATCACCAACCCATTGCAGTCCCTAATCACCACCCCCAGCCCTGTTACACCCACCTTCGGATCCAAAGCGGCATCAGAATTAATTTTAGAAAGCATCCCACCAGGCGCCTACCAGCGAGGGACGACCCTCCTAGAAATGACATCAGGAGTCACCTTCATAGAGGACAAGTGAAACTCCTTTAAGAAAGAGTCAGATCGGCCACAAATCTTTGCATCATCCATCACGACCTTAATATGCACCTTTTGATTCCGTCTGAACCAATTCACCACCAAATCACACACAACAACTCAAACTCTTCCACTCTCAGACTATCCTACAAGAGAGAACGAGATCAATAAAGTCGACTGAATCTAAAATCTGTCCATTGTTACTGATCACAGAAGCCAACCTGGCCTTCTTCAACTTGGAACACCTCCATAAAGCATGTAAAGTCGTTTCTTCCTCTTTCAAGTAGAACAGACACCATGTCTCCGTATGAACCTTATGCGAAAAAAGGTTAGCATAAGTTGGGATTCCATCATTACAAGCCTTCCAAATAAACATCTTAACCTTGTAGTTGAATGCGCCAAAAGAACTTCTACTAGGATTCCATAGAGTTAAAACCAGACCCGTTAGACTCAACCGAGGGATTCTTTTCGATTTGGTACCCACTTTGGACAGTATAACAGCCCGAGGAGTTGAAATGCCACAATAACTTATCCTTCAAACCTGAAAAACTGGGAGGAATACTCAAAATAAGATCAGCATCTACTGAAATAAACGACCCTTTCACAATGCTCTCATTCCACTCCATTGAATCCAATTTCAATAAATCCACCGTTGCCATATGCCCAAGCAAAAGACACGATTTTAAAAGATATTAGTCGTGGGATCCAGCGATCATTGTAAATCGAGATCTTCCGTCCATCCCCAACTCTTCACCTAGAACCTTTCTCAATCACTCCCCGACCCTAAAAGAGACTTTTCCAAAAAAAAAAAAAGAAAAAGCCATTGTTACTGTTCTTAGCTTTAAACAGGTCCGTAGATGGGAAGTAACATCCTTTAATCACCTTAGACGCCAGAGAATTCAGAAATTGGATAAGACACCAGCATTGCTTAGCTAGCATTGCTCTATCAAAGACACTCAAATCTTGAAAACCCAACCCTCTTTCATTCCTAGACTTACACAACTTCTCCTAAGAAACCCAATGCATCTTTCTCTTCTTATCTCCCTCACCCCACCAAAACCTTGCACTCAGATGATGGAGCTTCGAAATTAGAGAGATTGACAGCTTGAACATGTTTATAGAGTAGAAATGGATATATTGGATAACGACTTTCAACATAACCTCACGACCACCTGCCGAAACAAGCGACTTTTCCAATCTTAAAGCTTTTGCCAAACCCTCTCCTTAATATTATTAAAGAGGACCCTTTTATTCCTACTAGTAACACACGAGAGACCCAAATACCGATCATGGCACTCAACCACCTGCATACTCAGCAAACCGGCTAGCCAATTCCTATTTGCTCATGAGATGTTCTTGCTAAAACATATAGTAGATTTTTGGAAATTAGTTACTTGACTCGAAGCCACTGAATACTCATCCAAAATTTGCTTAATGTTACCACATTCAACCGCAATTGCCTTGGTAAACAACAACCAGTCATTAGCAAATAAGAGATGAGTTATCTTTGGCCCTACTTTACTGCATCTGAAACCCATAAAATTACCACGATGCTTCAAATCCTTTATTAAACTCGAAAACCCCTTCGCGCAAAGAAAGAAAAGATAAGGGGATAGAGGGTCTCCCTGCCTCAACCCCCTATAAGGTCTCACATTCCCGCACAGCTTACCATTAATGATGAAAGAAAAAGATACTGATGAAACACAATCCATGATATTAGCAATCCAGTTATCTGAGGAGGCCATTTTACGCACCATTTCCTCCAAGAAAATCCACTCAACCTTGTCATATGCCTTGGACATATCTAACTTCAGAGCCATGAAACCGTGTTTTCCTTTCACCTTCCGTCGAAGTGCATGCAAACATTCAAAACCAACAATAATATTGTCAGTAATAGCCCTCCCATGTACAAAAGCACTTTGTGTTTCGGCAATAATCCCATCAAGAACTTTCTGCAACCGATTTGCTAAAGCCTTCAATATACACTTATACACTACATTACATAGACTTATCGGCCTTAACTTCGACATTCTCTCCACTTGTAACACTTAACTTCATTATTTAGTTGTGGAATATTTAATTAGGGGAAAAAAAAGATATAGTAAAATGAGTTTTTTTATTTTTATTTTTATTTTTTTTATATAAAACAAAATTGATTGTATAATGAAATTTAGATAAAATAAAATAAATAGAACACTTACTTAAGATAAACTAGATAATCTTACATTAAAAAAAATTACAAACAAGAAACATAGTATTAAAAAAAATAATAATAATAAATAATGAAAAAAAATGCAATATTTATTCTTAAAATAATAAATTACAATCTAATTTAATAATAATAAATTTTGTTTTATATTTACAATGAATTCACAATAAATTTATTCAAAAACAATTGTTTAATAAATATAACTAGACATGTTTTTGAATTTTTTTATCTTCTAGTTATGGGTAAATTATTGATTCTAAATAAATTAAAACTATAAAATAAAGATAAATATTAATGAAAAAATAAAATGAATCATAATAATAGATGGACTATTTTAATACAATATATTAAAATTTAAGATTTTAGGGTTTATTGATCAGATGTGTTAGGTATATCAAACTAAAACTATTAGAAATAATAAAAGTTTAAAATAATAATAGATAATTTATTATAAAATAAAATAGAATTAAATAACCACAAATTGAGGGTGGTTAAGAAAGTGACGTTAAAAGATAGTGAGTTGTTTTGTTTTAGAAGAAGATAAACATTTAAGAAATTAATTGAAAATGATAATTAAATACAAAGTACATAAAAAAATTGTTAAAATTACAAGATAAAATTGAATTTTAAAAAATAGATAGTTATTTTGCTCGAAAAAAGTTAAGGTTAGGACTTAAAACCTGCCACAAACAATGTGGAAGAAAGGAAATTGACTAGCTATACTAATAGATGATATTCTATATTGATATATATATATATATATATATTTTTTTTTTTTTGAACAACTAACAATATATTCAATGGCTTGACAGCTGAAACAGGAAACGAGAAGATGAACCAGGTACTACAGCCAAGCCCAACCAAAAACAAAACAGCAAAAGGAACACAACAACCCACATGCAAAAAAAACCAAGACACCTTCCAAAACAAAACACAACAGAACCAACACCTTGAAACACCCTACAAAAACAAAAAACATCGGAAAACAACAAAGAAGAGAATGAAGAGATCACATGTTACACCAATTGAACACATCCCTTGAACCACCAGAGCCACTCTTAGCCAGCAAATCTTCGACATAATTAGAAGCCCTTAAGCTGAAACTAACAGTCGCTGAACCAAGGCTAACATCAACAAACTCCCATCTTCATCTTCATCTTCAAAAACATCACCAATCCATCAATTTTTGGCTAGATCCTATGCTTATCTACTTGCAATAACTTCTGACATCTCCTGCTCTATACCAGTGACATCAAGACCTAGCAAAATTCCAACTTCCATCACTTTTGACATTTCTTCCTCAATTATTCCAGAATTTCTAGTCTTCATTCTATGATTACGAATGAATCCATTGTTGATTTCCCTTTCTTTTTAGCAACCAGATTGAGGATTACCACCTCCTCCTCTCTAACCCTCTTTTCCTCCTTTGCTACCACCCGCTGCCCTAGACATCTTCTACCTACAGCCGACACAAAATCTGCTTCCTTATCAGCCTCCTCTATGATTTGAACCAGAACGTCCTCTCTATCACTACTAATAACCTTAACCTCTGCTCCCACTGCCTCACCTCTGTTCTAATCACTCTTTGACCTAAAATTCTTCTCAGCTGTCAAGGGATCATCTTCAGACGCAAAACTGAAACTCTCAGACCCTACATTCAACCCAGCAGTATTCTCAACCCACTTAACATGACCCTTGCTATTAGCTGGGCTTATTTCCATAGGAACCAAGTCCATACAAATATCTAAACTATCTTTGGCTTTTAGAGTCTTTAGACTAATAGGACTTATTGGGCTTTCAGAAGTAAGGTTGAAAGACACTTTTTTGGGTCTTAAAAATGCTTGCAGCCCACTCCTTTCATCACCTGGTATCTTATCCATCATTGTAGAACATTCACTCTTTTCCTTATAAGACTAAAAAAACACACTTTTCCTAGCTTCTACCTCGGAAGACGAAGAGCTATCTGTTGAGCTGCAGATTCTATTCCTAACACCACCAACCCTCTTTTCCAAATTCAAACTCCCATTCTGCACCATCACCAAAATCGGCTTGTCCTTCATCTTGTTGATCCATTTCTTTTTTCCTTTTTCAAGGATCCTTCTTACCACCAATCCCCTACTTTTCTTGTCCAGCTTGCAACGTCCAATCACACCTCTTCTGACAGTCCTATCCTCCTAATATCTCTAACCAATCACCCTTTTGTTGCCCATCACCTTGCCAACTTTTGTAGAGTCAACTAAAAAGGCCTCACCTACCTCTTTTGGCCAATAAATTTGAAAAATCTTCCTTTCCAGCAAAGGATTCCGGTTAGCTTGGAAATTGCTCTTTCTTAAGGCCAGTAAATTTTCCAACCATAAAATATCCATCGGAGTAGCATCTTCTTCAACCTTCACCATATAAGGTGTGATACCTCCAACAATCTTAACATTAGTAGAAACTGGATATTGATGAGGGATTAACACCAACATCCTACCTTTGTCTAAATGAACTCTATCAACTGTATTGTTTTCCACAAACAAAGGCTCCCCTATTTGCCACCCTAATTTCATGAAGAAGGCTTTTGACCAGCAAGACATCAGAATGCCCTAACAATTAATCCAGGCTAATCTTGCCTGTAGCATAAAAGACTTAGACCATCTAACCGTGATTGAAAAACAATCATCCCACAAACTCCTTTCTTTAATAAATCCTTCCTTTTGATACTCAGAGTCAAAAACCCATAGGATACAATTGTCTCCAAGATATGCTAAAGTGAACTCTACTCCAACTTTCTGCAGACGATTGTTCACTCTTGATACCTCTGAGAATTCCTTCAAAACGCCTACTGCACATCTTTTAAGCCAGACCTGGTCATTTTTGCTGAAATCCCAAGCCATTGACAAAGTCTTCTCCTTCTCCTTATCTACGGTATTGTGGCTTTTATCTTGGGATCCTCTCATAGCCTCCGCATAAGAGTAATGATTATGAGACTTCTTCTTGGTGAGATCTCGTCCATTCTGCCTCACATCCTTCCCATTGATGAAAATCTGACTCCCCGGCTTCGTGCTTCTCTGTTGCCATCCATGTGCCGCCATTTTTGTTGCAATAGGCCACCCATACACATGCACACCGTTTGTAGTCATAGCCACCTTGGATGCTTCTTCCAAAGTCTCAAACCTTACAAATGCGAATCTGTTTCTCCTTACCCTCATCTCAATAGAAAGAAAAATGTCTCTAACCTTGCCAAAGGGTTTGAACAAACCCCACAAGCATCCATAATCCACCTTTGAATTAAGATTGTCTATGAAAATGGAAAAAATATTTTCCCTAAACTCTCCACCATTGTCACTCCTTGTGAAGGCATAGTTTCTCTCTTTAGGATTCTCTCTCATATTACATCTCTAAAAATCTAGATTAATGGTATTGTTAATGATTATATTATATTGATAGTTATATATGTAAAACACAAATCAAATTCGTTTTAAAATTTGAGGTAGGGCATGGGCCCCACCTGGTCTTAAGGTAGGTCTGCTTCGGTGTGGAAGTATATTTTTATTTTATTTTATTATGATGTTGCAATTTTAAGGTTTCATAGTATTTTATTTTGTTATTATGGTTAAACTTGATTATTAATTTTTTTTTTTTAACTATTAATAACTAAACAAGGTATTATTGTATTATTCATTGTTTTTAGCAAATTTTTTTTTTAATTCACGTGTTTGCGAACGTGGATGTATGCAAAATTTGTAGGTGAACTAGTGAACCTGTATAATTTTGTGGGTTCGCAGGTGGGTTTGGATGTAGGCAAAACCTGTGAGTGAAAATCCGTCCACGAATCCACATAATTTTGCTGGTTCGAAGGCAGGTGTGGATTTCAAAATGGGATGCGGATGCGGGTGTGGATTTAGCAAAACTGGCCTGAACCCGAATCATTTCTCATACTGAAATTTGCAAGGGATTGAACAATTGAATTTCTCTAGCTCCTACCAAATCCCAGTAAGAACTCTTTATTATTATTTTTTTTATCTGACTATTCATGTAGTGCTCAATAGATTCCATTGCTTGAAGGTGTTATAGAATAATTATATATATATATATATATATAGAGAGAGAGAGAGAGAGAGAGAGAGAGAGAGAGAGAGAGAGAGAGAGAGAGAGAGAGAGAGAGATGCATATAATTCAAGAACCTATTTCAAACAAAAATTCAATTAAGAACTTTTTTTTATTTGACTTCTGGTGCATATTGAACTTGAAATTTTTTTTTGACAATAAATTGAACTCGAATTTTGTTTGCAGAATATGTAAAATTATATTCTTTGATAAATTTTTTGTTTTATTAAATTGAACTTTGTTTGCAGAAGAACATACAAAATCTTATAAAGAATGTTGTATGTTAAATTACTTCTTTTAATTAGTATGGATGTAAATGTAAAATTTCTTATTTTCTGACAATTTTATTTAAAAGAAAACAAACATGTTGATAGTACATTCGGATGTGAGGAAAAAAAAAAACAAACATATCATTCATATTCAGATTTCAGTCCTTATTCAGTTTTCAAAAAATTCAGGACTGTTCAGTATTCAGACAAAAAAAAAAAAAAAAACAAATGACCCTAGCCTAAAGCAAAAATGTTAAATTAGGTCTTTTGGTATTAAACATTAAAATATTTTATTTAAATTTTCATATTCTTACCCAATATAAAATTATTAATAAAATTATTTAAATTTTCATATTCTTACCGAATATAAAATTATTAAAGTACTATCTACAACTTTTATGAGATAGTATCTCAAACATGTTCCATTTTTAGTTTATACTTTCTTTCTCTGAATTTTTTTTTTCTTTCTCTAAATCTAGAAGAGAATATTTTTATTTTAAGTTAATAACATTTAGTTGGAAAACAGTTATTATCATTTAGTTGGAAAGAAGAACCAATCACTCAACTCAATGAGTGATTATTTTATATAATTTTCAAAACCACTCAATGAGCTGTCCATGAGTTGACTAGAATTTCTTAAACCCTTGGTTAACTCAAGGGTGCACATCTTTTGGGATCACAATCCCTTGATTCATGCAATATTTAATATAATGGGCTTACAATGGAGTACACAATAGAATAGACACCACATTATGAAGAGATTTCATTAACAAGTTGAATACAAAACAAAATCATTTCAAATGAATTTTCAGTTGTTTATGTCTATTATCTAGAGTCATTTCTTGATGAATGTATGGAGTGGGAACCAAATGCAGATCATTTGTTCAGTCTTGCCAACGGAGGCTCTATCTTGGCTATATATGCAGATGCTAACTGATGCGCCTGATAATACATCCTTGTTTTAGATGGATATTATAATATTATTATTATATAAATAATAGTTTGTGCTTTTGTTGACAATTGACATTGTGCTGGGAATCAAGCGTATCTGATACGTCAAATGGTGTATCCATTGACTTCTTTACAAGTTTAACTAGATGATACTTGGGGATATTTGGAGGATATTTAGTGGATACTTGGAGGATACGTTTGATAAATGATAAATTATTTTAGTTATTTTAGTATAAAACGGGATCAACTTATAATTTCAAAATTTTAGGAGTCAAAATGAAATTATAAGGAAATTTTAGTTTTGATTCCAATGACATGCATGGAGAATACCGGGATACTTGAGATTACAAACCTTTCTCTTGATGAACCAGAGTTAGATGCCAAATTATTTATATCCTTTAACAATATAAATGATGATAATGAAGTTAATTAGAAATTTAAAATATGTTTTATAAATTTTTAATGTATTATTTGGATTTTGTAATATATTTGACTTATGTGACATGTTTTATTTGGATCATGTAATATGTTATATTGTTATTACTTATGTAGTTATGTGACATGTTTTATTTGGATTTTGATTTTGTTTTTATTTTGAATGAATTATCAAATATGTTTTCATATATTATTATTATTATTTAAATATAAATATAAATTATTTTAATTTATGTATCCTTCTATATCGACATATCGTATTCTAGTTTTTAAAGATTTACCGTATTCTGTATCGTGCCGTATTCGTATCCCGTACCCCGTATCAGTATCTGTGTTACATAGGATAAAAACAATATAAATCAAAACTTTTTTATTGAAGTAAATATAAATAAAAACTAATATATGAAGTTATGAACAGTTTAAATAATAACCATTTTTTTTTTTTTTTCAATTCGTTCTCTCGATTCAAATTAGAATACCGGACAATTGAGTGGAGAAGATCTTCGGTTCGCTCTTTCGCTCGCAAATGGTCCTCCTTGTCCTCTCACTGGTCGATCTCCTGCGAAGCCGTCAAGAAGCAGGAGTAGAGGCACGACCACAAGGACGCCTCGTCCGCCGGTGACAAGAAGTCATGTTCTTCGTCGCTTGATGGCTTCTTCTTCAAGAAGGATCGACATAAATGTAGTTATCGTTATGAGCTCGTTGATGACGAGGACAGTGATGATCAAAACGAAATTATTGATAGAGAAGAATGGTAGATACTACTAACTCTTCTTTTTATTTTGTTGAAATTACTGTATTTTAGGGTTTAAAGTGTATTATTTTAGAAGCTGTGATTATCGGTATTTGAATTGGTTAGGGTTAATGAATTTTGTGGTTGTCAATTCAGGTGTTCCAATGAAGAAGAAATTAGTCACTTTTTTAACTCTCTGTTTTGTTCATTTTTATGGTTTAGTTACAATGTTGTGAAGATCTGAATTTGAAAGTCTATATTGTGAAATTTTGATGCTCTTTGTTTCATTTATTTGATTGTGTATTAATATGAAGTAGATGTTTTTTATTTATTCGTTTTATGTTTTTGTTCCGCAGTGTTGAGATTCTTGTCAATTTGAGTATATAAATTGTGCTCGTGATGTGAGGCTTGTGTCATATGAAATGCCCAATTCCGTTTCTAAAAAGCATGATTAGTGAGTAAAATTGAGGTATCATTTAGTAGGAACTGCGAACCATTTAACCAAATTAATCATCTTGGTTGCAGAATATGTGGGAGTGGATTTTCAATAACATGTGCTGTATATAAGGCAAAATGTAGCTGTTTGTATGATTTTATTTATGGTTTTTTTTTTTTTTTTATTTTTTTTTTATGTGTTTGTTTCATATTTCAGGTCAAACCTTGTGATATATGTGGTGGTATAGGCTCTGCAGAGAAGATTGTAACTTGCTTTCGCTGCGAAAAGGCTCGGCAACTTGTGTATGATCCATCCATTTTGACTCTCTGTCTCTCTTTTTGTTTTTCCATATGCATTGTTTTCTTGTATCGGTATTTTTAACAGCATCTTGTATGATCAAGGTATCATTACAAAGGTTTTCAAGTGAAGTTGATTAATTGGATAAGAGTCATCCTTGTTAACCGCTAAAATTGGTCAAGAACCAAAGAAGAATTTTTCACCCAGAAATCAAGGAGGAAGTGTTTTAACAGGTAGCACCCGGCTACCTCTTGAAGAAAATCCAGACCAATACATTGGGATATATACCCAGAAAAAGCCGAATCACGACTATAAGCATGAAGATTCCAATCCTACAAACCACGCTACACCATCCTAGTATCCCACTCCCGTGTGGGCTGGGTATCCCACATCTATATGGACGGGGTATCCCGCTTCTACATAGGTTAGAAATCCTGCCACCATGTTATCCCTGTACCTCGCCACAGCACTAATCGGTGTCCCAAAACTAGAGTAACCAGGGAACCAGAGGAAATCATGATTCAACAAGAAGAAGGGTGACAGGGTACCCTGACACCTAAATACCCCGACACCGCAAAGAGCTAGTTCGCCAAACAGTCCAAGTATCAGGTAAGGATGCCACCAAGGTTTAAAGCTACAAAGGAGAACATAAAAAGCGCTAGCGTTTTCATTATTAAAAAGGAGGACTCATTCCCACCATTTAAGTGTCCTATTTAAGGTAGTTTCTGTTGGAATCCACCCAAGAAAGAATCACTTGATTTTAGGGATTGGATTCCATACGATATCTCCGTTTATCGTCAAGGAAAGTCCCATAATTGTTGAAACTCTTGACCGAAGTTATAGGAGTGCATGACAAGTAATGAGACCTATATATATGACATTATATTTAATTATGGTTAGATCTTTGGAAAAAATCCTAGAGACACTGCTTTTTCTACTTATCAACTTGCGCGAGATCTCTACCGCTGATTGTGTTAGACTTCGCCTACAATGACCGGTGGAGATGATTGTTGAAGACTGTATTTATATTACGCAAAGCCATTGATTGTATTTTTTACCTTTATAATATAATACAATCGATTGTCATACTGATCTTAACCCTCTTTATATTGAATTGTGCTTACTGGAAATCATAGGTATCGAACTACGTGATACCCCTTCGACTGTGGTCAATTCTTGATCGTGGTCCATTAAAGTCGTTAATTGTAATTCCATCTCGCTGGTAAATTTAGGTTAACAATCGTCTTGCTTTTTTGTATTTTTATTTGTTTTGTTTATCTAGTTCGGACTACATTACTAACAGGCTCTGTTGCTTTTCTGCTTCAATCATTTAACACGAGTAAAGTGTAAGCTGGATGTGAAGCTCAATTAGAAGAAATTGAAGCTGAAATAAAGTGAAAGCCAGAGAGACTTGTTTGGTTGCAAGGTTTTTACTCTCTTCCACCTGATTTTAAAATCGCTAACTAAAACACATACAAGCAAGGAAAGGTGACTTCTATGAAATACGTAGTTTAATGGTTTTTTCGATGTTGATTTTTATATGAATTTTGATTTGTTATTGTGGACCTGTTCAGATATATGGAATTGATGCAGCTTCTGGAGCAGCTGTTTCTGCTCTAGATGGTTCAGTGGGAGATCATGTACTTGATCTTTGTGCTGCTCCTTATGCAACTCTTCTTTCTCAAATAATGTAGTATGCTTAAATATAAATTTCGTTGTGTGAGGATGTTTATTGTTTAAAGTGGGATATTTATCTTTTAACCGAACTCTTAATGTAAAAAAGACAAATTTTTATGTTATAACTTAACTCAGATAAATGGGAAAGTTGATTAAACCTGTTAAGAAAATGAATTTTGGTTTCTTTTTAAATTCAATTGGGAGAATTGTATTTGATATCTAATTTTGGATTAAGTGCCAACTTATTTAATGAACCAAGCCATTGATCCCTGATTGTTTGACATGTTTCTCTCTATTACCATCAATTGCTTTGTTCAGGTGCTAAACCTTGTATGATACTTGATATTCTTGGTGATTCGGGTTCTGGTGTCGATATTGCAAGACATGTGATGTGATCTTGTCAATAAAAATTTCACAACATTCATATGAATGGATGTCATATCTTAAATGAAAGATCACTTTCTTTGCATGTTGTAAAAGATCAAAAATGTTTTAACACCACCTTATAGACAACATGAATATGGAGCACATTAACAACATGCATTTTATGTCGTTAAATACTTGTTTTGTTGTAGTGAAGAACTAGCAGAGTTTCCGGATGTGAGAGATGGAAAGGGCCAACACAAAAAAGAAGTGAATACCGACTTTTCAGTTGCTAATAATTCTTCCTTCAAAGAAACTCTAGTTAGCTTTAGTGACAGCAAGGACATATGCAAGAATGACTGCAAATGTGTTGGAGTTACAGGATCTGTCATTATTGCAAATGTAAAAAAAAAAATTACATTGATTCTAACCGGTTGTAATTAGTGATTTTGTATGAAAAAAGTAATTTATGTTAAAATAATATTTGTTAAAATTTAATTATTAAAAATTAGTTATATTAAAGAAGAAGAAGAATTATTGATCCCGCACAATAAAAGTCATTTATGTTAAAAAGTAATGGGAAGTGAAAAATTTATTGAAGAAAGTAAAAATTAATAATGAAAACATAAATTATTTGAAGATATAAATAGAAACAGATATAAAGATAAAGATAAGGATAGATGGTGTAGTTGGAGTTGAAAAAAATTAGAAATGGAACCTGAGAGGAATATTTTCTTTAAAATGTGTTGTTTCAAATTAAGATATAAAGATAAGAATTTTCGAACTATAAGTAAAGACGGAAAAGAGGTCAATGAGATTATTCCAAGGACAAAGGGAGAGGAAAATCAAAGAAAGAAGTGACATTCAAGACATAATTGATATGTTTCGAATGGAATAAAAGTATATGAGAAGTGAAAGATGTGTCCTTAAACGTTTGAATGTGATATTCCAAATCGAGCAGTTGACTGACTTTGTTTATTTATTTATTTTGGGGTTAGTTAATTTATGCTCAAAGAAGAAAAGTACTATAGTCAGAGTATGTCAACTCTAAAGTATGTTTCAAGGATCGAATCAACTACGAAAATGTTAAATAATAACAGAGAACTTTGAGGTTTGTTATGCCAAATATTCATTTAAATTCATATCAGGAATCA
The DNA here is from genome assembly GCA_035582765.1 of Acer negundo. Taxonomy (NCBI): domain Eukaryota; kingdom Viridiplantae; phylum Streptophyta; class Magnoliopsida; order Sapindales; family Sapindaceae; genus Acer; species Acer negundo. The sequence goes on along the minus strand of CM069235.1, from coordinate 34,935,783 downwards.
TGAGAAGGGAAGAATCATGAAATTTCTTAGCTTTTCTTTTTTCTTTGTTGATCTTTCTCTTCGTTAGAGATGTACATGCAAGAAAACTTCAACAAATACAGTGTTCTACTTCTTCATGTGGAGACATCAAAAACATAAGCTACCCTTTTCGGCTAGATGACGATCCGATGCTTTGAGTGTCAAATTGAGTTTGTTGATTGGTTCATATTTTCTGCAATGCATATGCTTAATATTAATTTATATTTCTTATGCAATCAGATCCGCCAATTTACATAGTCTTATCATTGATACTATCACTCCTAGCAAATTATCTGTTGCGTTTCATTTGCTCCCTGATGGAACTCCTTTTCTTACTCCTGTTCTCATTGTGCTCCTATCCACTTATCTCCTTTAAATTTACCGATCTGTGTTACTTTCTTATGGATAACTATCTATTTAACTTGATTGCATAAGATTATTTAACCTGGTATGTGTCTCCTCTGCATTATTACTACATTTTAATGAATTCTACTCTGATTTCTTATTGTTGAGGCCTCTTATAACTGTCTATTAAAACATTATTTCCTAAAAACAGAGCATATATGGGCTGCCTCCCCTTTGTTTTTTCTTAAAAAAAAAAAAAATTGTTAAGTGAATAGCCATCAAATTCTCTCACAAAACCATAATTTAGATATTAAAATGGACCTTGTCAAAGTATTAGATTGTTCCTTGGTGGTTGTTACTTGTTATATATTCTTCTTTTGATATCTGCTGGAAAAATTGTAGCTGTGTTGGAACCAAAAGCCGTAATCTTGATGGCACTGGATGTGTATTTTTTTATAAACCTTTAACAGAAACTTCAAATGAGAAGGAAGAAGTAGTTTAAATCATTTTTTCATTTCCTTCCGGTATGTCTCTTCCCTCTTTCATATATTAACTTTTAGACACAACTTAAAACAGATTTTTTTCATAAGACAATGAAATAGAAAAATTTGGATCCTGACATTCCCTTTTCATAGAATTTCGACTGGATTTCTATGCCGAAAACCTCATTACTTTGTTGTTTATCTAATATCCTTAAAAATAAGCTTTTATAGATCATCGTGCTCGTTACATCACCAAGACAGCATGCCCAACCTCTGCCACTGTACCCAACTAGCTTTCAGTTTATAACCTTGCAAAACTCATTAAGTCAGTATCATTTTGCAGCTCCTAATTAACTTATGGATTTCACTTTACTTTTACGTAGTTGAACTATTAGTTTTTCAACGTGCAATTAGTGAATTCTTATTGTTTCACTCATACATTAATGTAGGTGGGAAGGCGTGGATATGGGCTTTGATTGCTGTAGCAGCTACACTCGGGATTGCAATAATCTTGGTTATTCTTTTCCTTTTCTTCATGAGATGGAGAAGAGCTCACTTCGAAGGTACTACTAAAAAATCATATGAATCTCTTTTGAGCAAGTATTAATATTTTTATGGATACTTGCTAATCAGCTTATGTTTTTCATGTCAATCCAAACAGAGAAGTTTCTATTTGAATTAATGAATGAAGCAAAGGAGATTGAAATTGAAGGCAAGAAAAGGCTTCAAGTTAAAAGTGTATAGTGTTTCATCCATTATGGAAGCTACAAATTGCTTCTCGGATGAGAATAAACTCGGAGAGGATGGTTATGGAACTGTTTACAAGGGGTTGTTTGATGGGCAAGAGATAGCCATAAAAAGGTTATCAAGAAGTTCGAGACAAGGGCTTGCCGAGTTCAAGAATGAGCTAACAATAGTAGCTAAATTACAACACACAAATCTAGTGCAGCTCCTAGGTTTTTGCATTCAAAGGGAAGAGAAAATGCTAGTCTATGAGTTCATGCCAAATAATAGCTTGGATTCATATATTTTTGGTTAGCACATTTTCTTCTACATCAGTTTAAATTCAATCATATTGAAGATGCCTCAGTCATTATACTATAGTTTCTTAAAATTGTTATATTTTCCCTCCATTCGCAGATCAATCTAAAAGGATGTTGTTCGACTGGAACAAATATTTTAACATCATTGAAGATATAACTCAAGGGATACTTTACCTTCATAAGTATTCGAGATTACGGATAATTCACATAGACTTGAAAGCCAGTAATATATTACTAGACAATAACATGAATCCTAAGATATCTGATTTTGGTATGGCAAGAATATTTACTACTACTCAATCTGAAGCAAACACAAATAGAATTGTTGGCACACGGTAAGTAAACCACTTCTAGTTGATGCAAACTTTGCTGCTTATGTGAACCTTCTCATTTAGTTATGCATGACTGATTATTGTCTTATGAATGATATCTAGTGGTTATATAGCGCCTGAGTATGTGGTAATGGGAATCTTTTCTACAAAATCTGGTGTCTTTCGCTATGGAGTTTTAATGTTGGAAATAGTCAGTGGTAGAAGGAGCAACAGCAATTTTAATTTTTATCAATCGCTTAACCTCATTGGATACGTAAGTTTTGTGATGTAGAGTCATTTAAATCTGATATTGCAACAAGTAAATGTATGTATTGAATGTTTAAAATGAATGGCATTTTGTCTCAGGCATGGATGTTGTGGAAAGAAGATGCTGGATTAGAACTAATGCATCCCACATTACGTGATTCATGTTCTGAAGACACAGTTTTGAGATGCATTAATGTGGCTTTGCTTTGTGTGGAAGACAACCCACTTGACAGGCCTACCATGGCAGATGTTATATCCATGTTAACAAGTGAATGTGTAGAATTGAAAATGTCAAAACAACCTGCATTTTGCATTGAAAGAAGGGTTGCTGAGGTCAATTCATCAACCGGAGGCATGGCTGAGAATTGCACTATAAATAACTTAACCATGTCTGTAATGACCGGAGGATGATGATATTATAATGATTGGTCTCGTCAGGTTTCAGTAAATTCTGGTCCGATTGGCGTAAGATTTCAAATTTTTTTATTTTATTTTATTTTATATTTTAAATTCGAGTTATCCTTTCATATAAATAGTAATTAATTGGTTTTCGAGCTATAGTTTTAAATTAAAAAATTTGAGTTATCCTTTCATATAAATAGTAATTAAAAAATTTGAGTTATCCTTTAATATAAATAGTAATTAATTCTCTTTCGAACTAGAGTTTTAAATTGTGAGACATTGCATATGTGATTTAATGTTGAAGTTAATACAGATGAGAAATTTAGGAGAAAATTGTATTTGTTATATATATACAGTACAACTGGGGTTCTAGTCCCACCTTTGCCTTAGTAATACATTTTTAATTAATAGTTTTTTTAATTTCTTTTTCTTTTTGATTTAATAATTTCTTGTTTGCAGTAGATTGCCTTTAACAAAGTGATGATCATGCATTTTCCATTTTACATATGTGACCAGGTAAACTTAGAATCCCACCTTTATTTAAACCTTAAAAGTATAGGACACCACTCTTAAGGTTGGAGCAGTTGATCTTCTCAAGTTTCAGCAAACCTCTTATCTAATAATAAAAGACTTCATGAAAAGAAGAGTTTAAATAAAATTTAGAATTCTGATACATATTTAGAATTTATGTAATATTAAAAAAGAAACAGCAAAAGTAAAAAACCCTTGGGAAATACAATAAATTATGGATGTGTATATTGGTAGTTGCAAGTGTCAGACCCCGACCACCCCCATTCTAGACCAGAATCACACCAACCTCAAGTTGAATTTTTCGACCTATGCAGGTGAAGGCTCGGATCCCATTGGTTGGATTTTCAAAGCGGAGCAGTACTTCAACTTTAAGAATATCGACGCTTCACAGAAGGTACAATTGGCTTCATTTCATCTGTCGAATGTAACACTTCAATGATATCGTTGGTATACCAAAAACAAAGGTCTGTTGTGTTGGAACGCGTTCGTCAAAGCTCTCCTTCATCGTTTTGGTCCAATTGATTATGACCACCCATCCGAAGCATTGTCACGACTCAAACAAACAACGACAGTTAATGCGTACCGAGAAGCATTCGAGAAATTGTCCTATAAGGTAGATGATCTTCCGGAAAATTTCTTGGTCGGTTGCTTTATTGCAGGGTTGAATGACGAAAATCGTGTGGACGTACGCATTAAGCAACCAAAAACTCTTTCCGAAACAATCAGTGTAGCTCACCTCATTGAAGAGAGAAATCAGTTCCAACGGAAACTAGGTAATCAAATTCGGCCAGCAGCCCCTTCATACCATCCATGACCTCAGCAGATTTCCACAGTGGGAGACGACCAGTAACTTCAGTGGACCTGTTCGGCGTCTCACGGGACAGGAAGTTAGGGAGAGGCGTGAAAAAAGACTGTGTTTCTATTGTGATGATAGGTACGTGCCGGGGCATCATTGTTCTAAGCCACAACTGTTTATGATTGATGTGCATCCGGATAAGGAAGTAGAGGATGTAGACATGGACAAAGAACCGTTCGAAGAAGAGATGCCAGAAATTCTGTTCCATGCCTTGGCTGGAGCAATACATCCACAGACCTTTCGCGTGATCGGAAGGGTAGGAAACCGAGAATTGACGGTGCTAATTGATGGGGGAAGCACCCATAATTTTATCGATCAGTTTGTAGTTACTAAGTTGGGACTATAGGTGGTCCGCGGCAAGACATTTCAAGTAACAGTCGAAAATAAAGAAATTATTAAATGCACGGGACGTTGTATGGAACTTTCGCTCTCAATCCAAGGGTTCACAGTTCGACCCGATTTTTACGTTCTTCCAGTGGCCGCCTGTCAAGCAGTTTTAGGCGTGCAATGGTTGGAGACTTTAGGTCCAATCGAAATGGACTACAAGAAGCTGAGTATGTCTTTTACCCAATCCGGTCGAACTTATATATTGAAGGGGATAAGCAGTTCTGAAAGTGCTCCCTTGAGTGACAAAGAATTATTATTTCCAATACCAGTCATTGACAAGCTGCTAGATGAGTTACATGGCGTGAAATTTTTTTCGAAGCTTGACTTGATTCGGGTCTAACATGAGGATATTCCAAGAAGCTGAGTATGTCTCCGAGTACCACCAGATTCGGGTCTAACATGAGGATATTCCAAAAACCGCCTTTCAGACTCATGACGGACACTATGAATTCCCCGTGATGCCATTCGGTTTGACCAACACCTCGACTTCATTTCAGAGTCTTATGAACGACATTTTTCAGCCACATTTACGAAGGTTTATTCTAGTTTTTTTATTTATGATATTTTGGTGTATAGCAGGTCTTGGGAGGATCATCTGCAGCACCTTACACAAGTGCTTCGAATTCTCTTTGAAAATCAGTTGTACGTCAAACTCTCTAAGTGTCAGTTTAGTGTGTTAACGATGGGGTATTTGGGTCACCTCATTTCATTTGATGTTGTGGTAGTAAACCCGATGAAGGTACATTCCGTTCAGCATTGGCCTATGCCGACCTTTCCAAAAGGTGTTCGTGGTTTCCTTGGTTTGGCTAGGTACTACCGCAAGTTTATAAGGGGATTTGGTATAATAGCAGCACCATTAACAAAGCTTCTCACCAAGGATGGGTTTGCTGGACCGAGAAGTCTCTCTTGGCCTTTAACAATTTAAAGCAAGCTCTCACTTCACCTCTAGTATTGCGGTTGCCTGATTTTTCATAGCAGTTCATAGTGGAGTGTGACGCATGTGGAGATGGTTTAGGTGTTATCTTGTCTCAACACAACCAGCTGATAGCGTATTACAATGAAGCCTTGAAAGGGAAAGCTAGATTACTATCCACCTATGACAAGGAGATGTTGGCTGTGGTAAAGGCCGTTCGGAAATGGCGATCTTACCTTTTGGGCAAGCCATTTGAGATCAAAACAGACCATCGAAGTTTGAAGTATCTCTTGGAACAAAGACTCACAACGCCTTCGCAAGCAAGATGGTTGCCGAAATAATGGGATTCGATTACACGATTCAGTAACATAAAGGTAAAGACAACTAAGGAGCTGATGCTCTCTCTCATATTGTAGCTTTTCAATTTCAGGCATTGACAATTCCGATTGCGGACTAGTGGTCCACACTTCAACAAGAGGTACTCCAATAACCTTACTATGAAACCTTGTCTGCGAATCGGTCCTTGAATTGTGTCCAGCCGAGTGGAATATGGATGCAAAATGGGAAAGTGCACTTGAGTCCCACCTCATCGATGTTGCCTGCTATTTTGGCCGACGGCCACTCTTCGCCTACAGGTGGTCATTTCGGTTATCTGAAGACTCCCAGCTGTATCTCAACCAGCTTTGTTTGGCCTGGCATCTGCACCTCTGTTAAAGAGTTTATTCGGGATTGTGAAGTATGTCAACGTTGTAAGCATGAGACCCTTCGACCTGCAGGACTACTTCAACCCCTTCCCATTCCGTAGCGTATTTGGACGGAAATATCCATGGGCTCCGTCGAAGGTTTGCCGACGTCGTAAGGCTACAATGTGATTATGGTTGTTGTTGATCGGCTCTCAAAGTATGCACATTTTGTGCCATTGAAACACCCATACATGGCAACATCAATGGCTAAATGCTTTATCAATAATGTTTTGAGATTACATGGGATGCCTCTTTTGATTGTCAGCGATCGTGACAAAATCTTTATTAGTCTCTTTTGGTAGTCCTTGTTCAAGTTGCACGGCACATCACTTCATTTCAGTTCTAGTTATCACCCTCAATCCAATAGCCAAACGAGGTAGTAAATCGAACTCTAGAGCAGTATTTACGTTGCTTCTCTTATGACCAGCCTAAAGGATGGATGAAGTAGCTTGCTTGGGCAGAGTATAGTACAATACAACAGTTCATTCATCCACTAAAGTGTCTCCATTCGAAGCCGTTTATAGGGTTCCTCCTCCGTCTATGATTTCTTATATTCCAGGCATAACTAAAGTTCAGGTTGTGGACGACTTGCTGCGCACAAGGGAAGTAGTACTTCGAGACCTACGGCGTAATTTGTTAAAGGCACAGGTTCACATTAAATCTCAGGCAGACCTAAATCGCCGCGAGGTAACCTTCGAGGTCGGCGATTATGTATTCCTGAAACTGCAGCCTTAACACCAAAAATCAGTAGCATTCCGAAGTTCCTTGAAATTGTCGCCTAGATTTTTCGGGCCCTTCAAAGTTCTATCTCGAATTGGGGCAGTCGCTTACAAGCTGGACCTTCCAGCAGAGGCACGAATCCATGATGTCTTCCACGTCAGTTTACTCAAAAAGAAAAAGGGACCCGTCATCGATACCACGATTGTAACTCTTCCTCCTGTTTCAACGGATGAAGTCTTGTTACCAAACCCTTAATTCATTTTAGATCATTGAGTTATTCAAAAAGGGAAATACCGTCTGAAAACGGAAATTCTAGTCCAGTGGAAGGGAGCCTCTTGTGACGATGCAACGTGGGAGAACTTGTGGTAATTCTCCGGGACTTATCCAAAATTCGGTCTTGAGGACAAAGACCTTCTAAGGGGGAAGGATTGATATGATTCTCGAAGTGCACAGGTGATTCACGAAATGCAGGGTTGCATATGAGTTTGCATGCTCTGCTTGGGTCAGCTTAGTAGTGGTGCACGAGGTGATTGACCAAGACTGACAGTTGGCAATTAAATTGAGTATTTTCATTACTTTAGAATTAGTCGATTAATAATGCATCTGTTAGATAGGTAGTGGCTGAATGCTCTCCTTGTCTTCGGTCCTTTAAGTTAGGAATCCCTATTATCTTGGATTCTCGTTGTAATGTTGTGGCCTATTTAGGTTCACACTTTGGTATTGAATAAATCATCGGATAAAATACAAAAATCCTCTAAAACCTCTGTTCTATTTCTTCTCTGTTTTTTCCCCAAATTCTATATTCTTATCAGACAAGAGAAAAAAAATAAAAAAATTTAATTAAATCCATAATCAACTCTACAGATCGCTAATACACTTGATACAACCACTCTTAACTCTTCGTAGAGAGTATAAAAACCCTCAAAAAACTCTCTACATGTAATACACACACTTAGAGTTAGAACAGATTCACTCAAGAACTCTGAGAACACAAAGATTACAAAGGAGATAGCTACAGTTGTTCAGAGAAAACAGAGAGAGATTTCGTGAAACCATAGAAAATGAATCTGATGCCTTCTCTTTCTAGATGGCTTTCCTTTTATATGCTTATCATCTGACTCAACTTCACAATGTACTCCAACCAATCAAGTCTTGCCATTTCAGCATTGAAATCGTGACACCATCACCTTATCTGAGGCTCTGAGCTAATCAATATAACAAACCAAACGTCACCTTTTTGATAGTTGGAGAGAAGAGGTTGGACCAAGCTATGGATCATAGTACTTGGGCTTCACTAGGTTATGGAAGCACTACACCAAGAGGGAAGGTTGTTAAATGGATCCAATAACAACCTTCAATTTTAGTATTATCTAATGTTATTAACCAATGTTTCACGACATGAGAGATGGAAAATTATAATATTAAATTTTTTAACAATACTTATGTCATGAATGTGTTCAATAATTAATTTATAACAACGTACCATCATCGTGTTGTTGAATGAAAGTTGTTATTTTATGATCAAAAGACCTATAAAACAGATTTTTACTTGTTCGGATTTGGAAGATTGTAACAAGAGGCCCAAGTCGAAACTATGATCCTCTACTTCATATGGCCTAACAATTTTTAGAGACTAGTGTGTTGTAAAAATATCTACATTATGCATCGGGACTCCAGTTCCAACTTCTAAGTGATCACCAAGGTAAAGACTGCTGTATTGCACTCGTATCATTTGAGTAATGATAAGTACTCAATTCTATATACGCAAAATCTGTTTCCATGTGTTTCGATTTCTGTTTTGACTTACTTGATTGTTTCTAGTGTGTTTTGCTGTAGTGTTTTGAGGATTTGATCTAGGTAAGGGAGGGAATGTGTTCTGTTTCGAGTGGTTTAATTTTACGAATTGTTCGATTTGATTTATCTCTTACTCTAGGGGAAGGATAAAAGCCCGAAACCTATGAAGAAAGCTCCTGCTCGAAAGCAATTAGCTAGCTCGAAATCGGTTTGTTTCGTCTCTGGATTGATGCTTTTGTTTGAGGAAATGTTCTACATTTTTGAGCCGGATCTGATATGTACAACCCAGAGAGAGATGGAGATGTGAATTCTAAAATGTTCACAAGTCTTTGGGTTGAGGCCAATATTTGAAAATCAGCTCTCTATTTATATTTTTACCTTCCAAATCCATCAAAATCCAACCAAATCCATCCCTTAAATAAATCCATTCAATACACCCAAATTTCGTTGAAATTGTTATAAATCCTTCAAAGTCTGAGCTGAATACATCTGGATTTTATTGGATTTGTTTGGAATCCAACGAAATTTGGATTGAATACCCCCGGACTTTGTTGGATTTCAAACAAATCCAATAAAATCTGAGTTAAATACACCATGATTTTTAAAATCCAACAAAATCAAATCTTAAGAGTTATATATATATATATATATATATATATATATTTTGAGAAAGATATATAATTTTTTGAAATTGATTATATAATTTGTTTTAATAAAATGATCATAAACTACTTATAAGTTTTAGATAAAAACAATATAAATCAAAAACTTGTTTGAAGTAAATATAAATCAAAACTAATATATGAACGATTTAAATAATAACCAAAAAAGAAAAGTCTATTCTTTCTCTCGATTCAAATTAGAATCGCGAACAATTGAGTGGAGAAGATCTTCTGTTCGCTCTTTCGCTCGCAAATGGTCCTCCTCCTCCTCTCACCGGTTGATCTCCGACAAAGCTTTCAAGAAGCACGAGTAGAGGCGTGACGACAATGACACCTCGTCTGCCGGTGACGAGATGTCATGTTCTTCGTCGCTTGATGGCTTCTTCTTCAAGAAGGATCGACATAAATAGAGTTATCGTTACAAGCTCGTTGATGATGAGGACAGTGATGATCAAAATGAAGTTATTGATAGAGAAGAATGGTAGATACAACTAACTCTTCTTTTTATTTTGTTGAAATTACTGTATTTTAGGGTTAAAGTATTTTATTTTAGAAGTTGTGATTATTGGTATTTGAATTGGTTAGAATTCAGGTGTTCCAATGTACAAGAAATTAGTTACTCCACAAGGTCACTTTTTTAAGTCTCCATTTTGTTCATTTTTATGGTTTACTTACAAATTTACAATGCTGTGAAGATCTGAATTTGAAAGTCCATATTTATAAGGCCGCCGGCCTCCGTTCCGGCCACCGCCGCCCACTGCTTCTGATTAAATTGTCATTATTATGAATCGATCATGAAACCTCAAGTTAAAAGTTGTAAACCTTTACCACTTGACTACAAGATTTGATTTGATAAAAATTGAACAATATTTATATATAACCTATATGTGTTGTTAGAAAAAAAAAAAAAAATACTTGTTAGATAAATTTAAATTTATTCAACTAATCAAAATTCTAATTTTTATAACAGACATATATTAAAAAATATTTATTGAAACTTTTAATAAAATTTTATTTTTAAAAACATATATAGTCGAGTTATTAGTCTATACTCTATGGTCACATTTGGTTATATGGTGGAATGGTAATGAGAATGTGAATGAGAATGGAAATGGAAATGGAAAGGAAAGGAAAACTGAGTTTTTTGTTTGGTTGGAATTTTAGAATTAGTCTCTGAATCAATATTATTTTATTTGGTTAACAACGGAATAGAATGGAGTTAACTGCATTTTGACCAAAATACCCCTAATTATAAAACATTCATAATATATAATATAAAATACATATATATTATATATAATAAATAAAATAATTTATTATAATATAATATATAATACATATATATTATATATATTATAATATAGAATATATATAATAATATATTTATATAATATATAATATATATAATACATATATATTATATATAATACATATAATAGATATATATATATATATATATATATTATATAATATAATATATAAATATAAATATATATAATATATAATAATATAATATAATATAATATATAATATATATTATATAATATAATATATTCACTCAGAAAGAAAGACATCGATTTTCATTACAAACGCATGTCTAGTAGATATCACATCCTCGGAGGCATCAATGACCAGAGTCTCAAGAATGTTTATGTGAATTTTCTCCCTGCCGAGCTCCAAGATGAATTACACAGAAAGATAGATTCCTCTGGCAGACCCTTCACTGACATCACACTAGGAAAAATCCATATGTTCACCCTAAGTGCTTTGGAGAAACTTTGTGCCACTAAAAAGGTTTTCTCTAAGATGCTCAAAGAAGGAAAACAGTACGAAGTCCAATGTAAACAACCGTCATACCAGATCAAATGCAAATCCTCAGAGCAATGCATTTGCAAGACCAAGAAAGACAAGCATTTCCGGTCTACCAAGCGAAAGGGCAAGAAGAAATTCAAACTCTTCAAGAAGAAATCCCGAAATGCATGGAACAAGTCTCAGAAATGTTTTATCTGCGGACAAAAGGGACATTATGCAAAAAAATGTCCTAATAAAAAGGCTAAGTCTGCTAAGCTAATCCAACAGCTAGCAGATGATGTTCCATCTGAGGCCGATATTGAATCTATCTTCTCCGAACAAGACCATGCTGATGACAATACAGCTTTTGTGTTACAAGCTGCAGATTCTGTCTCCACCATTTCAGACTCAGAATATTCAAGTCTCTCTGAGATTGATTCTCTTCCAGTCTCCTACAAGGCAACCCCTGTCTCTCTCCAAGCGACGCAATCCGATGCACAACCAGGACCTCAAGTTCCAATCCAAATACTTCCTGACAAATATGCCAATCCTATTGATGCCATTGCCTACATTGACACTGGTTCCATCACTACCATGATGAACCCTAAGATTCTTCCTCCTGATGCTTGGAAGTCTCAAGTATGATATTTTAAAGCTGCTGATGGGAAGATATTCACGACTAATCTGATTACAAAGGCTAAAATTGGTCTCAAGATATTCCCATCCTACACCCTTTGGACACGTGTCATTGGAACCCCACTTCCTGACAAAGATATCCTCATTGGTTGTGATGTTTATTGTCAATTCAAGTCTCTTTGGATCCTCCCTACTGGACTAAGATATAAAAGAAACTTCAAAGCATTCTCCAGTATTCCAAAGATCTTTCCCTTGTCTGACATCCAACCCTTCTTCCAGACAATTCAACACAAGCTCTTACAATTCTATATCAACAGTCATGCTGATTTCCATCATCCAAATCCTTTATGGAAAAATCTAGATTTCTTTATTAAGCTTCCTTTTAAGCTCAATGAAGATGTTAACCCTACAAAGGCCTCTCATTCTGGAATGTCTCCTTCCGACCTTCATATGGCCAATGCTGAATGTGATGAACTACTTAAGCAAGGACTCATTGAACCTACCTCTTCGCCCTGGGCATGTCAAGCTTTTTATGTTGACAAACGAGCTGAACAACTTCGGGGAAAAAAGAGATTAGTCATTGATTACAAACCCCTCAATCTCTTTCTTAGGGATGACAAATTTCCAGTTCCCAGGACCAATACTTTGTTCTCTCAACTCCCTGGTGCTACTATCTACTCCAAGTTTCATCTTAAAGGTGCTTTCTAGCAAATTGGTATTCATCAAGATGACAGGTACAAGACAGCGTTTTGTCTTCCCAACGCCCAATATCAATGGACAGTTTTACCCTTTGGACTTAAGACTGCCCCTTTATTATTCCAGAAGGCCATCACTAGGATCTTCCATCCTATTCTCCACTCTGCCCTGATTTACATCGATAATATCTTATTGTTCTCCTCTGATGAAGATTCTCACAACCATCTCCTCCACCAGTTCTATGATCTGATCAACCAATACGGAATCATGCTCTCTGACAAAAAGAGTTCAATAGGACAAACAAATATCGATTTCTTGGGCATGCACATTTCAAATGGAAAATACCACCCAGGCCCTCATCTAGCCAGCCAACTATTGGAATTCCCTGATTCCAATTTAACCACAAAGCAAGTTCAATAATTTCTTGGTATAATCAACTTTATCAGAGATTTCCTGCCCCACGTGACGAGATACACTTCGGTCCTCTCAGCTCTCCTAAAGAAAAATCCTCCTCCTTAGGACAGATGTCACACAGATGCTATTACCAAACTCAAAGAGATTACCCAATCTCCTCCGGCCCTCACTATTCCATCCACAGGCCAACTCATCCTCCAAACCGATGCTAGTGACACATGTTGGGGGGCCATTCTCATTGAAGAAAAGGACGGACAAAAAAGTTACTGTGGACATGCTAGCGGCTAATTCAAAGACGCCCAACAGCACTACCACACAATCTACAAAGAGATTCTCCCTGTCAAAAATGGTATCCAGAAATTTGATTTTCATCTCAGGACAAAAAACTTTATTATTGAACTGGACAACTCGTCCTTTCCTAAGGTCCTCGAATTTCGAAATAAGATTCCTCCCAATCCTCAACTATTAAGACTAAAGGATTGGTTTTCCAGATATGATTTCACTGTTCGACACGTGAAAGGCCAACACAATATAATAGCTGATATGCTCTCTCGACCATCAGCTATTCATCTCATCACCTCCTACAGCCCTATACCTCTTATCCTCATGGCTACATCAGCATCATCCTCCTCCTCATTCCCAAATCCCACAATGAGGTCTTATCCACCAGAGCTGCTAGAAATAATCCCTCCTGATACACAACCTTCCCTTGCCCGTATCCAAGAATTCGCTCACTCCCATTTACGGACCTATTTGGCCCAGATCCAAAGCCAAAGAGTTCGACATGTATTCTCCAACAACAACATGCCATTCTTAGACCCTTTCTTAATGCCTCCTTTTTACCTTTTCACCTCTCAGGTTTTATGGTTTCTATGGTGCATGTCTGTACTCCACCATCATGCCGTTGTTTTCCCTCTCCAAGCCTTATATGGTTTTGTCCATGATCCCTCTCAAAAAGATTCTCTCCTCATGACTTTCTTAACCTGGTTCAATTCCCTTTCGTTTTGGCGGTCCGAACTCACCAAACTCATGGGTTATCATAATCTATGGAAACTTGATAAGGAATCTGCCTCGGCGGTTTCTTGCATTTGGATATTCCATCGACCCTATCGTTTCAACCCTCACAGGAGACTCCTTTGGACATCAAACATTTGCTATGAATGGCACACCACATATGATTATCCTAAGCTATACCCTCAGAATCTCCAGATCTCATTGCTCAATTTCCTTTGCAACGTTAATGGGGTTCCACCTCATCAGTGTTATATTTTCCCAAATGTCATCAGAGACCTTGGTCTAAGTTGGCATCCATTCCAAGACTCTATTCCAGACTATCCACAACACCCCATCGAGCGTGACACATAGCCTTGCCACATTTGTGGAGCTGAAGATTCGGATGACGACTATCATGCCACTTGCAACCTGTCAAGCCCGTGACTTTGTCTTTACCCTATGATTATGCATGAAGAACATTGGTGTTTTATTTTCTTATGTATAATAATTACATATGTGATCACGAGTGTACTTTCGTGTATACATATGTATCACGTGTGTACTTTAGTGTGTCGGTGTGCTTTGTTGTGTCGGTGGCTGTACTGTTATGTTAGCCACCTTATATGCCACGAGTTTGGCATGTCATTGTACATTAATTTGGATGTTTTCATCATCTCACCTATAAAAGGAGATGATATCTCTCTGTAAGATCCATCGAGAAATAAAATATAACATCTGTGTGCTTCAAAATCATGACTTATTAAGTATCCTCTCCTTCTCTTCAATATTTTTTTGTGAGATAATAAACAGCCTGTAATAGTCCTAGTATGCTCTGTGCTTGCCTTTAGTTGAGGATCCTGCACATCAGAAATGAGATTTTGATTCTTTGGCTTAAGGTCCTTAATCGTCTTTGTTAAATTGCTTTGTGAGTACCTTGTTTAGACAATGAGAAGGTCGTCAAGTGGGGAAAACACTAATACTAAAACAAAGGCGTTTTAAGGCTCCCTGCCACTGCCATGGTATCAGAGCCTCGATTCTTGGAGTCCAGGAAGAGAGTTAGGCTGTTTTGAATCAAATAAAGAAAATATTGAAGGAAGGTATTCTCATCTATGGCAAACACGACAAGCACTTCCTCAGCTATTTCAACTTTAGATCCTATTCGACTTTCTTCATCCATCTCTTTACCTGCTTCTGTTAGACGAACTCAGTCTTCTAGAATCCAAAACCTTGTAGAGTATACCCATATTCCTGAAGCCGCTCAAATAAATGAAACCTCTTTACCACTGCTAAATCCCTACACTATTTTCAAGCAAAGTAGATCCCTTGCTACACGAATCAACCATCTCGTCCGTCATAGATCTCCCTCAACTAAGGAGTACATACAGTCTACGGCTCTTGACAACTGCTTGGTCCCAGTCACTTCGGCTGAGCAGTATGTTGACCTCGAAATCGGTCAACCTCTGATTGATCATTGGATCAGAGAAGGGTACTCTCACCTCCATATCGGAGCTGTCAGAATCATCCGTACTCTACATGGCCGGAAAGGATTACCTGTTACTGCTCGTGTTGCTCTCCTCAATACCATCTATAAGGAATAGGAGCATGCAGTTATTGGCACTTGTCTATCTACGCTCCATGCTGGTAGTATATCACTCACATATTACCCTAATTTCAATATCCCTTTGAGAGATGCCAACCTCCACAACTGCCTCAAAATACAACTTCAGATCTTGGGAGCACAACTGCCTCAAAATACAACTTCATCTTCACGTTCGGCCTTGATGAAAATAATATTGCCATTATGGCTAGGAATGGGGAGATCAAGGGCATGATCTTGAAGCCGGTAGGCGATCTGATGATGGATCTGAAGTTGTATTTTGAGGCAGTTGTGGAGGTTGGCATCTCTCAAAGGGATATTGAAATTAGGGTAGTATGTGAGTGATATACTACCAGCATGGAGCGTAGATAGACAAGTGCCAATAACTGCATGCTCATATTCCTTATAGATGGTGTTGAAAAGAGCAACACGAGCAGTAACAGGTAATCCTTTCCGGCCATGTAGAGTGAGGATGATTCTGATAGCTCCGATATGGAGGTGAGAGTACCCTTCTCTAATCTAATGATCAATCAGAGTTTGACCGATTTCGAGGTCAACATACTACTCAGCCGAAGTGGTTGGGACCAAGCAGTTGTCAAGAGCCGTAGACTGTATGTACTCCTTAGTTGGGGGAGATTTATGACAGATGAGATGGTCGATTCGTGTAGCAAGGGATCTACTTCGCTTGAAAATAGTGTAGGGATTTAGCAGTGGTAAAGAAGTTTCATTTATTTGAGCGGCTTCAGGAATATGGGTATACTCTACAAGGTTTTGGATTCTAGAAGACTGAGTTCGTCTAACAGAAGCAGGTAAAGAGATGGATGAAGAAAGTCGAACAGGATCTAAATTGAAATAGCTGAGGAAGTGCTTGTCATGTTTGCCATAGATGAGAATACCTTCCTTCAATATTTTATTTATTATTTAAAACAGCCTAACTCTCTTCCTGGACTCTAAGAATCGAGGCTCTGATACCATGGCAGTGGCAGGGAGCCTTAAAACGCCCTTGTTTTAGTATTAGTGTTTTCCCCACTTGACGACTTTCTCATGGTCTAAACAGGGTACTCACAAAGCAACTTGACAAAGACGATTAAGGACATTAAGCTAAAGAATCAAAATCTCATTTCTGATGTGCAGGATCCTCAACTAGAGACAAGCACAAAGCATACTAGGACTATTACAGGCTGTTTATTATCTCACAAAGAAATATTGAAGAGAAGGAGAGAATACTTAAGAAGTCATGATTTTGAAGCACACATATGTTATATATATTATATATGTTTATATATCTTTATATATATATATTATATTATTATATATATATATATATATATATTATATAGACAAGATAAAATACAGCAAAAGTAGAAACATAAATGGAAGTGTTTGAATTATAATTAAATTAATAAAAATAATATTAGATATTTGAGCAAATATAAAAAATAATAATACTTATGATGCTAATATAAGTCTGAAAGTAAATGATGAACAATGAAAATACAGGAAATAAGTCGCAAACTTTATTGTAGATTCAGAATTTTTACAAAAGAGAGGGGAAAGATTATAGAGGAAAGTTTGAGAGAGGGAGATTACAAAGAGGAAGAATGATCTGAAAAACTGAACCTGCCTATGACTACCCCAAGCTATCCTTATATAGGATAGTTAACTCGGGTTACAAGATTGACTATGATAAAACTGACCATGGTAACTGACATCATTATTACTACAGTTGAATTATGATAGATTCTCTGGTATTCTCTAGTGCTGGTTTGTCTTCATTCTGCCGACACAATTTCAGTTGTCATCTTCTGTCGACACATTTACTTTTTACTTTTTTTTTGGCTTCATATTTCGACATTTTGTCAATAACCGATACAGTAGTTGATAGTGAAATGAGTCACGAGAACTGGTAATGGAATCCATGTTCTCTGAGGATAAGTCTAGTGAATCTGATGATGCTAAAGCCTCTGCTGAGGTGATAAGTCATGTCCAAAATAGTTGTTTGCTTCTATAGGGTCGTCTTCATTTTCAAGGAGATCATCATCATCATCTTGATTTTCTGATCCCAAATCTTTTTGAGATATGTCTGCCATTGTCTTCTCCATTTCATGAGCCATTTTTCTCAATTCTTCAGGGGTGCTTGCAGCAGTAATTCTAGCCACATATTGAGCCTTAGCCATTAAGGATTGGGGTTGGTTAGGTGATTATTGCATAAAGTGGGATTTTCTTCAAACCAGGTGGCAATCTGGTTTTTGCCATGTTGAGCAATATTCATACCACTCTACCATTTGACCTTTGTCCGCCTACCGAAGTAGGGAATGTTAACATTACCAATCAATTTATCCTTGATAGCAAATTCAAGTATCAAAATCCAAGTCAGGTTAAAATGCGTGAAGTAATAAGTTTGGTATGAAATCCCAATCTTTGGGTTTTGAAAGATAAGTCGTCCAATAGGTATATCCCTCTTTAACAATAGGTGGAAGGAGATCAATAGTTGGACCATATTTGTCCCACCACTCTAAGAACCAAAAAGGAATATGAAGGAGAAAATCTTTGTTAAAATATATAAACCAGGACAAGGAGTTGCCTAGGTTTTGTCCATATAAAATTTTTGTCCATGCAAAATTTTTGTCCATGCATTTACATAATCCCAATAGGAGTAGTCAGAAACATGGAATGGTCTTGAAAATTTTCTTTTCTTGTGGGGATCTCCTCCCCACTGGTCAAGGGTTATGATTTTGCAAAACTTTATTTTTCTGAAAATCAATTTTTCTTTGTCAATTTTGTCAAAAACATCAGAAAGGTAGACCGAGTATGTATCTACTAAAATGAATTCATAGAAAAAATGTCGTTTTGATATATCTTTAGGAATCCTGCCATATAGGGGGTTAATGACTGCATCTGCCAATTTTTTAGGTTCCTTGAGGTAAGTGTCTAATAGTAGTGATGGTTCAATTGCAAAATATCTGTCAAAATAGGGCTTATGTAGATAAGGGTAACTTAGGAAGTTAATCTTTGGAAGTGAAGGTGAGGCAATTTGTGATTGGTTTGTTTTGGCAAGTTTGTCTTACTTGGAAGAATGGGGACTAATATGAGAAGAAGCAATAGTTTTAAATGATAGGGAATCTGATTGGGATTCTAATTTTATTGGGGAAAAATTATTTGTCATTTGTAATGTGCTTGCAATAGGAGGCCTGGAGGAGGATGTTTGCCCTGGTGATTAGGGTGTACTTGATTGAGATAACAGGGTCAGGGCATACTTATCTTTGTGACTTGATTTTGGGCTATGATAAGTCGGTACTATTGATAAGTCTGATGATAAGTCAAATGATAAGTCGGGTCTAGGGGTAGTGGGCATGGTGCCTCTGGGCTTGCTTCAATTATTACTCATTTTTTCCCTGCAAAAATTCCTTGGTCAAGAAATCTGGTAAGCTATTTTTAGATCCTTTAACATGTTCAATAGTAAAATCAAATGCAAATAATAAGATTTGCCATCTGGTAAATATTTGTTTTGAAGCAAGATTTTTGACATATTTTTTCAAAATGAATTTTGCAGACTGACAATCTACTTTCAAACAAATTTTTGATTTATCAAATCATCTTGTAATTTTTGTATAGTTAACACGATTGCTAAATTTTTTTTTTAACAGTATAATATTTCTATTGAGTGTCATTCCAAGATCCAGAAACATATCTGACAAGGTATTCTTTTTCATTAATAGTCTGTTTGAGGATTCCTCCAAACCCTAATTTAGAAGCATCTGTTTCAACTATCTTTGGAGCACTAGGGTGGCAAATGGATAGACAAGGAAGTCTCTGGACATGTTCTTTGACTATTTTAACTGCTTGTTTATGATGGTCTGTCTAAGGTAAATGGTTTTTTTTTTATTTTTTTTATTTTTTTTATTTTATTTTAAATCTTTGAAATAATGGTTTGCAAATGATTCTTAACTCTTTATAGAAGTTAGCAACATAATTTAAACAACCTGAGAATCTTTGAAGCTATGTTATGTCTCTGATTTCATCAGGAAATTTGCTAGCAAATTCTAGGCTTTTTAGTATGGGGATGATGGTACCTCTTTTAATATTGTGACCTAAAAATTTGATTTCAGTCTGGAATAAGACAATTTTTGGGGCTGAGACTACTAATCCTTGGGTTTTAACAGTTTTAAAAAATGTATCTAAATGTTTCCAATATTGGTCAATATTACTATAATAGATTAGCACATCATCAATATAAACAATGGAAAATTCAGTATAAGGATTGAAAATTTCATCATAATGCATTAAAATTCACTAGGAGCATTTTTCAACCCAAATGGCATAACATTCCATTCATATTGTCCATAAGGGACAGTGAAAGCATTTTTATATCGGTCTTTTTCAGCAATCTGGATCTGTCAAAATCCTGATTTCATATCAAACATGGAAAATATTTTTGCATCATAAAGTCTTTTTACTAAGTCTGCTTTATTAGGTATTGGGTACCTAATCCATTGGAGAGCTTCGTTTAAAGACTTGTAATTGATGACAAGTCTAGGAACTCCTCTTTCTATTTCAACGTTTTTTCTAACATAAAATGGAGGACAACTCCAAAGTGATTTGGAAGGTATAATAAGCCATTTTTGTAATAAGTCCAGAATCTCCTTCTTGCAATATTCAAGAAGTTCAGTGGTCATTTGGATAGGTCTAGCTTTAGTTGGTATACCTTTTTCTGAAAAATCTTTGTTATAAGGTAAGCTAGATGTTTCTTTCTGTCCTGGAAGGCATTAGGAAAGGAGAAACAAACTTCCTTTTCTAGGTTAATTTTAAATTCACTAATTCTTTTTTGTGTTTCAGGTTTCTCTATATGTTTCTTTTGTCTCTCAAACCTAAGGTCATCCTTTAGGAAAGATAAATGATTCTCTTTTAGGCTGAGATTATTTATCTGTTGTTCTAGAAAGATGGAGTTGTCTTTTCCTATCCTAGTTTTCTTTAAAAAGTTTAATTCCCTTTCAAGGACAGGGAAAGTAAAAGGGAATAAAATATTTCTTCCAAAATACTCAGTCTCTAGTCCTTCGTCTGTGGTGGTGAAATGAGTAATAAGATAAATGAAGGGTAGTCCTAGAATGACATTATGAGATAACGTCTTGACCATAAAGAAACTAGAGTTATAACAAACTCCTGAATTGCAGACTCTAGCATTGGTCAATTTATAACTAATGTCTAGTTTCTGTTTATTGGCTCCATATAAAGATTCTGTGGTTGATTCCAAATATTTTGTGGGAACTAATCCTTCTTTGATACAGTTTTGGTCAGCTCCTGAATCAATAAGAGTATTAACCCTAAGATTGTAGTTAGAAGGTTACCTAATGTCTATGTCGCAATACCATTTTTGTATTCTGAAAGTTTTGGTGATATTGACTAAAGCTGCTATAGGTTCCATTTTCTTATTGCAGAGGATATTAGCAAGTTCTTCTGTTGAAGGATGGGTTTGACTGGTACTAGCATAATCAGAATCAGAATCACTAGAGCTTTTAAAGATAGGTTCGGCTTTTGGTTTGTGTTTGAGTTTTTTGGTCTTTTGAGATTCTAATTGTTGTTGTAATTTTTGGGTTGAAATTCTTAAGTCTTTGATTTCTTTTTTGATATTTTGAATTTCTTTCTGGAGTTCCTTTGGGTATTCTGGAATCTTTGGAGAACATTCTGGTCAAAATCTAAGGCAATAGAAGAGGTTATGGGTTTTTCTTCTTCGTTTATAGGTTTTGAGGTTTGGGCAGATGGTTTGGTAATCCTTTGCTGAACTTGTCTGATGTAATTGGCTTTAAGGATAGGATCTTTAATGCTATCAATCATTCCAATTATTAAAGAATAATCAGATTGATCTAAAACATTAATTTCCTGACAAGTGTAGGTTTGTTTGTCACAAATTTGTGAACTGCTTTCATTGTATATTGAGGATTCAGAATCTAAGTCTTCATAGACTAGTATTTTATCATCGAGAATGGGTTATATTTCTCCACTACTGGTGTCAGTGTCTGTATCATAAAGGGTTTGGATAAGTCTTTCTTTTGCTTCTTCACTAATTTCTAGGGTTCTAATTTTATTTCTAAGTTTTCTCAATTCAGGGTAATTTTTGGCAAAATGACATTCTTTACCACATTTCAAACATCTTTTTGTGTTTTTAGAGGGTTTCCTAAAACCTTTGTTGTTAAAACGTTTGAAAGGTTTACGGGTTTATGGTTGAGGTTTTTTCTTTCTATGAGGTTTTGTTTTCTTGTCATGGTACTTCCTTCTACTTTGGTTAGGAAGTTTATCAAAACCAAATTGTTCACACCAAGAACCGAGTTCTTTTCTGGTGGTGAGTTTTTGTTTCTTAAGTTGGCTTTTAAGTATAATGTCTGTACATAATTGCATAGCAACAATATTGATTGTTGTTATGATTTCACCATAAGTCCAGGTGT
This sequence comes from Acer negundo, assembly GCA_035582765.1. Lineage (NCBI taxonomy): Eukaryota > Viridiplantae > Streptophyta > Magnoliopsida > Sapindales > Sapindaceae > Acer > Acer negundo. Next base: position 34,913,742 of record CM069235.1, on the reverse strand, counting down.
TAAGATCAATTTGAGACCAATCTGGACTAGCCATTTGTTCCCTCATTTTATCTCTCACCTTATCAGTAAACAAGGAAGGTAGTTCAGATATAAACTTTTCCTTCCAATAAGAATTCGCATTGTCAGTTCTTTGTAAAACTCTAGTAAGGAAAATATCCTTATGACACTTAAAATCACTGAGTTTTTTACACTTAAGATTTTTCAACTTGGAGTATTCTTTGTCTTGAAACTTGTTAGGATTTCCAACGAAGTGGAGGATTATGGTATGACACAAGACATCTATACCGTTTGGTTGCGATGTTATGGTGGTATAAGATGTGGCTGTAGGTGTGGTTGTTGTGGCTACAGGTATGGTTGATGTTTCGGGAGCATCCATAGGAGTTGTAGTGGGAGCTCTAAATAATGGTGTAGCAGTAACTACTTTTTTGGTGTGGGCAATAATGTTTGTCTGGCAATGGGTGATAAGGTATAACTCCACCATCCTAAGAGTTGTCCTTCAAAACCGGATGCAATGGAATTAATAGCATCGCTATGGGTCATGTTTTGTTTCTTAATATAAATATATCCTATGGTATACATTTGTCTAATGACAGTCATAATTTGATATTTTGACAAGCCATCAATATTAAATTGATAACAAGCATTGCCAGTATAGGCTCTATAAGGCACATTTTCTTCATACTGAAGGTCTGGAGGCGTAGGTCTAGGATAATAAGGTTTTGTGTCATTATTATATCTGTTGTAAACATGGCTATCAACTTTAGAAGTTGTCAATCTCTGAACCATGTTTTTTAAGTCTGAGATTTATATGTCAGATTGCGAGGCTGGTGAGATGTAACTGTTAAAGGTTTGGACTTTTGGTTTGAGAATCTTGTCTAGCCTATCTTGTAGCATTTTCACAAGTTTTGAATCAGCGGTGAAACTGTCAAAATATTTTTCTATACCCGTGGTGTCTAGGAATAGGATTGTTCCTGGTTCATACTTAGCAATTTTTGATTTCATCTTGTAATCTCTTAGTGGGGGATCGCTAGGGATTAAGGGTATTGTTTAGATGATAGGGGTTTGAGATTGGTTGTTTTCAATCCTGTCTAATTGTTCTCCAATGGTGGTAAGATATTCGTTGGTGTAATTGTTTTGTTTCATAACAACACTGATTTGATGTGTAGAGGCAACAACATTAGATAATAGCTCTTCATCAAATAAGGTAAAAGGGAGCATTCTAGATTTTCATTGTTGTTTCCACCACTATTACTTCCGTATCTAATGCCTATCTCATTGTCATTTTCTGAGGTTCCATTGCCATATCTAATTTCACAAGTCCTAGGAGGAGGATGCATTCTGGTTTCATTTCCCTTGCTAGATTTATAAGTCTTGAAGTTTTTCTGGTCTTAGACAAGACATTGTTCTTCTAGATTATGCCTATCAGTATACCATTGGAAAAATGGTATTTTTGTTTCTAATGTCTCTACACATTTCATCCACCTGGAGTGAAATTGTGTTCTTTTGTGGCTAGAGTAACTTTGTTCATATTTTTATCTCATGATGATGTTCTCAAGGTAGTAATATTCTTGGGATAAATAATTTTTATCGATATCTTTAGGGCTATTGAGAACATCTATCGTTCTGATTCTAGGTTCATGATCAGGAATTTCTGTAAGGACTTGGAAAGGAGTTGGGGATGGTGGTCCATCCTTGTTATAAACATGAATAGGCTGGGCTACTTGTTCTGGTGTTTTATAGACACCAGTTATATGAGTGGGTGATTCTCTTGATGGTATGACTATGGGTGGGTTTCTGGTTTCCATTATTGGTGATATTATAGGTTGCCTTCTCCTATGAATTAGGTCGTGAATTTTAAAGGTTTCACTTTGGTTTGGTCTATAATTAGGGGGTCTATAATCGGGTATTTGGTCGGCTATTCGGTCGGCTATTCTAAGTCTGGATCTACTGGATAAAAAACGTCTTGCTACGTCTAAGTCACTAGTAGTAGTAGATCTTCTGCTAGATAGAGATCTTTCTATAGGTTTGAAAGATATTCTTAAGTTACCATCTAGGTCAGATATGCATTCATCTAGGTTTCTCATAGGTAGTCTGAATGCGGGTCTATCTATTCTTTCTTTCATCCAATGATCTGGGAACTCAAACTTTTTCCCATGGGATAGGAAATGGAACCATCATGTTAACAACTTCTGATGCATTATAACAAATGGTTTGGCCAGATGAGATCTTATGAGGAATGTAGCTAGGAATAAGTCCAGAAGATAAGACACGATAGTGGACCCTGTAAACAAGTTTATAGGGATAAGATCCTCTTACAAACTCATAGTTGTGGGTTTGGATATCAACAACTAAGCATTTTTCTTTATGTTCATCAGCCTTGAGATTGACAGTAAAGTTTGGGTAACATTGAAAATAAATGGGTTCATAAATTAGGCTTGACTCTGCTAAACCAATTATAGATTCTTTATAATTAGCGATCCTTTTGTCACGTAGGCAAACAAGCATGGAATTGTTTAATCCTATTTTTGATAGAGGCTTGATCCCAATTTGGACACTACCTATGTGCAAATTGTTGTAACCAATTCTTTGATAGTGTTTCAGGCTACTTTTGTTAAAAAGATTGGTTGAGAAAATATTGTCATCACGAAAGTTAACATCTATCTCTTCGGTTATTTGTCTCAATAAAGTCTTAAAATCTAAAACTCCACTTTTCTTATAAATACTATGTTTTTCTACGTTGTGAAGTGGTCAAATACTTAAGTCCTTGTCAGTCCAATTAGTCTCATAGTTTGCTATAGATTGTCCTGTAATACTGTCATCTTTGTCAGGTTCTAATTCAGATCTAGAACTACTAGCAGACACGATGAAGAAAAAGAATAAAACTTAAATCAAAACTGGGTTTTAACTCACAGTGTGTCTGTAGGTCTGCCTAATGCCCTCCTGGCTGACGTCTCTCTCGGTGACTGCTGACTTTTGCACCTAGAAAATTGATCTAAATCAATCCTTTCTCTTCAAAAAGTCTCAAAGCTCTGATATATATATAATATTATATTATTATAATATATATATAATATATATTTATATATAATTAATATAATATATAATAATAATATATTATTTTTGGAAAGGAGGGTATTTTTGGAATGGAGTTTGGGCATATGAGAGTGTTTATGGAATATAAATTTTAGTTTGGAATGGAATAGGCATTCCATTGGTTTTTGGATGAAATGTCCATTCCACCAAATTTTTGAATCCTCACTATTCCCTATTCCAATGGAATGGAATGACTTTCTTTCCATTCCATTTCATCCAACCAAACATGGCCTATAGGAGACTCGTGACATCAATTGTAATAAGCATGATTTGGAATACAACTCTTACTACATGGAAGATATTTCTCAACATGCATTTTGCAATTTAATGAACAAATGTAAGACTCAGATTACTAATTTATATAGGTAATTGAATTATTAACGTATCTCTTAGTATGAAACAAGAGGTTGCAAAATAAATATGTAATTTTTAAAAAATAATGTTTTTGAATTTTTTAAAGTAAATGATTTAAAAGTAAATTTATTAAATTTAAAATTTTACTTATCCAATATCGGTTTGTCCAAAAACCGATATCTTATGGTAAAATAAATCCATATTGGGATTTTGTTTGGTGAAGAAAATTGGAAGTAAAAGTTTTAAAAAATTATTAAAGATAAATAAAAAATTAGAAAAAACTGTTAAGAAATTGCATTTTTTAATAGTTTTTGAGAATTGTCAAGAAAAAACTGTCATTAAAGACAGTTTTTGTTATAGTGTATGTCTGACACAAAGAAATATTTAGTATGCTTGAGACATTGAATTTATATAATCTAGATATATTAAATTATGTCTACATCTTCATATCGTCATACTTTCACATACAAATACACAACACACATAGCTTTTGTGTAATTCTCTTTATGTTATGTTGCACTCACATGTTATCTATGCACGTTTCTCTCATTTATTTGTTGAATATTGATGTCGGACCAGAAAAAATAAAAAAATAATTGGACTACTAGCTTAACAAAAAATAAAAGTAATGTTACACATCTCACTTACAATCCCACTATTTCCAACCCAATACATGTGATAGTTGAGTTGTCATTTGATAAGTTGATACACATTAATTGTTGTGTGGATACATGGGTAAGTAAGATAAATTACAATTATTGTGTATCCACTTATAAAGTGACACATCAGCTGCCACATGTATTGGGATATAAATAGTGGGATTGTAGGTGAGATGTTTAGCATTACTCATATAATAATGAGAATTTTCAAATTGGTACTATTTAGGCCAGAGACCAAGTGAGGTTTGTGAAACTTTCCAAGAAAAATAAAAAAGAATAGTCAAGAAATATGTGAAGTCTGTGACAGAATGATATTTCCTGGATAGAGTTAATTAACAGTCAAAACAATTTGACTTAATATGAATTAGTTGAGAGTTGGAAGTATTTTCATGGAACCTTCAATAAGAAGATATCTCTCACCTGCTTTCTACTACAGTTCAAACTATATTTTTTATTGTAAAGTTTTAAATTTGTATTTGCTTAATTCCATTACAAAAATCTCTTTATTTATAATGATTAGTTACTTAGATGATTTGTGGTAACATGAACTTCAAAGGAGAAAAGCAACTTCTTATGCAAAATTAGTCTTCAAGAGGAAAAGTGCTAACTTGGATGCTAAGGTATCAAGATTCTTCTTTCTCTTGCAAGGCGTAAGAGCACACACACACACATGCACATTGCATACATTTGTTTCCCTACATCATAACGCTAAATTTGTATAACACATTCACACACTTATTGAAGTATGCACATGCATTAGTCTTAATTTGACAAACATTATAGAATTGCATGTTCTAGGACTATCTCTAGGAAATGACATACTTGTGTGATCTTATGTTTATTTGTTTGTATTTTTATTGTTTTAGACTTTAATATGTTCTCATATGACTTCTTGTTGAGTTCCGGTCATTTCGGTTACTCACTCTTTAGTTTTCCAGTTCAAACTAGGAAGTTACGATACATTACGTTCTCTTATAGTGCATTATCTTCGTCGTCGTGTATCGAGTTGAATTCATAACATTTGGTCAAAGTTTAATAGTCTTCCCTGTGCGTTATTGAGTCACATTTCGTAATCCGAAAGAGGATTCGAATTCAGAGTTCGGAGGCCGGAGAACGGTCGAAGAACCCGTGAGATGCACGAAAGGGAGCGAATGAGAGAAAATGAGGCAAATGCCATCCACCCTTCCTTCCCATGGAAACTCGTGGACACCACAAGAAGAACTACTTTCTGTCCCCATTGTGGGCATGCGCCTCCACCGGAAGAGAGGATGGGTGGTGGCTCTTTTACCTCTTTGCCCTTTTTCTTCTCTAATTGATTTCCCTCTCTACATATTTCAAATTCGTGTTGAAATCTCATTAAACTTGTGCATTTTTGTTTCAGTCATAACTCTCTCAAATCAACTCTGAATTGAGTGATCCAAGAGCCAAAATTGTTGGTCTTGAAGAGAGAAACAAGTTCTAAGCATTTTCAAGGTGAAAAGATATCCACATTAATCGTGATTCACCTTTTCTTTTGGTAATCATCTTCTCTACATTTTTCTTATGATCAACTTGATGGATCTTATTATTTGATTGATGAAAAATGTTTAGAATGTATTTGATTCGTATTTTAGACTTGTTTGATTTCAAAATTAGCTCTTGAGTTTGATTGAATATGATCTTAGCTAATTTTTATGAATATGAACTTGAATCTAGAACACTTTGTGATTTGTTCTTGAATGTTGGTTTCTAGGTTTTTTCAAGTTGCATGTTCTAAACCGGAATACATTGATTTGCAATCTTACATGATTAATGATCTGGCGATTTATATATCTATTTGAGGTCCCCATTTTCTATTGTCTATTCTCGTTTTCGAGCATGTTTTTGTATATAATGGGTGTTGAGAGCCATGTGTAGGTACATATTCCCTACAATTGGTGTTTTGAGCTTGAAGTCAAGTTTGGGAAGCCAAAATGAGCAAAAAGATCAAGTAAAGAATGGAAGCCATACAGAGTTGTCGCGGCCTCGTTGTGAACCCAAACCGTAGCGTGATTCATGGTCAACCATGGAAAGCAATATCATTCTTTCGTGGTGAATCCGCCATTGAGCTAGAACGCGACATTGAGACTGCCACACTGGTCAACTCTGTTTTCCAAAGGTTAATGGGCTGACATTGCAAATGCCCATGTAGAACACACAGATTTTGGGGTTCATATCTCCCTCCTCATATTGAACTGAGTTTCCTATCATATATTTTTGAAAAGCCCCGGAAGTTTACTTTCCATAAGTTTTTACGGATCACAATTCCGAGCTTTCTAGAGAGAGTTATGCCAGTTTTCGTAACGGTGCGCGAGGCTGGAAACACTACCGCAGTAGAGACCTGTGCAGAAAACCCAATTTTCGGGGGCCGTATCTCCCTCCTTAGATCGAACCACGTTGAGATCTATACATATTCAGAAAGCCCCGAACGTCTAGTTTCCAGAACATTTTACGGATTGTGATTCCGAGCTTTCTATAGGGAGTTATGCTTTTTTTAGTAACTGGTGCGCGAAGCTGAAAAAAATTCCAGTGAAGTTTGCCCCCACCAACAGCGAACTTGGGGGCAACCTCCTCAGCATCAAAAGGGCAGTGAAGTTCGCCCCCTTGCTGGTCACCCCCTCCGACAGCGAACTTAGGGGCGATTTTCCGTTGCCACCACAGTGAATAGTCTATTTTCAAGCCATTTTTTAGGGGCAAATGTGTCCTTTCGCACCCCAATTCATCCCCAAACTTTCCCTAACTATATGAACATCTCTTTGCCTCTTCTTTAAAGCATACACACAAATTCTTCACCTCTCAATAGTAGCCATCTTCATCTTCTTCCCAAAATCAAGAGAGAGATAGGCCTTTCAAGCTCCCATGGAGGTTCTCCTCCATGGAAAGCTCTCCACCACCCATTTCTACCCATCATCCACCACTTTTGGGAATTGATTGCAATGAGATAGGAGTGGTCTATGACCAATATCGAGCTAGGGATTCATGGAGCTCTTGGAGGGAATTTTTTAGGGAAAAATAAACAAATAAAAGTGTTACACGCAGCGGAAGCGATACTAAAGACGATTTAGTGACTTTTAAAATTTTTCCTTTATGAACCTTAAACCCTTTTAATCAATAAACATGCATATATATCAACAAAAGTAAATTACCTCTTGTCGCGTGATCCGATTGACTTACGTCGATGGTAATCCGCAAGACCTTCAATCCGAGCACGAACGTGGATCACCTAGGAGCGTGGTCTCCCTTTCCTTTGAATTGCAAACCTGTGAATGGACCAAACAAATACTTTCTTTTCTTTGTTAGTCACAAAACAATCAAAAGAATGTCAAAATTATTCCGGTCACTTTTGAGTTCACAATCTTATGATCGAAACTCGCGTGAACCTAGATCGATATCGTATACACAAGCTTATTGATGTTTAAGCAATTGTATACTATCAAAGAATAATTTTTCACTCCTTTTTGTCTCTCTAGAATAAAAACTCTCTTAGAATTAAGAAGAAGAAGAAAAAAAATAAAAACTCAAGCACCAATTAATTGATGTGGCCGAACCCTATAAGAACATATATATAGGTTGGCCGAATTTTTCTTCTTTTTCCTTTAGGGTTGCCGAATTCTATGTAGTATCTAATTAGGGTTGGCCGAATTTCATCATGTCACTTATATAGGGTGACTGAAATTCAACCCTAATTCTTTTTAACTTTATAGACTTCAAACCCTAATCCAACTCTTTTATTTTTATTCTTTTATTTGACTAAATAAAAAAAAAAAAGACTCCTTATTTGATTAAATAAATAATACAAATTTATTTATTTACTTATCAAACAAGTCTTTTACTTTTAGGAAAGATTTGTTTCTTTAATTAAACAATTAATCAATAAATCAATTAATTTTTATTTAATTAAAAAAAATGAAACAAAATAATATTTTTAGGTCAAAACTTTAACCTAGCCGCCCCACTTATATATAAGATGTGCATAATATTATTTTCCTATTTCATTTAATCCATTGGACTTTAAATAAAAAAGCCCACATGTGAACCAGACCCATTCTTACTAAAAGAAACAAGCCCACATGTCTTTCATTAATATATTAATATAATTGAGCAGCCCATTACTTAAATAATGTGCAAATTATATTCTTAATATATTAAATGCAATTCTAGATGGACCCTTAAATTGGTCCGGTAGAATATATCAAGTGATCCATGCAAGTCCGTGTGGATTGGGGATCTTGGCGGGCCATCTAAATTTAAGCTTCAATAGACATAACCTAATCACAATCAACAAATGATTCACTTAGGTCCGATCCATTAATTTTAACTCATTCCACTAAAGAGCTAAAACTGAACTCTTAAATAAAGATAGAAAAGGAAGATGCTCCTCATTCATACCCTAGACAATCATATTGGAGATAGTGTATCCTCGTGATTAATATCAGTAATCGCCAAGAGTTCATAGACCGCCTATAACTCTCCAAGTTACCATATTTACTCATATGACCACGTTTTGAACTTGGATATTTTGACTTGTCCAGAAGCCATGTTTTCAATAGATACTATTGAAAACTCAACGTTGAGATTTAATATCCAATTACCTCAAAACATCCATATGATGATATTATACTCTTATTTAATTAAATGGAGCCACGATGTCCATATCTATAAATGAAGTCCTCTATCGATTAACAAATGAATATCACCAAACTATCGAGGATAGACTATGCGATATAATCGTACTCATTGATAACTCAAATGATATCACTTGCAACCATAAGTCCATCATTTATCTCAGGATTAAGATAGACTCTCCGATTGTCCTGATAATGAAAAGACTATTATCTATTGACGGTTCTAGATAAAGCTTTTCATTGTGATCCAGTTCAATGCACCCAGTGCACTAGATCCTTTTGCTCGAAGACACTCCGATGATTTTAGACTCATCATATCTCATTTGATCCCACTCAAATGCTAGCAAAAGAATTCTACAACTTTAACAAGATAAAGGTGCCCAACCTTTAACTTAAGTTGTGAACAATATTCAAGACTAACTAAAGAATTGTGTCTACCACATACATATCCAGATGTACGAACAATTCTTCTTTTCCCATAGTCTTTAGACCTTATGATTATTTACTTTGACAATTATAATACAAACTATAAATGCTATACGATTTGTTAAACCAGAAATCACTTTATTAATATGAAAAAGATTGTTAATTACAACATTACACTCTTGCTATTGAGCATAATCCTAACAATCTCCCACTTGCGCTATAGCAAATGTGTCATATCTCTCAAGCCCATATTCTCTAGATGCCCATCGAAACTCTTCTGAGGTAGAGCCTTTGTGAAGGGATCCGCTAGATTTTCTGCTGACGCGATTTTGGTAATCGTCACGTCACCTCTTTGAACAATCTCCCTTAAAAGATGATACTTTCTTTCAATGTGTTTACCTCTCTTGTGACTTCTTGGTTCTTTCGAATTAGCCACTGCTCCACTGTTGTCACAGTAGATAGTGATCTGCTTATTCGCACTAGGAACCACTTCTAAGTCAATCAAGAATTGGCGGAGCCAAACAGCCTCTTTGGCAGCTTCGCATGCAGCAACATACTCAGCTTCCATGGTGGAATCAGCAATACAAGATTGCTTGATACTCCTTCATATAACTGCTCCTCCTCCAATAGTAAACACAGCCCCTGATGTGGATTTTCTGGAGTCAGAATCTGATTGGAAATCAGAATCTGTATACCCAACGGGAACCAAATCCCCTCCAGAGTATACAAGCATATTATCTCTCGTTCTCTTGAGATACTTGAAAATATGCTTGACTGCCGTCCAGTGATCAGGTCCAGGTTTCGATTGAAACCTACTAACTATGCCAACAGCAAAACAAATATCTGGTCTAGTACAGAGCATTGCATACATGAGACTTCCAACTGCCGAGGCATATGGAACTCTACTCATGAATTGCTCTTCATGCTCATTCTTAGGAACTTGTTCCTTAGAAAGCTTGATTCCATGTCTGAAAGGTAACATACCTTTCTTGGAATCCTGCATGGAAAACCTAGACAAGATTTTGTCTATGTATGAAGCTTGGGATAATGCAATCGTTCTATTCTTTCTATCCCTTATTACTTGGATACCTAGAATAAAACTTGCTTCTCCTAAGTCCTTCATATCAAATTGTTTTGCTAACCATTCTTTTACTGATGTCAATACACCTACATCGTTTCCAATGAGTAGTATATCATCAACATAAAGAATCAGGAAAACCAACTTGTCGCCTTTAATCCTTTTGTATACACAAGGTTCGTCAGGATTCTGAATAAATCCAAAACCTTTGACAGCTTGATCAAACCTTATGTTCCCTGGATGCTTGCTGGATGCTTGATCAAACCATGTAACTTGAGATGCTTTAATCCATATATGGATTTCTGCAACTTGCATACCTTATCCACTTGGCCCTTTTCAATGAATCCCTCTGGTTGCATCATGTAGATGCTTTCGTCAAGACTTCCATTTAGGAAAGCTGTCTTGACGTCCATTTGCCAAATCTCTAAATCTAAAGATGCTGCAATGGATAAGAGTATCCTAATGGATTTAAGCATGGCCACAGGAGAGAAGGTTTCCTCGTAATCGATACCTTCTTTCTGTGTATACCCTTTAGCTACCAATTTAGCTTTAAAGGTTTCCACCTTTCCATCCATACCTCTTTTCCTCTTGTATATCCACTTGCACCCAATGGGTTTTATCCCTTTAGGCAAGTCTACAAGGGACCAGACTTTGTTATCGAACATAGATTCAATCTCGGATTGCATTGCCTTTTGCCAATGGCGACTATCAACATCCTCCATAGCTTCCTTGTACGTATAGGGATCATCGTCGTCCGGGAGATTCTCCACTGATTCTCCCAGACCGATGTATCTTTCGGGTTGTGTTCTAACCCTCCCACTACGACGAGGAATGGTAGGTTGTTGATCTTGTGTTGGATCGGAACTTACAATTGGGTTAGGTTGTGCAACCTCTCGTGGAATTGTATCTCCTGACATCTCATTCAGGACAATTCTACTTCTAGGCACAAAATCATTCATATAGTCCTTTTCCAGAAATTTAGCATTTGTCGAAATAAATACTTTAAGATCTGAAGGACTATAGAAATAATATCCTTTAGTTTCTTTTGGATACCCTACAAATATACATGTTTCTGAACGGGACTCCATCTTTTCTGTCTTTCCTTTTAACACATGCGCAGGACAACCAAATATCCTTAAGTGTTGTAAACTAGGCTTGCGCCCAGTCCACAACTCATGCGGTGTTTTAGGAACAGACTTAGATGGTACATCGTTTAGAATGTATATAGCAGTTTGTAAAGCATATCCCCAAAAAGAAATAGGAAGCGTTGAATAACTCAACATAGACCTAACCATATCCAAAAGAGTTCTATTTCTCCTTTCTGCTACCCCATTCTGTTGAGGTGTACCTGGTGCAGAAAACTGAGAAACTATCCCATTATCAATAAGATATTGCTGAAACTCACCAGATAGATATTCTCCACCACGATCAGATCTCAAGATTTTTATGTGTTTCTCAAGCTGATTTTCCACTTCAGCTTTGAATGCTTTGAACATGTCAAAAGCATCCGACTTATGTCTCATGAGATACACATAACCAAATCTTGAGTAATCATCCGTGAAGGTGATGAAGTACTCATATCCACCTCTAGCTTGAATGCTCATAGGTCCACATACATCAGTGTGTATCAATCCTAAACATTCAGTGGCTCTTGCACCTTTGGCAGAGAACGTCCTTTTGGTCATTTTACCTTCCAAACAAGATTCACAAGTTGGTAGATCATCAACCTTTAAGTTACTTAAAGGTCCGTCACTTACCAATCTTTTAATCCTATTAAGGTTAATATGACCTAAGCGTAAATGCCAAAGGTAGGTTTCATCTGTTGATAATTTTACTCTTTTATGATTAGGTTCCGTTATTTCTGTGTCTAACGAGTGAGAGATATTTCTATGCAAAAAGTATAGACCGTTTTCCAATGTACCTTGGCAAATAATTTTGTCATTCTTACTAATAATAAAAACTTTATTAAAAGTAACCGAATATCCAAATTTATTCAAACAAGAAACTGAAATTAAATTCCTCTTGAATTGAGGTACATAATAAACGTCTATTAAATCTAAATGCCTTCTAGAATCCAAATAAACTCTAATATCTCCCACTGCACTTGCAGACACTAACGTTCCGTTGCCCAAGCGCAAATTGATTTCATTCTTACTCAGCTTTCTCCTTTCTTGAAACCCCTGCAAGGAATAACAAACATGATTAGTGGCTCCTGAGTCTATGATCCAAGAATCTGTAGAATCAGCCAAAAAATATGTTTCTAGATAATTCAAATTACCTTCTTCCTTCTTGTTCTGGGACTTTGGGCAATTTCTCTTCCAATGTCCCTTTTCACCACAAAGGAAGCATTTCCCTTTGATCTTGGTTACTTTCTTGGTCTCCTTCTTGATAGGCCCAAGTTGCTTTTTCTTCTGTTGTTTCTTGACCTTTTGACGGGCCTTAACAGTAGCAACTTTACCAACCATATGAATCTCTTGACCTTTGCCTTTCACAAGGATCTTTTCAGCACTTTGAACATCTTGCATCAGGCCTTGTAAGGTGTATTCCTTTTTGTTCAAAGTGTAGTCCAATTTGAACTGATCAAAGGAATCTGACAATGAATTGACAACCATATCAATCTTTGTCTCACCATCTATCTCAGCGCCATGCAGTTCAGCAATGTTGAGATGTGCTATGACTTTCATCATGTGATCTTTCACAGCCTGTCCAGGTTTCATCCTAAGATTCATAAAAGCAGTCACTGCCTCTCTCTTAGTCGTCCTAGACTTCATAGCAAACATCTCCTCTAGAGACATCATTATATCAGCAGCGGACTCCATTCCTTCATGCTGCTGTTGCAACACGTCGGAGATAGTGGCCATAATGTAACATTTTGCCATATCATCTGAAGTCTTCCACTGCTCATACTCATCTCTACACATTATGCTAGATTCATTATTAGGAGCAGGTGGTTTAGGAGTAGTTAGAACAAACTTATGTTTTTCACTTTGCAGTAACAACCCAATTTTCCTTTTCCATGTGACATAATTATCTCCAGTTAAAGTGTTATCTTTCGGGATGTTCATAAGTGATGGGGTCATGATTTCTGAATAAAACAAAACATATATAAGTAAATAATCATGATAAAGCACTTTTAAATATTTATCTTGAATTAAATAAATAACTCAATCATAAAATTCAACGGTGATCTAACACCCATAAATGTTACGCCTCCTTTGGGAGTTCGCACCATTTACTAGTTAGACTAGGTCCCACCTAATTGTTAACATAACAACCAGCGTTTTCAATTTTAGCCTTGCAATTTTACTGACAAGAACTCTTGGGAGGATATCAATAAAATTACATTGAGTGTGTTACCAAGATATTGACCCTCAATTTTCTCTCACGAAAATCCCTCCTTGGGGAGTAGATCTCGTTTGAGTCCATTGTCTAGTCTATCCTTGTAAGGAAGTATGTTGCTAAATTCCATTCATGGACGCCCCTTGGGGGGATTACCAATAAATAATAAAGCTCAACTAACCTTGGAGGCCATAGGTGTTACCAAAACACCTTCTCCCACTCAATTATTTAAGGCGTGTGATTAAATCCCATAGAATGATTTACCGAGTTATCTAGATGCCAATTTAGATACCTAAATCATTCAATGCATGTTCATACCAAAAGAGATATATGCGTGGCACTCCTATTCTATATGTCATGTTATCATACAATAACAAATATTGTAATATTTAAGCATAAATTAAATAGCAACAATTTTGGCCCATCCTAGAAAAACAAGTAAATTACAATTTGTCAGGAATACAAGATCTTCAGGTGGCCCATCAACCATACGCTCATCCTTCGGCCTTCTCCCATGGGCGTGCGCAGCCCACAACCCCACAAAAGGGTTGCCTTGCGCAGCCCATAAGGCCACACAAGGCTGCCATGCGCAGCCCACCAAAGTTTGGGCTTGTCATGTGCAGCCCAATCCACTCCTAGGGTGCGCACGGTGCTCGTACTTGGTTCCGGTTGCTTCGTTTTGCTTCGTGTCTTCGAATCTCCAAGACCTAAATATATTACGGCAGTATATATATAATAAATACTGCAGTATTAATTAATTTTTTTTTTTTATTCACTGCAGTATTTTTACAAACCAAAAACTGCACATACTAAAAATAAATAAAAAAAAACTGCAGTAACCCTAAAAAAATACTGCACATATATATAAAAAAAATAAAACCTAGCAATCTACCAAGAAGGAATTATGGCGATAATAGACCACCCTTCTTGTTACAACTCCGAAACAAAAATTACATTGAAAATCTAGGGCCAAAATCGAGCAATAACAAACCACATAAAATATATATAAATCCATACATCACATGTAATTATATATTTGAATACCTAGAGTGCCATCTCTTTCTAAACATGCATAATCACAATAAAAAGAAATAGATCCACGTATATATACGTTAATTAATTAAAAGGGTTCAACCTAGGCTCTGATACCAATTGTAGGGAAAAATAAACAAATAAAAGTGTTACACGCAGCGGAAGCGATACTAAAGACGATTTAGTGACTTTTAAAATTTTTCCTTTATGAACCTTAAACCCTTTTAATCAATAAACATGCATATATATCAACAAAAGTAAATTACCTCTTGTCGCGTGATCCGATTGACTTACGTCGATGGTAATCCGCAAGACCTTCAATCCGAGCACGAACGTGGATCACCTAGGAGCGTGGTCTCCTTTCCTTTGAATTGCAAACCTGTGAATGGACCAAACAAATACTTTCTTTTCTTTGTTAGTCACAAAACAATCAAAAGAATGTCAAAATTATTCCGGTCACTTTTGAGTTCACAATCTTATGATCGAAACTCGCGTGAACCTAGATCGATATCGTATACACAAGCTTATTGATGTTTAAGCAATTGTATACTATCAAAGAATAATTTTTCACTCCTTTTTTGTCTCTCTAGAATAAAAACTCTCTTAGAATTAAGAAGAAGAAGAAAGAAAATAAAAACTCAAGCACCAATTAATTGATGTGGCCGAACCCTATAAGAACATATATATAGGTTGGCCGAATTTTTCTTCTTTTTCCTTTAGGGTTGCCGAATTCTATGTAGTATCTAATTAGGGTTGGCCGAATTTCATCATGTCACTTATATAGGGTGACTAAAATTCAACCCTAATTCTTTTTAACTTTATAGACTTCAAACCCTAATCCAACTCTTTTATTTTTATTCTTTTATTTGACTAAATAAAAAAAAGACTCCTTATTTGATTAAATAAATAATACTAATTTATTTATTTACTTATCAAACAAGTCTTTTACTTTTAGGAAAGATTTGTTTCTTTAATTAAACAATTAATCAATAAATCAATTAATTTTTATTTAATTAAAACAAATGAAACAAAATAATATTTTTAGGTCAAAACTTTAACCTAGCCGCCCCACTTATATATAAGATGGGCCTAATATTATTTTCCTATTTCATTTAATCCATTGGACTTTAAATAAAAAAGCCCACATGTGAACCAGACCCATTCTTACTAAAAGAAACAAGCCCACATGTCTTTCATTAATATATTAATATAATTGAGCAGCCCATTACTTAAATAATGTGCAAATTATATTCTTAATATATTAAATGCAATTCTAGATGGACCCTTAAATTGGTCCGGTAGAATATATCAAGTGATCCATGCAAGTCCGTGTGGATTGGGGATCTTGGCGGGCCATCTAAATTTAAGCTTCAATAGACATAACCTAATCACAATCAACAAATGATTCACTTAGGTCCGATCCATTAATTTTAACTCATTCCACTAAAGCGCTAAAACTGAACTCTTAAATAAAGATAGAAAAGGAAGATGCTCCTCATTCATACCCTAGACAATCATATTGGAGATAGTGTATCCTCGTGATTAATATCAGTAATCGCCAAGAGTTCATAGACCGCCTATAACTCTCCAAGTTACCATATTTACTCATATGACCACTTTTTGAACTTGGATATTTTGACTTGTCCAGAAGCCATGTTTTCAATAGACACTATTGAAAACTCAACGTTGAGATTTAATATCCAATTACCTCAAAACATCCATATGATGATATTATACTCTCATTTAATTAAATGGAGCCACGATGTCCATATCTATAAATGAAGTCCTCTATCGATTAACAAATGAATATCACCAAACTATCGAGGATAGACTATGCGATATAATCGTACTCATTGATAACTCAAATGATATCACTTGCAACCATAAGTCCATCATTTATCTCAGGATTAAGATAGACTCTCCGATTGTCCTGATAATGAAAAGACTATTATCTATTGACGGTTCTAGATAAAGCTTTTCATTGTGATCCAGTTCAATGCACCCAGTGCACTAGATCCTTTTGCTCGAAGACACTCCGATGATTTTAGACTCATCATATCTCATTTGATCCCACTCAAATGCTAGCAAAAGAATTCTACAACTTTAACAAGATAAAGGTGCCCAACCTTTAACTTAAGTTGTGAACAATATTCAAGACTAACTAAAGAATTGTGTCTACCACATACATATCCAGATGTACGAACAATTCTTCTTTTCCCATAGTCTTTAGACCTTATGATTATTTACTTTGACAATTATAATACAAACTATAAATGCTATACGATTTGTTAAACCAGAAATCACTTTATTAATATGAAAAAGATTGTTAATTACAACATTACACTCTTGCTATTGAGCATAATCCTAACATTCCTCAAGGGTTGTCTCTTTAAAACTCATTCTCTTTGTATTTCATGTTTTCTTAATTGTGTAATCCCCACTTAGGAAATACTGTAAATCTTATTTGTGCTCAATATATTTTGGTTGTTTTTATATTCATTTGGGTTTTGATTTATTCTTGTTATTATTGTACAATCTATTATCTTGATATGCATGTGTGTGGAGATTGAAAATTGATATGTGTTCATGGATGAGATTAGGAGTAGATTAACTTAAACATAGAAGTAGTTGTAATTAAATATCCTATTTGTGTGTGTATGTTGATGGAAGGTTGAAATGTCTTGTTTTGATAGGTTTGAGTGTATGTGGGTTAGAATTGTATCTCCATGGATGACCTTCCGGGTATAGTCTTGACCATTTAGCTCTAAAGAATGGATGAAACTTATTTTATGCATGAACGTGCTAGAATAGGTTTTGGTTATATGTTCATGTGCTTAATGGTTGGGACTAGAGGCACAATGGCTCTATCCATGACCTTTGGGGAGTGATTAGTGTTCTCGAATCCCTTAGTTGAGATTACAAGCACAATTGCTCTAGCCATGAGTGATTTGTGTTTGTGAATCTCTTAATTGAAAGAATAAGCTCATAACTTGAATTGGATGTCCTTAAAGCCTATCAACCACTATTTGTACACTTATGTATGGTAAACCTATTGAACCTTGTGTGAACATTATCATACATCTTTCCAAACCACCCTTTCATTTGTCATTTTAAACACCATTCTCACCCCCTCCACATTCCTTTTATTTTATTAGCATTCCTTTCATTACATTTCCACACACACCACACTGCAATATGCATACACCTCACACACACCATTCTCACCACATCCGCTTTCTATTTACATGCTTCTAATAAACACTAGAACTCAATACGGTTGACGGATGACACCTCCCTATGGACGATATCCTTGCTTGTTGCTATACTAGTCTCTAGTCACTTGCACTAACAAGGTGAACTTTAAATATTAATTTTTTGACATGCAAAACAAAACTTGTCAATTAATTCTAGTTTCCATAGAATAAATTTATCATTTGTTCTATGTTGCTTGTGTTTGCATCATTTGCATCACTTAGATCAATTGCCTTGTAATAGGTGAAAGTCTTTTGTTGGAGTGTGATTCTTCAATATTGAGCAATTAAGTCTTGACTAAGAGTAAGGGTCTCCGAATAGGCAAGTAAGCAAGTCTTAGCTAAGAGCATGTGACTCCGAATATCTAAGCAAGGAAGTCTTGTTTAGGAGTGTGAGGCTCCGGTTAGATAAGCGTGGAAGTCTTGGCAAGAAGCATGTGGCTTCGATAAGTCCGAGCAAGGATACTTTCTAGAGGCATGCAATTTGTCTCGGTTAGAAAGTGAAGGCAATATTTTCATTAGTAAAAGGCCTAAATGGTAGGATATACGAGATATTCAAGAGAGAACGTTTCATGTATTAATTGCCTTGAAAGTGTACTTTTATCCAACTAGTGAATTGTGTATTGTCGACGGTTGTGGTATCAACCCGTGGAAGTTTCCACTTAGGAGGCTTACCACATAAAAAATATCTTGTGTTGTTTTTAGTACTTTAAGTTTCTTTACTTCTATAACTTGTATTGCTTATAACACATATGTAATTGAACTCATATTGATTTGGTAAAACAATCAATTTTTTAAACACACCAAGTGTGTACAACTTTGTTGTATTGAAAAAGAAGTTTAAAGAATTTGAGCTCATACCTATTCACCCCTCTCTAGGTATATTTTACACTATAATTTCTTAAGAGAATTTCAATTGGTATCAGAGCGGGTGTCTAGGTAATTAGATAGATCAATAATATAGTGTTTGTGTTGTGTTTTCTTAAAAATACATTTTTTTTACTATGGGTGATTCGATGCAGGAAGGTGCTTCTAGTGCTAGACCTATACTCTTAAAGAGTGATAATTACTTGTTTTGTAAAATTAGGATGAAAGCCTATATTAGATCCATTCATAAAAAAGCATGGATGAGTGTTGTGGAAGGTTATGAGATACCTACCAAAAGGCTTGAAGATGAAGCTATGATTTCAAAGCCTAGAGACGAATGGACGGCTATTGAATTCGATAATGATAAGTGGCATCATTGGGCGATGAATGCTATATTTGGAGGTGTAGATTGTACTTAATTTATCTACATCCAAAACCTTGAATCGGCAAATGAAGCATGTGATACTTTGCAAACCACCAATGAGGGTATGTTGGCGGTTCGAAGGTCTAGCGTACAAATGCTTACTTCCCAATTTGAAAGTCTTATTATGGATGAGGATGAGAAGTTAATAGACTTCCAAACTAGACTTTTGAATATCACTAACCAAAGTCAAACTTTGGGAGAGCTATATCCACAATAGAGAATTAATTGGAAGATCTTGAGATACTTGCCTAAGAGATTTAATGTAAAGGTGACCACAATTGAAGAAAGCAAGAATGTTGATCTTATGAGGGTTGATGAGCTTCTTGGGTCTCTACAAACATATGAGCTTGGGTTCAAGCCGAAGATTGAGGGTAAGGGAATAGCACTCAAGGTAACCAATGAGAAGAGTGAAGATGACGTGGCTAGTATGGTGAGAACTTTCAAGAAATTTATAAAGAACATATGTTCTAAGAGAGAGGAAGTCAAGAAGAAGCTCACTCCAAAAGAAGTGGTAGATTGTAAGGATAAATCTAAAAAGAAATCAATTCGATGCCATGAATGCAAAGGGATTGGATTTATCTATACCAAGCGTTCTAATGAGAAGAAAGAGTCTAAGAAAGGCTTAGCAATGACGACTACTTGGAGTGATATGAGTGTGAGTGATATAGAAAAGGAAGAGGAGTCCTCAGATGATAGAGAATATACTAGTAATTACATTATTCACTTGGCTATATGTGAAGGAAGATTTGAGGATAGTAGTGAAGGCTCCTCAAGTAATGAGAAAAATGAATACTCTTTAGGTAGTGAAGATAGTGAAATCTCCTCCGTTCATGAAGAGATTGAAGCTTCCTCAAATCATGATGATACAAGCTTCAATGACAAGATCCTTCAACTAACTAGTGAAAATGTCAAGAAGAATGAAGAGAACAACAAGTTGAAGTTGATAAATGCCAATTTGGTGGTGATAATTAAAGCTCTTGACAATGAAAAGAATATGTCTTTGAAGAAGATGAGCAAGCAAAGTGAAGTCATCAAAAAACATGAAAATACCATTGAAAAGTATTTTCAAAGATGGAAGAGAGTGCTCAAGAGCTTGATAATCTAAAAAAAGACTTTACTATGAAGTTGTTTGCCATGGAGGGAGAGATTAAGCAAAAATAGAATTCTTTGGCTATTATGAAGATAAAGGAGTGTGAGTTTAAAGATAAAGTCAAAGCTCTCAAAGAGTCTATTAATGACATGAAAAGTCGAACCATTAAGCTTGATGAAGTAATAAAACTTAGAAAGCATCATAGATATATGAGTGGTTTGGGTTTTGTAGAAGAAGTTAAGAAGACTCCTACAACCAAGAACAAGTCAAGAAAGTCCAAGAAGAAGAAAGACTCAACTACTATTCCTTCCAATATCAAAGTCAAAGACAAGAAGAGCAATGGAACTTCTCAACTAACTTCTCAACCAATGCATGCATACCCAGAAGGTAATTTTTCTAAATTCATTCCGGTTTGTCATTATTGTAATGTGGTTGGTCACATTAGGTCTAAATGTTATGAATATTTTAGGCAAAACAAACTAGGAAATGTGGAACATGATAAAATAAAGTTACCTAATCTTTCTCCTATAAGTCTAGAGCTAGACATAACATCTCTAAATTTATCCCGGTTTGTCATTTTTTGCAATATTGCCGTGCATATCAAACCTAAATGCTACGAGTATATTAGACAATGCAAACTAGGGAATGAGATGCATGCTAGTGAGATGGAAAGACTTCCTTTGGTTGTTTCTAAACATGTTAGGGCATTAGAGACTATGCGTGATAAACATATTAATGAAAAGAAAACAACAAGGAAAGTTTGGATTAAGAAGAATAATGTGCATACTTGTGAAATAGATAAATCTTCTTCGAAAGTTTTTGAACATGATAATAGATTTGATGCTTTTAGAAATGTGCATATTGATCATATTCATGTAAAGGAACCTACAAAGAAAATTTGATTGAAAAGAATGACATGCATGTTAATAATAATCATGTTAAGAAAAACGTTGAGAAGAAGTTGGTAAAGAAGAGTGTTAACCATGATCATTTGAAGAGTCTTGATGAAATATTTGTGTGTGGCAACAATGATGAGTTTAATATGAGTGATGTTTTCATGAAGAAGATAGTTGATGAATTATCTTCAAGATTTCATATTTCCATGCGTAATTATCATGATATTGCTTGTGTTGGTTCACCTAAGACTAATATGGTCAAATGTGAGTGCTCTATACTTGATTGTGTAGAACATATGAGAATATTTTTTTTGTTCTTGTTTGATAAGAGTTCTAAGTTTGACGCTTGACTATGCTATTTGTAATATGCTAGGTCTAGTTTTCAAACTTGGTGTATCTAGTTAATACATGGACTAAATATTCTCATACTCTCACTATGCTAGCCAAAATTTGTTGATTAAATTTAAAGAAGTTGAATTTTGGAATCTATTTGATATTATTTGTTAAGACTTTTAGAGAAAGTCATTTTCATGTGATTGTTTGAGTTGAAAGTGTTTGGTCTTTATTCTCTTGGGATGACACACCAACAATTTGTTTTCACGAAGACAAACAAGCCAAGAGAGCTCATACAAAGAGCGGAGACTTTTCATTGGTGAAAAAGCTTGCCAAGGTATTTTTCTACTCTAAAAGCTTGTTTTCTATTACACCTTTTCAACTCTATGTGTGCATGACATCATAGCACATAGATATTAGGCATCATTTCATTAGAGAACTTGTTGAACATTCTACTGTTACTCTAAAGCATATGCCTCTAAAAAATCAACTTGCGGATTTGTTCACTAAGCCCTTTGGACAAAGAGACGTTTAAAACTCTTCGAAGATTTATTGACATGATTTGTGTTAATTAATGACTATGTGTGATTGTGAATGACTTGATAAGCAAATGTCATTTTGAATATCAATATCTTTAAGAGTTACTCACTTGAGAAGTAATGATCTTAAACAAATAACTTTTATTGTTTCTAGATCATGCACTTGAGCTTTAAAATCTTGTTTTTAAAAAGTGCACTAATGCTTCTCTTATATGTTTTAGTTTTGAGTTGTTGAGTTTAAAAATGTGTAGATTATGAATGCATATAGAAGTTCATTACTTAGTACATGATAGATGACTTATGGTTAGTATCCATTTTGCTTCGGCAATTACGTAGAACTCAACGAGTACCTTCATAAAAAGGGCTACACACATTGGTTCTACAGCAGCCCAATGTAGAAAAGGGCTACACTATTGTGATGAGTGAAAGACGTCATGAAACGTATATGTTTATGTTAGAAAAATCAAAGAAGTGTTGAAAAAGAATCATTAAAAAAAAAAATCTTTGATTCGAAGCCTAAAAGAAATATACAAAAATAAAATAAAAGGCTTAACGGAGTATAGTTGAGAATTGTGAAATGCTCGGATTGTCAAATAGAAATGAGTTAACGAGCCACATGCACACACACACACACACACACACACACACACACATACACACATACACACTCATATATTGAAATCTATTATCTTTAAAGCGAAAATTCAGGATGATAATCTGTTTGACCTAGGTTGGAAATGCTTTAGATGGATAGGTGTTGATATGGTTTGCATGTTGATATCATGATTACTCCTTTTATATATGCTAGAAGCATTCACATACACACAAACACACATATTTTGCTTATAGTGCTTGATTCATTAGTAATGTGAGAATATTTTTGAGAGATTAATGAAAATATATGATTCTCTCTTGGGCTTTGAAAAGTGATGAAATATTTTCTCTTATTGCTTGAAATGTGTGATTGTGTGGTTCCCTCATGAACAAGTCTACTTGTTGATCATAATGTGGAGCATATGTTGAGAGGGGGGGGGGGGGGTGGGGGGAGGCGCTAGTTTATTTAACTTTGTTCTCTATATGACTTGCTTGCATAATATCTCATATTCTATCTCTTGTGTCCTTGTCTATTCCTTGACAAAAAAGGGGAGAAACGTACATCACCATGTGTGGGAGAAATGTATATTTTTGTGGTATATTGAGACTTTGTCTTAAGGAGGAGAAATAATTCTTATTTTGATGAGGTTAAGAAACATGGGGAGAGCTTTAAAGTGAACTTTTATATGAGATAGGGGGAGTCTTATTTGTTTTGTGCATATATCTCACCAATCATTTTTGGAGAAGATCTCTTGCTTGGTTTGCTATTTTTTTCTCATAGGTACTTTGATGATCAAAGAAGAAATTCTTGAAGACTCATGAAGACATTAAGACATTTTAGTCTAGGGATCTCTTTGTAATGTGAGATTGAGAGAATGCAATCAACTATGAGTTTATGTAAGTAAATATTGAATGGTGAGGTTGAGGTTTTGCCATAGAATAACAAAATGGGAAGATTGTAAGGTTTTAGATTTGTATTGGCTTGATTTCATTGCAAAACTTTCTTTATTTGTAATGATTAGTTACCTAGATGATTTGTGGTAATATGAGCTTCAAAGGAGAAAAATGACTTCTCATGCAAAGTTCGTCTTCAAGAGGAAAAGTGCTAACTTGGATGCTAATATATCGAGATTCTTCTTCCTCATGCATGGCGTAAAAGCACACACACACATTGCATACATCTATGTCCCTGCATTGTAGCACTAAATTTGTATAACACATTCACACACTTGTTGAAATATGCACATGCATTAGTCTTAATTTGACAAACATTGTAGAATTGCATGTTCTATGACTATCTCTAGGAAATGGCATACTTGTGTGATCTTATGTTTATTTGTATGTGTTTTTATTGTTTTGGAATTTAATATGTTATCATATTATTCCTTGTTGAGTTCCGGTCGTTTCGGTTACTCACTCATTAGTTTTCGAGTTCAAACTAGGAAGTTACGATACATTACGTTCTCTTACAATGCATTGTCTTCATCGTCATGTATCGAGTTGAATTCATAACCTTTAGTCAAAGTTTCATAGTCTTCCTTATGTGTTATTAAGTCTCGGTTTGTAATCCGAAAGCGGATTCGAATTTGGAGTTCGGAGGCCGCAGAACAGTCGAAGAACGCCTGAGATGCACGAAAGGGAGAGAAGGAGAGGAGAGGAGGCAAATGCCATCCACCTTTCCTTCCTGTGGAGAAGAACTCCTCTCTGTCTCTGTGGTGGACACGTGCCTCCACGGGAAGAGAGGATGGGTGGTGGCTCTTTTACCTCTTTGCCCTTCTTCTTCTCCAATTGATTTCCCTCTTTACATATTTCAAATTCGTGTTGAAATCTCATTGAACTTGTGCATTTTTGTTTTAATCATAACTCTCTCAAATCAACTCCAAATTGAGTGATCCAAAAGCCAAAAATTTTGGTATTGAAGAGAGCAACAAGTCCCAAACATTTTCAAGGTGAAAAGATATCCAAGTTAATCGCAGTTATCTTATTTTAGATTGTGATTCATCTTTTCTTTTGGTAATCATCTTCCCTACATATTTCTTATGATCAACTTGATGGATCTTATTATTTGATTGATGAAAAATGTTTAGAATGTATTTGATTCGTATTTTAGACTTGTTTGATTTCGAAATTAGCTCTTGAGTTTGATTGAATGTGATCTTAGCTAATTTTGTTGAATATGAACTTGAATCTAAAACACTTTGTGATTTGTTCTTGAATGTTGATTTCTAGGTTTTTTCAAGTTGCATGTTCTAAACTAGAATACATTGATTTGCAATCTCACATGATTAATTCTAGTTTCCATAGAATAAATTTATCATTTGTTCTATGTTGCTTGTGTTTGCATCATTTGCATCACTTAGATCAATTGCCTTGCAATAGGTGGAAGTCTTTTGTTGGAGTGTGATTCTTCAATATTGAGCAAGTAAGTCTTGACTAAGAGTAAGGGTCTCCGAATAGTCAAGCAAGCAAGTCTTAGCTAAGAGCATGTGGCTCCGAATATCTAAGCAAAGAAGTCTTGTTTAGGAGTGTGAGGCTCCGGTTAGATAAGCGTGGAAGTCTTGGCAAGAAGCATGTGGCTTCGGTAAGTCCTAGCAAGGATACTTTCTAGAGGCATGCAATTTGTCTCGGTTAGAAAGTGAAGGCAATCTTTTCATTAGTAAAAGGCCTAAATGGTAGGATATACAGGATATTCAAGAGAGAACATTTCATGTATTAATCGCCTTGAGAGTGTACTTTTATCCAACTAGTGAATTGTGTATTGCCGGTGGTTGTGGTATCAACCCGTGGAAGTTTCCTCTTAGGAGGCTTACCACGTAAAAACATCTTGTGTTGTTTTTAGTACTTTTAGTTTCTTTACTTCTATAACATGTATTGCTTATAACACTTGTGTAATTGAACTCATATTGATTTGGTAAAACAATCTATTTGTTAAACACACCAAGTGTGTACAACTTTGTTGTATTGAAAAAGAAGTTTAAAGAATTTGAGTTCATACCTATTCAACCCCCTCTAGATATATTTTACACTATAATTGTTTAAGGGAATTTCAAGTATTTATTAAGCTAGTTGTCCATTTTTTTTTTTCTCTGGTTCAACATCAATATTCAACAAATAAATCAGAGATGATGTGATTCGAATATTCAACATAAATATTCAATATTCAATATTCAATATTCAACAATTTATAAAAGATAGGGATAAGTGATTCGTATCTATTGATTCGTACACGAATACCGGAAACGATCGATGTTTCTACATATGTTCTTTGTCAAATATAATATAATAATGAGAATTTTCAAATTGGCACTATTTAGGCCCGAGACCAAGTGAGGTTTGTGAAACTTTTTAGAAAAAATAAAAAAGAAAAGTCAAGAAATATGTGAAGTCTGTGACAGAATGATATTTCCTAGATGGAGTTAATTAACAGTCGAAACGATTTGAATTAAAGTGAATTAGTTGAGAATTGGAAGTATTTTCAAGGAACCTTTAATAAGAAGATATCTCTCACCTGCCTTCTACTACTTTTCAAACCGTATTTATTATTTATTAAGCTAGTTCTCCGATTATTATTTTTTTCTGGTCCAACATCAATATTGGACAAATAAATGAGAGATGATGTACACACCGGGCTTTTGCCAATGTGGTGGGGCTATTCCCTAGGAACCCCCACGCCTTGGCCTTTCCTCTAAGTGAGGGTGTCCTCTTACAATTATGGGAGCTGTGTTCCGGGCTGTGCTTCTAGAGAATCATCTCGTTGGATCCTGATAATTGTTGTAATATTCGAAAAAAAAAAGAAAAAAGAGAGATGATGTGATTTGAATATTCAACATCAATATTCAATATTCAACAGTTGATAAAAAATAAGGATAAATGATTCAAATCTATTGATTTACGTACGAATACCGGAAACGACCCATGTTTCTACACATGTTCTTTGTCAGATATAATATAATAATGAGAATTTTCAAATTGGTACTATTTAGGCCAGAGACCAAGTGACCAAGTGAGGTCTGAAACTTTCCGGGAAAAATAAAAAAGAAAAGTCAAGAAATATGTTAAGTATGTGACAGAATGATATTTCTTGGATGGAGTTAATTAACAATTAAAACAATTTGACTTGATATCAACGAGTAATGCTACATATTCCATCTACAATCCCATCATTTTCATCATAATACATGTGGCAGTTGAGTTGTCATTTGAGAAGTGGATACACATTAATTATTGTGTGGATACAATTACAATTAATGTGTATTCACTTATCAAGTGACACATCAACTACAACATATGTTATGATAGAAAGGGTTCAAAAATTTTTTGTCACTATTTGGAGGGGCTTTTGTGAGAATGTCACTGGTTTACTAATGTAAGTTTAAAAGGCACCTATTTAGGTGACCAGACAAAAATACCCTCATTCTTGTCAGTTTGCGTCTGAAGAGAAAAAAGTTGAGAGAGAGAGAACAGTGGAAAGAGAGACCTTGGGTGCAAGAAATCCGGTACTAAATCTCACGGTAAACCTGCCGGCGGTGGCGATACAGTCTTGAAATCGACGAGAAGGTGATATGATTTTCTGACGCGTTTTTGTTGTTGAAACTTTTATTTGCGTTTGATGTTGGATGTTCGTTTGATTTGATTTGTTGTTGATTAGGTTTGTTTGATTAGGTTAGGGTTTAAATTTATGAAAAAATTCTGTTGAACACGATGAAGTTCTGGGTTTTCAAGCCTTTTCCGAGCTTTTCACATGTAATCCGAGCCTTTTCCGAGCTTTTCACATGTAATCCGAGCCTTTTCCGAGCATTTTGAATAGGTTTCTGCTATTTGAATCTCCGAGCCTTTCACACTGGCTCCGAGACTTTTAAAATAGGATCCGAGCCTTTTAAAACATTGTCCGAGACTTTTAAATAGTAATCCGAGTCTTTTAAGGAATATGAATAGGTTTCTAGAATTAGAATCTCCAAGCTTTTCATATAGTCTCCGAGCCTTTTTATATAGTTTCCGAGCCTTTTAATATATTGTCCGAGCCTTTTCATATATTTTCCGAGCCTTTTCATATAGTTTCCGAGCCTTTTCATATAGTTTCCGAGCCTTTTCATATATTGTCCGAGCCTTTTCATATAGTGTCCGAGCCTTTTCATATAGTTTCCGAGCCTTTTCATATAGTTTCCGAGCCTTTTCATATAGTGTCCGAGCCTTTTCATATAGTTTCCGAGCCTTTTCATATAGTTTCCGAGCCTTTTCATATATTGTCCGAGCCTTTTCATATAGTGTCCGAGCCTTTTCATATAGTTTTTTCATATAGTGTCCGAGCCTTTTCATATAGTTTCCGAGCCTTTCCATATAGTGCCCCGAGCCTTTTCATATAGTTTTCGAGCCTTTTCATATAGTGTCCGAGACTTTTCATTTAGTGTCCGAAACCTTTCATTTTTATATTATTTATTTTATTTAACTAGATATATTTTTTTTATGTCAATATGCAGATGAGGAATCAACTAAAAGATTCGCTTAAAACTCCAGAGGAAGAAAGGTATTCGGGGAAAATAACTCGACATGACCATTTTGATGACCTTACAGATATCGACAACGCACTTAACAAGGTACCTGAACATCTTGCGATCGAAGAACGACGTCGGTATACTGAGTCGTGTTTTGGACACCTCCTTCGGATGGATCGTGGGATGAAGTTTTCAGCTGGCATTGTACATCGGTTTCTTATTCGCGAGTTGCATCACGATGGGCCTGAAGATGAGATGAGATTTTTGTTAGGAAGGCATTCGGTCCGGTTCTCAAAGGTTGAGTTTTGTCTAATCACCGGATTGAAGTTCGGAGAACTTCCTGACACGTCGACCTATGATATGGTAGAGAATGGCATACACCAGCGGTACTTTGAGGGTCGAGATGAGGTCGAGTATGCAGAGCTGAAAGCCGTTCTACGGATTGGTGTTTTTTCTGAGCAGTACGATGCGGTTAAGCTTTGCTTATTGTATATGCTTAACTGGATACTGATGGGGTTGGACGAGAGAGAGAAAGTTCCAGTATGGCAGTTTCGCCTAGTCGAGGACTTGGACGCTTTTGATGCGTTCCCGTGGGGTGCACACGTGTATAGGCGGTCTATATACGGTTTCAAGCATGCGTTGGATGGTCGACGTAGGCGGTTTGAACAACGCCAGCGACGAAAGGGCGTTGATGTACACACCACGGAGACATATAACATATATGGGCTAACGCACGCCCTGTTGGTGAGAATTTTGAATTTGTTATTTTTTTCATATGACTTATGTATTGTATTGGATTCTTATCGTTCTTAGCTGTTTTGTAGATATTTGCTTTCGAGGTTATCCCCGAGCTTGGCAACAGCGGATGTGGGAAGCGGAGGGAAATCGAGCTCTCCCCCCGAATTCTAAAATGGGAGTTGAGTACGCGACCGAGGGGGGAGAAGTTGAATAGCATTTTCCTTGAAAGTGTAAATATCTATATATATATATATATATATTTATGTTCATAACTATTAGTATGTATACAATTACAATGGTCTAACTGCAATTTCAGATGTTTGCGAGGGTGAAATTGGTGCCGACGGCAACTGAGAGGGCTGAACGGTACTTCGAGGGCATTTCCCAGGGAGGCAGTTTGTATGATGCTGATCTCGGTGATATACCTGTTCCCGTCTCTGACCCCGAACGATATACAACTGCTGGAACCAGTGACACTGAGGGTCCGTCTTTCGAACCCAGTGATACAGAGGGTTCTGACTCGGACGGTCGTCATATTCGTCTCGCGAGGACTAGGCGGGTTCGATTCACGTTGCCTAGAGAGCCTCGAACTAGAGATGACTCTCGAACTGGAGATGACTCACGAGGAGGCGTTGGAGGGCAAGCAGAGGTACGTATAATTCTTTTTACCGTATTATTTAATTTCAATCGAGTGAATGGTTTTAGTACTGACAATTTCGAAATCCTTTCAGGACCGTCGGTATACTGAACTAATGGATGCGTTACGCGAGTTACAGGAGGAGGTGCGAAAGAGTAATGAGAAACGAGATCAACAGCATCAGGAGTTGCTAGATTTGATTCGAGGGCTTCAGGGTTCGACGTCGCACGCCCGTACTCGAGGTACACGGTTCGATGACCCACCCTTCGATGACCCAGACGGACACCGAGACTTCAGTCCCAGAGGGAGGACAGGTAGTCATCAGGGTGATCAGCAAGGGCCTGGTGTGACACCACGAGAGGAGGTTACTCGTGGTACTAGTGGTACTGATACAACACCTATGGAGATAGAGGAAGAACCTCAGCAGGTTTTACCAGAACAACCTGTTCATTCTCAAGAACTGGTACAGAGCACCTCCTTACAGCACACCCCTCCGGTCGATCCTCGTGCAGAGCACCCCTTCATTTATTCCACAGAGACAGAGATCCCCAGTCTCAGTGCACCCAAAGAGCTTACACCTGCAGGCGATCGACGGCGCGATCGACGGCGACATAGTTCCAATGTACAGCGCACCCCTACAGGCGATACAGGGGGACATAGTCCGTCAACACATCGCACCTCTGGAGGCAATACACGGGAACAGAGTTCCTCCTTACAGCTCAGCCATCCAGTGGATCACATCCTTTCTGTGGACCGGATTACCCCACCCCTTCAACGTCAGGATCGGGTTCGCAGGGCAGGTTGGCAGCAGCGGACCCCATACACTGACCCCTCTCGGCCGAAGAGGCCAAGGATTAGGCCACAACCAGCACATGTATGGGCGCCCCACGCATTGATAGATCTTGACCACCTTGCGGCGTACCAAGCCTATAAGAGGAACTCGACTGGGGAATTGTAAGTATAATCGCAGATATTACAAAAATTATTTTGTATTTTGAAACTGCTAAGTAAAATGACTTTCTTATATAACTTCTTCAAAATTATGCAGGCGTGATGTGGATCTACTCGAGCCAGTTGGTGTCCCCTGGTTCCATCGATTTCAAACCAACACCATGGAGTTGGAGGATACGGTATGGTCCTTACCTGAACATTGTGTATAAGATGTTTCTGAAATAGTAGAATGCTAACAATACAAAATGTTGAAATTGTCAGCATATGGACGCGTACTTGCATATTCTGCGGAAGCGTCAGAGATATTACTCCACTGTCTACGGTCCGAGGATCAACATACAGGATTCACAGTTCTATGTAAGTGTTTAATTTGTACGGCTTTTGAACATCTATTTATGTGTTTCGTACATCTTTTATCTAACGTTTTATAAGTTTTCTTTGTACAGTCATGGTTATTGAATGACTGGGAGAGATTGATGGGAAGTGGGGCCGACAAACCCCGCCGCAGTTGGTCTATGTTCAAGCATCAGTGGTCCACTGAGGACCTTGCGGTGGTACGTGGATTGGTCCCGGTAGGAACCAAACCATGGAACGAAGTTGACGTGGTCAATGTTTTATTTACATTGTTTGAATTTGAATTTTAAATAAATTTCCCATTGATAACACTTTATTGAAACACATACAGGTTTTGATTCCTTGCAACCTTGGACGTACGCATTGGTCACTAGCCAGCGTCGACCTCACAACAGGGAGTATTTATCTGATGGACCCGTTCAGACAGGAGGTACCATTTCGCCATAGGAAAATGCAGCTCGCTTGCTTACGATATTTTTTACCGTCGATGCTGCATGCGTTGGACTTTCACGGTCGCAAACGGAGGGGCGATATGACGTATACATTGCAGAATAAGCCCTTTCCACTCAACATTGTGTCTAGAGACCGTGTACCCCAACAGGATAGAGGGTATGACTGTTTAAAGATCTTATTCTATCCTAATCGGTTTTAATAACATTCAATTCTAACGGTTGTTTTTGTGGTGACTTGCAGTGGTAACTGTGGTGCCCATACTTTGAGATTGATAGAGTACCTGGCAGCGAACAGGGATACGTTCGACTGGTCAGAAAACGAAATGGGCACCATCCGAGAGAAGATGGCTGTGGAGGTTTTTTGTAACTCAAAGGATTGGTCTTCCAGTTAGTGATTTAGTTGATGTACATAACATTTGAGTAATGAAATGAAATTATTTTTAAAAAAAATTTAGTTGTTTGCAATTAACACTTGAACACACATTTGATATATTGAAATCCATAAACAATACAATGAATTGTAGACACTATAACAAAAGATACAGTATGGCATTAAACGAACAACCAATAAATATATCATAATAGTTCAACATAAAAAAGCATAATAACCAACGGTCTCATAACACAACTGTATCGAGCATGGTTCCCAACGTCTGGACGATGTTGGAAGACATCAAGTTGGAGACATGTTCCTCTTGTACTGCCTTGTTATGTTTGATCGCCTTCCTCAATGGCTCCATTCATTCCACGGTAGAGTCTTTCTCAGGGCACGTTTGTTTGTTGTGTCCAATTGAATGACAGATGCTGCACTTGCGACGGTATTCATCGGGAACACTTATGCTGGGACCTTCATTAACCATCGGTGGGTTGGAGCATCGCCTGCTATTATGTCCTGATTGTCCACATCTTCTACACGACTGTGTGGTTGTCCTCTCCGAAGACGAGGCATGTCGACCCTCCATCGGGCGACCTGATTGTCTCTTCGACTTTGGATTTAAAACCACCCGAGATGCGATGTCGGATGGCACTACCCATGAAGAAGGATGGCCAACAGGCATAATAGGAACCGAGTATGCATCAATAAGTGTCTCTCTCTTGTAGTAGTCCGCACACAGAGATGTGAAATCCAAGTTTCGCTCCCTACAACAATGAAAACAATGAGATTCACGAACCCAAATAATATAAATCGTTAACTGTAACATCTCATGTACCTTGCCGCTGCGAGTGCATGAGAACATGGGAAATGGTCCATTTGGAATTTGTTGCATGTGCAAGTCTTCAAGTGTAAGTTAACCGTCCATTGGTTTCCCTTCAATTTGACGGAGAATATGTTCCAGTCAACTGGATTTACGGTCATATAATTGCACTTCTCGACACGTTTTAGGATCACAAGATGTGCTGCGTCGGTCAGTTGATGACGCATGGACCGTGCAGCTGCATGACGATCGTGAAACCACTTTTGTAGCATATTCCTAATGAACTCCGCCAGTGTCATCATTGGCAGTTGCCGTGCGAATTTTAGGCATGAGTTTATGCACTCAGCAACATTTGTGGTCATCAGCCTGTACCTTCTTTGGGGACAGTGTACGCGAGACCACTTGTGTGGACCGGCAGCAATGGCATATTCGAATGCACCCTTGTGCAGCCTATGTAACTCCTCCATGTGCCTGTTATAATTGAATTCACTGTACGTCCTAGCTGCTGAATCCATTATGTCGGCAACATCCTTTCTGTGGAATCGCTTCTTCATATTTTCACCAAAATGCCAGCAACATATAGTATGGGTTGCATAAGGGAACACTTTAGAAATCCCCGCTTCAATGCTTGCATGGCGATCGGAAATGAAAACCAGATCATCTATATGACCAAGGGCACCCCTCAAGCATTCCAAAAACCACTCCCATGAAAGGTTGTTTTCTGAGTCACCGTACCCAAAAGCAATTGGATACACCTGTTCGTTTCCATCTTGTGCAGTTGCAACAAACATTGTACCCCCGAATCTTCCCTTCAAATGGGTACCATCAACTGCAATCACAGGACGCATACACCTCCGAAAACCTCTAATTGAGGACCCCAACGACATGAAAAAGTACAAAAATGTATCATCGTCTGCGCATTGTAAGTCGGTGATTGTGCCAGGATTTTGCTGTTCCAAAACGTACGCAAACGATGGTAACAATTTGAAACTTTCTTTATGCGTTCCATAGGTCAAGGACAATGCATATTGCAAGGCATCATGTGCCTTACTGTACATGACTTGGATGCCATACATTGTTTTCATATCGGCGATTATGTCCTTCGGACGCATGAGACGACCATCATGTTGTTGAAGTCTAGGTGCAATGACTTCTCCGATTATGACTGCACTAGCTTGTCGGTGGCGACGGTGAACCTCCTCCAAAGGACAACTGTGTTGGTTGACAAAACTTCTGACTTGGAAGTAAGTCCCTTCATCTCTCCTCACCGCTCTTAATTTCCACGTACAGTTGTCAATGATGCAAACTAGATGTAACGTTGTCTTATTAGACCTTTTCACCTTCCATTCAAAGTTCTCCCGCATTGAAAAAAGGCCAACTAGCCTCTTCAAATCCTTTTTACTCGGGA
Source organism: Acer negundo (assembly GCA_035582765.1). NCBI lineage: Eukaryota > Viridiplantae > Streptophyta > Magnoliopsida > Sapindales > Sapindaceae > Acer > Acer negundo. The sequence goes on along the minus strand of CM069235.1, from coordinate 34,879,896 downwards.
AAAATTGACCTTTATAAATCATGCATGTAGGTTCTTGCGTTGCCAAGGTGCTGCTTCTACCAATACCAAACGAGTATGAATCTGCTCCGGGAATAACCCACGTTATCGTATTATCAGAATCAGATACAGTTATATTATGTCGGACCTCGGAAGTCCCAGGCATATTTGGTACAGTGCAACTAACTCCTTGTACATGTCTTCCTTGTGTTTGAATTTGTGTACGCTCTTCATCCACATTTTCTAGATCATCTACCTGTTCATTATTTGCCTCATTATCCACCTCATGGTTCGGGTAATTGTTCATCTCATTGTACTGCTCAATTCGACAACCAAACACATCGCCAAATTGAGGTTCAACTACTTGGTCAACCGCTACCGGTGGGACACCACACATGTTTTCCCCACTTTCGGCGAAACTCCTTTGGGGATATAGTTGGTTGCTACCGCTAAAGGATCCAAATTGTTGGGTATTTTCAGGAGGAGGAATATCATTCCCTATCACATCTCCAGGTGTCCTCTGAGTTAGACTTACACATACTTGAGGGATCACCCGATCTTCCCCTAGCATAAACTGAACATCATCGTTATTTCTTATAAATGTACGACATGTACTGCCAGGAACGATTGATACTGATGCCAGATCAACATTGAATTTGTTTACATCATACTTCACAATGGTATGCACGATCGCCACCAATTCTTCGTAAGTCATATTCTTTGACACATACATTCCCTTGTTATCGGATCCAACAAACCTCTGACTTCCGTCGGGTAGTTGCTCCCATTGACCGTTGTAAGATATTACTATTCTAACCCGATTCATGATGCTGTCAAATTAATCAAAACTATTAATTAAAACTCAGGAGTACAAAATATTTTCATAAATTACATTTACAAAGGCTCGGGTGAGGATATTTAAAAGGCTCGGAGAACACTAGCAAAGTCTCGAAGAATACATGAAAGTTTCGAAAAAGACATTTTTGGTCTCGAAAAAGTCTTTAAAAGACTCGATTAGTAATTCAATAAAAAGTCTCGGAGAAGACCTAACAAGGCTCGATTAGTGATTATTTGAAAAGTCTCGGAGATGACTTGAAACGTCTCGGAGAAGACTTGAAAAGGCTCGATTACTAATTTTTGAAAAGTCTCGGAGATGATATGAAAAGGCTCGGAGAAGACATGAAAAGTCTCGATTAGTTATTTTTGAAAAGTCTCGGAGAAGACATGAAAAAACTCGGAGAAGACTTGAAAATGCTCGAATAGTTATTTTTTAAAAGTCTCGGAGAAGACTTGAAAAGTCTCGGAGAAGACATGAAAAAGCTCGGAGAAGACTTGAAAATGCTCGAATAGTTATTTTTTATAAGTCTCGGACAAAACTTCAAAAGGCTCGGAGAAGACTTGCAAAGGCTCGGACAAGACATGAAAAAGCTCGAATAGTTATTTTTTAAAAGTCTCGGAGAAGACTTGAAAAGTCTCGGAGAAGACATGAAAAAGCTCGGAGAAGACTTGAAAATGCTCGAATAGTTATTTTTTAAAAGTCTCGGACAAAACTTCAAAAGGCTCGGAGAAGACTTGCAAAGGCTCGGACAAGACATGAAAAAGCTCGGAAAATCGGAGAAGACTTGAAAAAAGGCTCGGAGAAGACTTGAAAAGGCTCGATTACTGAATTTTGAAAAGTCTCAGAGAAGACTTGAAAATGCTCGAATAGTTATTTTTTAAAAGTCTCGGAGAAGACTTCAAAAGGCTCGAACAAGACATGAAAAAGCTCGGATAAGACTTGAAAAGGCTCGATTAGTGATTTTTGAAAAGTCTCGGAGAAGACATGAAAAAGCTCGGAGAAGACTTGAAAAGGCTCGATTAGTGATTTTTGAAAAGTCTCGGAGAAGACATGAAAAAGCTCGGAGAAGACTTGAAAATGCTCGAATAGTTATTTTATAAAAGTCTCGGACAAAACTTCAAAAGGCTCGGAGAAGACTTGCAAAGGCTCGGACAAGACATGAAAAAGCTCGGAGAAGACTTCAAAAGGCTCAATTACTGATTTTTGAAAAGGCTCGGAGCAGACATAAAAAGGCTCGGACAAGACATGAAAAGGCTCGGACAAGACATGAAAATGTTCGATTAGTGATTTTTAAAAAGGCTCGGAAAAAGGTGACAAAGTCTCGGAGATCCACAATTGTCACAATGAAAATGTGAACAAATGAAAAGAAGTATTTACACGAAATATTACCTTGTTGTAATGAAGCACGTCCAGTTGTTTTGATCTTGAACTTCTATTTGTATTGAGAGAGAGATAGAGAGAGAGAGAGAGACTAACCCCGTTATCGTTTTTGTTGGAAGTGTGGAGAGAGAACCAGACAAACACAATAACATAAATGATTATCTAAGGGCAATTTTGGTAGTTCACCATAATAGGTGCCTTTTAAACTTAAGTTATTAAACCGGTCATAGAGTCACCAAATCAGTTGGAAAAGGTGATACTTTCCACCATTTCCACATGATAGAAATGGTAAGATTGTAGCCGAGATGTTTAGCATTACCCTAATATAGAAAGTAATTTATTTTATCAAATTAAAAATAAAAATAAAACAACCCCCAGATCTCACCTGATCTCCCTCTCCTCACCTCCAGCGGGGCCGGATTTCTTCACCGGATTCGGCGTCGGCTACCTTGATAGTTGAGATTTTTTTTTGTATGTTTTTTAATCTTGTGATTGTTTTTATTTATTTATTTATTTTGGGTTTGTTGAAGTTGTTATAAACAGAGTGTTTCATGATTTGGGTATGGGTCTCCATCGTCAATCTCTCATCAGTGGATCTCCATCTGGATTTTATGGAGACCCAGGACATCGGCATTTCAGCGATGGGTCCCATTTTATATTTTTCTTCTCGCTAATTTTTATTATTTTTGTTGAATTTTGTGTGTTCTGATTTTAAGAACTTTGAAGATCTAATGTTTGTGAACGAAAGTTGTAAAGATCCAGCCTCCCGTGTTCATGTTTTGAATGTGTGTGCTCCGTAAAAATCTATTTAGTTCTTTATTTGTTTTTTAATTCAAAGATCTAATAGTTGTAATTCATTCAATCAATCAATTTCCCCATAAATTTGTCTATTTCACGGTTAAAGAACAAAATTGGTTTTTCTTTGTGTTCCAGTTCTATATCGATGGATTTCATCCCTAGTATCTTCTTTTCTTGAAGTAATGAACCTGAAACAAAAAATTTATTTGTGTTTAGTTTTGTTTTACCTCTTTCTTGATATCAATTTTTTTTTTTTTTTTCCAGTTTTCTGGTATATATATATATATATATATATTTTCATTTTCTTTATAAAGAAATTCAGATTTTCCTTTTTATTTAACAATTTTTTAATTTTAATTTTAAAATTTTGATAACACATGTCATATTATAATTGGATTACAAGTCAGATTTAATTGTAAAAACTACAGATTTAAAAGGTAAAATCGTATTTTAAACCGTTTAATTTAAGTTAAGGGTAAAAATGTCAATTTGTATATTCTATCACCTCTAATAGTTAAATTTCTAGTCAAATGAACATATATGATATGTTTTTGGAAAGGAAGGGACCGAAGGTCATAAAAAAAAATAAACACATTTAAAAAATTAACGTGTTACCAAAATTTAGGGACTAAATTTGATGATACTCCTAAAAATAAAATAAAAGAGTTGACTTTAGTTATAAAATTGAAATATAGGTTGACATGTAATTAGCTGTAAAATGTGTTTCAAAACCGTAAAACAAAACATTATACAAAGGATAATGTTTGAGTGCCGATGGATCAGCATCCAAAATACTGATGTGATATGGCCCGATTGAATCGTAACATATGACCATTTTTCTTTTACCCATTCCAAACAATTAAACCCATTTACTTTTGTGCAAAGGTTACAAATTGAGTCATATGTTACAATTCAATTAGACTACATCACTAAGTCTATAATTTGGGGTCTGAATTTTGGATGCTCACCTGTCAGCACCCAAACATTATCATCCCAAGCATTATCATTATAAAAATAGACAAGAACATTAAATGTGGTGTAGGGTTGATACTTGATCGGTGCTTGATGTTAGGCGTGGGAACATCTGAGACTTCTTCTTATTATTAAATTAATGTAAATAGTATGGTCCCATGAAGATGACTGGAATTGCAAAGTAAATAGACAATTCAGGTGTAATAATATTCTAACTGGGTAGAAGAATTCAAAGAGAAATTGATGATCTTTTATAAATTAAATAAATCATCCCTGCTTGTTTTGGAGTATCTCCATCTTGTATTATCATTTCAGCAATGGCTAACAAAAGCACAAGTATCTACAAAATCTTCTGGTTCATTTCCTGCTGCCTTTGGGCCTCTCATGTTGCAGCAGTAGATGTACTCAACCAAGGTGATGTGCTTAATTCTTCTGCTTCTCTTGTTTCCAGGAATGGACGCTTCTATTTAAGGTTCTATAATCTTAGTAGCATGAGCGATTTCATGTCCAGTTACAGCTACTTGGGAATATTTTATGGTTATAATACAGATCGAAAGAATCTTATCTGGATAGCCAATCGAGACAGGCCTATCACACATAATTCAGGAGCTCTTGTTATAGATGAAACTGGTAAACTAATGATAACATACGAAGGCAATGAGGCTCCTTTAGAGTTATATTCTGGTCAATCCAATAACAATGTAAGTGCTATTTTGCAAGATGATGGAAACTTTGTATTGAAGTCTGGAGAGCGGATTCTGTGGCAAAGCTTTGATTTTCCTACAGATTGTTTCTTGCCTGGAATGAAACTGGGGATCAACTACAAGACTGGTCAGAATTGGTCACTTACATCATGGTTAACTGATTCTATACCAGCTCCTGGGTCTTTCTCTCTGGATTGGGACCCTGATGAACATCAGCTGATTCTTAGGAGGCGAGGGGTGACCTTTTGGACTAGTGGGGTATTATTGGAGAACAGCAGCAAATTTGAAAACATTGCACTGGATGCTAAAGAAGCAGATCACAAGTTTATCGAAGTTTCAAACGAAGAAGGGAAGTACCTTACATACGAATTCCTTCCAAATCAATACACTCCTGCGAATTGGATAAATGTCACGTGGTTGTGGTTGAACTTCGATGGAGTCATGGGGGATCAAAGCAGTAACAGAGGTGTTTTACTTTCTGATTTGTGTGATGGAAATAGAGTAAGTTCCGGTTGTAAGAGATGGGAAGGGCCAAAATGCAGGAGTCGTAGTGACAACTTCCGGCTAGAAAGAAGTTATTTTCCCAGTTCAGTTGATAGTTTATTTTATGACAATGAAAGTGTAAGCTTAAGTGATTGCAAGGACATCTGATGGAAAAACTGTACATGTGTTGGAACTGCAACTAGGTTTACTCCTTACGGTACTGGATGCCAATTTTGGTATGGACCTCTTGATCAAGAACCTCCTATTGGGAGAACGGTACAGTCACCATTGCCGTACTACATTATTCGTCCAGGCCCTCGTGGTTTGTATCTCCTCTACATTTAATGAATTCTGTATTGATTTCTTATTGTTGAGCTTAAAAACTTAACACTTATGGATAATTGTTAGGCCTCCTATTAATATTGAAGCATTGAACATTATTTCTATTTTTTACATTAGTTTGGGATGCTAGAAACCTCTTCCTTGGTTTATTAATGTCAAATGATTATTATTATCAATTTAATTGTTATTGTTATTGTTTTAGGATCGAGGTTGTTACGTGACACTAAAAAACACAGAGCATAATTGGGCTGCCTCCCTCCCTCTTGTTTTTCATTAAAATAAAATAAAAAATTAATTTGTTGTTATGTGAATAGCAACTTAAACATTAAAATGGAGCTTGTCAAAGTATTAAAGTATTAAAATTAATTCCTATCATAAAACCCTACTTTAAACATTAAAATGGAGCTTGTCAAAGTATTAGATTGTTCCTTACAAATGCTTTTATTTGCCAACAAAGGGAGACAAGAAAAACAATATGATTCTTTAAGCATTATTTCTAGAATAGTAAAGTTGAACTCACGAAACCTTACTTTAAGCATTATTATCTTTTATGTGTAATTGATTAATTCATTTGCAAGGTAAATATATTAGAAGCATGTCATTTAAAATCGTTGTGGAAAACAGAAAACTCAGAGTGGTAATGCTTTGTTAATATAAGATTATTGAAAAAGATCTCATCAATAACCAAGTTTCCAAACAATTAATATTCATATGTACCCTATTCTCATTTTTGTTTTAGATTTATGATATATTATATTCAACATTGCGTAATCTAGGATGCGTGTACTTCTTTTATTCATGCCATTAACTATCTAGGTTTGGTCGAGAGATATTAGAAAATATAAATTTTGATAAGAGAAAAAGATCATGAAAAGAATTATCATTTTCTTTTTAAGCTTTTTATGTTAATAATTCCCAAACTGAACCAGCCAAACCATGCCATAGAAAAATTCTAATTAACTTTCTTCTTCCTTGCTTTCCATATTAATTACACAATCTAAGTTAATACTCAAATCCAAACTTGGGTCTGAAACGATTATGAACGAAAGAGAAATTTTTTGGAGGAAAGTCTGAAGCTAATGAGTAAATCATGTTTACTATTGGATGCAGCGAAGAAGACTTGGGTGTGGATTTTAATTGCTGTAGCAGCAACATTGGTTGTAATACTCTTAGGTATTTTGGTCTTTATGAGATGGAGAAGACTTCGACTACAACGTAATAACTAATCCATGTGAACTCAAGATTATCTCAGGCAAATGTTATTGTTTATAGAATCTCGTTCTGATGTAGGACATATTATTACAGAATATTAATCAAAAAAGGAAAGAGCCGATTGCGGTGGCGGTCAAAGAATAATCCATATAATAATTCTCATATTTAGATTTTCTTTGGCACCAAGTTTATTTTCGTTGGCACCAAGTTTTACCATAACTAGTTTATTTTCTTTGGCACCAAGTTTTGTCATTATTAGTTTATTTTCTTTGGCTCCAATTAAGCTCTATGGTTTCATTATAAATTAAGCTCTAATTGAGATTTTCTCTCAATCAATGTGTGTGTTGATGTTTGTGTATTGAGAACACAGTTTTTCTTTCACGATCTATCACTTTCACTACGTCACGTTCTCAATTATTTTTATTTTTATTCCAAACAGAGAAGTTCCTATTGGAGTTGATGACATTAGATAATCCAAGTGAAGCGAAGGAGCTTGAGATTGATGACAACAAAGGCCACAATTTAAAAGTATATAGTATTGCATCCATCATGGATGCTACAAATTGCTTCTCAATTGAAAATAAACTTGGAGAAGACGGATTCGGACCTGTTTACAAGGTGAGATTAGAAAGATATTGTACTGGAAATCAAAATGAAGATACTCATATCAATATTATCCGATAACTCATGAATCATCTATTTTAGGGTTTATTATCTAACGGTAGAGAGATAGCAATCAAAAGGCTATCAGGAAGATCGAGACAAGGGCTTATAGAGTTCAAAAATGAGCTCATATTAATAGCTAAATTACAACACATGAATCTTGTGCGGCTCTTGGGATTCTGTATTCACAAGGAAGAGAAAATGTTAGTCTATGAGTACATACCAAATAAAAGCTTGGACGCATACATTTTTGGTCAGTTCCATTTATTTATACCTCATCCAGGTTTCATCGCATTATAAATGTTTCTATTAATATACATGTTACTTTCTTTTTTCTTGGGTTTTTCACAATTTCTTTTTTCCAATGATATATATATAGATCAATCTAAAACGAAGCTATTAGATTGGAACAAGTGTTTTAACATCATCGAAGGAATAGTTCAAGGACTACTTTACCTCTATAAGTACTCGAGATTAAGAATAATTCATAGAGACTTGAAAGCTAGTAATATATTATTGGACCAAAACATGAACCCGAAGATATCTGATTTTGGTATGGCAAGAGTATTCACAAGTCAATCCGAAGCAAATACAAATAGAATCGTTGGCACATAGTAAGTTGACAAAAGAATAAATAAATTCATTCTATCATTTATTAGATGCAAAGTTTGTTGCTTCTCTTAACTTGTTTGTTCAATTACATGTTCTAATTATTTTATAACTTATGATGAATCTAGTGGTTACATTTCTCCCGAATATGCTATGGAAGGAATCTTCTCTGAGAAATCTGATGTTTTCAGTTTTGGAGTTTTAGTGTTGGAAATTGTGAGTGGGAGGAGGAACAGTAGCTTTTTCCATCCTGACCGACCACTCAATCTCGTTGGATATGTAAGTTTATAATGCGGTGTAATTTTAGTTACACATTACATCCAACAAATATAGATGTTATCAATGTTAAAATTGAATGGTTATGTTTCAGGCATGGCAATTGTGGAAAGAAGGTGAAGGATTAGAACTAATGCATCCAACATTACACGATTCATGTTATGAAGACCAAGTTTTGAGATGTATTAATGTGGCCTTGCTTTGTGTAGAAGACAGCCCTATGGACAGGCCTTCCTGTCAGTTGTTATATCTATGTTAACAAGTGAAGATGTAAAATTGCCAATGCCAAAACAACCTGCATTTTGCATTAGAAGAAGGGTTGCCGAGGCCAATCCGAATGAAGGCATGGCAGAGTACCATTCAATAAATAACTTCACCATATCTGATATGGATGGAAGATAAAAGGTATGAGTTTTGTGTACAATAATATGTCTTTTTTTTTTATCTAATTCGATTTCTCAATGTTACAATCATTCAATATTGAACTTGTTGGGGATCAAAATACATATATATTTAGGGGCATGCATGTTCTGGCCACCAAAGATGCTAGGAATGAGTGACATGTACGAAATAATACCACACTAGATATACTTATGTTTTCGTTTTTAGTATTCTTACCTAAAATAAAATTGTAAGAGAATTTGAATTCTTATACTGATTTTGTTTTAAACCATCTACAACTTTGATGAGATAGGATCTCTCTGATTCTTTTTTTTTTTCCACTCTCTCTCAAGGGTGCTTATCTTTTGGGATCACAATCTCTTGATTCATGCAATGTTTATTGGGCTTTCCATCATGTACACAATGGAATAGACATCACATTATGAATACAAAACAAAATCACCTCAAATGAATTATCAGTTTATGTAAATTATCTAGAGTGATTTCTGGATGAATGTATGGAGTGGGAACCAAATGCAGATCATTTGTTCAGTCTTGCCAAAGGAGGCTCTATCTTGGATATTATAATATTATTATTATATAAATAATAGCAGCTTTTGTTGACAATTGACATTGTGCTTGTAATTAGCCTTAGGGAGTATAAAAATCAACAAGCTTATACATTTTCTATGATCAGCTCATCAATGGCTAACAAGGCCTATAACTTGTTTTTTCTCATTTTATTTTGCTTACGTTGGTCTCATGTTGCAGCAAAATACATACTCAACCCGGGTGATACCCTTAATTCTTCTGATACTCTCATTTCCAGAAATGGAGTCTTCACATTAAATCTCTATAATATTACCTTTGAAGGTGGTACCTGACAATATGGTACATACATGATTCAGAGAAGCCTTGCTGGATAGCCTATCGAAAATAGCTCAGGGCAGATTTTGTACCAGCTTATTGATCTTCGGGGATCTGACCCTGATTTTAAGGACACACCAAATGCTGTCCTTTGAATATGATGGAACTTTGAACCATTTTAGTAGTCTCGCCGTTTTTTCTCCTGGATACAATGGCGAGTGTTATGGAAGCACTACACCAAAATATGTTTTTAACAAGGACATAATTAACAACATACAGGAGGGAAAGTTGTTAAATGGATCCAATAACAACTTTCAATTGCCAATGGCCTCTTGTCAATGCGGTGTGACTCTCCAATGGGAGACTCTATCACCACGGTTCAATGCCTGACATATGCATATATATATATATATATATATATATACAATTTCATTATTAGTCCCACCTCATATGTGGTTGCCTTCTCTCCCTTGTGGGAGTTGTTGTTGTTGTTGTTCGGGTTGTGCTAGTAGAGTCCAATTTTCGTAGGGTCCCGGCTATAATCAAAAGATCTATAAAACTGGTTTTTTTTTTTTTTTTTTTTGAAATAAAAACTGATTTTTACATATTTGTATTTGGAAGATTTAACATGAGGCCCAAGTCGCAACTATGATCCTCTGCTTCATATGGGCCTAACAATTTTTAGAGACTTAAAAAATATCTATTGTGTGGTAAAAATATCTGCACTATGCATTGGGACTCCAGTTCCAGTTCCAAGTGATCACCACTCAAATTACTTACATAATTTTTTTTTTTTTTTTTTTTGAGATAATATTTATTGAATACTGCTTGAGTGCAGACCGGTCAGCATCCAGGCCCACTAACCAAATAATGGTTGGTTGCCACGTAACCCAAAGCAAAGAGAAAAATGTAAAAAGTGAAAAGCTTTGGACCACGTGGCAACACCCCATTGGATGGGTCAGTATGCCTGGGTATTGACCGGTCAGTATTCAAGCATTTTTCGTATTTATTTTGTATTATATAAGAGCTATATAATTTTATTTTATTTTTGAAAACGATTATTTAATATGTTTTAATAAAATGATCATAATTCATAAACTACTTATAAGTTTTAGACTTTTAGATAAAAACAATATAAATCAAAACTTTTTTTTTTTTTTTGTGAAGTAAATATAAATCAAAACTAATATATGAAATTCGATTCAAATTAGAGTCGCAAACAATTGAGTGGAGAAGATCTTCGGTTCACTCTTTCGCTCGCAAATTGTCCTCTTCCTCCTCCTCTCACCGGTTGATCTCCGACAAAGCCGTCAAGAAGCACGAGTAGAGGTGCGACGAAAAGGACACCTCGTCTGCCTATGAAGAGAAGTCATGTTCTTCAGCGCTTGATGGCTTCTTCTTCAAGAAGGATTGACATAAATGGAGTTATCGTTATGAACTTGTTGATGTCGAGGACAAAACGAAGTTATTGATAGAGAAGAATGCTAGATACAACTAACTCTTCTTTTTATTTTGTTGAAATTACTGTATTTTAGGGTTTAAAGTGTTTTATTTTAGATGTTGTGATTATTGGTATTTGAATTTGTTTCTAGGGTTAATGAATTTTGTTGTTTTCAATTCAGGTGTTCCAATGTAAAATAGAGATGGCAATATTCCCCGTGGGGCTTCCCCCCGAACAAGACAGGGATGGAAGATAATATTCGAGGAAGAGGATGGGGATGGGGACAAAGACTTGTCCCCGAAGTTAAAGTGGGGCGGGACGGAGGAAGCACTCTCCGCCCTAATATATATATATTATATATACATATATATATATATATATATTTATAATATAATATATAATGTTCAGATTTTTTTAATCTTTTATATATTGACACAACGTTTTGCCTGATTGTGATTTGTTGGAATATATAACTGAATATATATATATATATATATATATATATTATATTGACATCACGTTTGTCAATATATATATATATTTATAATATATAACTGAATTTACATTTTTTTTTTTTTAAGTTGTAATTTTTAAATACATAATTATATTAAATGGGGAATGAGGCGGGTATGGGGAAGGCCCCTCCAAAGGGGAATCCCCACCCCCAGCCCCGCTTCTCTAAATGCTGGGACGGGTACGGGGACGGGGATGGTTTTGGGAGGCGGGGATAGGAATGGTAAAGCATTCCCCGACCCCAACATGCCCCGTTGCCATCCCTAATGAAGAAGAAATTAGTTACTCCACAACGTCACTTTTTTAACTCTTTGTTTTGTTCATTTTTATAGTTTAGTGACAATGTTGTGAAGATCTGAATTTGAAAGTCTATATTGTGAAATTTTGATGCCTTTTGTTTCATTTATTTGATTGTGTATTAATATGAAGTAGATGTTTTTTCTTTTTTCGTTTTATATTTTTGTTCCACGGTGTGTTGAGATTCTTGTCAATTTGAGCATAGAAATTGTGCTCGTGATGTGAGGCTTGTGTCATATGAGCCCAATTCCATTTCTAAAAAGCATGATTAGTGAGTAAAATTGTTGCATCATTTAGTAGGAACTGCGAACCATTTAACCAAATTAATCATCTTGGTTGCAGAATATGTGGGAGTGGATTTTCAATAAGCTGGTATGAAATATTAATTTCAGTATATAAGTTTATTTATTGATTTTCTATGTGTTTGTTTCATATTTCAGGTCAAACCTTGTGATGTATGTGGTAGTATAGGCTCTGCAGAGAAGATTGTAACTTGCTTTCGCTGCGAAAAGGCTCGGCAACATGTGTATGATCCATCCATTTTGACTCTCTGTCTCTCTTTTTGTTTTTCCATATGCATTGTTTTCTTGTATTTGTATTTTTAACAGCATCTTTTATGATCAAGGTATCATTACAAAGGTTTTCAAGTGAAGTTGATTAATTGGATAAGAGTCATTCTCTTGCTATAAGTTTTAACTCATAAATGGGAAAGTTGATTAAACCTGTTAAGAAAATGAATTTTGGTTTCTTTTTTACTTCAATTGGGAGAATTGTATTTGATATCTAATTTTGGATTAAGTGCCAACTTAGTTAATGAACCATGCCATTGATCCTTGATTGTTTGACATGTATCTCTCTCTTACCATCAATTGTTTTTGTTCAGGTGCTTTACTTTGTATGATACTTGATATTCTTGGTGATTCGGGTTCTGTAACTGGTGTCGATATTGCAAGACATCGTCTTGCAGCTTGTAGAACATTGCCGCAGAAATTGCATCCGGGATCTTCTCTTTCTTCTTCCAGTGTTGGTTGTAGTGTGAGCAAATGTGGTAACAATAGTCCACGTCTAATCAAACCAGTCTTCCGGGGCAAGAGCTTTATCAAGAAAAAAGTAAAGCAGGATCCAACTTCTACCTCCATCAGTTCCACTCAATGTTATAGAAGTGCTAATAACGATCTGGGTCCTAGTACGAGTAATTTGGACAACTATAAACGTGACTGTACTGTGAACAAGAATGAAAGGAAAGAAAATTTGAAAGGTTCTACAGCTTCCAGCATCACAAATACAAGTATTGAAGTTAACTCAAGTGTCGCGGAGACAAGTTCAAGCAAAGCAGGTTTCAGTTTGGTAACAGAAATAAAGCTGCAGTGAAGCTCCTTAATACACATTCAAATAAAGCTACATTGTGGTAACAGACGGTATCTATGTCTATGTGAAGCTCCTTTTATTTGTAATTATAGTATCTCTATTTATTTATGTATTATAAACATGTATAATTTGTTGCGCTCTATATTAGTTTGGAGTTTCAATGACTTAATTGTATTTACAAATCAATATGAAAGTATTTAATAGCCATGTCTTTATTTTTATTTTTTTTGATAACGTCATGTCTTTATTATTTGTGCAACACAGTGTTTTTTTTTTTTTTGTATTTTAATTATAGATTTATTTTGCAATTGGATAAATTAATTTTATTTTAATAAAAAAAATTAAAAAAAAAAAAAAAAAATTAGACAACATGCATGTGATGTCAATAAAAATTTATTCATATGAATGTTGTCGTATCTTAAATGAATGATGACTTTCTTTGTTTGTTGTAAAAGATAAAAAATGTCTTAACAACACCTTAATAGATAACATGTATATGCATGTTGTGGAGCACATTAACAAGATGCATTTTATGTTCTAAATACTTGTTTTGTTGTAGTGAAGAACTAGCTGAGTTTCCGGATGTGAGATGGAAAGGGCCAGGGTGCAGGATGGACGGTGACATGTTCGCAATGAAACTCTAGTTAGCTTTAGTGACTACAAGGACATATGCTGGAATGACTGCAAATGTGTTGGAGTTACAGGATCTGTCATTACTGATGTCAATGTGTTTGATTTTATTGGATGCAGACTCTGGTATGGACCTTTAAAAGAAATTGCGAATGGGGAAGAAGGAACTATATCCTACATGATCATTCCAAGTCCTCCCGCGTCAGGTATGTTTCTCTCTTCTGGTTTTAGATCAAGTTATTGCAATTGTTTTATATGACTAATTTGACAGCTTAGAAGTTGTTGTACTTAATTTCTAGAGAACTTCTTTCTACATAAAAGAAATTCTAGGTCCTGACATTGATATTCTTGAAATTTCTAGACTATACATGCAAAACCTTGGTTTTGATAAATTAAGTTCTGAACTATTTCGGCTAAACGCCCGAGTAACACAATTATGTGCAGTAAAGCCCGAACTATTTCAGCTAAACGCCCGAATAACACAGACTAGCACCTGCCCTAGCACATCAAAGACTAGCACAAAGCTCTAAGACCTGGGGAACACTCAGGCCAAAGCTCGCCACATTCAAAACCAGGCAACACCTAAATCTTTGGCAACAGGCAAGCTAAAGCAATGACTTAAAAGTTAAAATCTCACTCATAAGCCATGCCCATCCTCAGAAGTCCTGGATAATACATTGGCTTCTCTAGCGGAATAGGATAAAAAAAAGGTTAGAGGAAATGCTAAAAAAAACTCATAAAACAATAGGGCACAAACAAAATGCAACGATAAAGACAGAGGATAAAGCTTTCATTCAGAGCATATGCGGAATTACAAAAGAACAAACAAATTAGTATAAACTAGCCCTGCCACCCAAACACCTCTCCAGACTTGTCCCACTCAGTGAGAGATTTGATGAGCACACTAACAATCTCTGCATCCACCGGTTGCCCATCACCCTCATTTTTTTTGTTAATTATTGCTTTTAATTTTCAAATTAAGTTTTTTGAAAAAAATTAATTTTTACAGATTTTATTAAAACATAACTTTTCTTATTTTTCTTTTAATTTGAAACTAGCTTTTATTATTTATTTTTTTGAATTTGGTCTTAATTCACAATTGGGTGGCAATAAGGGTAGCATCCCACCAAATGGGTGGTCACTAGGGAAAATAAAGTTGTAGATGACCATTTATGTCACACAGTTCATTTAAAATGGCTATTTTGAACAGAATTTCTCATTTAATGATCGTTTTGATAGTGCCTAACCAAATGGGTGGTCACTATGGGTAATTTGGTTGGCCACTATGGGTAATTATCTCTTAATTATTTTTATTCCGATTGTAGAAAGGAAGTCCAAAACCTGGTATGTATCTGGAACAATAGAAAGCAACAACACAAGAAATTCAGGTTGAAGAAACCGAGGCTTGTGTTTCACACGGTGTCCTTAAGACGATTTCACTGTATATTACACCGTATGTGTATAGCGATCGTCTCCCAAGATACAACGGTTTAACAGTGGAAGTGCGTAACACAAGTCACTCTCAGCGAACTCAAATCGAGCATAAACTTACCAAGGAACAGAAAGGAGAAGACAGTAATCAGCTTTTTTTTAAACAATGAGTATTCTTCGATAATTATATGAAAGGAATACTAGGGTATTATATAGGCAAAACCGAAGCTTGGTAAATAAGCAAAACTAAAGCTTGGTGAATATGATTCTAGATCGAAGCTTCTTGAACAAGTTTATGATTTAATAAGGAAAATAGTTTAATCAAATAATAATTAAAAACTCGATTATGTTTTCTTGGTGATCAAGAAAGAATATCAGAATCCAAACAATTAAAGCTTTCCTTATTTTTTACACAAAAATGTTGACTTAGAGAAGTGGCAAAAAGTCAACTGGACTCTCACTGTCCAATCGGAGCGGCATTCGTGTACACAGGATGCGCCCACACACGAGTCGTGCTTTATTCCCGTTCCCCTCAATGATGTCTCAACCAATTCTCTGTTTAACCCTTCAGTTGGCGGATCTGCAATGTTATCTTTTGACCTTACATAGTCAATTGTGTTAACCCTAGTTGAGATCAGTTGTCTAATGGTATTATAACTTCGACTTATATGTCTAGATTTCCCATTATACATGTTGCTCTGTGCTCTTCCTATTGTTGATTGACTTTCACAGTGGATGCAAATTGGCGGCACAGGCTTTGGCCATCTTGGAATATCCTCTAAGAATTGGTGTAGTCACTCAGCCTCCTCGCCACATTTATCTAATGCTATAAACTCATATTCCATGGTGGATCTGGCTATACAAGTTTATTTGGAGAATTTTCAGGATACAGCCGCTCCTCCTAGTGTAAACACATACCCACTAGTGGATTTTGAATCTTTCATATCAGATATCTAGTTTGCATCAGTATATCCTTCTAGGACAACATGATATCTGGTATAATGCAGTCCATGATTATGAGTGAATCGTAAGTACTTCAGTACTCTTACTATTCCTTTCAAGTGATCAGTCCCTGGATTACTCATGTATCTGCTTAATTTGCTGATTGCATTAGCTATATCTGGTCTTGTACAACTTGTTAAGTACATCAGACTTCCTATCACTCAAGAATATTCCAGTTGAGAGACGCTCTCACCCTTATTCTTGGATAGTTGTAGATTTGAATCTACAGGTGTTCTGGAAATTCCAGAATCATTTATGTTGAATTTCTCATGAGTCATGTCAATGTAGTGTGATTGACTTAGTATAAGTCGGTCAGATGTCCTTGAGATTTTCATCTCCAACATTACATCAGCTGGTCTCATATCTTTCATATCAAATCTTGATATCAACATATCCTTGGTGGATTTGATCAATTTATCATTACTACCAATAATGAGCATGTCATCAATGTAAAGGCACACAATGACATAGTCGTTCTCTGTGTCTTTGACATAAATACATTTGTCACATTCGTTGATTTTAAATCCATTTGACATCATAGCATTGTCAAATTTCTCATGCCATTGTTTTAGTGCTTACTTTAAACCATAGAGAGACTTCACCAATTTACAGACTTTCTTTCCTTGTCATGGAGCAAAAAAACCCTCAAGTTGTTTCATGTAAATCTCTTCATCTAGATCTCTATTTAAGAAAGATGTCTTCACATCCATTTGATGTACTTCAAGATCTTAGAAGCTCTCTCTCTCGTGCGCAGGGAGTGGGGTGCAAATCATGGACGTCGAACCTTTGAATGCACGACTTGTGTGTGGGTACATTCTGCGTACACGAATGCCGCTCCGATTGAACCGTGAGAGTCCAATTGACTTGTTGCCACTTCCCTAAGTCAACGTTTTTGTGTAAAGAATAAGGAAATTTTTAATTGTTTGGATTCTGATATTCTTACTTGATCACCAAGAATACAGAATCGGGTTTTTAATTATTATTTAATTAAACTATTTTCCTTATTAAATCAGAAACGTGTTCAAGAAGCTTCGGTCTAGAACCGTATTGACCAAGCTTCGGTTTTGCTTATTCACTATTCACCAAGAATTATATTCACCAAGCTTCGGTTTTGCCTATATAATACCCTAGTATTCCTTTCATATAATTATCGAAGAATACTCATTGTTTTAAAAAAGCTTAATACTATCTTCTCCATTCTATTCCTTGGTAATTTTATGATCGGTTTGAGTTCGCTGAGAGTGGCTTGTGCTACGCACTTCCACCGTTAAACCATTGTATCTTAGGAGACGATCGCTATACACATACGGTATAATGTACGGCGAAATCGTCTTAATGACACCGTGTGAAACATGGGTCTTGGTTTCTTCAACCTGAATTTCTTGTGTTGTTGCTTTCTGTTGTTCCAGATGCGTACCAGGTTTTGGACTTCCTTTCAAAAGTAATTATTTTTAATTTTAATATTACACTTTAAATTTTGAAATATTTGATAATTTAAAATTAATTAAAATAAATCGTTTTATTTTTAATGCGAAGTGTTAAGATTTGCATTTACTTAAAAAATCAGGTTTGATCGAAACTGATGTGTTTAGTTATGACATACATATCGGTTATTAAATCAACCGATGTGTTTTAATGACATATAGAAATCGGGTCTGATAAAAAATTAAAAACTAATGTGTTAAGTTAAAAACGTCCATATCGGTTATTAAATAAACCGATGTGTTTTAATGACTTACATTTTAAAATATTGGTTTTTAAACAACGGATATATTTAACTTTTATTTTAAAACGGTTATAGAAAACCGATACCTTGCAAGTGATGTCTACAAACATTTTTGTAGTAGTGAATTTGGTCACTGGATAATGCCTTGAACCCTAAGGGCCTGTTTGTTACATAAGATTGGATTGGGATTGGATTAATTTCAGTTCTTATGTTTAGAGGCACCATAGGACTGGATTAAAAAAACCAGTGGGACCCATTTTTAATGAAATAGTCCTACGTTTCCCTGGACAACTAAACCTCAATCAAGCAGCACCTAGAAATTGCTTGGTGATTGAAAGTTGGATCTACAAATGGTTCTCTAATCAAACCCCAAGCTTCAGCAAGTGTTCGATCTCTGAATTGTATTCACCTAACAAAGCAACCCCATTTTTTTTTCTCAAAATTAAAACTAAAAATCAAAAGGAGATTTGGAGATGTGATCGATATATATATATATACATATATATATAGAGAGAGAGAGAGATGATTGAAGACTTCAGTGATGAGAAGAGAGGAAAGAGGAGAAAGAAACCGATAGGGTTTTTTGTAAGTTTTTTTAATTAGTTTATATAATTTTTTTATTTAGTTTTTAATTAAATGATTTGTTTATTTCAGTTTTAAAATAAACTTATTATATTTAATTCAATCATATGTTTTACCAAACAAAACATAGTATTAATTTAGTCAAGTTCATGTTTCTCTAAACACAGTATAGTATTAATTTAGTCAAATCCAGTCCAATCAAATCTCATATAATCTCAGTCTTATCTCAATCCAATCCAATTATATATATGTAATAGTCTAATCTAATTCCGCGCACCAAACGGGGCCTAAGAGCCAAGTCGCCAACGCGTTTTGACTGGATTATCCTCCCAGAGATTTCATTCTTGTAAACTGTTGAACGCAACTTCTCATTTTCAAGGGACCCCTTCACAATCAACCAACCATTCGCTCATATTCTACATTTGTTTTTTTCATTGATATAATTTTTAGTTGTTCTGTTTCTCAATTTTAACTTGTTCAATGTTTATAGATATCAACATCTCTTTGTTTGGTCCTTTGATAATGACCTGAACCTACGAGTAAAAGACTCAAAGCCAACCTTTTTTGATTGGTTTATCTTCCCAAAACTTTCATTACGCAACCCCCTTTGGTTTCAATGGATATTATTAATAATACAGGAGGCTTAACAAAATTTTGAATGATAGCTTTCTTATGGAGTATAACATCAACCAGTTTGAAATTTTGGTATTTTATTAATCATCCATGTTTAGCTTGTCAATGGCTTACAAGAGCAATTCTATTATCTACAGTGTCTTTTTGCTCTTTTGCTTTAGCTTTTGGACTCATGCTGCAGCAACAGATGACATAATCAAGCAGGGTGATATGCTTAATTCTTCAGCTTTTCTGGTTTCCAAAAACGGATTCTTCACATTAAAGGATAGAGTGTGGTCCATTTAAAAAAGTTTAGAGATAGAACCTGAGAGGAATTTTTTCTTTTAAACGTGTCGTTTAAAATTAAAATGTTAAAATAAGAATTTTAAAACTATAAGCTAAGACGGAAAATAAGTCAATGAGATTATTCCAAGTACAAAGGGAGACAAAATCCAAGAAAGAAGTGTAATTCCAAGATATAATTGATATGTTCTAGATTATGTCGTGTCCAGCAACTACTATAATGTTAAGCAAAACTTTTTTTTGCCAAAGTATATGGATGTGCTTTTTTATATTCAAACTACTATTGAATTTCAAGCTAATTGTCCAAGTTTTGTTACTTCATTTTCGAAATATTACAATAAATTGTAACACCGAATGTTGCTAAAAGGTATGTTGAAAATTATAGAAATCAAATATTGTTTGGCAAAATATCTTAAACTATTATTTGAATTGTCAATACGGGTAGTGCTAATAAGAACAGTCGCCATGCGACTATTCTTAGTAGAGTTGAAATCTGTACTCATGGCTTTTTTTCAACTTTTTTTTTTAATATTTTGTTTTACATTTTTGACATACATTTTTCAGTTAATTACATATCAGCCCATATTTCAATTTTATAAATAAAATCATCCCTTTTCTTTTATTTTCAAAATTACCATTTGGCTTCTTTTCATTACCGGGGCTGCCTTCCACTCCTCATGTTGGCTGTATAAAATTTTATTAAATTTGTCAACTACATTAAAGCTAAATTTTCATTGGTTTCTCTGTTCCAATTATATTTGTTTTAAAAGATCCACCTCTAACTAAATAAATCCCTCTTGTCTGATAATAATTATATTTTGCATTAACCTTTCCTCAATATATATATATATATATATATATATATATATTACCAGTAACATAATCCACATTAAACTTGTTTAGAAAAACTATCAATGATACCAAGATGAGGTTGACCCAGTGACTTACCCCTTACATCTACATTATGAGGTTGTAGGTTCGAGTCTGTCCCCTCTCTAAATCCCGAATTATTGTAATATTTAAAATAATAATAATAATAATAATAAAAAAAAAACACTACTAATGACAAAAATATTTTTTCTTTATCAACCACCAAGCATATATTTTCATTGATAGCTTCTGAATTCGTACCATTTTTAATTTGCTATTTCTAAATAAATAATAAACAAATAAAAGCTATTTATATATATACAAATTAAAGCTTGTTAACCAAAACAACTAAATCAAAAATCAAAAACTAAAACACATGAACATTGATTAAATAGCTTGTGATGTAATTAAATATATCATTAAAGCTTATTAACCATTTAAAAAATAATAAAAAATTAAATCATATTATATATACAGTTTTTCTATTGTCAGTTCGTTCTGACAATAAATATATCAGAACGAAGAATGTGGACCACAGATTATGGAGAAGTTTTGTCAAGTGCATACACTTTGAGTCAAAGTATGTAAATCTAGTGGTCCACATTCTTCGTCCTGATATATTTATTATCAGGACGAACTGATATATTTATTATCAGGACGAACTGATAATAGAAAATCTGATTATATGTGTATATATATATATATATATATTCCCTTTTCCTATTAGGGTGGTTCTTATTTTATAATTTCAGAAAGTCCAACCACAGCCACATATTCACATTGAGCTCATAGCCCCACATTCACAAATACCCACATACAATATAAATTTGTAGCTGTGGTTAGACATTCTTAACTTATAATTTCATGACATTTTTACTCAAGAACCACCATATATATATATATATATATATAATCTTTATACTGTGAGTTCATCTTGATATAAAATATATCAGGATGAAGAATGTAGACCATAGATTATGGAGAAGTTTTGACAAATGCATACACTTTGAGTCAAAAGTATGTACATCTAATAGTCGGAGAGAGAGAGAGAGAGAGAGAGAGAGAGAGAGAGAGAGAGAGAGAGAGAGAGAGAGAGAGAGAGAGAGAGAGAGAGAGAGAGAGAGAGAGAGAGAGAGAGAGAGAGAGAGAGAGAGAGAGAGAGAGAGAGAGAGAGAGAGAGAGATAGCCGTTGTGATATGATACATACCAGGATGGACTGACAATAGAAAAACTTTATAAATTATAAATTAAGCAAAACTTTTTTTTGCCCAAGTATATGGATGTGCTTTTTTATTTTCAAACTACAGTTTAATTTCAAGCAAATTGTCCAAGTTTTTTATAGGAATGACAAAATATCCCGTGGAAACCTACACTTATTTCAAACTACAGCTTAATTTCAAGCTTATTGTCCAAGTTTTGTTATTTCAATTTTGAAATATTACAATAAATTCCAACACCGAATGATGCTCAGAAGTATATAAGAACTTATTAAAATCAAATAATGTGCCGTAAGATATTTTAAACTATGATTTGAATTATCAAGACGGTAGAGTTAATTACTTATCAACCCATATTTCAATTTTATAAATAAAATCAACTCTTTTCTTTCATTTTCAAAATTACCATTTGGCTTCTCTCCATTGCCGTGGCTGCCTTCCACAGTTCCACTCCTCATGTTGACCGTATAAATTTTTATTAAATTTATCAACTATATTAAAGCTAAATTTTCATCGGTTTCCTTGTTCTAATTAAATTTGTTTTAAAAGATCCACCTCTAACAAAATAAATTCTTCTTGTCCGATAATAATTATATTTTGCATTAACCTTTCCTCAGAATATATAATAATAATAATAATAATAATAATAATAATAATAATAATATCAGTAACTTAATGCAATAACATAATCCACATTAAACTTGTGTAGAAACACTATCAATGACATCAAAATGAGGTTGACCCAGTGACTTACTCTTCACGTTTACATCATAAGATTGTAAATTCTAGTATATCCCCTCCTCAAATCTCGAATTATTGTAATATTTCTATAAATAAAAAAAACACTATCAATGACAAAAATAATTTTTCTTTTATCAACTACCAAACATATATTTTCATTGATAGCTTCTGAACTTGTACACTTTTTAATTTGTTCTTTCTAAATAAATAATAGACAAATAAAACCTATATATACAATTTAAAGCTTGTTAACCGATAAAACTAAATCAAAAATCAAAAACTAAAACACATGAACATTGATTAAATAGCTTGTGATGTGATTAAATATATCATTAAAGCTTATTAACCATTTAAAAAAAAATTAAAGCATATTATATATATAAATCAAGAGACAAAACCAAAAATAGTCATTGGAAACATTAAACTTTCGTTAATAACCATTTATTTAAAAAAATTTCAGAGTATGTCAATAAATTACAAGAGTATCACTGAAATTAGTTTTTTTTTTTAAATAAAAAAATAAAAAAAAACCTCGAAGCAAACTTGAAATCACGACTAAAATCTAGAGCAAACTTGAAATCATGACTAAGATATGGAGCAAACTTGAAATCACGACTAAAATCTGACCAAACTTGAAATCACGACTAAAATCTGGATCAAACTTGAAATCATGCATAAAACTTGAAATGTGAAACTTGAAATCATGTCTTATTTCCCTTCTTCCCCAAATTCCCAAATTAGGATTTTTTTTATTTTTATTTTTTTCTCTTTTTTCTGTAGACCAGGTCGCCGGTGGAGGGGAAGTCAGACGGTCGCGAAGCCCAGGCGAAGCACGATGGCACTCTAGTGTCGTCGCCTGGGCGTGAAGCACGACGGATGTGCTTGGTTCGCAAAGATTTGCAGTGCACAACGGTGAATCACGACGGCGCTGTTGCTGTCGCAAAGCCAAGAAGCATGATGGTGCTCGACGGGCACACCTTCGTCGACGGTGCGCTCAGGCGACGACGTCGACGATGATTTTCAGGGAGAGAGAGATCGAGGAGAGAGAGGAGAGGAGAGCGAAAGAAAGAGAGAAAAAGAGAGAGAGAGTTTTTGGGGATTATTTTTATATGAAGGCTTTCAGTAATTTCTTAAAAAAGTGGTTATTAATAATTAAATTTTCGTTTGTGTTTACAAACAAAATTTCCATATTGTATATTGTCATTTCTAGTAATATCCACATAAATCAATACACTTTTTCGGTTTTTTTTTTTAGCAGTGTTGTCGCCTAACCTTGCAAACAATAAAAGTTTAATGAATCAGTAAATAAATAGTATGAAAGAAAAAGGACATGTGTCGAAATGGAGAGAAGCCAATTACAATTTAGAAATAAAAGAAAATAGACGTTGGCTTTAGTTATAAAATTGAAATATAGGTTGACATGTAATTAGCTGTAAAATGTGTGTCAAATGAAAACATAATAAAGAAGCTGAAAAACAGTCAAGAGGACAGGTGTTAACTCTTCAAGGAGTGGCTGTCCAAGAACAGTCGCCCATGCCACTGTTCTTACCAAGACTATTCTTGTGTAATAGTATTCAAACTGGGTAGAAGAATTCAAAGAAAAATTGAAGTCTAAAACAGAATGATTATTTATAAATTAAATAAATCATCCCTGCTTGTTTTGGAGTATCTCCATCTTGTATTATCAGTTCAGCAATGGCTAACAAAAACACAAGTATCTACAAAATCTTCTGGTTCATTTCCTGCTGCCTTTGGGCCTCTCATGTTGCAGCAGTAGATGTACTCGGCCAAGGTGATGTGCTTAATTCTTCTGCTTCCCTTGTTTCCAGGAATGAGCTCTTCACTTTAAGGTTCTTTAATCTTAGTAGCAATGGCGATTCCAACACCAACTACAGCTACTTGGGAATATTTTACAGAAATGATTTTCGTATTCCAGCCAAGCCTTTCTGGATAGCCAATCGAGACAGGCTTATCACAGACAATTCAGGAGCTCTTGTTATTGATGAAACTGGCAAACTAATCATAACATTCAACGGTGGCAAGACTCTTTTGGAATTATTTTCCGGTCAATCCAATAACAAAGTAACTGCTATTTTGCAAGATGATGGAAACTTTGTATTGAAGTCTGGAGAGCAGATTCTGTGGCAAAGCTTTGATTTTCCAACAGATTCTTTCTTGCCTGGAATGAAACTTGGGATCAACTACAAGACTGGTCAGAGTCGGTCACTTACATCATGGCTAACTGATTCTATACCAGCTCCTGGAGCTTTCTCTCTGGATTGGGACCGTAACGAACGTCAACTGATTCTTAGGCGGCGAGGGGTAACATTTTGGAGTAGTGGGGTGTTATCGGAGAACAACAAATTTGAAAACATTAATCTGGATGGTAAACCAGCAGATCACAAGTTTATCGAAGTTTCAAACGAAGAAGGGATGTACCTTACATATGAATTTGTTCGAAATCAGTACACTCCTAACGATTGGATAAATGTCACATGGTTGAACTTGTCCTACGATGGATTCATGAAGGATCAAAGCAGTAACAGAGGTGTTTTAATTCCTGATTTGTGTGATGGAAACAGCATAAGTTCTGGTTGTAAGAGATGGGAAGGGCCAAAATGCAGGAGTCGTGGTGAAAACTTCGGGAGACAATGGTGTTATTTTCCCGGTTCAGTTGATAGTTCAGTTTATTGGAATGCAAGTGTAAGCTTAAGTGATTGCAAGGACATCTGCTGGAAAAACTGTACATGTGTTGGAATTGCTGCAACTAGTTTGACTCCTAACGGTACTGGATGCCAATTTTGGTATGGACCTCTTGGTCAAGAACCTGCTCCTATTGTAGTGTCCGAATCGTTATACTACATTATTCGTCCAGGCCCTCCAATTGGGTCTCCTATTGGTATGTGTCTCCTCTACATTATTACTACATTTTAATGAATTCTGTTTTGATTTCTTATTGTTGAGCTTCAAACATAACACTTGAGGATAATTGTTAGGCCTATTATTATTATTATTATTAATATGAGTCATCGAAAAGCTCTAGAAACAATAAACATTATTTCTTAGAGTTGTATTTTTACAATAGTTTGAGATTCTAGAAACCTGAATTCTTTATTCACTTTTGACATTTGATCCAGGGTCCAAGCTGTGGATATGGATTTTAATTGCTGTAGCAGCCGCATTAATCGTAATACTATGGGGTATTATGGTGTTTCTGAGACGGAGAAGACTTCGATTACAAGGTATATACTATCAAAATCATATAATGTCATGACATTTCTCTTTTGTATATGTTATGATTTATTGAATGCCAAGCTCAAATTTTTTCATTTCAATCCAAACAGAGAAGTTTCTACAGGACTTGATGACATTAGATAATCCAAGTGAAGCAAAAGAGCTTGAGATTGATGGCAACAAAGGCTACAATTTAACAGTATATACTGTTTCATCCATTATGGATGCTACACAGAGCTTCTCTATTGAAAATAAGCTAGGAGAGGGAGGTTTTGGACTCGTTTACAAGGTAAACATGAAAAAGAAATTGTTTTAGAACATCTCAAATTGTTTCATTTTCAACATCAAACGGTAATTGGTGAATCACTATTTAAGGGTAAATTGCCTGACGGAAGAGAGATAGCAATAAAAAGATTATCGAGAAGATCGAGACAAGGGTTTGTGGAGTTTAAGAATGAGCTTATACTAATAGCGAAATTACAACACACGAATCTTGTGCGGCTCTTGGGATTCTGCATTCATGGGGAAGAGAAAATGTTAGTCTATGAGTACATGCCAAATAAAAGCTTGGACTCATATATTTTTGGTTAGCTCTTCTTCACTTCTACATACTATCTATGTTTCTATTATACTGACACTTCTGCAATTCATATATTTGTATTATAGTTATTTCACTATTTTTTTTGTTTTGTTTTTTTTTTTATCAACAGACCAATCGAAAAGAGAGCTGTTGGATTGGAAGAAGTGTTGTAATGTCATTGAAGGGATAGCTCAAGGACTACTTTACTTACACAAGTACTCTAGAGTAAGAATAATTCATAGAGATTTGAAAGTTAGTAATATATTACTCGATGAAAACATGAACCCCAAGATATCTGATTTCGGTATGGCGAGAATTTTCACTACTCAATCTGAAACAAATACAAACAGAATTGTTGGCACATAGTGAGTAAACAATGAAATTAACTTTGTCTTTCACTAGGTGTGAAGTTTGTTGCTTCAATGAACATACACATACACATATCCATTTAATTTCTTATCAATTTTTGTTATTTGATTTATGAATGCAGTGGTTATATGTCTCCTGAATATGCTATGGAGGGAATTTTCTCTGAAAAATCCGATGTATTCAGTTTCGGAGTTTTAGTATTGGAAATCTTGAGCGGTAGGAAGAACAGCAGTTTCTTTCATGCTGATCAACCGCTGAACCTTATTGGATATGTAAGTTTGCTACATAGAGTCTGTTTTAAAACTATATTCATCCAACATGTGTGTGCTTATATGGTGTTCAAATTCAATTTCTTCAGACTTGGCAATTATGGAAAGAAGGTGACACACTAGAGCTAGTGCATCCTAGCTTACGCGGTTCAAGTTCTAAAGAACAAGTTTTGAGATGCATTAACGTGGCTTTGCTTTGCGTGGAAAATAATCCATCGGACAGGCCCAACATATCAGTTGTGATTTCTATGTTGACAAGTGAAGCTGTTCATTTGCCAATGCCAAAACAACCTGCATTCTCCAGTACTGGAAGAAGGTTTCTTGATGACAATTTGATCAGCGATAGCACGATACAGAATCAATCAAGAAATAACTTAACCATCTCCGTGATGGATGCGCGGTAACCTTATGGTATTGTGATCATGTCTCTGATGTTAATACAGTTGCAGCCGCGTAGGATTAGACACAGTTTCCAAGTAGATATACTATTGGCTAAAGAAATTCTAATCATAACATATAGTTCATGTATTTTACAGACCCTAGTACCAATTATTATGTTATTTTTTAAAACTATACTTTTCAATTGTTTGACATTTCTTGTGTAACAAAAGGGACTTTGAAAAATGAAACAAGAAATGAAATTCAAAATGATGTGAAATCTAAAACAAAATGATAAAATATAAATCAAACCTCTGCTTGTTTTGGAGCATAACCATCTACTTTACACACAAAAACAACTTTAAAAATTGCTGTGGAATTATTATGGGGTCCAGGATTTCAAAGCCATTCTCTTTTCTTTACAGGTGTCCATGGCCTTGTCCAGTGTCCACGATTGACAAGAATTTGTTCAAGTTTCATAATTGTAAAGCTCTCATCTTTCTCCTCCTAATCACATGTGTTCAGGGTGTTTCCATCAAAGGCAGAGGAACTGTTTTCATTAGCTTGAAAGCAATCTCTGCCACCTACACAGCTACACTTAAGTTTATTAATGTTTATGATTTGATTAAATAAACCATAGATTATCACCGATTATTGATATTTTTAAGACAAAAGAATTGACCTGAAACCACCACTTGGTCTACTAATCAAGACAATGGGCACAATTCATCATAAACAGTAAATTGGGCATACAAATACACAATCTATGATCCAGGAAAATCCGTGAGGGTAAAAGATGTGCTCTCTTACGGAGCAAGAGTATCAACCGGCAAGAAAGAGGTTATGAACCGGTGAAAACTTCTGGTTCATAACTTATTTTATGACAATGCAAGTGTAAACTTAAGTGATTGCAAGGACATATACCGGAAAAACTGTACATGTGTTTGAACTGCAACTAGGTTGAATCCTAACGGTACTGGATGCACATTTTGGTATGGACCTCTTGAAGAAGCTTGGAATGGGATGTCAGAATCGTTATACTACATTATTCGTCCAGGCCCTCCTGGTATGTCCCTCTCTACATTATTGCAATTTACTGAATTATGTATTGATTTCTTATTGTTGAGCTTAAAAACGTTAACACTTATTGATAATTTTTAGGCCTCTTATTAATATTAGTCTTTGAAAAGCTCTAGGAACATTGAACATTATTTCTTAGAGTTGTATTTTTACAATAGTCTGAGATGGTAGAATAAATAATTTTTTATGAGAACTGAATTGATTAAGTGGTAATTGAGGATAGGTGACTCGATTCACCATCATACAGTTGAGTCACATAGAAGAAAGATTGGACCAAAAACGCGGATAAAAGTACATTAACAAGGTTCATTATCAACAACCATTATTTGTATCTCGGATCCATTGATTCCCTAGTCCTTCCATTATTTTTTAATATTGTAAAATGTCAGGGTAAGTTGGTTCAACTAACCCTTATTTTTATGATTTATTATAAGAACATTTTTGCTCACTCCCTTCAAGGGAGGTAAGCATTACCCTCCTCTTGCATGAATGACATGTGTCTATAGAGGGGTAAATTTGTCCAAAAGATCAGTAATGCTTACCCCCTTTGTAGAGGGTGAACAAAAATAGATTATGATACTTTACGTTCCCAAGCGTGTAAGTCTTGGCAAGAAGCATATGGCTTTAGTAAGTCCGAGCAGGGATACTTTCTAGAGGCATGTGATTTGTCTCGGGTAGAAAGTGAAGGCAATGATCTTTTCATTAGTAAAAGGCCTAAATGGTTGGATAGACAGGATATTCAAGAGAGAGTGTTTCATGTGTTAATCGCTTTGAGAGTGTACTTTTATCCAACTAGTGAATTGTGTGTTGCTGGTGGTTGTGGTATCAACCCGTGGACGTTTCCTCTTAAGAGGTTTACCACGTAAAAACATCTTGTTTAGTACTTTAAGTTTCTTTACTTCTATAACTTGTATTGTTTATAAAACTTATGTAATTGAACTCATATTGATTTGGTAAAGCAATTCATTTGAAAAAGAAGTGAAGTTTAAAGAATTTGAGTTCATACCTAATCACCCGCCCTAGGTATATTTTATACTATAATTGCTTAAGGGAATTTCAATTATTTATTAAGCTAGTTGGCCAATTATTTTTATTTTATTTTTATTTTTTGGTCCAACATCAATATTCAACAAATAAATGAGAGATGATGTGATTTGAATATTCAACATCAATATTCAATATTCAACAATCGATAAAAGATAAGGATAAGTGATTCGAATCTGTTAATTCACGTACGAATACTGGAAACGACCCATGTTTCTACACATGTTCTTTGTCAGATATAATATAATAATGAGAATTTTCAAATTGGCACTATTTAGGCCAGAGTTTGTGAAACTTTCCAGAAAAATAAAAAAGAAAAGTCAAGAAATATGTGAAGTTTGTGACAGAATGATATTTCCTGGATAGAGTTAATTAACAGTCAAAACAATTTGACTTAATATGAATTTGTTGGGAGTTGGAGTATTTTCATGGAACCTTCGATGAGAAGATATCTCTCGCCTGCCTTCTACTACTTTTAAAACTGTATTTATTATTTGAGTAATGCTAAACATCTCAATTATGATCCCATCATTTCTAGCGTAACAAGTGTGGCAGCCGATAAAAATCAATTACCTTCGATTGTTTTGGAGCATAAACATCTGCTTTACACACAAAAACAACTTTAAAAATTGTAGTGGAATTATTGTGGGGTCCAGGATTTCAAAGCCATTCTCTTTTCATTACAGGTGTCCATGTCCTTGTCCAGTGTCCATGTCCTTGTCCAGTGTCCACCATTGACAAGAATTTGTTCAAGTTTCATAATTGTAAGGCTCTCATCTTTCTCCTCCTAATCACATGTGTTCAGAGTGTTTCCATCAAAGGCGGAGGAACTGTTTTCATTAGCTTGAAAGCAATCTATGGTTTGATTAAATAAACCATAGATTATCACCGATTATAGATATTTTTTAGACAAATGAATTGACTTGAAACCAGCACTTGGTCTACTAATCAAGATTCAAGACAGTGGACCCAATTCATCATGAACACGGGTAATTGGACACACAAATACACATTCTATGATCCAGGAAAATCAACGAGGGTAAAAGATGTACTCTCTTACAGAGCAACAATATCAACCGGCAAGAAAGAGGTTATCAACTGGTGAAAATTTCCGGTTGATAACTTATTTTATGACAATGCAAGTGTAAGCTTAAGTTCTTACAAGGACATATGCTGGAAAAACTGTACATGTGTTGGAACTGCAACTAGGTTGAATCCTAACGGTACTGGATGCACATTTTGGTATGGACCTCTTGAAGAAGCTTGGAATGGGATGTCAGAATAGTTATACTACATTATTCGTCCAGGCCCTCCTGGTATGTCCCTCCTCTACATTATTGCATTTTACTGAATTCTATATTGATTTCTTATTGTTGAGCTTAAAAATGTTAACACTTGGATAATTTTTAGGCCCCTTATTAATATTAGCCTTTAAAAAGCTCTAGGAACATTGAACATTATTTCCTAGAGTTGTATTTTTACAACAGTATGAGACGGTAGAATAAATAATTTTTTATGAGAACTGAATTGATTAAGTAGCAATTGAGAATCGGTGACTCGATTCGCCATCATACAGTTGGCACATAGAAGAAAGATTAGACCCAAAACGCGGATAAAAGTACGTTAACAAGGTTCATTATCAACAACCATTATTTGTATCTCGGATCCATCGATTCCCTAGTCCTTCCATCATACGTTCACACACACACATTTGAGGTTGTTTGGTTTGGTTGGCATTTTACTTGCTTTAGTTTATACAAATTTAACTCCCAACATTATTTTCTCAAAAACAAACTCGACTTTACATTTCACACACTTAGATTAGTTTAAATTTGAATTAGTTTTAACTAATATTTAACTCGATTCTGTGGGACAAACCTTGCTTATCGCTATACAAATCTCAAGATTTGTGTACTTGCAAGGATGGAAATTACAAACTTAGAATATTTCTATCAAGACTCAAGACTCGAGAGTTCCCCTTTGGTTTTCCATTTGGGTGTGTGCCAGCAAAATTGGTTTTTCTTTGTGTTCCGGTTCACCGGGTCATATTATTATATCAGTATTTTATAGGTCAACAGCTAAGTAATATCTTTATAAAAACGCTGAAAAACCATCAAGAACCATTAAGGGAACAGGTGTTAACTCCTCATGGAGTGATTGTCAAGAACAGTCGCCTAGTACTGTCCAAGAACCTTAAAGCCTCGTTTGGCAGCTGGGATAAGATGGGAAAATAGTCCCTTTACAATGTTTTTTTAACCCCTCAATCCCCTCCAATTTTGACTGTTCTTCGATTCTTCTTCCTGATCAATTAAAAACGAAACCAGAAAATACAATCTCTGATCCAAACATACATTTATCAATCTTCAATCTCTTTCCAAAAAAATACAATCAATTTTTCGATTGATCATATTAACAAAACTCAATAACCATTCAAACCGAGTAAATCAAACAAACCCAGGCAATCAAACAAACTCAGAAAATCATCCTAACCCATTCAAACCCAGAAAATCAAACCAAAACATTGGTCACAAAGCAATTGAAACAGACCACCATCGCTCTTTTTACCACAACAGATTTTTTTTTAAAACAAAAACAAAAAAATTTTAGATCTGGAATTGGATCTCCAACAGATCCATCTGCAAAGCAATTAAACAGACCACCGGTGTCAATTAAAGTAGAGAAGTAAAAGCAAGAAGTAAGAAGTAAGAAGTAGGAAGAATAATCGTTGAAGAAGGCGGCCATATGAGATAAATAAAAATTAAAAAAACACAGAAAAACGTGGTAATAGGTAAAAGAAGAGAGAGATGGAGGAGAGAATTGAAAGTTCAAGAGAAAGGAGAGAAAGAGACGTGAGACTGTGATAAGGAAGGGAGACCTAGATAAAGGACAGAAACAGATAAGATCCAATTTTTAATTGGATTGGTTTTTTCAAAAAAACTTATTATTTTTAGGGTTAATTGCACTAATTTACCCTAATATTTTACAATATTATAGCTATATTCAACTTTTGTATTTATTAACAAAATATACCCTTGACCAATTTGACTAACTATAATCACTGTTTTATTCTTTCAAAAAGTCTAAAATACCCCCAGTTATTATATTATCATTTATATATTTTCAAGACAAATTTAAATTAAATTTATAATTAATTAAATTTATAAATAAAACTAATTAAATATTTAACGTTTTGGTGTGGAAGTTAGGGTTTTTTTTTTTTTTTTAAGTTAGGGTTTTTTTTATTGTTATTTTTAATGGTTTTTAATTTGGATTAGGAAACTATGGTTTTTGGAAATGATTTTTTTTTTTTTTTTTTTTTGATTTGGTTGAATCAAAAGTTAATTTTTTGTTATTTTAAAACAAATTAAATATTTATTATAATGAAGGGTGTTAAAACATTTTGTATAATAAATTTGTTTTAAAATGTTAATTTAATTTTATTATTTTAATTGTTTTTATTTAATTTTATTACATTTATTAATTATTAATTATAAATTTAATTAGTTTTATTTTTAAATTTAATTTGAATTTGTCTCGATAATATATAAATGCTAATATAATAACTTGGGGTATTTTAGACTTTTTGAATGAATAAACATTGATTATAGTTAGTCAAAGTGGTCAATGGTATGTTTTTGTTAATAAATGTAAAAGTTGAATGTAACTGTAATATTATAAAATATCAGGGTAGTTGGTGCAATTAACCCTTTTTTTATGATTTATTATAAAAACATTTTTACTCACCCCCTTCAAGAGAGATAATCATTAGCCTCTTCCTGCATGAATGACATATGTCTATAGAGAGGTAAATTTGTCCAAAAGTGATCTTTTGATAAATTTACCTCTCTATAGACACATGTCATCCATGCATGAGGGGGTAATGCTACCCCCTCTTAGGTAGTAAGCAAAAATGAACTCATTTATTATTACATTCTCTTTATCCAATCCTATAATATACCAAATAACTATTTTTAGTCCAATCCCATGTCACAGCAAATACGAGAAACATTATAATTAATTAAATCCAGTCCAATCTAATCCAATCACATGCTTTAAAAATAGTTCAATCATATCATACGCAATAGACTCATCATAAATATAAAAAAATTAAAAAAAAATTAAAAAAAAATAAAATAAAAAAAAAAACATTCTAAATTTCAGATTTAGTCACCATTCGAACTTTAGTCAATTTTAGATAAAATAAAATAAACGCCACCTTACTGAATATTTATTATTGTGTTAAAGTTATTATGGATTAGGTTTTTTTTTTTTAGGCCGACCAAAAGTTGTATCTATTCACATCACACTTATTATTTTATGGTTCGATTTTTCATATATCACGTGATCCACGTTTCCTTCTTCTCCTTTTCAAAAAGTAGGTGCATTGCTCTAAACACTTACTGATTATTTATTATTGTGTTATTATGGATTAAGTTTTTTTTATTATTATTTTTTTAGTTCAAGAGAAACAAGAAAAATTTGTTTTGTATGTGCAAATTTTGTATTATATTAGTTGCTAGTGCCGAATCAACTTGCTCCATCTCTCTGTTTTCTCATTCGCATATCAGACCCTCTCAATCTACATCTCTCAGTCACTCCGTCTTCATTTATCTGTTTTGCATCTCTCACTTCACGGCTCCACTGCACTTCCCTGCTCTGTTACCCGGCAATATCTGGAGGAGTCGCACCAGATCTCCATTGATCATTTTGGTGCGATCTCAGATCTTCACTTGTAGATCTCACCAAATCTCGGATCTCCAATTCTTTTATAATTTTTTTTTTTTTTTCTTTTCAAAATGGAGATCTGGGCTCTCCACAGCCCAGAATCCAGTTCTTCGTGACTCCATTTCTCAGTCACTCTATCCTCGACGAACCGAACCGAACCGTGATAAAGGTGTTCGGCTCAATTCGGTTTTGCAATCCAATTCGGTTCAAACCGAATATATGTCGGTTCGATTC
Source organism: Acer negundo (assembly GCA_035582765.1). NCBI lineage: Eukaryota > Viridiplantae > Streptophyta > Magnoliopsida > Sapindales > Sapindaceae > Acer > Acer negundo. The sequence goes on along the minus strand of CM069235.1, from coordinate 34,845,728 downwards.
GGTTTGGGCCAAAACCGAACCGAATCGAACCGTGTCCACCCCTGATTCTGCTCAGCAATGGCTAACAAAAGCACAAGTATCTACAAAATCTTTTGGTTTATTTCCTGCTGCCTTTGGGCCTCTCATGCAGCAGAAGACATACAACTACTTGGGAATATTTTAAACCAAGGTGATGTGCTTAATTCTTCTACTTCTCTTGTTTCCAGGTATGGACTCTTCTATTTAAGGTTCTATAATCTTAGTAGCATGAGCGATTTAATGTCCAGTTACAGCTACTTGGGAATATTTTATGGTAATAATACAGATCGAAAGAATCTTATCTGGATAGCCAATCGAGACAGGCGTATCACAGATAATTCAGGAGCGCTTGTTATAGATGAAACTGGTAAACTAATGATAACATACGAAGGCGGCGAGGCTCCTTTTGAGTTATATTCTGGTCAATACAATAACAATGTAAGTGCTATTTTGCAAGATGATGGAAACTTTGTATTGAAGTCTGGAGAGCGGATTCTGTGGCAAAGCTTTGATTTTCCTACAAATTGTTTCTTGCCTGGAATGAAGCTGGGGATCAACCACAAGACTGGTCAGAATTGGTCACTTACATCATGGTTAACTTCCTCTATACCAGCTCCTGGGGCTTTCTCTCTGGATTGGGACCCTGATGAACATCAGCTGATTCTTAGGAGGCGAGGGGTGACCTTTTGGACTAGTGGAGTATTATTGGAGAACAGCGGCAAATTTGATAACATTAATCTGGATGTTGGATTAGCAAATCACAAGTTTATCAAAGTTTCAAATGAAGAAGGGAAGTACCTTACATACGAATTTGTTCCAAATCAATACACTCTCAACATTTATGGGATAGGTGTCACATGGTTGTGGTTGGACTACGATGGAACCATGGGGGATCAAATAAGTAGCAAAGGGGTTTTAATTTCTGATGTGTGTGATGGAAACAGCATAAGTTCTGGTTGTAAGAGATGGGAAGGGCCAACATGCAGAAGTCGTGGTGAAAACTTCGGGAAAGAATGGGGTTATTTACCCAGTTCAGTTGATAGTTTAAATTATGTCAATGCAAGTGTAAGCTTAAGTGATTGCAAGGACATCTGCTGGAAAAACTGTACATGTGTTGGAACTGCAAATATTTTGAATTCTAACGGTACTGGATGCACATTTTGGTATGGACACCTTCAAGAATCGCGGATTGGAATGTCAACATTGTTGTATTACATTATTCGTCCAGGCCCTCCTGGTATGTCACTCCTCTACATTTTAATGAATTCTGTATTGACTTCTTATTGTTGAGCTTAAAACTTAACACACTTATGGATAATTGTTAGGCCACTTATTAATATGAGTCATTGAAAAGCTCTATAAACATTGAACATAATTTCCTATAGTTGTATTTTTACAATAGTTTGGGATGCTAGAAACCTCTTCCTTGGTTTATTAATGTCAAATGATTATTATTATCAATTTAATTGTTATTGTTATTGTTTTAGGATCGTTGTTGTAGCTGGGACATAATCAAGTTATGTAACACTAAAAAAACAGAGCGTAAATGGGCTGCCTCCCTCCCTCTTGTTTTTCATAAAAAAATTTAATTTATTGTTATGTGAATAGCCACCAATTCCTCTCACAAAACCCTACTTTAGACATTAAAATGGACCTTGTCAAAGTAATAGATTGTTCCTTGCTGGTTATAATATTCTTTTTCTTTGTTTACATTACAAATGCATTGTTAATACTAATGGGTTATTGAAAATGAATATCTCATCAATTATGATTCTTTAAGCATTACAAATGCTTTTATTTGCCAACAAAGGGAGACAAGAAAAACAATATGATTCCTTATGCATTATTTCTAGAATAGTAAAGTTGAACTCACAAAACATTACTTTAGATTTTAAAATGGACCTTTATTATCTTTCATGCATAATTGATCAATTCATTTGCAAGGTAAATATTTTAGAAGCATGTCATTTAAAATTGTTGTGTAAAACTCAGTGTGGTGAAGCTTTGTTAATATAAGATTATTAAAAAAAAAAGATCTCATCAATAACCAAGTTTCCAAACAATTAATATTCATATGTACCCTATTCTCATTTTTGTTTTAGATTTACGATATATTATATTCAATATTGCGTAGTCTAGGATGCGCGTACTTTTTTTTGGTGTCCCAATTTGTGTCCAACCAATCAAATTGGGACAAGTGTGCACATTTATGGAAGTAGTTGGAAAAAAATTCCATAAATGTGCACACGTCCCAATTTGGTTGGTTGGACACAAATTGGGACACTAAAATTTGACTGCTGATTTGAGTCCTTTATTAAGGCACAAACCAGCAAACACAGCAGAAAAGCACAACCAAAACACAACAAGAAGCGAGCCAAAACGCCAAACAAAAAAACACGAAGAGGAACCAAAAAAGCCCAACAAAAGCCCCTAGCCAAAACGAAAACAAGACAACCACAACAGAAAACTCAGCACACTCGTGAACACAATGTGCTCAACACAATACAAAGCACAGGTAAGAAAACAACAACAAAAACACAGCAAAAAAAACGCACAACACCCAGGAAGATCACGGACGAAGCAACTCGGCTAGAAAACTACCAAAACTCCCACACTTGAGTGTCCTCCTGCATCCCCGACCCTTTCTTGACCAAATTGTCCGCTAAAACATTACTGGCCTTGGGGGTTATACACCACCGAGTTGCCCAATATATCCAAAAATCTATGAATCTCGCTAATGGCTTGAACACAATCTTTATTGATGGTGCCTTTGCCTTCCACCCAAGAGACTGCCATTTTAGAATCACTCATTATGACAATGGTTTTCATTCTTAACTCAGAAGTTAATGCACTCAATTCGCAAGCCTTTAGAATGGCTTGGACTTCTGCAGAAATTGCATCCATGAATCCCACATGGAAAGAAAACAACCCCAAAATCCTTCCATTGCTGTTGCGTAAGACCCCTCCAATTCCAACGTTACCAGGGTTCCCTCTTGACGAACCATCCACGTTGAACCTCATAGCATTCGAAGCAGGGGGTTGCCAAAATGTGGTAAAGATCCGTTTACTCGAATTGTTTACGGAAGAACAGCTGGTTTGGATATTCAACAACATCCAAGTTATTGGGTCAGTACGATTCCTCTTACCCATATACTTAAACCACGGGACTACCTTAAAACCCACCATATCAGTAGCAAGAGAAATGGAGGCTTCCTTTCCTTTGAAGACCAAACTATTCCTTGCCTCCCAAACCGTCCATACAATCGTAAAAAATAAAGAATTCTAAGCTTTGTTGCTGTCATATTTTGGACACAAACCAGGCCAACCACGAGCCCAATCAACCAAAAAGCTGTTCGCACAAAAAATAACATCCCACTATTTCATGCATTTTATCCAAACTTCCCTAATCCAAGAACAATGAAGAAATAAATGATCAATAGATTCCTTTTCCAAGTTGCAAAGAGGACACTCCAAAGATGCCCCAATGGCATAACCGAATCTTTTCAGAACTTGACGGACCATTACTCTTACCTTTCAATAACTATCAAACAAACGTTTCCACCTTAGGAGGGCACACACCTTGCCAAATGAAGAAGTGATCCGGGTTGATCTTTACATCTAGATCTTCCAAGCTATGGCAAAAAGAACTCACATAATAACTGCCCACCTTATTCAAAGACCACACGATCGAATCTTGTCTTGAGGTCTGGACATGGATGCAGTTCAGGATGATGAGTAAGATCTCCCATTGAGTTTTCTCCCAATCAAACAAAGGTCTTCTCAAATTAATCTCCCAAACCCAATTTGAACCTATCCATCTTCCATAGTCTTCAAAGTTACCATCCTTTTTCTCTGCCAACACAAATAATCTTGGACACACTTCTTTGATAAGGATATCTAGCCCACATGGATCATGCCAAAACCTAGCCCTTTTACCATTGCCCACCGAGACTTGAAGACCTTCTTTAATAATCTTGACAGTGATTGAACTAGAAGCAAAGAGATTTCCAACGTCTTGAATGAAAGGAGATTCGATCTTCCCATTATTCCATTTCCAAAAAAGAGATGAGTTCACGACACCATACTTCGCACAAATTACTCTCCTCCACAAAGAGTTTGTTTCCATATCAAATCTCCATATCCATTTGGCTATTAAACTCTTGTTCTTCTCCAACATCCTCCCTACACCCAAACCACCATTTCTTTTACTTCTACACAATGTCTCCCAGTTGACAGCGTGACATTTTCTCTTGACACCTTCACCTCCCCAAAAGAAAGATCTTTGTAATTTTTCTATCTCATTAGCAACCCCCTAGGCATCTGAAAAGCTGACATCATGTACGTTGGTAAGCTCGAAAGGACCGCCTTGATGAGGACAATTCTTCCCCCGTTGTTCAAAAATTTCCTTTTCCAAGGAGCAAGCCTATTTCTAATGCGAGTCAAAATAAAGTTCCAAGCAGTTTTGGATCTTTTATTATTTCCCAACAGAAGGCCAAGATAGGCAATTGGAAACACTATTTTTTTACACTTGAACGTTTCCACCCACTCATCACTGTCCGGAACCTTCCTCCCAACTCTGATAACACAAGACTTGTGAAAATTAATCTTCAAACCGGAAGCCAATTCGAAGCACCTCAAAATTATACTCACATTACAAAGATACTCCAACTTTGGCTTAAGGAAAATTATCGTGTTATGGATCTACTTCTTTTATTCATGCCATTAACTAGCTAGGTTTGATCTGAGAGATATTAGAAAATATAAATTTTGATAAGAGAAAAACATCATGAAAAGAGTTATAATTTTCTCTTCAGTTAATTAAAAGCATTCAAACCAACTTTCTTTATTTGAACTACAAATCAATTTTGAAATTGGGAGAGATGGATATAGTTTGACTGTTCAAGTAACTTTCCTTTTAAGCTTTTTATGTTAATAATTCCCTAACTGAACCAGAAAAACAATGCCATAGAAAAATTCTAGTTAACTTTCTTCTTCCTTGCTTTCCATATTAATTACACAATCTAAGTTAATACTCAAATCAAAACTTGTGTCTGAAACGATTATGAACCAAAAAAAAATTGTTGGAGGAAAGTATGAAGCTAATGAGTAAATCATGTTTACCATTGGATGCAGCGAAGAAGACTTGGTTGTGGATTTTAATTGCTGTAGCAGCAACATTGATTGTAATACTCTTAGGTATTTTGGCCTTTATGAGATGGAGAAGACTTCGACTGCAAGGTAATAACTAATCCATGTGAACTCAAGTTTATCTTAAGCAAATGTTATTGTTTATAGAATCCCGTTCTCAATTATTTTTATTTTAATTCCAAACAGAGAAGTTCCTATTGGAGTTGATGACATTAGATAATCCAAGTGAAGCGAAGGAGCTTCAGATTGATGACAACAAAGGCCACAATTTAAAAGTATATAGTATTGCATCCATCATGGATGCTACAAATTGCTTCTCAATTGAAAATAAACTTGGAGAAGGTGGATTCGGACCTGTTTACAAGGTGAGATTAGAAAGATATTATTATGGAACTCAAAATGAAGATACTCATATCAATATTATCCGATAACTCATGAATATTTATTTCAGGGTTTATTATCTAACGGTAGAGAGATAGCAATTAAAAGGCTATCCGGAAGATCGCGACAAGGGCTTATAGAGTTCAAAAATGAGCTCATATTAATAGCTAAATTACAACACATGAATCTTGTGAGGCTCTTGGGATTCTGTATTCACGGGGAAGAGAAAATGTTAGTCTATGAGTACATGCCAAATAAAAGCTTGGACTTGTACATTTTTGGTCAGTTCCATTTATTTCTACCTCATATCCAGGTTTCATCGCATTATAAATGTTTCTATTAATATACATATTACTTTCTTTTTTCTTGGGTCTTTCACAATTTCTTTTTTCCATTGATATATAGATCAATCTAAAATGAAGCTGTTAGATTGGAACAAGTGTTTTAACATCATCGAAGGAATAGCTCAAGGACTACTTTACCTCCATAAGTACTCGAGATTAAGAATAATTCATAGAGACTTGAAAGCTAGTAATATATTACTGGACCAAAACATGAACCCAAAGATATCTGATTTTGGTATGGCAAGAATATTTACAAGTCAATCAGAAGCAAATACAAATAGAATCGTTGGCACATAGTAAGTTGACAAAAAAAAAATCAATTCATTCTATCATTTATTAGATGCAAAGTTTGTTGCTTCTATGAACTTGTTTGTTCAATTACATGTTCTAATTATTTTCTAACTTATGATGAATCCAGTGGTTATATGTCTCCTGAATATGCTATGGAAGGAATCTTCTCTGAGAAATCTGATGTTTTCAGTTTTGGAGTTTTAGTGTTGGAAATTGTCAGTGGGAGGAAGAACAATAGCTTTTTCCATCCTGACCGACCACTCAATCTCATTGGATATGTAAGTTTATAATGCAGTGTAATTTTAGTTACGCATTACACCCAACAAATATATATGTTATCAATGTTAAAATTGAATGGTTATGTTTCAGGCATGGGAATTGTGGAAAGAAGGTGCAGGATTAGAGCTAATGCATCCAACATTACGCGATTCATGTTCTGAAGACCAAGTTTTGAGATGCATTAATGTGGCCTTGCTTTGCGTAGAAGACAGCCCTATGGACAGACCTTCCATGTCAGTTGTTATATCTTTGTTAACAAGTGAAGGTGTAAAATTGCCACTGCCAAACCAACCTGCATTTTGCATTAGAAGAAGGGTTGCCGAGGCCAATCTGAATGAAGGCATGGCAGAGTGCCATTCAATAAATAACTTAACCATATCTGATGTGGATGGAAGATAAAAGGTTTGAGTTTTGTGTACAATAATGTATTTTTTTCTAATTTGATTTCTCAATGTTACAATCATTCAATATTGAACTTGTTGGGGATCATAATACATATATTTAGGGGCATGTTCTGGCCACCAAAGATGCTAGGAATGAGCGGCATGTATGAAATAATACCACACTAGATATACTTATTTTTTCCTTTTTAGTATTTTTTTCAGGTCTGACACCGAATAGGTCAAGGGTTGTCAAGACTTGACAAGTACGGCCCAAAAAGTAACTCCCACTCCATGGATCGAGGTTGTTATTGTTATTTTTTATTATTATCAATTTAATTGTTATTGTTATTGTTTTAGGATCGAGGTTGTAGCTGGGACATAATTAAGTTATATGCAACACTCAAAAAACAGAGCACATAAGGGCTGCCTCCCTCCCTCCTGTTTTTCATAAAAAAATTTAATTTATTGTTATGTCAAAACCCTACTTTAGACATTAAAATGGACCTTGTCAAAGTATTAGGTTGTTCTTTATGGCTGTTTATAATATTTTTTTTCTTTGTTTTGAGCCATTACAAATGCTTTTATTTGCCAACAAAGGGAGACCCGAAAAACAATATTATTCTTTAAGCATTATTTCTAGAATATTAGAGTTGAACTCACAAAACCTTACTTTAGATTTTACGGGTAGAGCTTTTGGAGAAAAGTTGTCAAATAAAAAAGCTCTTCTGATCATGTAAACTAATTGATTAAATAGTTAATTTATTAAAAGATGAAGGCAGTGTGAATAAGTGCTACTTATTCTTTTATATGCATGCAGGAAAGAACGAAAGGATATGGATTGTAATTGTCGTGCCAGCTACATTTATTATTGTATTGCTCTTTGGTGTTTTGGTCTATTTAAGATGGAGAAAACTTCGACTACAAGGTAATATCAAAGTCGTATGAAATGAAGTTTCTTCCAAATAATGTTCTTTTAATGAATTCAATATGCTCATTTTTTTTTTTTTATGTCTATCCAAACAGAGAAGTTTCTACTAGACTTAATGACATTAGATAATCTGATTGAAGCGAGGGAAATTGTAATTGATGGCAACAATGGCCACAATTTAGAAGTGTTTAGTGTTTCATCTATCATGGATGCAACAAATTGCTTCTCAACTATAAACAAACTTGGAGAGAGTGGTTTTGGACCTGTTTACAAGGTAAATTATGAACAAAAACTCTGATAAGGAAGAAGACAAAAAATGCTTCTAATAAATAAGTTTGCTTTTAATATCAAGTAATAACTCACATATTGATCAATATGTCAAGGGTAAATTGTCCGATGGACGTGAGATAGCAATAAAGGGGCTATCTGGAAGATCAGGACAAGGGTTTGTGGAGTTCAAGAATGAGCTCATACTAATAGCTAAGTTACAACACACGAATCTTGTGCGGCTACTAGGATTCTGTATTCATGGGGAACAAGTGTTTTAATATCATTGAAGGAATAGCACAAGGTCTACTTTACCTCTACAAGTACTCCAGATTAAGAATAATTCATCGAGACTTGAAAGCCAGTAATATATTACTTGACCAAATCATGAATCCAAAGATATTTGATTTTGGCATGGTAAGAATCTTCATAACTCAATCTGAAGCAAACACAAACAGAATCATTGGCACATAGTAAGTTAACGAAAAAACTTAATGATTCTATCATTTAGTAGTTGCATGGTTTGTTGGATAAGTAAACTTGTTCTTTTAGTTACTTACCGTTGATTTTATACATTATGATAAATTCAGTGGTTACATGTCTCACGAATATGCTATGAAAAGTATTTTCTTTGAGAAATCCGATGTCTTTAGTTTTTGAGTTTTACTGTTGGAAATTGTGAGTGGAAGGAAGAACAATAGTTTTTATCATTCAGATCGGCCAATAAACCTTGTTGGATATGTAAGTTTGGAATGTAGCATCATTTTAGTTATGTATCCGATAAGTATTTGTGCATTTTGATGTTTAAATTGAATGGTTTTTAATTTAGGCATGGCAATTGTGGAAAGAAGGTGCGGCAATAGAACTAATGCATCTAACATTACGTGATTCATTAGCTGAAGACACAGCTTTGTGATGCATTAATGTGGCCTTGCTTTGTGATGAAGACAACCCATCGGACAGGCCTTCCATGTCAGTTGTTGTTTCTATGTTAACAACTGAAATTGTAAAATTGCCAAAGCCGAAACAACCTGCAATTTGCTTTGGAAGGACTGTTGAGGTCAATGCAAATGAAGCCATTGTCGTAGAGAATCCTTCAATAAATAACGTAACCTTATCTGACATGGATGAAAGATAAAGGTATGGGTTGCATGTCTAAATGCTATGCCCCTCAGTAATCCTTTTTTATATTTGTTTTTGATATGTATGTAATGTGGCCATGAATGCCGTGGCATGGGTTCAAACATGATACTCTCATGCAAGTAGTGGAGGACTTGGTGAGCAGTAGTATTAGTTGTTAAAATAAAGTGGTCTTGTTAATGGCCATATTTCACGCCATCATGCAGATTATGTTGCAAGAAGAGCACCCATTATTTCCCATTATTTCCTATTTCCTTGTAATTCTTTGTAATGTTGCTTCTCACTACAAGAATAATTACAATCTGCTACGAATCCAATTCGTCTCGAAATCAAACCATTTTATCACAAAACATCATTTGCTACCAAATCAAGTTGGTCGCTAGGTGGTAGGAAAATCCCCATCCTAGAATATTTTCAGCTACAATCTTTAGTTTCATTTCCAAATATATGGACCTTGTGTGACCAAATAGTTGGTCTGGGATGACACTAAAAGTTGGTTTCAAATTCTTGCAGAAAAGATTAGAGCTGATACTCGGAGACAAATAAAGTTGTCGCCAAAAGTCTATTTCAGAATTTATATATATATATATATATATATATATATATTCACAACAATAATAATGCTCAAATGGACTAATTGTTTAGAGAAACATCATATGAAAGATAATGAAGGACAAATTTAAAATCTAAACTAGGGTTTTGTGAGTTCAACAATAGAAATAATGTTTAAGCAATCACCTTTTTTTTTTTTTTTTTCCTTTTTTTTGCAATAAAAAGCATTTGCCATTACTGAATAAAGTAGTTTGTTTTGGTTTTTTTTTTTTTTTTTAAATACTTGTTTATTTATATAAGCCATAGTTTGTTGGCTGACACTAAACAAAGAAAAAGAATAGTATAACCGCAAAAAAAAATTTGGGCTACTATATGTCTGACTGTCTGAGTACTTACTTCCATAAACATGTGATATCTACCCCATAAATGTGGAAGGAAAGGACTGCGGTAGATAGATTTATTTTATTTTATTTTATTATTATTATTATTATTATTATTATTATTTTTTGGTTTCAATTGATAAGCTTTATTGGGTAGATAGATTTACTAGAGACTGGACATGTCTATATGGTTGAAGCTTTTCTCCTTATTTGAGCCATGTAAAATGTGTTAAGAGAAAGATTCATGATAATAATAGAGTTATAAATAACGACAATAAAATGATTATTTATCTTTTTCGTTCTTGTAATGCATAATGAGATTCAATCACATTCACTCATATGTTGTATGGCTTAAAATACATTAACAAAATAAATCTAAATTATCATATGAATATCAAGGAACAATCTAACAAGGTCCATTTTAATATCTAAGTTAGGGTTTATGAGAGGACTCGGACTGCATAGCTCTTACACTGTTTTTTTAATTTATTGAATTTTCTAGTGTAACAAATAATAAAGTTTTCCCATGAAGATGAAATAAAGAAAAATGGAAACCGATACGAATCCAATAAATGATTTTTGGAAAAGAATTAAAGTAAGAAAAAATTATTGAATTAAAGTAAATACTCCGAGTCTCCGAGAATCATGATACCTTATCCGACACAGAGAAATGGGGCACTAAAAGTTTCATCATTAAAAATCACTATAGATTTCAAATCATTTTCAAAATTTATACGATATCTACTGTCAAATAAAAATGCTGTCCAGACATCCTTCTTTAGAAAACTCAATCCTTATAATTCCATACTAGAAACCAAAGAGCTTGAAACAAAGCAAATTATAATGGAAAACCAGCTCTCACAACTGTTGCCTGAGCTTGGCGTCTGGACTGAAGCTTTCATGGTTTCAGCAGACTAAAGGCTAGCGCCTGAACACAGGCTACAAGCTCAGGCGTTGGGAGATTGTGATGAATGGTTAGACACTTGTGAGGTCGACTTCAATCTCATCGGGTGCCAATGTCACACACCACTTGGCTGTAAAGCTCCGAGCCTGCATTAATGGCTCCAGTTCGTGTTCGAGGATACGTGCTGTTGGCACCGTTTTTCGATGGTGTTGCTAGGACAAGGTCCGAGAAGGGCCCGAGCGAGGCTGTGCTCAGCTTGGAGATACTCGACAGGTAAATTAGTTATTTGCTCTTTTTATTTTTCCTTCATTAAACATATATATTTGAATAATTTTAAAATATTTTAAAAGAAATAAAAGTAAAAGGATTTTAGCAAATTGAACCTAAATTTTTTAAACGAATTTCATGAACTACATATTTTTTCGAGACACAAAAAAGATAAGAATTTCAAATTTTGGGTAGTTAACATATGCCTTTAAAACACATTTTAATCGGAATGAAAAGTTTCAATGTATTCAGATGAATATATATTATACCAAGTGACATGTGTCTCTTCATGTAATTATAGTTTTTTCATTTTTTTTTATTTTTTTTATTTTTTTATTTTTTTATTTTTAATTATTATCCGAGATTTTGGAAGATGAGGATATACTCCAACCCACAATCTCGTCTTGTCCATACTATTTGATATAATTTGATTGGCGTATAAAATATCTCTATTTGAATAAATATGATAAAGAATATAAAGCAACTTGTAAGGCACTTCCAAAAAACTTTCGTGGACGCAGAGAGCCTTAAGTCTTGTTTGGTATGGTTTTTAGAAGTCACTTCTAGGAATGTTTGGTTGCTCTATCAAAGGCTTCTCTTGGGAGAGCTTCCTTGGAAAAATCGTTTATTTATTAGTGAACCAAACATCTTCACTACCATCTCCAACATAATTCATCCAAGCCATGGGTTTACTGTCACTGAGATCCATGTGCATGTATGTGAGAGAGAGAGGTGGCGAAAGATAATCGTGGGTTTACTGGTACTAGAAAGGTGACTGTGTGGTCGGGGGTGCTGCTGCTGGATGAATGGAAAGAAAAGAAGAAGTGTTTATTTATTATTAGGGTTCACTATTCACTTTATTTTTTTAGTTACTTATCTTTGTTATTGGTATTTTTTATTAAAAAAAAATACATTTAGTATTTTAGTTGGATTTCATTTGTTTAGTTTATTTTAAAATTTAATTGTTTATTAAAGTGTATTTATTTTCTAATTTAATTTAAAAAATCAATTAATAAAAACAAAATTATACATAATCTTTACCACCTAAACACGTTTAACAGTGGTAACATAACAATCTTTTGGAATGAAAAACTCAAACATTTACCTCTCTTTTTCTTCTTATCAACAGTCCAACAACCCAAAATAAAATAAATAATATATATATATATATATGTGTGTGTATGTGTTGTACTCGACTAACTCTTAGTATATATTTTTTTTAAGATTTTGGAGGCTATCGTTGCCGACCGGTGAAACAAAAGACTACCCGATTGCTAAACCATTAGCACCGATGAGCTCGAGGCTAGGAGCTCAGTAGTTGTTGGGGATGTGAATTGTTAGAAGATAGAGCCAATGATTACTTTAAAAGATCGAAAGCCATGAAAAAGGGAATCAACTATGTGGAATTTAAAGAGAATGTGACTTTTCCAATAAGCATCTTTACTCTCAAGTTGGTGATGAATTTATGTAACTTCTCAAACACTTCATTTTCAACAATTCCTGTTGACATTGGCCAAAGCTATTAATCACCTAGCTTTGGAATTTTTGTTTTTTGTTTTTTTAGAGGCTATCGTTGCTGGCTCCAGATGCTAAACCATTCGAACCGATGAGCCCGAGGCTGAGAGCAGTGAACCTTGATCGATATTAGTAGTTTTAGGGGTATGTGAATTGTTAAAAGACAGAGCCAAGGATTACTTTAAAATATTGAAAGCCATAAAAAAGAGAATCTACTATGTAGAATTTAATGAGAATGACCATAGCTTTTTCAATAAGCATCATATGAATTTATGCAACTTCTCAAACACTTAATTTTCAACAATTCTTATTGACATTGGCAAAAGCTATTAATCACCTAGTTCTGGAATTTTTGTTTTTGTTTTTTTTTTTTTTTTTTTTTTTTTTTTTTTTTTTTGTTGTTGTAAATTTTCTCGGAATCAAAATGAAAGAATTGGTTAGTTTCTCACTTTAACTTCTGAGTTTCTCTTTCCTCCGACTCTCATTGTAACTTTCTCTCTCCAACTCCTAAAGTGTTAATCACAGGTACACCATTTTCTTAATCCACAAACACCGAATAATCTCTCTCCAACTTCTAAATTGTTGGGTGTGGTATTCCACGCAAGTTATATAGATTCTCTCTTAGTATGTAGATTGCATGGTAGTTGTATAAACACTTGTATTCCATATTATAACAAAGCATGATTATTTACTAGATTTAATAATCGGAACCCATTAAGAACCAAGAGATCGAATATGAATATCACATGCATGAACCCTAAAACATGGTATTTATTCTAAGCTATTCATGAATCAATTTCCTTTAATTGGGTACTTCAATTAATTGTTACATGCAAGAATATGTTCGTCAAGTATTTGAACTCTACCCTACAACATAAACACTAATATACAACATAGATCCTAATATCATGCTCCTATGATGACCAATCAAAATAAACAAGATAAACAAAAATGATAGGAAAACAATTCTTATGGAGAATTTGAAATCATTATGTTGAGAAAATAATGTTTCATTAAACAAAACTTGTCTGTGGAATTGAATTCATATCTAGGACTTCAAGTTAGCTCTGACTATAAGAAAATTAGCTACACAAAACTAAAATAAGAACATCTAAATTAAAGAAAGGTAGAAGAAAGAGAATGTTGATGGAGTCTTCAATCTTCAATCTCCAATCCCCTTTCTCGTAAAAAACTCTAGGTATTTATAGGTAACTTTTCATTGTGAGCTATCAATTCTTCTTAGTTTAGAAAATCTATCAAGTAGGAATTATAATAAATCAAGGAATAAGATTTCGTTCCTAACTTGGATTTTCTCTTTTGATGATTGACTCCTAATTTGAGTTTAGTTAGGAATGATAATATAAAAAAGGGAATCCATTCCTTCTTAACTGAAGTTAGACAAATAGTTCCCCTATAAGAAAATATAGTTTTGTTGACGGTTTTTAACTGTCAAGTATTTATGACAGTTAAAAACTGTCAACAATTAACTAACATTTTTTATATATATTATTAATATATTAAATAATATATAATATATATAATAATAATATAATATATATAATACATATTATATATTATATATTATTATATTAAATAATATATATTATTTATTTGTTATACAATATATATATTATATTATCTTATATTATACAATATATATATAATAATATTATATTTATATAATATAAATATATAATATATATTATTTAATAAATATATCATATATATTATTTAATATAATAATATATAATGTATATATATTATATATTATTATTATATTATTAGATGTGATTTGCTATAAATATATATATTATATTATATATTATATAAATATTATAAATATATATTATTTAATAAATATATTATTTATATTATTTAATATAATAATAATATATATATATATATATATTATAAAACATTCATAATATATAATTTTTTTTTTTAATCTTTAATAAGTTTTTTAAACTTTTACTTTCTATTTTCAACACCAAACAAAATCCCAATATGAATTTATTTCATAGTAAGATATCGGTTTTTGGGCAAACCGATATTGGATAAGTTAAATTTTAAATTTAATAAATTTAATTTTAAATCATTTACTTTTAAAAAATTCAAAAAAATAATTAAAAAAAAAACTGTTTATTTATTGGGTTAATTGCAATAACTTACTCTGAGTTTTTCCAAAATGGCTTAATATTCAACTAATTGCTTAAATTGCTGCAGATCCCCTTGCCGTTAGTCAACATCCATTAGAGATAACAGTTGACTTAATTTCTAGGGATAAAATTGTCATTTACAACATAACTATTTTTTGGGGCAGAAATATATTAATAAACTACTTATTCTCCAGATCTCATCTCTCCATGTAGAAGATCTGGTCAAAATCTCCATTTTCTCCATATTTGGAGGAGAACTAGACCAAATCTCCAACGACCTCCATTAATGGATTTTCAGAGATCTGGTTCTCCTTCCCCCTTATCCAATAATGGAGAATCAGAGCTCCATTAATGACTTCAAAGCCCAAAAAAAAAGATTGCCATGGAGTTGAAAGGTTTGGTTCATGAATTTGTGTTCAGGTCTGGTTTTAATGATGTTAGAGAGTTCTGATTTTTTTTTTTTTTTTTCATTTTATGGGTTACAAAGAGAGATTTTGGTTCTGTTGGGATAAGATTGGGACCTGTGACATTCTCTGGCTTGATTGCATCTACTTCATTTTTTTGTTGATTCTATTGAAGCCAATTTTTTTGTTTTTGGGTGGACAACTATTAATGGGTTTGAAGAAATTCCATATCTTCAACTCTGTAACTTATTTCGGATTGCTAAGGAATACCCTCTTGATCTCAAAGCCTTGCTTTTCTTGGAAAAGAAGATTCAGATATTTCTATGCAAGGAGTTTCTTATGATTTCAAATTATTGAATTACTGGAAACGAAAAAACAATGGAGGAATAGGCCAAAAGGAGAGCTTTTCTCACACAATTCGTGATTGGATTCATCAAAGAATGATCTTTATTTGATTGATCTTTCCAAAGAGAAATTCTGGAAATCAAAAGTAACCAAATCTTATTTTATTTTATTTTTTTCTACTTATTAAAAAATTATGGAAATCGTCTTTGTTTCAAATTTTTTTTTTTAATCTTTTTTTAAAGGTTTTTTATCTCTTCAATTTCTAATACGTTTTTTAAAAGATTTTATTATAAGTTTATTTATATTTTTTAATAGTTTAAAATTGATTATTTTAATTGTAAAGCACAATTAAGACTTTCCAAAAATAAAATGTAGGGGTATTTTTGACTTTTTCCATCTAACCCACAATCAACCGTTAAATTGGATGAGAATCAACTGTTGACAAGGGGGTCTGCTGCAATTAAGACAATTAGTTGAACATTAAGCTTTTTTGAAAAAACTCAGGGTAAGTTATTGCAATTAACCCTTTTCTTTTTGGTTAGGTACGTGGTGGACATATGTTTGGGCTGTAAAACAAAAAAAGGGGTGTGGCAGCCGTGCACCAAGGTCCATTCACATTTCACGGTTCACACTCGATTGGTTCTGCAGAAAAACTTAGATGGCAATGAGACTATCTAATCAAAATGTGCTATTTATATTGGAAGTATAAAAATATATTTTTTAAAGTATTATGTGGTATATTTTTATTGGATGGTCTCATTGCCACGTTAATCAAACCGTCACATCCAAGTTTTTCTTCTGAATATGAACTTGTTGGTTAGATTTTCCACATGAATTCGGACTCGCTTTTAATCAATTAAATAATGCATCTGAGATGTTGATTGTTGAAACACTTTGGACCACATATGTGTGGAACCTGTGGGTACTGTTGTTTTTGTCTTTTTTCCAACCTTTAAATATCAAACATTATTTGCATGATGTGCATTATCAAGATGTGCATTATTTGTATAATGCGGGTACTGAAGCATGTGCATTTTATTTTATTTTATTTATTTATTTATTTATTTATTTTTGATATAAAAGAAACAAATAGAACATTACAAAGTAGAACAGCAATGCAAGGAACTAAAGTCCAACCATAGATACTCCCTACAAGAAGAAAAAGCTAAAAGTGTTAGCTTTAGAGCTAAGGAATTTCCAGAATTGGAAACAATTAAACACTTAGTAATGCCAACATCAGATAACATCATTTTAATGTCATTCACAATGAACTTAGATTCCCCTACGAGAGGGATGTAATCGTTAAGGATGGAAACCACTGAGGGAGATATCACCTCAACAAAACCAACTTGCAAATTATAGAATTAGGCTAGCAGCAGGCCTTCCCTAAGAGCAATCAACTATCTATTTTCTGCATTAAAGTTAATTGGCAGCTGGTTGGCTCTAGCAGCTACAACCAATCCCTTGTCATCTCTGATTGCAGCTCCTACCCCAATAGACAAACCATTCTTGCGAATCGTTGAGCCGTATTAAGCTTAAGACGTCCAGGAGGAGGGGCTAGCCAATCAGGATCACACTTGGACTCAATAGAGGAGATCTAAGAAGAGAGAGCCATCTTAGACTTCTGAAATTCTGACAAAAGAGACATAGCACCTGGGGCCACTAGCTCTGGGGGTTTACCTTTCCCATTATTATAATGATAATTTTTGTTATCCCAAATTGCCCAGGCTATCATGCAAAATATGCCCAAATCCTCAACAAAGAGAAGAGAAGAAACATATGTAAACACTTCAATAGCTAGGAGCTGATTCACCTCTTCAAAGGGACAAACAAAATTAGAAAGTCTCCAGCATTTTTTGGCCTATTTACACCAGAAAATGGCATGAGCAGAGGATTCAACAAGGAATGCACATCTATTACACCTAGGAGAATCCACTACTTTTCTTTTCTATAGATTCTGTCGAGAAGGGAAAGCATTCCAGCAAGCACGCCAAACAAAAATTTTAATTTTAGGTGGAATTTTCAGACTCCACATCTTTTTCCACCACCTTTGAGATAGATCAGAATTGGAAGGGGTTTCACTAAGCTTTTAAGTTTTGAGATAGATCAAAATTTTCTAACACTTTTAAGTTTTAACTCCTCTACTTTTGGGACTTACACCAACTTAATAATTTGAGTTTTAATAACATTAAAATTATGATTCTATCAACAGAAGCGTAACTCAACCGGTAGATTGATAAATTTTGGGTTTGGACAAATGACTTCCAGGCCAGCGGTTCGAATTCTACTAATGATGAAAACTTAAAAATAAAAAATTAAAAAAAATAAAAATAAAAAAATAAAAAATAAAAAAATAAAAAAAAAACTGGTTTTGGATTAATAGAATAAAAATACTCATAAAAATAAGTCTCGAACTTTTTTTTATATATATATTTATTTTGATATTTTCGAGACATATTCGGTATTTCCGAGACACTCCTTACTTGTACAAAAAAGGAAAAATAAAAAAAAATTAAAAAAATGGGGAAATGAGGATGGGGATGGGGGGACCTCCCCTCAAAACTACCCTATCCCCATTTCCCCCAAAGTGATGGAGGAGGGTTAATTGGGGTAGGGTTGGGGGGACCTACATCCGCCCTCATTCCCCATTGGCCATCCCTAGATAGGCCTTGTGATGATAGTGGAGCCCAATCTAAAATGTGCTTTGATTAATAATATCTATAAATAGGATTTAAAAATTTTCTAACACTTTTAAGTTTTAACTCCTCTACTTTTGGGACTAACACCAACTTAATAATTTGAGTTTTAATAACATTAAAATTATGATTCTATCAACAGAAGCGTAACTCAACCGGTAGATTGATAAATTTGGGGTTTGGACAAATGACTTCTAGGCCAGCGGCTCGAATCCTACTAATGGTGAAAACTTAAAAATAAAAAAATAAAAAAATAAAAAATAATAAAAAATAAAAAAAACTGGTTTTGGATTAATAGAATAAAAATACTCATAAAAATAAGTCTCGAACTTTTTTTTTTATATATTTATTTTGATATTTTCGAGACATATTCGGTATTTCCGAGACACTCTTTACTTGTACAACTCTCGTATAAAAATATTTAGACAATTGTATTTGTAGCAGTTGACTGATTAATGGCAGACTATATACAATTATAACCTATAGGTAGGCAGCAGCTTCCAAGAATATGCCCACAACTCACGTTCAATGTCAAAGTCTACATACATATTCATGCATTTCCATAAAATTATTTCTTTCATTAAAGTGTTTTATCTTTTAGCTTTATTTTATTTTACTTTTTATGTTATGAGTAAGAGAACACTTTTGTTCACCCTCTTGAAGGGGTGAGACCCTTTCCAACATTTGATAAGTGTTAAGGGAAGGGTATTTTTGTTCAAAAACTGTCACGTATTTAGATAAAAATACCTTCTCTCCGGATGTCATGTGTTTAGAAAAAAATACCTCTTCCCTGGACACATATCATGTGTTGGGGAAGGAGGTAATGCTTACCCTCCTTAAAAGGGGTGAACAAAAATGTACTCTTTAGGTAATCAACCAATAAGCACCACCGATTGATTGAAAAAACAAGCTTCTTTATCAGTGGACCTTGCTTTCAATATATACATACAACTTTATATAAGAAACTTTTAATTAATAATTATACGACAAAAAATTAACAATTATTTAATTAATAATACGAATATACGATCAAATCTTAATTTAATAAGGTAATTTATTTAAGAAATTAATTTACAATTAAAATTCGAAATTAAGGGACCATATTTTCTCATATAATAATTATAAGGAGGAAGAACGCATGAGCTTAATTAACAGAGATCCTCTAGAAAGAGCACTGCAATTAAAACTGGTATATTAATAATTGAATTAAGTATGCATCAATATAGTATGTCTACCATTAATTAATTTCTTAATTTGTGATGCGTAAATATAAAGGTATCATTTTCTTTTTAGGCTTTGGTCAAAAATTGGTTGGAGCAAAATTAGAAAGGTTCTCTCTTCCTCATGGCATAAAGCGCCATTACCGGAGAAGTCCGAGGAAGTTGGCAAAAGGAAGTCAATCGGAAAACCTAATTCCAGAGAAAGGAACTAGGCCCCCGCAAGTTGAGAAAATGTTGAATGATGGGCCTAAGATTGGGCCAGAATCAGGTACTTCAGGAGTTCATCAGAGAGTGAGCCCTCCTATTGTGACGTCTATTGGGCCTGCAGATTCAGTAATAAGGGTCCAGTCTGAACTTCAAGTCGAGGTGCAGCCCAAGAATAGTAATATAGCAGATAATGAAGGGCCCATAGTGCAGCCGGCTCAATCAAGTCTGTTAATTACACCAAAAGAGAAGAAAACCTCCAGAAACTGGAAGCTTACAGCGAGAGAGACTAACCTTCTTCAGATAGGTGGTAAGATTTCAAGTCCTCTCCAGAGGATGTTGGAAGTCAGTAAATTATCCAGATCAGCTACTAAAAGGCAGAATCTATCCCCGGCGGGGGCAAAGAAGGATCCTGGATTGAATAAATTGAAGTCTCCCTCAAAAGGTCGTTCAAACCTTAAGTTGCCTTCAAAGTCTGCAGAAATTCTCTCCCCTCCTCAGTCTGTTAAAGGTGACCGGTTATGTAAAAGGAAAGTCAATTTCGATACGGCAGAAGACTATCATTGCTAAGGTATTATGTTTTTTGGAAGGGAGATAATGCTTATCCCTGAAGGGGTGAGCAAAAGTGAACTCCCACGTGTTAATAAAAAAGTAATTGTGAAAGTGAGAGAGAGAGAGAGAGGTAGACAACCCCAGTTGGGTTTATTTAAAGAGAGAATTGAAGCAATGGTAAAGCCAGCTGTGTTGTATGTGAACCAGTTCCTTGATCTTTCTTCTCTATTACTCTCTCTCTCTCTCTCTCTCTGATTTTCTTTTTCTTCGTAGATGAACAGTCTTAGACTATTGTATTCAGACAATAATTAACTATGAAATTGATTGATCAATTATGTAAAGAGAGTGAGAGAAGCTTCTTGGGTTATTGTCTGATTTTTGTGGTGTTTGGGGTTTGATTTGTTTATATATTTTTGTAGTGTTGAAAAGGGAGAGGAGAGAATGAAAGGTGGTAAAAGAGAAAAGAGTTGTTGTAAACAAAACCAATATCGCACACCACTTGGGTCCGGGGTCCGAGGAGGGATCGAGCGAGGCTGTGCTCAGCTTGGAGATACTCGACAGGTAAATTTCATCATCATAGATATGTTTGAAAGTGTTTGACAAAATGATTGAGAGAGAACTAAGAATGAAAAACTTCAAGAGACTCAATCAGTGGAGTTTGTTTACAGATAGATATATCTTCAATACCATATTTATGATTTTTCTACAGAATAACTATAATTGTGTTTTCTTGTTTCTCTAATTATGATTCAAATTCTACTACTTGAAAGTGGAAGTATTTCCTTCTACTGAGTACTGCCTTGGTTCACTGTTTTTAAATATATATTTGGTCCCTTCTCAATTTTTGTTTTCCAAACTACTACAACAACAACAAAAATGAAGACTCTGTGGTTTACGTGACACTAGCAATTTGTTAAACGTGCTCAAGAGTGTGATCATTTCTAAACAAGACAAGACCAGTAGCAATATCCAAAAATGAAGTACTGGGAAAAGGATACTGATTGCTGTTCATTTCACGTGTCATATTTATGAAATAGATATATTCTTTCTCTTTTCATAAATATGGCAAGTGCAATGCATGTAATAGAACGCAGCTCTCTATTTTGAACATAATGAGCTTGCTTATCAATGTTGTAATTGTAGACAGAATTAGTAAGCTTTAATCGGTCATCCTGTTAACCATATACCTAAATATATAATAAAAAAGAGTTGAAGACAAGTTTTGTTAAGTATGGAAAAACAGTTTGTTGGTCAAAAACCTTAAAAGGTTACTTCAAGTTGAAGATTGGAAATAACTTAGTAACCATATATATATATATATATATATTATATTAAAACAAGTAAAGCTATAAACTCAACTTTTTTATCAAGGAAACATGCATATCTAAAGCTGCGTGTGCAAGAAAGATAAGAAATATAAAGAAATATATATATATATATATATATATATATGTTTTAGCTTAGAATATATATGTCATCAACCCAGTTGATGAGTATAAGAAAGATAATAGTGATGAAATTTCAAAGCTCTGGTTTTCAACGTTTGTTTTAGTTGTTTTGTCTCTTTCTTTCATTTTCCTTTGACTAATGGCAAGTACAGTTGACGAATTTTCATTTTATAATCTTCTGATTTTGTGTTTCTTCTGCTTCTCTTGTTTCAGGAATGGACTCTTCACTTTAAGGTTGTACAATCTTAGTAGCAATTTCATTCCAAATCCGACTACAGCTACTTGGGAATATTTTACAGAAATGATACAAATCCAGGCAAGTCTTTCTGGATAGCCTACCAAAACAGGCCTATCACAGATAATTCAGGAGCTCTTGTTATAGATCAAACTGGTAAACTGATGATAACATACATTGGCGGCGGGGCTCCGCTTGAGTTGTACTCTGGTCCATCCGGAACAGAAGTATCTTCTGTTTTACAAGATAATGGAAACTTGGTATTGAAACAAGGCATTACAGAGCGGATTCTATGGCAAACCTTTGATTTTCCCATGGATTGTTTCTTGCCTGGAATGAAACTGGGAATTAACCACATGACTGGTCAGAATTTGTCACATACACCATGGTTAACTGATTCTATACCGGCTTCTGGAGCTTTCTCTCTGGCTTCTTGTATGTCTCTCCTCTACATTATTACTAAATTTCCACTTTAATGCATTCTGTATTGATTTCTTATTATTGAGCTTAAAAACATAACACTTGTGTATAAATGTTAGGTCTTAATGAGTCATTGAAAAGCTGAAACATATATTGAACATTATTTCCTAGAGTTGTGTTTTTACAATTGTTAGAGATGCTAGAAAAAAATAATTTCTGATGAGAACTGAATTGATATTTCCCTGAAGCAACACCAAATACATCAATTTATTAGATGTAACCTATCACACACAACCTAAGTCTGTGCTCAAAACTAGAACAGTGTCAAAACTGGTAATCAGCAGAAAACAGAAGTAGTTGGAGGAACAAAATGAAGAAAATATATGGGGTATATGACATTTGCTATTTGATGCAGGGTCGAAGCTTTGGATATGGATTTTAATTGCTGTAGCAGCCACATTAATCGTAATACTATCGGGTATTTTGGTGTTTCTAAGACCGAGAATACTTCGACTACAAGGAGCTCCAGAATTCATTAAAGTGGAAATGTAGTAATAATGTAGAGGAGAGACATTTAAGGAGCCCAATTCAGAGAGAAAGCTCTAGTAGCCGGTATAGAATCAGTTAACCATGATGTATGTGACCAATTCTGACCAGTCTTGTGGTTAATTCCCTCATTCCAGGCAAGAAACAATCTGTAGGAAAATCAAAGGTTTGCCATAGAAGCCGCTATGTAATGCCTTGTTTCAATACCAAGTTTCCATTATCTTGTAAAACAGCGGATACTTCTGGTCCAGATTGACCAGAGTACAATTCAAGCGAAGCCCTGCCGCCGATGTATGTTATCATCAATTTACCAGTTTGATCTATAACAAGAACTCCTGAATTATCTGTGATAGGATTGTTTCGGTTGGCTATCCAGAAAGGCTTGCCTGGATTTGTATCATTTTTGTAAAATATTCCCAAGTAGCTGTAGTCGGATTTGGAATTGGCATTGCTACTAAGATTATAGAACCTTAAAAGTGAAGAGTCCATTCCTGGAAACAAGAGAAGCAGGAGAATTAAGCACATTACCTTGGTTGATTATATCTGCTGCCGCAGCATGAGAGGCCCAAAGGCAACAGGAAATGAACCAAAATATTTTGTAGATACTTGTGCTTTTGTTAACCATTGCTGAGCTGATAATGCAAGATTGGTATTCTTCAAAACAGAGCTGATTGATTTATAAATGATCACTCTGTTTTAGATTTCAATTTGTCTTGAATTTTTTTTTCCCAGGTAGATTATTTGACTTGGACTATCATAATCACAAAAGAAACATTTCAACAATTGAAAACTATATAGTTCCAGAAAAAAACAAAAGTTGAATAAGTAGAAGCTCCCCCACATGGTCCAAGTCTTGGTAGTATATATAAAGTCTCGTATTTACTCATTAAATCGCGGTGTGGAGAAATTCCTCTCATATTTTGGAAGTTGAATTTCGGATTGTGTTTATAGTGGTTGATCACACTCTTATCAAATTTCCAAAAAAAAAAAAAATTACTTTATTTAAAAGATGAGCACAGTATAGGCTTATTTAATTTCTTAGCCGAGAGGGAGAAATGTAATTAAGTTCTCCATTTAGCATCAACTTCATTATAAATTTGAGGATGGTGTCGCCATAATTTCTTCCTTAAAAGTACAATAATCACAAAATGAAAATTAAATTATCTTTTTAATTAGTAAACATACTAATTATTCAATCAGACAGTGGAGCATTTTTGTTTTTGTCATAGATGATAAACAAAGAGAAAAATGGTACATTGGATAGGGCTCCGTAGCCTCACACGAATGAAAAAAGACTTGGGAAGTTCCATCTCATCAATTGCTATCATAATCATAATAGAGGTAATTCAAAGAATTAGTTTTTTTTTTTTTTTTTTTTTTTCAACCAAAAAATTAAGGGGCTTTCTATTTTTATCCGGAATTAGTGTTTTCATTGTTTTTATTAAATTTTCCACTGAAGAGATAAATTTACCCCTGGTTTTTCTAATTTTTTTAAATTAATTTTCTTTAAAAAAAAAAAAAAAACTTGTTTTTTAAATTTTTTTTAAACTACTAGAGCATCTCCAATGGAGGTCTGTGCGACCTCCGAACCTCCATCGGAATTCGCCCAGATCTCCATGGTGGTCTGCGTGACCTCCAATAAAGGTCACTTACCACACAAATAAGTAAAATAAAATAAAAAAACTAGGAAGAAGGGAAAATAATCTGTAAAGAAAAAAGAGATTAAACGCACCAGATTGAACGCATTGGGAATTAAACATACATATTAAACACATTAGGAATTAAAAACACATATTAAATACATTAGGAATTAAACTGGTGGTGTGTTTAATTGAAGAATAATAGTGGTGTGTTTAAGTAAAACAAAAAAACTGGTGTGTTTAATTAAAGAAAACTAGTGTTTTAAATTAAAGAAAACCAGTGGTATGTTTGATTGAGGATAACTTGTTTGTTTAATTGAAGAAGACTGCTGGTGTATTTAATTGAAGAAAATTAATTGTGTGTTTAATTGAAGAAGAAGATAGAATGATGTCTATAAATAATTGATGATTAGTGGAGTTGGAAAATATATTTTAATTATGAAGTTGGATTCTTGAAGTGACCATGTAATACAATTATTGTGATTTATGTGTCATTTCATGTTTGCAATAGACATATCATCAAAGAAGATGTTGCATTAGAACTAATGTATCCAACATTATAAGATTCATGTTCTGAAGACAGTTCTGAGATGCATTAATGTGGCTTTGCTTTATGTGGAAGACAACACACTTGGAAGGCCTTCCATGGCAGATGTTATATCTATTGGGAATTTGAACCGTTGAACGCAGAAGAAACAAGCCTAATACTCACCCATAACATAGTAATTAATTTCTACTAGCAGAAAAAATATGATGAGAGAAAATAAACAATCACATATAACACAAGATATAAGTGGAAACCCTAAATTAGGGAAAAAACCACGAGCCATTAGGACGATAGAGAAAGTTTCACAATATAATAAATTGTTATAACCATATATTTCAAGATTCTCTCTCTAACCCAAACCCTAAACCTCTGAGCCTTACTAAGCCCCGAAGCTTATAATTGAGCTTTATATCATAGCTCTCAACTCACAATGCTCACCGGGTTCTCCTCCAAGTACACCCCTCCCAAATATCTCCCTAAGTCTCCCCTGAATATCACCCACGGATCTTCCTCTTGATCCCCATATATTCCCCGGATTCCTCCCTAGATATTCCATGGGGTCTCCCCTGGAACCATCTACTCTCTAATGTTACATGTGTTATTTTTGCTTCACACTAATAATTTTCCTTTTATGTACAAGTCTTCTTGTAAAATGAAATTCTTTTCCTTCAAGCACAAGAATTTTTAAAAGAATTACTTTCCTTTTCCATTGAAGATTTCCTATTCAACGCATGGTTACAATTGACTACGGTTCGGATCACGGTTGGCCACCCGTTCCCTACACCATTACAAGTCACCTGGAATGCACAGTGTTTTGGTAAACCGTTGTCCACTGCTGTTTGACAAAGTCGTTTTTGTTGGATAGATTGTTTGTCAAAAGATATTTAGAAGTGTTTCTAGCAATGTGCTTAAAAGTGCGAGGGTCATCCATAGGGATCTTAGGATAACAAATAATATATATATATATATATACACTTTCAAGTGAATGATCATTTACTTTAATTTCAGTAAAGATATTGAAGAAATCACATCGATTTTTTTATGAATTTTGATCTGAATTTTTTTTATGAATGATAGGTTTAATGAAATCTACCTATGAATAAATTTGAGAATTTTTCTAGCATTAGAACTATTTATCATTATTTTGTTAAATATGTAGGAATCAAATATATATATATATATAGGAAAATTAAAAAAAAAAAAAAAAATAGTTACAGTACTTGGAAAATTATCAAATTTTATCATAGGTAGATTTCAATAAACTTATCATCCAAAAAATATTTCAAATCAAAATTCATAAAAATCAATGTGATTTCATTAAAGACCTTACCAAAATTAGGGTTAATTACACTAAAATACCCTGAATCCTTCCCTTTAGGCAAAATGTCGGTACGTTTCATAAATGCAACACAAATATATCCTGCCGTTAAAGTAAAACCGCTAATTTTAACGGTTGAAGAACCAAATCTATGAAAAGATAAATTTGCCCCTTCCACATAATTCAAAATATATGTATTTAAAACTCCATCCACATCTCTAACACCATCATCAACTACATCTTCATCTTCAATATTATCACCTACTCATCAATGTCTTCCTAATCAACACAAAACACAAATCAATTCCAAAAACAAAAACACAAATCAACTAAATTACCTTTTAATAAATCAATTAAACAATTCAAAAAAGAAAAAGAAAAAGAAAAACCAACAAAAGAAAAAAAATTGTAGCTGGATGTAGATTGTAGTACCACACCTGACACCAGTACACCACACAACACACCTCTCTCTACATTTTTCCAACTAATTAGATCCAAAAACGGTATTAATTAGCAAGAAGAAGAAAAATAAAAGTAAAAAAGAAAAATAAAAGTAAATAAACGAAAAAGAAAAGTAAAAAATATGAAACCAAAAGTCAACACAAATCTCATAACACCAACCTTTGGATCCTCCGTCAACCATTCGATTCTTTCCCTCCCTCCAAACCTTTATCTTTCCTTTTTCTTTTGTTATAGAGGAGATTCCATTTAATGGAAGAGAACTACTCTCCTCCACCCATTTCTTTTTAGGGCAAATTACACAAACATGCTCGAGTTTAGGTATAATTATAGCTATATGCAACTCTTGTCTAAAATTACATAAACATCCCCTAACGTTAGTGATCATCCAATAAAACTTAACTACTAAGGGATAAAAATGTCTTTTACCATAGTGATAAAACAAAATCAATAATAATTATTTATAAAATAGTTGAGTATTAAAAAACAAAACAAAACAAAAAAAATGAATGGAGGTGATTTGATCTCCTCCATTGAAAATTAATTTTAAAAAATCAAGCACATGTCATTTTTTTTTTCTTTTTTAGATTTTTCCTTTAAAAAAAAAAAAAAAAAAAAAAATCAAATGCATTGAAGTCAACAAACGAAGATTTCAAATGCATTAAACCGAGAAAAAAAAAAAAGTAAAACAAATCATCAAACTCCACTGTAAGTCTGTAACTTTTTCACAAAAGCCGTCATGATGATTTAAAGCTCCATTCCCTTCCTCAGTTAAGCTTCAGATCTACAAAGGAAGATTTCACTGATTGATATCATGGCCTGCTCCTTTCTCTGGTTTAACCAGCTAGAGTTGGTTTCCCAGTCAAAATCTGAAGCTCACTAGATTCTTTCGATTAGTCTTCGACGGACAACTTCTCCTACAACAAGAGTCATGGGCCTCCTCCATTCAGAAGAGATTGCCGATCTCCATCGAGTGGAGAAGACCGATTCCATCGTATCTCCTCCAATCGACGTGAATCTCCTCAGTGGGAAGAGATCTAACTTCTTTTTTTTTTTTTTTGTGCTCAACACCTCCAGAAGATGGGAAGAGAACCAGTTTTTCTGTTTTTGATAAGTGTGTTCTATATTGAATTGAATTATTTTAATTTTTTATTGAATTTTTTTAGAGCCCAAATAAATGATAAAGTATTATTTTCAAATGAAAAGTAATAATAAAATAATGATCAAGGATATTTAGACAATTCAAACAAACAGGACAGTCAAAAGTTAAAACTAACAGTTGACTACTAACGGCAGAGGCTATTTGTGTAATTTTGGATAAAAGTTGTATACTGCGATTATACCTAAACTCGAGGCATGTTTGAGCAGTTTACCCTTCATTTTATTTTAAATCATATAAATAATATATAACTATTATTTAAATAATATGCACATATTTAATTGGGGGTTAATTGTAATAACATACCCTGAAATTTTATAATATTACAGATATATTCAACTGTTGCATTTATTAACAAAAACATACCCTTGACCACTTTGACTAACTATAATCAATGTTTTATTCATTTAAAAAGTCTAAAATACCCCCAGTTATTATATTAGCATTTATATATTATCAAGACAAATTCAAATTAAATTTATAATTAATTAAATTTTAAAATAAAACTAATTAAATATTTAACGTTTTGGTGTGGATGTTTTTTTTTTTTTTTTTTAAGTTAGGGTTTTTTTTCATTGTTATTTTTAATGGTTTTTAATTTGGATTAGGAAATGGTGGTTTTTGGAAATGATTTTTTTTTTTTTTTGATTTGGTGGAATCAAAAGTTAATTTTTTGTTATTTTTAAACAAATTAAATATTTATTATAAGGAAGGGTGTTAATATTTTATTAAAACATTTTGTATAATAAATTTCTTTTAAAATCTTAATTTAATTTTATTATTTGAATTTTTTATTAAATTTTATTACATTTATTAATTATTAATTATTAATTTAATTAGTTTTATTTTTAAATTTAATTAATTATAAATTTAATTTGAATTTATCTTGATAATATATAAATGCTAATATAATAAATGGGAGTATTTTAGACTTTTTGAATGAATAAAATATTGATTATAATTAGTCAAGGGTATATTTTTGTTAATAAATATAAAAGTTAAATATAATTGTAATATTGTAAAATATCAGGGTAAGTTAGTGTAATTAACCCTTTAATTATTTTCTATCTTTTCAATTGCAAAAATACTATAAAATACCATTATGATGGAGGCAGTTTAACGACAGGGTACCTATGTGTTAACTTTATGAAAGTTAGTGATATTTTATTAATAAAAAAAAACACAAGGTACTTTAGTGCAATTAACCCCTACAATTAAAGTAATGGATCCCTTATTTGAAAGTTTATATATATATATTAATAAATGTTCAAGTTAGTGCGCACTGATATAACTTTTTCAGTACATTGAATGTGAACCATTAGATTTACATACTTTGACTCAAAGTGTATGTAATTGTCAAAGCTTCTCCATAATCAGTGGTCTACGTACATTGATACCGATATAGTTACATCGGTGTGCACTGATAAAAATGAGACCATATATATATTACTTAATAGCACCGGACCCCCTTGAAATGTACGTGAATTTACGATGTGTCCCTTGAATGTTTTTTTTTTCAACGATAAACCCCTCGAACTCTCATTTTCTTTGCACTACCCTTATGGAGATGCCCCCTCCATAGAGGGCAATAAAACAAGCAGGTACAAAGAAAATGAGAGTTCAAGGGGTTTACTGCCGAAAAAAAACATTCAGAAAGTATATTGCAAATTCGCGTACACTTTAAGGGGGTATAGTGCTATTAAGTATATATATATATATATATATATATTATATTTTTAGAAATTGTTATTTAGCTCATTTTCCTATATCTTATATTTTTCACATTTCATAACATACCACTTTTATTTTATTAAAATATAATTTTTTTAATTTTTAGAAAACAATTTTCAATTATAGCTACCGGACGCGTTTTCAAATTCTGGAAATATGAGGATATGTCCTGCAGACTGTTTTCAGCCTGTTTTTCATTTTTGTTTTCTAAAAATGATTTCGAATTTACGTTCGGTAATCGTTTTTTATTTTATTTTATTTTCAAAATACAAAAACAAAATGAAAAATAAAACCGGTGTTAAAAGTGGAAAATTTGAAAGAAAAAAAAAATATTTGTTTTTCATTTATTTTTTCACTTTTTTTTTTGACCTTTTTTTTTTTTTGACCTTTTTTCTTCTTCTTCTTTGATGATGCATCCCCATCACTGTTCAACTGTTTGACTGGTCTTCTTCATCACTTTGCTTCTTTTTCTTCTTCCTCTTCTCTGATATGCTCCTCCAAGGCCGGAGAAGGCTCCGGCGATAAGGATCGGGGCTCCATATCGGCTCCATGACGATGAAGATCGGACCAGATCGGCGATGACCAGCCGCATGCAGTTGTTGTAGTACCAAAAATAACTGGACAGAGCATCATATATCACACCATCTTCAATTTCATTTTACAGCTTTGGATTTGTTGCCAGCTTTTGAAAATCTTCCATTTGCTCTCCGGTACTGTCTGCATTATTGTTGAATTATATATGATTATGTAAATGTTTTTATTTTTCTAATATATATATATATATATATATATTATAATTTTGTTGTTACGTGTGCAGGTGTAGAGAAAAACAAAGGAAATAATTTTTTTTTATAAATTACAATAAAAAAGTTTATATTAGTTAATTTTTTTAACCAATTTGTTTTATAGTTGTCATAATATTAAGCAAAAAGTAAAAATTGATATTTCAATTTTCAATAGTTTTCGGTTGGTCTACTAGCGCGTTTTTTCCGTTTTTATTTTCAAAATACAGCTTTCAATAAATGCTATCAGACGCGTTTTCGAAATTTAAAATTGAAACCAAAAATACTGTTTCATTTTCATTTTTATTTTCAGAAAATAACAACTGAAAATAGTTTGCAGAACAAGCCCTAAAAAATCAATTTATCATTTTCAAATGAAAATAGATAAAACAGAAAACAAAATGTTGAATGGGCCCTTCACTACCCATTACCAAATACATTATTTTTACTCTTACAATATATTAAAAAAATATGTTTTTTTTAAACAATTTCACTAAATACATATTATAATATTAAACCAAATTTTTTTTTTTTATAATATTGATTTCAATTATTGCTACTGGACGTTGTTTTCAGCTTTTAAAAGTACAAAAAATCAATTTCTTATTCTCAAATGAAAATTTATAAAACAAAAAACAGAAAATAGTAAATAAAAACATTACCAAACATGCCTCAATAGTCTCTGTGAGATTCTAAACAAGTCAGATCACCAATTGAGCTCTTGGGAGATCGTGCAATCTCCTATGTATATTTATTTAATATTTTTTAAAAATTTCATTATTGTTATTATTTTTCTTAAAACAAATATTAAGAAAAAATATTTATATTAATTATTTAAAATAGGGGTGATGAAGTAATTTTACTCTTTAACATTGGTCAAACATTTAATTGTAACCAAATCAACTAACGGCACCCGGCAGGATACTTATGTTACCGTAGTTTAATTATAGCTCTACTGGAATTTTTTGTGTAATTATGTCAGGCAAGTTATTACAATTTGCCCTACAAAATAAAATATTAGAAAAGGTGTCGATATTGTCATACATAGATATGATTTAGACACTCATTATTTAGGTATATCCAAGTCTAAATTTTGAAAATTAATCCATTACCATAAGCACCCAATCTAATACCAATATTACCATACACATTTTTTTTTGTAAATTAATCCCCCTAAATATTAATGCACCCAATTTAATCCTTATATCATTATATAATTAGTTGAAAATCATAAACATCCATTATTTTTGTTTTCGAATATAAAGTGGAAGTAATATTTGTCTATGTGGAGACATGTCTAAACAAAGTTTAGTTGGTTGTAATAGTGTTTGACGCCCACGCTTGAGAGAGTTCTGTGGTCTTTGTTTGAGCAGCCACCAACTTCTTGAGGTCGTCGATTTTGTCGTCTTTGTTGCATTTCAACATGACGACATGTCTGTGTGGAGACATGTCCAAACAAAGTTGAGTTAGTTGAGTTAGTTGAAATAGTGTTTGATGCCCACACCAACGCGAATCTCATAGTCCTTGAGAGAGTGATGTGGTCTTTGTTTGAGCAGCCACCAACTTCTTGAGGTCGTCGATTTTGTCGTCTTTGTTGCATTTCATGCTCACCTTCTTCCCTATTCGGATAATGAACGTAAAGGAACAAGAATGGAGATTCAATCCTAGAATAGAATTAGGGTCTAATTATCGGACAAGAATCCTCCGCTGAACATTTTCTCCACTAAACCATACTGATCCTTTGAGGATCCATTGTCACGCAGCTTTAATAAAAATGTATGGTCAGGATTTGTGTTTATATTTTATAACTATAAGTAAAACTAAATCTATACCGTTTTGATAGATGAAGTCAAACCCTAAGACAATATATGCTACAATTTCAAAACCATCTCTCTTTATTGTCTTCGTCCTCTTAGTTCTTACCGGTCTGACAATGGTGAATTGTTGGTGATATCTTCTTCTGCTTATCTAATTTTTTTTTATAATAAGTTTTCTATAAAACGAAGAAGCCGAAAATTTCCGTCAAAATCAAGATAGACAAATCGGTGATGTTTGTGTATCTAAGCAGGGAAAGATCGTTTCTCAATTACAATATTTGTTGTATTTTGTCATATTCCTGGGTATATGTAAAGAGAAAAATCTTAGACTGTGATAATGATCTGTGTTATGGCCTATGGGTTAGTGGTGGTCTGTATACTTTTATATTTTTTGATTATTTAGGGGTTTGATGCAATTGTAGGTGAGAATTAAATGGAGAAATCAATTTTTTCTTTAATCAACTTTAAAACTAATGAGGAAATTGGGTGTGAACACATCAAAATTGAAGAGAAAGCATTAAAAGAACATAGAAAGCATCGGGTGGGAATGGAAATAAGATGAAAGAGAAATTTTTTTGTTTTTTTTTTCTTAATTTCTTACTTATGCAGAAAGAGAAGTTTTTGTTTTATATCGTTTAGATAAGTTATGTGAGAAGAAAAAATAAAATAAAATAAAATAATCCTAGCCACACATTTTTTTTAAAACCACATGGCAATCGATCGTCAGAAGCTCAGCATAGTTCAGCAGAGAAAATGTTCTACAAAGGATCCTTATTTAAACATTACTATAAGCATCCATCCTAATGCCAATATTACCCTTATTGAATATATATTCATTTTAAAATATTTTATTTACAAATCCTCTTAAATTATAAATACTCCCAATTTATATATATATTAAAAAAATCATATTATTTTTGGAATCAAATCATCTTCTAATGATGGTCAAATTTATTTTTGTAAATGTCTCGAATGTAGGAGTCTTATGAAGGAAAGATGTAGAACTAGATTGTATATCGGGTTAAGAAATTTTCAATATGGAATTTTCTTATATATATAGCTTTTTTATAGTAATAAAAAAAAAAAAAAAAAAACTCATTGATATCTACAACTATTTAAAAAAAAAAAAAAAGTGTTTTGTTTATGGATAGAGTTCATAACTAGACATAAAAGAAAGACAAAAAGTAAAAGTAAAATAATACCTATAGTTGTATGATCAGGGTCCTCTAAAAATTCTTTTTCCATTACTTTGTTATATAATAATCATGTGATAATGAGAAATTTCAATACTTGAAATAAAATTAGAGTTTAGTGAGTGTACATAGTAATGTATTTGATTTATTTTTAATTAAAGTAATTTGTCTTTATTGGCAAATTTCTGATGCATGAGATATTCTTGAAGATATTCTTAAAAATTTTAGATTTAAAAAATATTCTCGTAATCAATACATATTATTTTATTTCCATTTTTTATGTAACTAATTAGGTAGTAAATTATTTTATGATTTGATTTAGTCATCTACCAGTTGAGCTACGCCCTTGTTGGCCAAATCTAATTTCCTTATTTATAGGTATCTTATAATTATTTTATGATTTTATTTTATTAAATCAAATCTATTTTCCTTATTAGATAGGTTTCTTTTTAAGTATAAATAAGAGTTATTGTAGCCCTTAGAGGCAGTTAATTAATTATTGAATAAAACAAAAATAGAGAATTTTCTCTTTATCTTCCATTTACAGTACCTTTGCGAGGGTCAACTTATTTGAAGCCTATATTATCATGGTATTCGTGCACAGATTAATAGAATATAGTAGGTTGTTTTTCGAATTGTTCGTGTGAGTTTTTCTCATAAAAGCTTCCGCTACATCAATTTATATTGGGATGTTTTTGTAATTAAAATTTTTAATAAAATATGAGTGTATTAATTAGTTTTATGGGTAGCAATGTCGATACCCTTTTTAAATTTAACAAAATATAGTTTACAAAATTAGATATAACGAGAAAGAAAAAAAAATGGTTTTTGACCAATAAAAATACAATTTTACCAAAATATGCTTCATTAAAACACAATTTGCATTTTTTTTTCTATGAATCACAGTACATGCACAAATTGATCACGGAACATGGAAGTAAGTCACGAATGGATCACAAATTGATCACATGCTTTTTTTTAGGAATATGAGAGAATGCCAAATTTAAGAGTAGCTTATTTATTTATTTATTTATTTAGAGTTTTAAATAAATTCGGGGTTGTTTTTAGAAAAGGGGACTCAAACCCACAGCCTCGTGATATAGGTGTGGGGGGTATACCATCAGACCAAACTCATATCATGGTGCATTTTCAGTTTATAGTTTATATATATATGCACTTTTAATTATCATAAGCTTTCTTTTGTGAAAATTAGATTACCTCTAATCCTGGAATTGATCTTAGGGTGGCTGATTTGCTGTCTAGAAATCATCGTTGATGGGATGTAGACAAACTGGACAGATTTTTGTTACCTGGTGACAAGGAGCTGGTGCTTTCCATACCGGTCAATTGGCAAGGAGGAGAGAACTATCTTGCATGGCACTTTGATAAAAATGGAGATTACTTAGTCCAAAGTGGGTATCAGCTGGCCATTTCACAACTGGTTAGTGAATCTCCTTCCAATTCTGAGCAGTCCTAGAGGTGGTGGAATAAGATGTGGAGTCTTAACATACCTTCTAAGGTTAAAATCTTTGTTTGGCGGGCTTATTGGAATGCTTTACCGTTTCTACAAAATCTTTGGCAAAAGAAAGTTATGAATTCTCCTAAGTGTAATAGCTGTGCTTCTCTTGTTGAGTCCACTACTCATGCAATTTTCTGGTGTAAAAGGGCTAAAAATTGCTGGAGAATTTTGAATTTTGTGTGTCTATTTGAAGAGGTGCAGCAACTCCCTGCAATTGATGTGTTCCTGTTTGTCTCCTCTATTCTTTCTGTTAAGGATTTGGGCAATTTCTGCATGCTTGCTTGGGCAATATGGGGTAACAGAAATAATCTGCATAATATAGGAAAATGTAAACCTTCAGAATTGGTGGTATCAGGTGTTGCGTCTCTCTTGACAGAATTTCAGAAGTCAAAGAGGGCTCTCTCTCCTCATATCCTCTCGGTTTAGAACAGAAGTGGTCCGGAATGGTTACTCCCTCCTCCTAGATATCTCAATTCTCAAGCTCAATACAGCTGCCGCTCTTAGCAACCATGGTTTGTCAATTGGTGTAGGAGCTACAATCCGTGATGATAAAGGATAGGTTATAGCAGTATTAAAGATATTCAATCCAACTCCAATTCAGACTTGAAGTCCAACTCCAATACAAACTTGGAGTCTCACACTTGAAGACTTTGTCTTTGTTATTATCTTACACTAATACACTTGTTATAGTTATCCTTTAGTTATCAGTTTAGTAAGTTAATAGAAATAGAATAGAAATAGATTTTGTCTAGTGTAAAAATTCACGCCTATGCAGTATGTGTATATATACATGTAAATTCAGTTTATCAATGTTAAGTTGAATTATTCTTTACATGGTATCAGAGCTTCACTAAACTCAAACGAGTCCCGATCCATCATGACCGGCTCTAACTCATCCTCCCCAGTAACCTTAATTTCCTCCTCCTCCTCACATGAAATTAGTTCCTCATCAAACACTATTGTCAGCATCAATGTCGCAGCTCAAGCCCCACTAAAGCTCACAGCGACCAATTATTGCTCATGGAAACTTCAATTCCATACCCTTCTCATTGGGTTCGACCTTATGGGATTTGTTAATGGACAAAAACCATGCCCACCGGCAACTGTCATAACAAACAACATCGCTGCACCTAACCCCGCTCACAACATCTGGATCAGACAAGACCAACTGCTTTTGAACGCAATCCTTGGCTCTATATCTCCCTCAATTATCCCATTTATTGCTTCCGCTAAAACTCCTTGTGATGCGTGGACTACACTTGCAAACACCTATGCAAAACCCTCCAGAGACAATATTATGCACGTTAAAGGATTTCTTACCAATTTCACCAAAGGAACCCAAACTATAACTGAATACATGCAACATGTCAAAAGCATTGCCGATGAGCTAGCAATGCTTGACGCGCTAGAAAACTCTGAAGATCTCTCTGTCAAAATCCTGAATGGACTTCGTAATGAATTCAAAGACATCTCTTCTATATCCGTGCACGTGATACAACCATATCTTTCGAAGAACTCCATGAGAAACTTATAAACTTTGAAGTAGTATTGAAGCAAGAGGCTGTGAAAAACCAACGGCTACCTATCACAGCCGATTACGCTGCTCGGTCACCATCCGGCAACCAACAAGGTAACTCTGGCCGCCACCAGAACCAAAGCAACCAACCAGCTGTAGCTTTAAATCGGCCACCTTCAAAACCAACGGACTCCCAACGCCAAAACTTAAGGTATTCGCAAAATAACTCAAATAAACCACGAAACTATCGTGGATTTTGTCAATTATGTGGTGAACAGGGTCACACAGCGAAACAATGCTTCAACTTCACATTAAGCCTTGTGCAAAATCGAGTTCCATCAACCCAATCTTCAAGACAATGGCAGCCCCGTGCAAACTATGTCACTCCGGGCGTCAATTCTTCCCCTAAATGGTTACTTGACTCCGGTGCTTCACATCATGTCACCACGGATCTCAACAACATGTCACTATATTCTCCCTATAGCGGTTCTGATGACATTATGATTGGTGATGGTTTAGGTTTGAAAATCACATACACTGGTTCTATTCGCCTACCCTCTAAATCTTCATCTTTTTTATTATCTAATGTTCTGTGTGTTCCTAATATGAAACAGAATCTAATCTCTGTATCACAATTATGTGCTACTAACCAAGTCTCAGTTGAATACTCACCTTTGCTGTTTACTGTGAAGGATCTTCCCACGGGGCGTGGCTTCTGCAAGGACGAACTAGGAATGGTGTTTACGAGTGGCCGTCCCATACTCAGCGAGAATCTCTGCCAATAATTGCCCTCTCCTGTGTCAAAGCCACTCTTCCTGATTGGCATCATCGTCTAGGTCATCCCTCGTCCAAAATAATTAGTTTAGTGTCTTCCCAAGCATTATCTATTTTGTCGTCAAATAAATCGAGTGTCGCATGTAATGCCTGCAAATGTAATAAATCTCATAAATTGCCTTTTTCGGTTTCAACTATTTGTAGTTCAAAACCGCTTGAGGTAATTTATTCAGATGTCTGGAGCTCTCCAATAATTTCCAAAGATGCTAAAAATATTATATGATTTTCGTTGATCATTTTACCAAAAATATATGGCTATATCCCTTGAAAAATAAATCCGATGTTCATGATATATTCAAACGATTTAAATTGTTGGTGGAAAATTTTTTTTGCCACCCCATTGTTTCTTTTACAGCGATAATGGTGGTGAATTTATTGCTTTAAAACAAACTCTTGCCAGCCACGGCATATCACACTTTACCACACCACCACAAACACCTGAACACAATGGCTTCTTTGAAAGACGCCATCGTCACATTGTCGAGACATGTCTGTCTCTTCTCACTCATGCATCAATGCCACTCACTTTCTGTTCATACACATTCATCGCAGCTGTCTACTTAATAAATAGGATGCCTACACCGGTGCTCAACATATCGACACCTTTTGAAAAAATATTTTCTATACGTCCGTCATATGACAAATTGCGTGTGTTTGGGTGTCTTTGTTATCCTTGGATTAAACCATACAATGCTCACAAACTAGAGCCTCGATCTAGAGCATGTCTCTTTATTGGGTACTCTATGTCTCAGTGCGTATCATTGTCTTGACCTAGAAAACGATCGTATATTTGTCTCTCAACATGTCACATTCGTTGAGTATGTATTTCCTTTCAAAAGTCTTCCCTGTCAAGTTCCTCGTTTGAACATTGACACACACACGTCATGGTTATCTCAACCCACACCAGTTATTTCAGTTCCCACAAGGCACGCACACACATCGGATTTTCTCTTGCATGAGATCTCTCACTGGACGGCACCACCAAGTTCCGGAGCTCGTGCCGCTGCACCCGTTCCTTTTCGGACCAGCACAACCCAGTCCCCACTCGTATCTGCAACTGCTCCAGTCCACCCCACGCCACTCACACCAGACCTGACAGCAAACCAGCCACACCTGTCCGCAATTGCATCAGTCCATCCTACACCACTGCACCAATAAGCCAGCCCGTTCCAGCCTTGCAACACTACACCAGTCCGCAACAACACCACTACACCACCAAGCCAGCTCGTTAACCAGTCCAACCAGTCCACCCTTGATCACAAGATGCCACTTGCACAGCAAAACAGCCCACTCGACACTCACCCAAATCCACCCACCTCATCTGAATCAGCTCCAACCACCAACCTACCTAAGCTGGCCATCCATAATGACCACCCCATGATCACCAGGTCGAAGAACAACATTCACAAACCGATTACCAAACTCTCTCTCACCAATGTAATGCACTCCACTGCTCAAATTGAGCCAACCTGTGCCTCTCAAGCTATAAAAATTCCCGAATGGAGAAAAGCAATGTTCGAAGAATTTGATGCACTCATTCAAAATGGCATATGGGACTTAGTTCCCACACACTCCGCTCAAAACATTGTAGGGTGCAAATGGGTGTTTCGTATTTAAAGGTCAATGGATGGCTCTATCTCTCGATACAAGGCTCGATTGGTAGCGAAGGGATTTCACCAACGACCCGGTCTTGATTACACTGAAACCTTCAGTCTAGTGGTTAAGTCCACCACAATTCGAGTAGTCCTCGGTGTCACGATATCTCGCGGTTGGTCACTTCGTCCGCTGGATGTGAATAATGTCTTTCTTCAAGGACATTTGTCTGAGGACGTCTTTATGGAACAACCACCAGGCTTCATAGATCCTACCTATCCAGCACACATATGTCATCTCAGGAAAGCCATCTATGGTCTCAAACAAGCTCCTCTTCGTCGATATTTACTCCAAACTGGGTTTGTCAATTCTAAATCTGACTCGTCTTTATTCATTTTTAATGCTAAAGGTTATGTTATGTTTCTATTGGTGTATGTTGATGACATAATTATCACTGGAAGTGATGCGGCTATAATGGAGATATTTATGGCCACCCTTGCTCAACGATTCTCAATCAAAGACTTGGGCTCACTATCGTACTTTCTTGGTGTTGAGGTTCTTTAGTCTCCACATGGCATGTTTCTCTCTCAACAGAAATATGTTACTGATTTATTGGTTCGTACTAAAATATTTGATGCCAAACCGGTCTCAACTCTGTTGCCAACGGATAACTCTCTAAAACTTCTTGACGACACGTCTCTTACAGATGCCATTGAATTTCGTCAGGTAATTGGAGCTCTACAATACTTATCTTTCACTCATCCTGACATTGCTTTTTCAGTAAACAAGCTTGCTCAGTTCATGCATCGTCCAACTTCTAGCCACTGGATCATTGCCAAAAGTCTTCTCTGTTACCTACGTGGGACTCTCGGTTATGGACTTCTCCTTCGCCGGGACTCTCCGGTTTCACTACATGGATTCTCTGACGCGGACTGGGCAGGAAACCATGATGACCGAACATCCACAAATGCATATGTCATCTTCCTTGGCACAAATGCGATCTCTTGGTTCTTTCGCAAACAACGAGCGGTCGCTCGATCATCAACAAAGGCGGAACATAGGGATGTTGCTCTTGCTGCTGTCGAAATCATATGCTCTCCAATCTCTTGCGTGAACTATCTATTGCTGAGGCTTATCCACCGACAATTTATTGTGATAATATTGGTGCCACATATCTATGCTCGAATCCAGTATTTCACTCGAGAATGAAGCATATAGCCATTGATTTTCACTTCGTTCGAGAAAAAGTTCAACGCAGACAACTTCGGGTATCCCATGTAGCCTCCGCGGACCAACTAGCTGACTTGCTCACCAAGCCACTATCCAGAACTCGGTTCACATTACTACGGTCCAAGATTGGTGTCTCTGAAATGCCCACCATCTTGCGGGGGCGTATTAAGGATATTCAATCCAACTCCAATACAGACTTGGAGTCTCACACTTAAAGACTTTGTCTTTGTTATTATCTTACACTAATACACTTGTTATAATTATCCTTTAGTTATCAGGTTAGTAAGTTAATAGAAATAGAATAGAAATAGATTTTGTCTAGTGTAAAAATTCACGCCTATGCAGTAAGTTGAATTATTCTTTACAAGCAGCTCGATCCAACCAGTTGCCAGGAAATTTTACAACATAAATTGGTGAGTTGATTGCTCTTAGAGAAGATCTGCACCTTGCCCAATTTTACAATTTGAAAGTGGATTTGGCTGAGGTGATTTCTCCCAAAGTGGTTTCCAACCTTAACGATTCCATCCTTTTCGTAAGGGAATCTAAATTCATTATGAATGACATTAATGTGCTGTTTTCTGTTGTTGGCATTTCTAAGTGTTTAGCTGTTTCCAAGTCTGAAAATTCCTTAGCTCTTAAGCTTGTAAATTCAGCTTTTTCTTCGTTTAGGGAGTGGCTTTAGCTGGACATTCGGTCCTAACATGGCTTCTCTTTGTTGTATTGGTTCCAGCTTTTCTTATATATCACCAAAAAAAAAAAAAAAAAAAAAAAAAAAAGACTAATATTTTATTGAATTTTTATTAAAATAATTTATCCTTCTTGAGTTCTTGGTCATTTTATGTAGCCGCCATCCAGCCACAAACCGACAAACAAACATAGACTCTAAAGTGTAGTCAATTATTGAGTTAATAAATAATAACTCATAAGAAGAAACGCAGCAGCAGCCAAGAAATTTACAAATGCTTTCTTCAACTATCAAACAAAAATCCTTCTCCCATTCCCACTAACCATTTATATATAATAACATTCTTGACTCTCCACTTGTAAAGTTGTAATTATATTTATATCCATTAACTGCATATATAATACAAACCACTTCAGTCCCACTCATCAACCCCTCTATCTCTCTCTCTCTCTCTCTCTCTCTCTCTCTCTCTCTCACTATTATCAAATATGGCACCACCACCCACCTCCTTAGTCTTCACCGTCCGTCGCTGCGATCCGGAGCTGATAGTCCCTGCCAAGCCGACTCCTCGCGAGCTCAAACCCTTGTCTGATATTGATGACCAGGATGGCCTCCGGTTCCAAATTCCGGTAATACAGTTTTACAAATACGAGCCTTCAATGAAAGGGAAGGACCCTGTGAAGGTGATCAGACAAGGAATTGCTGAAACGTTGGTTTTCTATTATCCATTTGCGGGTCGGCTTCGCGAAGGGCCAGACCGGAAACTGATGGTGGATTGTACTGGTGAGGGTGTGGTATTCATAGAGGCTGATGCTGATGTCACGCTTCAACAGTTTGGTGATGCTCTTCAACCGCCATTTCCATGCTGGGAAGAGCTTCTCTTTGATGTTCCTGGATCTGCAGAGGTCTTGAACTGTCCCTTGTTGCTTATTCAGGTACTTTTTATCATCTCTCTCTAGCCTCTACTTATTATTATTGTTTATTAAACAAATTAATTGTTTGATTTCATGTTTATTTGAAGGACTAATTTGATATATAATGATATATATATATATATATATACACGAAAATTTTCCTACGAGGATGTTCTGATAGAATTATATAAGGACATTGAATATGAGTCACTCGTTTTACATACTTTAACTTGGTATGTATGCACTTGTCAAATCACTTTTATTGATTTCATGTTTATTTGAAGGACTAATTTGATATATAATGATATATATATACGAAAATTTTCCTATGAGGATGTCCAGATAGAATTATATAAAGACATTGAATGTGAACCACTCGTTTTACATACTTTAACTTGGTATATATACACTTGTCAAATCACTTTTATCAATGAGTGGCTCACATTCAATCTGATAAAGTTAAATAATGATGTCCTGATAGGAACGAGACCTTATATATATATATACATTTTTAAATGATAAGTATGAAGAAATTTCATATTTAGTAAGGCATACGAATTTGTTTTTGTATCAAATAAAAATGTTATAGATGATTAATGATCTATTACAGAATATATCATAGTAGGCGCGCTCTTCAAAAATAATAATTTAGTAATAATAAATAATGTATATATAAGTATACAATTCCTTAATGTTTTCTTGTTACAAAATTTTATACAATAATACGATAAGGGGATTGAGTCACTGAGATTAATGGAAAGGGAGATTTTTCATTTGAGTATATAAACTCGAACTTACTTTTCAACTTCAGAAGGTGTATACGTATTTAAAATATATCCTAAAAAGTGGGAATTTTTTGGTTTTGTGACACTAGTCACTAAGCAGTATTTGAAAGGGACCAGTGATGGAATGACCATACAATTGTTGACCATAAAACATTAGTGGGAACCGGAATGTTTTGTCAATATTGAATAAACCTGTATGCCACGTGCTTAAGAAAATCATTGGTGTACTATTAAATGGTACACCCTGTTACTAAATTATTGGTGCACCGGTCAACAGTGTATTGAAGATTTTTTATTGATTATTTTCCACGTAGTTTACCTATTGATTTAAGGAATAGTTTTCAAAATTAGTTGAAAAATGTGGTTACTATAAGATTATACCTGCTAATTATGATTTTAAGGAAAATCATTTGATTCGTGCTGTTGAAAAGTCATCGATTATGGTTGACCACATGCAGTCTTGTTAACAGGTAACACGGCTCAGGTGCGGCGGCTTCATCTTCGCTCTCCGCCACAACCACACCATGAGCGACGCCGCAGGTCTAGTTCAATTCATGGCCGCGGTAGGTGAGATGTCACGCGGCGCACGCGCCCCCTCCATTCCACCAGTCTGGGAAAGGCATGTTCTCAACGCTCGGGACCCACCGCGAGTGACATGCACGCACCACGAGTACGACGAAGTTGCCGACACCAAGGGTACCATTATCCCACTCGACGACATGACCCACCGATCTTTCTTCTTCGGCCCCACCGAAATCGCCGCAATCCGCCGCTTCCTCCCTCACCACCTCCGCCGCTGCTCAACTTTCGAAATCCTCACCTCCTGCCTGTGGCGGTGCCGCACCATCGCCCTCCAACCAGACCCAACAGAGGAAATGCGCGTGATTTGCATCGTTGACGCACGCCCAAAATTTAACCCGCCTTTGCCCCACGGATTCTACGGAAACGGGTTCGCATTCCCGGTAGCACTGTCGACGGCGGAGAAGCTGAGTAAGAACCCGTTAGGGTACGCTTTGGAGCTGGTCAGGAAGGCCAAGGCAGATGTGACGGAGGAGTACATGAAATCAGTGGCAGACCTGATGGTGATGAAGGGTAGGCCCCACTTCACGGTGGTGAGGTCGTACCTGGTGTCGGATTTGACACGTGCAGGGTTTGGAGAGGTGGATTTCGGGTGGGGTAAGGCAGTGTATGGTGGGGCAGCGAAGGGAGGTGTGGGGGCCATTCCTGGGGTGGCAAGTTTTTATATTCCTTTTAAGAATAACAAAGGAGAGGATGGTATTGTGGTGCCGGTTTGCTTGCCGGCTCCGGCGATGGTCAGATTCTTAAAGGAGTTGGATACCTTCTTGAAGGATCAAGAAGTTGGTGAGACCAAATCCCTTTTTATCAATTCTGCTTTGTAAAATA
Source organism: Acer negundo (assembly GCA_035582765.1). Classification (NCBI taxonomy): domain Eukaryota; kingdom Viridiplantae; phylum Streptophyta; class Magnoliopsida; order Sapindales; family Sapindaceae; genus Acer; species Acer negundo. The sequence goes on along the minus strand of CM069235.1, from coordinate 34,801,579 downwards.
AATAAATAAATAAATAAAATAAAATTAAAAAATAAAAAATTAAAAAAAAAAAGGTCACGCTAATTAGGGGTGGGCAAAAAACCAGTGAACCGAACCAAACCGGTAAACCGAATCGATCCAATCAGTTTTTTTCGGTTTTTTATTGTTAACCGGTTCGGTTCGGTTCATTTTTTAAAAAATCGGTTATTTCGGTTTGGTTTCCGGTTCAAGGGTTCGAACCGGTGAACCAAACCGAGAACCGGTGTATACTAGAAACCCTTCTTGTACTGAACTTCAACATGAAATATATGTTACAAGAACAAACCCAAATTACATGTTCTGCATTTCCAAGCACATAACTTGCATACACACTCGTACGTACTCTAGCAACAGAAAAACGTGCAAGGGCTTTTTAAAGTACAAGATCAACGCATGGATTTACACAGGTGCAAATTTTAAACCTCCGTAATAGTGAATGAAGACTAAATACACCTGCATCCTTGAAAACATAGCCTAATATGATTTCTATAACATAGCTAAATAGAGCAAAGAAAGATACAACATTTTACAGATCACAATAACTACATATGAAACATTTATTTTTTTTGTGCTGCTTTGTTGCTATACATGGTTGTTTTCTCGCAAAACAGATACCATTTTTGAGTTATATGAGTCATATGTAAAGCTTCTTGTTGATTATGTAACTTGATATAGCATCTAACAATACTTAATTACATAGCATAATATATTATAATTGACATTCAATATAAAAAGACTTTTATTGAATTCTTAATACGGGCTATATTTTGCTCTAAATTTTTTTTAGAAGTTCGTGATAGGAAAACATACGCATCAAGAGCCTCTGATTTTCTTTTGATTTCACTTGACCATAGTATTGGATCAGCATCTTTGGGTAATGAATCCTGCTCTCTGGTCTTCTCTTGCAACCATTGCTCTGCTTTATTGCATTCTTCTCTTGCAACCTCTTTGCTTCACGTTTTTTTTATTACTTATGAAAAATTTGTGTCTTTTCAAATTTTGTAACCATAGTAGATTTTAAAAATTAAAACCCAATAGGCCCAAAACCGAACCGAACCGAACCGATTCAATTGGTTTTTGATCGGTTCACACTTTTCAATTTTATCAGATCGGTTCACTTTTTTAAAAACCGGATATTATCGGTTTTTTATCGATTCACTCAAAAAATGAATCGATCCATTAAACGCCCACCCCCAACGCTAACTCAAATCCCCGACCAAACTCCACTAAATTGCAATAAAATATGATTCGGTATTTCAATAGGATGGGCATACATATGGAACTATTTTGTTACGAATGAATGACGTTATATTTTGTTTTTGTTTTTTTTTCTTTTTTTTTCAATTCAGGGATATAAAGGGGCGTACCCGGAAAATTTGCAATGCGTACTAAATTATATATACAAACAGTTTTATTCTTTTTAGGGATAATTATCTTGGTGACTATCAACTTATGCTACCACTTTTAAAATGGCTACCATGTAAGGAATTGGTTTTAAAATGACTATTTTTGGCAAACATTGTTATATTAATGGTCATTCCATCAAATTCCATCAAATTCCATCAAATTCCATCTGATGAGTGATATTTTGGTAAATAAGGGGATGACTTAATTTATTTTAGATATTTTTTTTTAAATCAATTTTTTCTTTTATTTTTTAAAACAAATAATTATATTTTTTGTGTGTATATACGTATAGCATATCTCAAACATATTTATATATATTTATTTTCAACTTATCTCAAATATATTTTTTAGAATTTTTAGATTTTGTAGCTTTAATCTTCTAAAAAAAAAAAATTATTTATATACGTTTTTTTCTTTTCAACTTATCTCAAATATACTTTTTTAGATTTTTTAGATTTTGTAGCTTTAATCTTCTAAATATATATATATATATATATATATTTTTTTTTTTTTTTTCTTTTCAACTATTTTTTAGAATTTTTAGATTTTGTAGCCTTAATCTTCTAAAATATATAATATATATATTTATATATATATACTTTTTTTCTTTTTAACTTATTTCAAAATATACTTTTTAGAATTTTTAGATTTTGTAGCCTTAATCTTTTCAATATATAGATATATATATATATATATATATATATGTTTGAGATATGATATACGTATATACACACACTAAAAGAAAATTTTGATTTCCAAAAAATTTCTGAAATAAATTAATATCATCCACTTATTTATCAAAATGCCACTCATTGAATGGAATTGGATGGAAATAGATAGAATTGGATGGAATTGTCATAAGTGTAACAATATTTACCAAAAATGACCATTTTGAAACTAATCCCTCATCTGGTGGCCATTTTGATAGTGGTGGCATAAGTTGATGGCTATTAGGGTAATTACCCTTTTTCTTTTTACTTTACTTGTACACAGTTAGTTCTATAGCCATCGATGGTTATCTAATTTTGTTTAATCAATATATTCTAATACTTAATTAATGATTCATAAACTCTACCAAATTTAGTTAATATTTAATTAAGGTTTAATATTAAAAACATCCCCTCACCTTTGAATTATTATTGGATGTCTAGATAAAAATGTTTTTATTTCAGAAACACCCATTATGGACCAACAAACAATGCTTTATTTGGTAAGATTCAGAGGGTATAATGTTCAATTAATATAATTGAAGCTTAAATGTGGACATTATAGACTTTTTAACATCAAAAATCGATCAATTGAATCATTGTTTGTTAATCCACAGGGGATGTTTTTGAAATAAAAACATTTTTAACAAAACATCCAATAATAGTTCAAAGGTGAGGGGAGGTCTTTAATATTAACCCTTTAATTAATGACTCAGAAATCCACACACTAAATTTTTTAATTTCAGGTGACAAAGCTTTTGTGATTCTTTTACTCATAGTGCTGTGTTATAATAAAGTCAATGCAAGATATGTAAATAATTGGAACAAAATATTGACTCAGAAATCCACACACTAAATTTTTTAATTTCGGGTTACAAAACTTTTGTGATTCTTCTTCACATAATGCAGTGTTATAATAAAGTCAATATAAGACATGTAAATAATTGGAACAAAATGAAATTAATATAAATTGTGTAATCAAACAATTAAAATAAAATAAAGGAATATTACATGTAAAGTAAGCATATAATTACGTGTTTTTTATTTTTTATTTTTTATTTTTTTTAAGAACTACTTAACAAGTACAATGTTTGTATCTTGTTTTATAACATATATTCAAAATTCAAATGTGATTGGCTGATTGTAATTTTTGGACAGAATTTCATATAAGTCTTATCCTTTTCGTGATTTATCATCTTTTTAAATGTTTTTACTATATTAATTACTTTAATCTCTATTTTTTTTTTTCCAAAACTCACTATTTTAGTCTATTTGATCGAATATTTAACGGTTAAATTGACAAAATGTGTTAAAGTACACTTTTGCCCTTGTTATTATTTAATTTAGCTGATATTACAATTTTAAACTCAAATTAAAATTAAAAACAGTAAAATTATCAATAATTAAATCTTAAATAATAATAATGATAATAATAAGAGCAAACCCATTAACAACTTAAATAAAAATCCATAAAGAAATAAATAAAAAATTCAAATGTTGGAAAACCCAAAACCATTTCAAACAACTAATTATAAACCTAACGCAAACACAACAACAATACAACAAAATATCCAAAAAAACAAACCCAAAAAAAAAAATACCTAATTAAAAATTATTTACAAAATAATAAAATATAAAAATTTATAATAAAAAAATAAATAACTTCAAATAATAGCACATAACCTCATAGCACATGTGGTTGAGCACCTCCCTTCCACATTGCTGGTCAGGAGCCAGGGGTGGCCCTGGGGTGGGTCGAGGGTGGGCACCCGCCCCCGGCCCAGTCATGCCTAGGTGCTCCAAATATATGATGTGAGTTTTTGTTTTGGATTAAGTTGTGAAAAAAAAAAAAAAAAAGTCCAAAAAAAAATTAGAACCTAGCCCCAATTTGTTTTATTCTAGTACAAAATCCAATTTTTTAAAGTTTCATACTTTTCTATCACTTATTATCTATATATTCTTCATTTTTTTTCCAAAAAAAAAAAAAAACAGTAATCGGAGAAATAAAAATCATGGATATTTTACTTTTGATTTTTATTTTGGGATGAAGTGGGAAAGATTTTGTTGGTATGAGACCTATTTTTTAGATTTCGCCCAGGAGCCTCGGAATAGTCAAGACCGGCATTGTCAGGAGCAAACTCCACTCAATTGCAATAAAATATTTATTCCACTTTCCAATTTTAGCTTCATCATAATAGGAGTTATGAATATGATTTGGTATTTCAATATGAAGTTTAAGGTGCAAATTTGATGGGTATATATATACAGTCTTTCTACTGTCAATTCATACTGATATAAAATATATCAGGACGAAGAATGTGGACCATAGATTATGGAGAAGTTTTGACAAGTGCATACACTTTGAGTCAAAGTGTGTAAATCTAATGGTCCATATTCTTCGTCCTGATATATTTTATGTCAAGACGAACTAATAATAGAAAAAATGTATATATATATATACATATTTGTATATATATATATATTCCGGTGGAATTGTTTAGTTACAAATGAATGATGTAATATATATATATATATATATATATTCCAATTCAGGGATACAGAGCGGTGTATCCACCAAAAATTTACACTCTGGACTATATTATGTATCACTAATTCTATACAACTCAAAATTTTAGTCTAAATTTCAACCCAAATGATGTGGCAAGTGGTTTTTCATTAACCACATCATCTCATATTGTGTATGACGATAACAACTCACTTGTCACATCATTTAAGTTGAATTATTGGTTAATTGTTTGGGTTGTATAGCATTACTCATTATGTATACAAACAATTTTTTTTTTTTTACTTTGTACACAGTTATTTCTATAACCATGAGGGTGCATTTGGTGTGAGAGATTGGATTGAATAATATTAGACTATTTTTAAGGGACTTGATTGGATTGGACTGCACTGGACTAAATTAATACCGTGATGTGTTTGGTGCAAATTTGATAGGTATATATATATATATATATATATACCGGTGGAACTATTTAGTTACAAATGAATGATGTAATAATCTTTTTTTTTTTTTTTTCAATATGGGGATACACTCATGATATATAATCTTTTTTTTTTTTTCCAATATGGGTTGAAATTTATACTCCGGACTAAATTATGTATCACTAAATGATATACAATCCAAAATTTCAGTTCAAATTTCAACCCAAATGATGTGGCAAGTGGTATTTCATTAACCACATCATCTCATGTTGTATGGTGAGTACAACTCACTTGCCACATCATTTGAGTTGAATTTTAGGTTAATTATTTGGGTTGTATAGCATTACTCATTATGTATACAAACAATTTTTTTTTTTTTACTTAGTACACAGTTAGTTCTATAACCATCGATGGTTGTATTTATCTAATTTTATTTAATCAGTACATTTTAATATTTAATTAATAATTCATAACCCTTATAAAAATATGTCTAATGCGAATACAATTAACCTAGAGGGGGTGAAAAGGTTATTTACCAATTAATCGAATATGTTACCAAATTTTCGATTAGTCAATTTTAATGGCAAAACTATAATAAAATTAAGTATTAAAAGTGCAGAAATTAAAGAACACTTTTTTTTTTTACGTGGAAACCCTCCAACCGGGAAAAACCATGGAACTAGTCTCGCTAGCCACTTGAGCCACAAAAATCTACTATACAAAAAAGAAGTTACACCCTCAAGTGATACACGGACTCTTACTTTCGATAACCTCAGGCTATGGACACTACTACTCACGAGTTCAATCCTAGTAATATCACCCAATCCACTACTTTTGGCGTGAGCACATCCTAATCTACCTACAGGCCTTTTACAGTGGCACTTGTCACTTGCTTGTGCAACGAACACCTTGGCCACAAGACTTTCCAATTGCTTGTCAACCACCACTTGTGGCTACACGACTTGAACTCAATGAAGAGAGTTAAATAAGTCTAAGTGAACATGTATAAATGCTCAATACATATAATGCAAGACAAGACAAATTATACTTTACTAGATGTGGTAATAATTACTCAACAATCCTAGTTATTAAAAAAATGACTAAATGATCATACATAAATGCTTAATGCAAAATATGCTAAACAACATAAAGGCTTAACTAGATGTGAATATAAATACACAACAACCCAATTATCTACCAACCCTCAAACAATCACCAACTTTAAAGAATATGTAATAAATGTGAAGTTAAACAAGTAAAGAATAATTAATAAAGGAGGGTTTTTGTTCTTACCTAACAATAGAGTTGTTTAATGAAAACCCATGAATGATTGATGACTTAAATGCATAAGGGAGAGGGTAGGAGAGTCAAAAATAAAATCTTGGAAGTTTTCTATCTCTAGAGACCCTAGCTTCTCTCTCTCTCTAGGAAGTGATTTTTTTTTTTTTTTGAAGAGTTGATAAGAGAGGTAAAAATAGTGTTTTAGAACTCTTGGCTCGGCCAAAGGAAAAATATGGGTGTTTATATAGAACCCCTAATCAAAACAATGTCGTTTTGACAAGTTTACCCAAGCAATAGGCAAATTGACGATCATGGATGTCCGAATGCACAACCCGTCACTACAAAAAAAATGGTCTTTTCCGACTGCTAAATGCCATTGAAAATTACCATTTCTCGTCGAAAATACGTTTTTTCGACAGGAAAAAGCTGTCGGAAGTTGTCACAAATACGTTTGTCAGAAATAACCATTCACTGATGAACCGTCACAAATACTACTATTTTGGACGGCCATGACCGCCGGAAAAGATGAAAATGCTATCAGTAATAGTAATTCAAGGTGGTCAAAATTACTTGTATTTCCGATAGCTTTACCTCTAATTCCAACGGCTTATTGCCGTCGAAAATAGTAGAATCATAAAAAATAAAAATAAAAATAAAAATGGCGCGACTAGACTTTATAGGTGCCACCTCACCCAGCAGGTGCCACGTCACACATCGACTTTAACTCTATGAAACTCATGTGGTTCGAACCCTTGACTTGGATGACAGTACCCTTACCGTTTTGCTATAACTTTATATCTGATATGTTTTGCACTATTTATATATAAGCTATAGATATGTTTGTATAATATCTAATTAAATATATTTTTTTGTATACTATTTAAATATAACTATTGGATATTTTTTAAAAAATAATATTTTATTAAAATTATTAGAGTTTGTTTTAAAAAATAGATATAATAGTGTCACTAAATATAATTAAAAATAATTAAATGTTCTTGTGATTACTAATAATTTTGCTATATTTTATATTTAGTTAATTTAGTAAGATGTGTCCATAAAGTAATTCGAATTAAATTTTAGTATTTCCGATGACACTTTTTATGATGTTAGAAAATTTTATGATGTTAGAAAATTGGATAATATTGACAATTTATTTGATTATTTTCGGACGGCCCAAAAGACATCGCAAATGCGGTATTGCTTTTCTTTTTTTATTTCCGACGGCACAAAAAATCCTACAAGTCATCAGCATAACTCGGCAACTTGACACAACCCCGAATCAATCTTGCAAGTGTTATGTACGAGGGCATCGTAATGTTCCTTGACATCCCTACGTGACTTTCCCGGCAGTTGACTAGCGATATTTTGCCATCTGGTAATTTCTCAAGATAAAAATGCTTATAATAAGAGGGAGTTCCTAAAGAATGACATCAATATCTCACAAATCCCTTCATCATAATCATGACAAATGTTTTGTGTATTTCTGTTGCATCAAAGTGTTCAATCCTGATTTTTGCGCATATATGTCATTGTCCGAATAACAATTTAGGGAAAATTAGGTGTATTAAATGCTTACTACGAAATAGAATTTATATAATTATTTTATCTAACTTTTTTTTGTCAAGAAAAAATAAATCATGAAATTTTTATTTATACAAATTATTTGAAGAAACTTTATATAAAAATACGTTTTTGACACTGCAATAAAAAATTGGTCTCTTCCGAAGGCTAAATGCCGTCGGAAAAGCCATTTACCATCGGAAGTGTTGACTATTTCCGACGGAAATTAGGGTGTCGGAAATGTTGGATTACTTTTTCCTCATTCCAGCGGAACAAAGACTATTTTCGATGGCAATTAGGCAGTCGGAAATGTTGGATTACTTTTTCTTTATTTCCAATAGAACAAAGACTATTTCCTAAGGCCATTGGGCCATCGGAAATGTGGTATTATATTTTTAGTCATTTCCAACGGCACAAAAAATGCCATTGGAATGGGAACAACATTGATGACACAAAGACTATTTCTAATGGTCATTTGGCCGTTGGAAATGTCGTATCAGATTTTTACTCATTTCCGACAGCACTGATATGGCCGTCAAAAAAGGTACTACTGTCGACGGCAATTAGCGCCGTCGGAAATAGTTCGTCACTGATAGACATTTTTTTTTGTAGTGCGTCGAATTCTCTAGAATAATTCGGCAGTCCGTAAAAGCCGAATGTGGCCACTAAAATTCACAGTCAAAATCAACAATTAGGGCCCGTCGAATTGCACCACAACGTACAGCTCAATATTATAACGCACCAAAACATGACAAAACAGCATCGAAACCTATCTTATAATATAATGTTGAAAATGTATGAATGTTTACTTTCTACTCCTTTTTACAAAACAAGATTTGAGTGTCTTTAGAAAGAGTTATGATTATTTGAGTAAACAATGGTCAAATTTAAAATGTGGTTGCGTGCAAATGGGTTGGGTGCAAATGGGTGTTTAGAATTAAATATAATCCAGATGAAAGTATTTTAAAGTACAAAGCTCATCTAGTAGCCAAAGAATTTCATCAATCACCTGGCCTTGACTACTTAGACACATTCAACCCTGTTGTTAAAGCTTCACCAATAACGGTAATGCTTTCAATTGTTGTCTCTTATGGTTGGTGTATTGAACAAATTGACATAAACAATGCCTTTTTGAATTCAGATCTAGGTGAGGTTGTATACATGACCAAACTTGCTGGTTTTTTTGATAGCGAAAGACCTCAGCATGTGTGTAAGTTGAACAAGGTCCTAGAAGTGGAGACTCGCAAATCTGTGTGTTTATTATTATTAATTTTAAAATAAAAAATTATTAACTTGTTTTTTTTAATCTTTAATTTCTTTTTAACAAAGGTTTTGGTTGAACTCAAAGCCTTGAGACCGTTCTAATCCCCAAACACCAAATAGACCAATACCTACCAAAACGAGACCACTCAGACAGACACCAACCCTTTTGCACCGGCCGAATCTTCACACCAACCAAACACTTGACGCCTTAATCTAGTCACGGAACCTAGCACTTACCACTTGAATCTATCATTTCTGAGATTCAATGGAGTCGATCCGCAAGGGTGGATCTGTAAAGCGAAGCAATATTTTGAATTTAAAAATAGGGTTTTATTGAAAAATAACCCATTTGGGAGCCTAAAATTGAAATCTAACTCAATTTTGAAAAACTTACAAAACTAACTCAATTATGGATGTTGAAAGACAATATTGCCCTTTTAAAATGTAAAAATTACATTCCAATCCAAACAATCCTTGAATACAGAAATCGCCCAAATCGACCAAACCCCTCCTCTTCAAAGTTCAAATCGACCAAACCCCTCCTTACTCTCCCAAATCCCTTGAATACTGAAATCTCTCCCAATTAAAACACTCAAAATCCCTCCTCTTAAAACCTAGGTAAAATTCCTAAGCCCCTCCTGTATCAATCGACCAAAAACCTAAGCCAAAATCGCCCAATGAAAACTACAACGACGGCTGAAGGAATTGATCACGATGGCTGTAAATCCCTCCTCTTGAAATTGACGACGTCGTGACGGCTGAAGGTCGAAGACGACGATGACAGCTGAAGGAAGACGACGACGACGACGACTGAAGGAAGAAGACGACCGCTGAAGGTCGACGACGACGACGATTGAAGGAAGAAGACGACCGCTGAAGGTCGACGACGACGACGACGACTGAAGGAAGAAGACGACCGCTGAAGGTCGACGACGACGACGACGACTGAAGGAAGAAGACGACCACTGAAGGTCGAAGACGACGACCGCTCGGCTGAAGGTCGAAGGCGTCGACGGCGCGGCTGAATGTCAAAGACGACGACGGCGCACCTTCAACTCCGATTGGCTTGAGTTATTGTGTATTGAAGGTGAATCCCTAGCCCTATATTTATATACACTCCATTTTACTGCTTTATGAGTAAGGTTTGTATCTTAATCTATGTTTATGTGTGTCTATATGAGCAGAAGAAGGGAGATATGTTTCACATTTTGTGCTAATTTTATTGTGAAATCAAGCTTTACAACTTTTGTTGATGGGTGTTTCAGATTTGGCTGCCTATATTTAGCTTTACTTTGTTGGATTTCTGTGGAAAAATCTGAAATTTAGGGTTTATGTTTAGTGGGATTGTTCTAAACCTTGTTGGGTATTTTGTATGGTATTTGTGTGTTCGGGTTGGTTGTTTAGTTAATTGTGTTCCTATTGATTTTGGTACTGTTGCTCATGTTAATACAATTTACGATATTCGTTGTAATATGATGTCATTTTGTAATATTCGATATTCGTTGATTCTCGTGCTTTCAATACTTTTACGGATAGTTTGGCGAAGATTAGATCCAACATGAGTGGGGATTTGTGGAATGGGGTGACATGTGACTTGCTCTTGGTTATTGGGATTTAGTGTTGCTGCTGTCTTCTTGCTGTTTTTTTCTTCTCCTCTTGGTCTCTGTTCTCGGTTCTTGTTTGCTTGGCTGATGCCTTGCTCTGTTTGTGGGCTGTTTGCCTCTGTTTGTTTGTGGCTTGTGTTGCCAGGATGTTGTTAGGAATTCTCAACAGCCGTTGGGAATTCCTAACACCCGTTGGGAAGTCCTAACACCTGTTAGGAATTCTTAACGTATGTTAGGAATTCCTAACGGGTGTTAGGAATTCTTAACATCTGTTAGGAATTCTTAACTGGTGTTAGGAATTCCCAACGGCTGTTAGGAATTCCAACGGGTGTTAGGAATTACGAATTAACTGTTAGGAATTGGTGTTAGGTTGGGAATTCCTAACTGCTGTTTAGAATTCTTTACTATAGTAACAAATATCATCTTAAATTGCTTATTCGGTTAAAACATTTATACTAATATAAATATTTTATGGTTTTATGTTATGTTTCAGGATAATTAAATGGGAGAAGAGATGGAATTGCTAGTAAGTACAATGTAGAATCTATATGCTGATACAGAAAGTAAAGGTTCACTCTTAGGGTATAACAAAAAATTAGCAAAATCCATATATTATGTTTCAATGTAACACATACCTGATCATTCAACCAGTTGTCAGGCGTTAGGAGGGTTTTGAACCAAGCCCGAGTAGCCTGACACAGCGGTAGTTGTACAACATTCTTGCTGAATTATCAAATAAATCATTGTTAGATGCGCACACAATGGGAATCGCTAGCTATGTATTTGGTTGTTATAACAAAATTACGAACATAATATACCTGACATCTACATAATCGTCTTCTTCTACCCATGCCATAAATTTGTTCAACTCAGACTGCGGCAACTTAGGAAATGGTTTGAATTTGAGTAATTTTTTTGGCTTTTTTACCTCAATGTCTGTATATGGAGTCTTCAACACAGCAGCCTTTCTGGAGCGTCTTTTGAGAGGTAGTGGTTGATGCTGTTCATAAACAATGATACTCCTCTCTTCACCAACTGAACTACAAACCCCCTCGCATGCCGCTTTCTTTTTCATATCTTCCATGGGGCTAGTGATTTCAATAGTTGTGTTGCATTTGTCCTCAACCTGTGAAATGTAGGATTTATTGTATCAAAGATAAAATCAAATATTATGAACAAACAAATATAAAAGAATAAACAATAGAAGATTATGTAGAAATTGTTTATCACCTTCTCAGCAGGTGTGTTTTCTTCATCATCACTTAGATCATCCACATGCATTTGTGCTTCAAAGTGTTCCTGGGCACCTTTCTCTTCACCATCCCAAACATCCACATTCAATTGTTCATCCACTGTATCCAATACATCTTTCTCATCCATATTCTTACCATCCACTTCCATATCATTCTCCATTTTTTCCTTACAATTATATTCATCTTCTGTGGGAGTCTGTCCTTTGCCTCCTAATAAATTGATAATGAAATCCAGCTTCTTGTCCATTGCATCTACGCGCTTTCCAAGTGCATCTAATTTCCTTGTGTTCTCATCATTTTTGGCTTTACAATCCTATGATTAATTTGAATATTACATTATATTAGTCATATATGTAGTAACTTAAAAAAAACATACAATGGATATTAAGTGTTAGCTCACCGGACAAACAGGTTTTGACTGTTGCTGGTGCCATGCGGATGCATTTACTGGATGCTTATCTTCAGCCTCTTCACGTGCAACATTTTCAGACCCATTAGAGGCTAACATATCCTCTTCGCCTTCACCATCAATCTTTGGTGATTCTAACGCGCAGTCAGGGTTGAGTAGGAATTTGACATACTCCTCTCCACTCTCTCGAGGAGTGGGGTGCAACTTCTTCAAAACCTGAGTCTACCATAAACAAATAGTAGTATGGGTTAATGTGCATGAACTTCAATGTTTGAAATTAATTAAGCAATTACATTCTTTAAACTTACATTTTTTCGGTCCAACAACTTCATAATAGATGAAGCATCAGGCGTTCCGGTGGTATTCCAATTTACAATCCGCGGAAGCAACGAACCAGATTTCACAGCAATCGCAACTCCAACAGCAGGAATTGCCTCACACGCCCAAACCTAATTGTTAAAAAAAAAAAAAAAAAAAAAACTATCAATAAAAGTAACAATTAAAAATTAAAGCATTGCGTAGTTTACACTTTAGATGCACTAACCTGAAATGCATAAGGAAACCCATACAATGGATATTGTATGATACAATCCTTTTCCTTATTAGCCTGACGCTTCCTTTTTTTCCCTGATACCGTCTCTCTCAAGCTTGTATGATACTTTTCAGACAATTTTCTCAAATCCCTCTGAAGACAGTTCAAAGTTGTCTCATAACACTTTCTACCCCACGGGTACTTGTTGAAGGTTTCTAAATCTTCCAACAGTTCAACATGTTGGGCCCCGATATAGACTTTCTGATCCTTGCCAAACAAAACCGTCTCCAAAAAATAAAGTAAAGCTAGTTTCACCATGTCTTCATCATTATCTGAAGAAGCAGCTTTGAACATTGCCTCCAAAGTTTTATTATTGAATCGCACTTCCCCATTCAACATCGACGACCGAAAACTCCCACTACCATCCCCTTTTTCCTTACTTAGCACCGGCGGTTCAGGGCCACACTCTAAACCAGTGATGAGGCAAAATTCTTGAATAGAAAACCGCAATCTTTTGCCACCTATTGCAAACCACATCTCAGATTTATCAGGAGACGGTGTTTGTCTAAGTAAAAGATGATGTACTAGCTGCCTGGAAAACTTAAGGTCATTCATGTCTAGAAGTTTCCCAAAGCATGTTGTGCGGAAAAGGGATAGTTGTGCCTCCGTCAACTTTTCCTTAATGCACTTTACAGCAGCCGTTGACGAAGTGCTGTTTATCTTCCCCGGGAAATGTTCTGCACCCTTTACTAGCAATTCCATCTCTTCTCCCATTTAATTATCCTGAAACATAACATAAAACCATAAAATATTTATATTAGTATAAATGTTTTAACCGAATAAGCAATTTAAGATGATGATATTACTGTAGTACTATTAGTAATGAATTCTAAACAGTAGTTAGGAATTCCCAGGAATTCCTAACAGCCGTTGGGAATTCCTAACAGCCGTTGGGAATTCTTAACACCCGTTGGGAATTCCTAACACCCGTTAGGAATTCCTAACAGCCGTTGGGAATTCCTAACACCAGTTAGGAATTCCTAACTAACACCCGTTAGGAATTCCTAACATACGTTAAGAATTCCTAACAGGTGTTAGGACTTCCAACGGGTGTTAGGAATTCCCAACGGCTGTTGAGAATTCCTAACAACATCCTGGCAACACAAGCCACAAACAAACAGAGGCAAACAGCCCACAAACAGAGCAAGGCATCAGCCAAGCAAACAAGAACCGAGAACAGAGACCAAGAGGAGAAGAAAAAAACAGCAAGAAGACAGCAGCAACACTAAATCCGAATAACCAAGAGCAAGTCACATGTCACCCCATTCCACAAATCCCCACTCATGTTGGATCTAATCTTCGCCAAACTATCCGTAAAAGTATTGAAAGCACGAGAATCAACGAATATCGAATATTACAAAATGGCATCATATTACAACGAATATCGTAAATTGTATTAACATGAGCAACAGTACCAAAATCAATAGGAACACAATTAACTAAACAACCAACCCGAACACACAAATACCATACAAAATACCCAACAAGGTTTAGAACAATCCCACTAAACATAAACCCTAAATTTCAGATTTTTCCACAGAAATCCAACAAAGTAAAGCTAAATATAGGCAACCAAATCTGAAACACCCATCAACAAAAGTTGTAAAGCTTGATTTCACAATAAAATTAGCACAAAATGTGAAACATATCTCCCTTCTTCTGCTCATATAGACACACATAAACATAGATTAAGATACAAACCTTACTCATAAAGCAGTAAAATGGAGTGTATATAAATATAGGGCTAGGGATTCACCTTCAATACACAATAACTCAAGCCAATCGGAGTTGAAGGTGCGCCGTCGTCGTCTTTGACATTCAGCCGCGCCGTCGACGCCTTCGACCTTCAGCCGAGCGGTCGTCGTCTTCGACCTTCAGCGGTCGTCTTCTTCCTTCAGTCGTCGTCGTCGTCGACCTTCAGCGGTCGTCTTCTTCCTTCAGTCGTCGTCGTCGTCGTCGACCTTCAGCGGTCGTCTTCTTCCTTCAGTCGTCGTCGTCGTCGACCTTCAGCGGTCGTCTTCTTCCTTCAGTCGTCGTCGTCGTCGTCTTCCTTCAGCTGTCGTCGTCGTCTTCGACCTTCAGCCGTCACGACGTCGTCAATTTCAAGAGGAGGGATTTACAGCCATCGTGATCAATTCCTTCAGCCGTCGTTGTAGTTTTCATTGGGCGATTTTGGCTTAGGTTTTTGGTCGATTGATACAGGAGGGGCTTAGGAATTTTACCTAGGTTTTAAGAGGAGGGATTTTGAGTGTTTTAATTGGGAGAGATTTCAGTATTCAAGGGATTTGGGAGAGTAAGGAGGGGTTTGGTCGATTTGAACTTTGAAGAGGAGGGGTTTGGTCAATTTGGGCGATTTCTGTATTCAAGGATTGTTTGGATTGGAATGTAATTTTTACATTTTAAAAGGGCAATATTGTCTTTCAACATCCATAATTGAGTTAGTTTTGTAAGTTTTTCAAAATTGAGTTAGATTTCAATTTTAGGCTCCCAAATGGGTTATTTTTCAATAAAACCCATTTTAGAAAGAAGAGAAGGGAAGGAAGAAAAAAAAAAAAAAAAAGCCTTCTAGCACACGCCGTAGTGCCACTCTCATCCACCACAAAATTAACCTCAATGTTTTTTTTTTTTTTTGTTTTTTTTATTACACTTTTCAGACTTGATTCTCATCTAGTAGCTAGGTGTATCTCAATTTAAAAATTACTATCTCAAATGTAAACAATCAACGCATCATGATTAGTGGTCAATTTCCAATTTCCAATTTCATTTTAATACCACTTTTACTAATAAAAACTAAATAAATAGAAGACCCAATATTTAAAGAATTAGTTGAGTGGTACATCAAATTCGAGTCTAGCAAGTAACATCCCCTTTAATATTTAACAACTTAAACCTTGCCATTTAGTGTGGCATTAACATCAACGTACTAATGAGGTTTGGAAGGAATTCCACTTTAATATGAAATTATTGTTACTCTTTTGAATTCGAAGGAATTGGCTCTTGCCATTTGGGGTTATTATTTGGGTAGAAATAGAGTCTTGATCATGGCTGATTGAGGATTTATTTAGATGTATTAATAACTCCACCCAAGGATTAATTGCCTCCCTTTTTTGAACGCTTTAAGAGATTGTAGCAAGATGTCAATATTTCTATGTCTGTTGGTCATTTCCGTGCCATGCAAATCTAAAACTCAACCACAGAAATTGAATAGATATATGTTATTTGAAAGTTCAAATGCTAAAATTCCATACATTATCAGGTTTTTTTTTTTTTTTTTTTTTTTCAAACCGAACATAAAAAAAAAAAAAAAAGGCTATACCGAAACCTCTAAACCTTATAACAAAAAAAAAAATAATAATGAGAATCTTATTGTCTCAAATTAAGTATACAAAAAACAACTCATATCATCACTGTTGGGCGCATTGCACCCTTTGAGCACCACCATGCATATCTCGTTCTTCTTCATATGACTCCTATGTGGCTAGTTGCTTCCATGTTCCTCTAATGAGGTGGAGGTTGGCCTCCTAGTAAGAACAACGAATATAACCTTGCAGCGAGGTTATGGCCTGGAATATTATTGGATGATTGTTTCTTTTGGTTGTTTTGAGTTTGTTAGGGGGATGGTGAGATGTAATGGGTAAAATGTGAGATTTTGAACTGTTTTTATAGAGAAAATTGAGGAAGATGAGAGGGCTTTTGTAAATTCAAAATCAAATTAATTAATTAATTAGATTATATTAATCAATTAATATTATTGTGTTTTTATCTATTAATGTAGTGTCTTTTGAATTTTCAATAAAAAAAAATTAATAAAGTCTATTTAAAAGAAAATAAAAATGAGAAAGCTGTAAATAGGAAAGGTTTATTTATTTATTTTTTTTAATTTTTTTATGAGATTAAGAGAATTTAATTATTATCTCAATAATTATACGATTGTCTCTCGATTGACTCTTAATTTGTAATTTGTAATCTTTACATTTAATGAAAGAATCATGCAATTAGGTCATAGTGCATATTTATCTGGTTTTGTTGATATTTATCTGGTTTTGTTGATATAGATTGAAATTAATGTATTTAAATTCAAAGGTTTATATAAAGAGTGGTGCCATTGGCACATCCCCTACCAATCTATATATGCCCCACTTTTTAAAATTTTGACTTAATTAAATAAAATTAAATGTTTTTATTAATTGTTTTGATTTATTTCTAAAACTACCCAATTTACTTATTTTTCAAACTTAATACACCTCATCTCTGATCTCTGTATACATCTTTCTCTCACCTCCATTGAATGATTTATTTTTTTTCCTTCTTATTATTTTATTTTATTTTGAGTTTTTTTTTCTTCTTATTTCATCGTGGAAAAGGAAAAAAAAAATAACAGGGTTGCTTCAACACAACGATAACGATAGTTTAATATCATTCTAAAGAACGATTTTTCCATATGCTTAATATCTTTCAAAGAAGGTCTAAAAGAACATGTTTTTTTTTTTTTTTTTTTGAAAAGGAATGTGGGGTTTTAATAGATTTACTTTGTAGAAGATTTTTTTTCATTAAATTGTATGTCCCTTTAAGTAATTTTGATAAAGGAAAAAAAAATACTATATAATTAAAAAACGGAGGCATAAATAGACAGGTAGGGGGTGTGCCAATAGAACCACTCTATATAAATTATATAGATATAGATAATTAATAAAAAAATTAATTATAAAGCCACCGAAAAACGATGCATGTCAATTTGAGATTCCATTTTACTATATTATATATATATATATGTATATATATATATATATATAGAGTAATTTTCCAATGAGGACTTTTTACAATCCACACTTTAAGCATCTTTGATGAAATTGCATGGAATATATTGAATCTTAATTTAAATTTTAGTATGGATGGTGAAAACATTGAAATACATTTATGGGAAAAAAATTTAAATTTTTTTTTTTTTTAAATTCAGGTGCAAGAACTAATTTTTTTCCGATTTTTTTTTTTTAAAAGATAAAACATTTAAAAATAGAGAAATATAAGAAAAATAGCTCTTAAATCTAAAAAATTTCTAAACTTATTCCAAATGTGTATTTTAATTTTCTTGGGATACATACAAAAAATCAAATCAAGACTCAATATATTCAATGCAATTTCATCAAAAGTGCTTAAAGTGTGCATCATTTCCAATTTTTTTTTTAAAGATAAAACATTTAAAAATAGGGAAATATAAGAAAAATAGCTCTCAAATCCAAAAAAATTTCAAATTTTTACCAAATGTGTATTTTAATTTTCTTGGGATGCATAAAAAAAATCAAATCAAGATTCAATATATTTCATGCAATTTCATTAAAGGTACTTAAAGTGTGCATCGTAAAAGTCCTAATTGGAAAATTACTATATATATATATTTGATATTGTCATGTGTCATAACCACATCAAAAGTAGAGAAAAAGGTTTAGTAAATAGCATCAAAAGTAGAAAAAAAAAAAAATATATATATATATATATGATATATATGATATATTTAAAAAAAATTAAAAAATTAAAAAAATTAATAACATTTAGTATTACCACGTGTCGTAACCACATCAAAAGTAGATAAAAATTTAATGATAAAGTCACCACATGACGACACGTGTCAATGTGAAGTTTCATTTTACTATTAAACTAGATTGCATCCCACACGATATGTGGGAACTATAAAAATGTAACGCAATTATAATTTAATGATTTAACTTATTGGTCTAAAATATTGGATTCATTGGTGATAAAAAACAATCCTGAGGTATTTCTCTAAATTTATTTCTTTGACATCGATCTCTAACAAAAATTAATCTATGGTCATGCCAAGCTTTTCTCATGTGGTATGTTGAAACTTTATGATAATATATTATTCATCAAGCATTAAAGGAAAAATATGTGATCTAATAATAGTAATAATTCTCATTAAATCTAGAAAATTAAATATTAATTGAAAATAAAAAATGAAGAGTTGAAGAATATAAAATTAAAGGGTTGAATATAATTTTTTGTAAGAAAAAAACTAATTAATGGTTAAACCTTCTCATAATGACATGCGGCATGTTAAGACTCCAAAATAAGATAAAATAATTAATAGTATAGAAATATCAAGAATCAATTCCATTGGTGGGGTCAGTATTTTTTGTACTGCCTAGTTAGTATCAAAGTATTGTTCACAAAATATTATATATATATATATATATATATATATTATATAGTTAAATAATTAACAATATTTTAAAAAAAATTAATTAATAAGAATTTATAGCTTGTTGGTAAAAAATTATTATGGCTTGTCTTTTAATTTTACCAAGTAACGGAATACTTTAATAAAATATTACATAGTATTTAAAAATCAATTTATTCACTATCCTATTAATTATGAGATTGCCTTTTCATTACCTATAGATATTTGATTTATAAAAAAAGATTATATTATTAAAATTATTACACTTAATAACTACTTAATACCTTTGATAAATAAATAAAAATAAATAAATAATTTATGGCGTGTTTTTAAACTTACAAAATAATGTAATACTTCAAAAAAAAAAAAAATAATACTTAATGATTAAAAATCAACTATGATATTGATTTAGAGAATTTATTTACTATTGATATCTTGATTATCTATTGATATGTGATTTATATCATTTAATAGCAATTCAAATTGCATAATAATTGACCCATTCCTATTGAGTATCCTTTGATTAAAAAAAATAAAAAAATTAAACTTACCAAATAATATAATACTTCAAAAAATAATAATAATACTTAATGATTATAAATCAATTATGATATTGGTTTAGAGAATTTATTCACTATTCCATTAATTACGGGATTGCCTCTTGATTATCTATTGATATATGATTTATAACATTTAATAGCAATCCAAATTGCATATGAATTGACCCATTTCTGTTGAGTATCATTTCTGTTAAATTATATGTTGTTGTACCCATTCTACTCATTCACAACCCGTTTTTTGCTTTTTATTTTTATTTTTATTTTTTTATTGATGAGTGATGCTTCTTGCTTTTAACTACAAAACTAAACATATTCACAAATTACATACATCATTGCATAGAAATTTCATATATGTTTTATTTGTCCAATTTAGATACCTACTTTTCAAGATGCTCGATTGTTTTTCCATTAATGCTTGATGACTAATTTATTGTCACAAATTAATTTTATAGGTCCGGGTAATTTGATCACTAATTAGTGTTTTATGTTCAGTTGGTTTTCTAGATTTAATGAGAATTTATTATATTGATCATCATATTTTTAAGTCCTTAACAAAAATAATAGTTTCATATCCAACTCAAAAGATACAACAAAAAGAAAATGAAAAACACATATGAAAGAAGCAACAAAAGTTACATTACCAAATTCAATTAATCAACTATTTTTTGTCATGTAATGACTAATAATGATATATACAACTTCAGTAACATTTCATATATAAAGACTCAAACCATTGAACATAGACAAATAAAGTTAAAAAAGATAATATATAAATACAGTACAGACTATTTCATATATATAAATAGAAAATACTATCTTCTATATTCTTTCAATTTTCCTTCAAATTCATAGAAATCAAACAGATTAGGAAACATAAATCAGAATAGGAAAAACATAAAAAATAAATAATAAATTTCACAACATGTAAAAAAAAAAAAAAAAAGAATAACAAATGTATACAATAAAAATGGGGAGACCAGACATGATTTGGAGGCAATCAAAGCCTATCATTCATAATTCTAGCATTAATAATTCTAGTTTGCTAGGCTTTGTTTTGCTTATCGATATATAAATATATATATATGCTGCAAAATGTAGAAGTTCCCCGTTTTGATTTACCTGTGATCGTGTTCTTTGAGTAGTGGGGACGACCTTGTACATCTCATTTTTTCTATGATTTCTAAGCAACCAAAAAAGACCTCATATTAATAGAATTAATGGAATTCAAAATAACAATCAAATTATTGGCAAATTGACAGATAATTCTATAGTCTTTTCGAAATTAAAAATAATAACTTCAAACTCAATAACACTTAAGTATAAAGAAAACACTATAAAATTAGCAGGTGAATATAAAGTAGGAAGGAGAGGAGATTTCTAACTTGTTCAAAGACTAATAATCTCGTCCATGTCGAAAACGATGTCTTGCATGGTGCACCATCCTGGATACGGATGCCAAGCTATAGATGAAATATAAGGGTTTTCGAGTGATGAAGATAAATGATTTGGAGAAAAGTGCGGAGGTCATGAAAGATAAGAAATTGATTTAGATTTGATTTGAGTGGACTAAGTACATTGTAATAAAATGAAGAGTTGTTAATTAATATTCTTCACCATAGAATTTAAATTTATAGAAGATGGATTGGAAAGTGAAGAGTTGGGTAATAAATGTTGGAAAATAAAAAGGTTAAAAAGGGGAGAGGAATGTAGTAAGGGATAGAGGTAATTAAGGAAGTTGAAAGAATAAGAATTTATGATTGTTTTTTAAACTTACCAAATACTATAATATATATAACTAATTAATAATTAAAAATTAATTATGAGAACGGTTAATAGAATCTATTAATTATCCCATTAATAGATTCTATAGAGAGAGATAGTAAATAAACCGATTTGGAAAAATAAGAATTTATAATTGTCTTTTAAACTTACCAAATACTATAATATATATAACTAATTAATAATGAAAAATTAATTATGTGAATGGTTAATAGAATCTATTAGAATTTTTTATTGTTTTTTAAACTTACCAAATATTATACTTTATATAACTAATTAATAATTAATAATTAATTATGGGAATGGTTAATAGAATCTATTAATCATCTCATTAATTACATGATTGTAGAGAGAGAGAATAAAAGATTATTAGATAGATGATGAACTGTCATTAATGCTCACAAAGACACGTGTTAAGGTAAGGTTTCATTTTACTATATTATATAGATATATAATATAATAATATATGATATATTAAAAAATTAAAAAAATAAAAATAAATTAATTAATTAATAACATTTTTAATTGCCAAGTGTCGTAAAGTAGATAAAAATTTAATAATAAAATCACCACATGATAACACGTGTCAATGTGAGGTTTCATTTTACTATTATACTTTTACTATTATACTAGTATGTAGCCCGCACGATGTGCTGATATGGTAAAACATAACGTAATCATTATCAAATTTATATTTTAAAAATTTTTCGTTTGTATTTTCTATTTTTACTTTCGTGTGTAATTTTACGAATGGAATTAACATATATTAGAAAGAAAAAAGATACAAAAAAATCATTCGACTATAAATTTCTGCAATTACATTTGAAATATACAAAATAAAGCTTTCAACCACAAATTTAATAATTTTTTGAAAATTCTAATTCAAATAATTCTAAATCATTGTTTTATACTCTCTAAGTTGATGTTCTAATTCAGTCCATGGTCTCTGACAAAATCAAACTGCAAAGAAAATCAAGTTAAACAAATCTATCACAACTTAATAATAATAATAATAATAATTATTAAAAAAAATAAGAGATGTATATATTAAGAGTGTAAAACCTATCTTATTTATATAAATACCTAAATAGCGGTAGATAGAGCTCTGAACATGATTAAATCCTTATGCGCAATAACGTAAGATCACGGCTTAATCTTAGAGACTAACCGACCAATCACCTATGCCGTACCTGTTGAATACAAACATAAACACTATAATTTTAACTAAAATTGAAGAAAAAATATATTTATATATAAATTAAAAAATAGCAAGGTGATTCTGCGATGAGCAATAACTAAAACCATTCTTTGATTGCTCTAATATGATTCAATACAAAACAATTATGAGAAAGTACACAGAGATATGTGTGACAATGTCTTGCAATTTGTATGACATAAACTATACACAAATATATAAAATAAAATAAAATAAAATAAAAACTCGAATGCCCAAATCAAATCACATGTTCACTTATACTTAGAACCTACAATTGAGATCCATTAATCCTAAATATGATATAACACATCAAAATACAAGTTAAGAAAAAAAATGCAATCGAAAAACGTGAAATTGTAAATGATGAACCTAAATGGATTTGGTGGGTTGTGTGGATTTGGACAGGTGGTGACTGGAAGAGGAGAAACCCTTTGAGATGATGAATAAACATTGGAGTCAGAGCGTCTGGATTGAGTGATAAACAAACAAAAAAAAATAAACATAACAATAGAGAAAGAGAATTTTTGACCTTTTATTTTGGGTAGATATTAGAAGCTTTTTAAACCCAACTAAAATTATATAAAAGGTATAAAAATAAGATAATTGAATAGGAAATATTTTATTTTTTAACAAATTGAATATGAAAGGTTAACTTGTAATTTTTTACCTTTAATTAATTAATGGGATAATGAATAAAAATAAATAGTCAATTCCATAGCAAATGAGATAATAAATAATTTTTTTAATGAACCAAAATAAAATAGAATAACTTAACAAATATTATAATTTATATATTATATAGATAACTAATTAACAATATATATATTTTAAAATATTAAGACTAATTAACGATACTTAAAAAAAACTAATCAATACGAATTTATGATTTATTGGAAAAAAAGATTTATGGCTTGTCTTTTTTCTTTTTTTTTTTTTGAAGAGAAAAATGAAATATATTTATGGCATGTCTTTTAAACTTACCAAATAATATAATACTATACAAACATTACTTAATAATTAAAAATCAATTATGAGATTGGTTAAGAAAATTTATTTACTATCTCATTAACTACGTGATTGACTCTTGATTATCTATAGATGTTTTATTTAGAAAAAAAAAATTATATTATTAAAAATTATTAAAATTAATGACTTACCAAATATTCTAATATAAATTATATAGATAACTAACTAACACTTCTTTTTTTTTTTTTTTTGTTGAAATATTACAACTAATTAACAATACTTAAAAATAAACTAATTAATATGAATTTATGGCTTGTTGTCAAAAAAAATATTTATATATATATATATATATATATAAATATATATATATGACTTGTCTTTTAAACTTACCAAATAATTTAAATTGTATTAGATTTGTATGATTTAAATGAATGGATTACAGTGATACCAGGTCAATTTATGCACCAGATTTGGGCACCAAATTTAGTTAATAATTTAAAAAAAAATCAATACTTAATACTTAAAAATCAATTATGAGATTGATAAGAGAATTTATTCCATTAATTAGGCTCTTGATTACCGATAGATTTTTTATTTAGTAAAAAAAATTATATTATTAAAAATTATTAAAATTAATAACTTACCAAATATTATAATATATATTGTATAGATAACTAATTAACAATACATTTAAAAAAAATATTACAAGTAATTAACAATACTTAAAAAAATAATAATAATTAATACAAATTTATGGCTTGGTGGGAAAAAAATATTACGGCTTGTCTTTCAAACTTACCAAATAATGTAATACTTTAAAAGAAAAAAATTAATAATTAAAAATCAATTAAGAGATTAGTTAAGAAAATTTATTCATTATCTTATTAATTACATGATTGACTTTTGATTACCTATAAATTTTTTATTTAGGAAAACAATTATATTATAAAAAATTATTACAATTAATAATGTACCAAATATTATAATATATATTGTATAGATAACTAATTAACAATACTTTTTTTTTTGAAATATTACAACTAATTAAAAATGCTTGAAAAAAACTAATTAATAAACATTTATGGCTTGTTGGAAAAAAAATTATGAATTGTCTTTTAAACTTAGCAAATAGTGTAATACTTAAAATAAAAAAAAAAAAATCATACTTAATAATTAAAAATCAATTATGAGATTGGTTAGGAGAGTTTGGTCACTATCCTATTAATTACGTGATTGACTCTTGATTGCCTATAGAATTTTTATTTAGAAAAAAAATAAATCATTAAAAATTATTACAAATAATAACTTACCAAATATTATAATATTTATTGTATAGATAACTAATTACGAGTACATTTGTGTTTTGAAATATTAAAACTAATTAACAATACTTAAAAAAAGATAATAATAATTAATACAAATTAATGATTTGTTGGAAAAAACAATTACGGCTTGTTTTTTAAACTTACCAAATAATATAATACTTTAAAAAATAAATACTTAATAATTAAAAATCAATTATGAGATTGATTAAAAAAAATTATTAACTATCCCATTAATTATGTGATTGCCTCTTGATTACCCATAGATTTTCGATTTTGGAAAAAAAAATATATTATGAAAAATTATTACAATTAATAACTAATTAATAGCTTTGGCCAGAAAAAAAAAAAAAAAATTACTGGTTGTCTTTTAAACTTCCCAAATAAGGTAAAACTTCTTATTCACTGTCCCATTGATTACGGGATTGCATTTTGATTACCTATTGATAAGTTATTTACGAATTTTTTTTTTAGCAAAATATGACTTGTCTTTTAACTTACCAAATAATTTAACATTTCACACTTATTTTCTTAAAACATTCCATTTTTTTTAATAAACTAATTTCTAGATTTTTTTTTCATGCGTTTGTCTCTTAGATGATTCAATAAAAAAATATAAAGGTGAAGACTTTTATGGAGAGACAAATAGTAGTGGAGATATTTGTTTTATTATCTTTAAAAAAAATTATTTATTACCATTTATAAAAAGAAAAAAAAAATTATGAGTGAATTTTATATATTTAGAAAAAGAATCTATTAAACTGAATGTAATAATTAATGTTCTAATTTAGTACCATTAATATTTGAATAAAAATTATTATTTTAATTTTTTGTTTTGGTATGATTAATAGATTACCATTGATATGTTTTTAAAATTTACCATTAATTCCATAAAAAAAATGATTACCATTAATTTGGTATTGCAATTGATATTGTTTTGAAAAATATTTATTTATTTATTATCATTTATAAGAATAATTAAAATTCAAAAACATTTATTTTTGGTAATAATCATAGTGTATTTAATGCATACTTAATATATTCTAAAAAACCAAAAAGAAAAGAAAAGAAAAAGGATAAAATAATAGTAAGAAAAAAAAAAAAAAACCAGTACAAAAAAATCGATGTAAATTTACATTAAAAACAAATTCGGGTATTGGATACCCAAAAACCTGGGTGGATATGATGTTTTAAAGAGACAATAAAGACATACAGTGTTATACTTATAACCAAAAAATATAACACTAATATTTATTTGTAGTAGTAGTCTGTCTATCGATTTCTCAACAGGTCTCATTGATTTTCTACATTGGTGGTGATGAGCGGTATTAGGAAAACTACAGCAAGTATAATCCTAAATAACGGAAGTAATAATCTCTAAACAATTTCAATAAGATTCACTTACAATTAGAGATACAGAAAAAATATTCTAGTAACCAAAACACAGTTCTTTATATCCCAGATGTGCAAGAGAATAACAGAATATAGAATTTAAACCTAAGAACATTCAAATCTAGACATATATTCACATATCTAAGTTACTCATGCATCAGAGATAAAACAACAGTGAAGATATCACATATACATGCAAGATCTAAAAGATAAAGCAGTATAGTAAGCAAGCAGAAAAGTAAATGACATAAGATTTATGGTGGTTCGGCTAAGAATAGGCCTACATCCACTTTGAGCCACTTAGAAGAGACTCTATCACTATATGGTGTCTTTACAGCCTTGAACTAAACAGATTTATACAAGATCTACCCTCAAAAAGAGCTCAGAAGCCATATTACAGAAAACCCTTCAATCTATCAAACCCTAACCTCTCAACTCACTTCTGATAACAACCCAGAAATACACAAAAGTAGTATCAGAAGAATCATAGAACACATGACTCTCTTTTCTTCTTCTAACTCTCTCGCAAATGCCAAGTAGAGAACTCAGATATTCAAGATGAATACCAAGAACACGAAGAACACATGAGAGAAAACAGATTCTACAAAAGAGAAAAGAAAACCCTAAAGCGAATAAAATGATTTCTCTCTCTTCATCTCTTCGTTTATATAGCCTCCAAGAGATAAGGTACACATCAACCAAGTTCAGCCAATCACAGCATGCTAGCTTAAACAACAATCCTGACTTAGCAACATAGGTGATCAGATAAGGTAAGTCACAACGCATCGTTTTGGTTTCAGTTGGGCTTCTCCTGACTTCAACTACGCTTATCATTGGGCTTGAGAAGTAGATGGGCTAACACAAAACTTTACAAGCGGGATGTTAGTCTTATCGAAGGGTTGAATAGTAAACAACATAGTGAACACCTTATTACAGATTCCAAAATACATTAAAACAATAATCAGTCAAAAATTACATTTACAATTGCTAAAGTGTTTCCTAAAAAAAATAATAAACAAAAAACTTCTAAAGTGTTTGAATCAAAAAGCATATAGAGATGCTTTGTTTTGATAAGAAAATGATACCTGAGAATGATGTTTGAGATAGGCCTTTGGCAATCATCACGAATTGAAAGAAAAAAAAAAAAGGAAACAAAAACTAAAAGATTAAAATTATTCAACCAAATTTTTTTTTTTTTTTAAATGTAGAAATTACTTTTACCGCCTAATGTCATCCAGTCCCCCATTGTTTGGGTGTTTTGAGTTTATCTGTGATTGAGAGTCAATGGAATGCACTGCAAAAAAAAATTGCCTATTGGGACTTTTATTCGTCCCAATAAACCTCTTGAGACGTTTTTTGGCTTATAGGGACAAAAAAAACCCACCCACCCACCAGCCAATTAAATCAAATTAATTGGCATCCTCACTCGGAATCCAACCCGCCCACACGTCCAACCAAACACACGCCCAACCACCTTACTGTTGCTTTAAATGTGATATTAAAATCATGTTATATATAAGCTCTACTTTTTAATTAAATTTTTATTGATTTTTTTTTCAATCAAAATTTTATTTGTAGATTGATTCCACTAATTTAAATTTTATTTTTATATGATAAACAAATTGATATTAAAAGAAGTTTATTATAACATTTAATTAAAAAACGTTTATTATAATATTCAATCGTTAATCGTACTCAGAATTGAAAAAGCTGAACAATGGAAGATTCAAAACCAAAAAAATTATCCAATGATTCGAAACCAAGATTCCCCCGAATGCATCTGCGTAGAGCCACTAAACTAATTATCCAATGATGTTCAACCTCCATTGGAGGTCTGTTAAACAGATCTCTATAAAGAAGATGAAAGAATAATAATAATAATAATAATAATAATAAAACTTCAAAGTAAGAGAATGTGTGTAAAGTAAGGCATTTTTGTCCGTTCACCATAATAGGTACCTTTTAAACTTAAGTTATTAAAGTGGTGTCTTTCTTACAAAACTATTTTAAAAAGATGACATTTTCCACCATTTCCACGTTTCGGTTTTCGATTCGGAACTAGCTGTTTCGATTTTGATTTCGGTTTCGGTTTCGGTTCCGGTTCTAATGGTTCAGTTCCTTTTTAAAAAAAATAATAGAAAACCTTTCAAGACTAATAGTTATTGATCCTTATGAAGAACTTATTAGGAAAATATAAAATTCATCTCGATAGAGAGCCACTTTAGACTAATAAAATGATCCATATTGCATCATTTTCTAATATATATGGTAATTTAATTATTAATCTATCTGTAAGGAAAAACTTAAAAAAAATCAAGAATTTTCAACAAAATTAATTAATTAGTTTTTTTTTTTTTTTTTTTTTTTTTGTCCGAATAGCCCTAAAATCGTTCCTATAGACCTATTGGAACGAAATATTGAATTCGTCCCAATAAGATGTCTATTGGGACGAACTAAATGTATCCCAATAGGCAGTCTATTGGGACGAATTCTATGTTTCGTCTCAATATGCAGTCTATTGGGACGAATTATATATTTCGTCTCAATAGACATCCTATTGAGATGAAAAAAGTTCGTCCATAAAGGTCTTACCACAATAGACATTCTATTGGGACGAACAAAATTCGTCTCTAAAAGTCTTACCACATTGGATAAAATTTGTCCAAATAGATATTCTATTGGGACAAAATCTATAGGGACGTTTTTTTTTCCGTCCCAATGGGATGTCTATTGGGACGAAATATAGAATTCGTCTCAATAGACTGTCTATTAGGACAAAATATAGAATTCGTCCCAATAGATTACCTATTGGGACGAAAAAAAAAACGTCCCTATAAGATTTTCGTCCCAATAGGCCATTTTTCTTGTAGTGATGGGATGGAAAAAAATTTGAGATTTTGGATGGTTTTTATAGAGAAAATTGAGGAAGAGGAGAGGGCTTTTGAGTAAAGATTATGATAGGCATATTATGATTATGTGGTTTAATTGACAAAACTTAAAGTCATTTAAAGGAGAATATGAAGGGGTTTGGCTTATTATTATTATTGATCATTATAACATTTAAATCAAAGCTTCATCATGGATAAATTAATAGCCAAACCAAGCCAAAACTAATCTATCAAATGAACGATAAGAATTGTAATTACGAAACTGATAACGAAATTAATGCAAGACTTAAAATATTGTAATTAAGGAGTATAAAGATTATATATAATAATAATATTAATAAACAAAACAACTAATTAATGGTCAAGTTAAAATAATAATAATAATAATAATAATTAATGGTTCAATTATAGGAGATTATATAGGCATAGAAATAGAAATGAATATATAGTATTTAAGTCCAAACTCCCTCACGATGACACATGTCAAGGTGAGGTTTTATTTTGCTATATTATATATATATATATATATATATATATAATATGATATATTAAAATAATTAAAAAAATAAAAATTAAAAAATTTAATAACATTTATGATTGTCACGTGTCGCAACCACATCAAAAGTAGAAAAAAATTCTGTTATATATATATATATATATATACGGTCCCGTTCTGATCAATACGCATTAATGTAACTACATTAGTACCAATACATATGGACCACTAATTATGAAGAAGCTTTGACAAGTATATACACTTTGAGTCAAAGTATCTAAATCTAATGATCCACATCCAACGTACTGATAAAGTTATATCAGTGCGTACTGACTTGAATATTTCTGTATATATATTTAAAAAAATTAAAAATTAAAAATTAAAAATTAAAAAATTAAATAACATTTATGATTGTCACATGTCGTAACCATATTAAAAGTAGAAAAAAGTCTATTATTATTATTATTATTATTATTATTATATATGATGTCATGCTTAAGCTTGTTAGATATCTTATCTTCTCATCTCAACTCGTAGGTCGTATGAGTCGTATCCACTCTCGTGTGTGATCATCGGTAAATAAATAGTGATTTTTTCAGTTCGCCCATGATAAAATGTTAGTCCAATTGACACGTACATGCCATGTTTGCATACGAAAGTGGAATAACAGTTGTCGATAAGTGACAACTTTTGCCGAAGTTGGTTTGTTTTGTGGTTTGTATCGCAGCAGCGCTGGATTACAAATCTAAAATTAATGATGAGATTAAAGATGCAGATTTAGGGAATGAGAATGGATATAGGTCTCCCTATCCCTATCCCCATCCTCATCCCCATCCTCATCCCCACTTACCACACTCTTTTTCACTCCCCCCTCCCCCTCATTTCTCTATTTGGAAAAAATAGGGATGGAGAATTTTGGAGGGATCTATATCCATCAATATCCCCAATTTTCTACTTTTTCCGTTTTTTTCCATTTTTTCGTTTTTCCCGTTTTCCCATTTTTCCATTTAGCTAAAATTTACAAATTAAACTAAAAAACAAACATTCCATTACAAATAAAAAATAAAATCCATAAGTGTATTTTATATAAAATGTGTATATACTTAGGGAGTTATGGTTTTCAAAGAATAATATATATATATATATATATATATATATATTATATTTATATATGTTTAGGGGAAATGGGGATGAGAGACCTCCTCCCATCCCTATCCTCGTTTTAATATAATTGTGAGGAAAATGGAGAAATGAGAATGGTGAGGGGTCCCCCATCCCCATCCCTATTTCAATTTAGGGATGATTGAAATGGGGACGCAGGGAATTTGGATCTCGGGAAAAAATGTGCATCTCTAGATGAGACCAAAAGAAATATAGTGGGCCACTATTATGATATACTGATATATACTTTTGTTTTGTAGCAACTAGCAAGCAACATTTGGTGTGGAGCTACGGTTCATATATACTTAGGATCAAGATCCTCTGCTATGCTGATAATTTGATATTTGTCCTAATCTAGAATACTTGAGAATATGACTTTGTATTTAAATGAAATAAAAGAAATAAATGACAGTCATTGATTACATATGTTAACAGATTTATTTAGGACATGACAAAAATCAATTTAGTAGAGAATCCAAATTCATATACTTATGTCTTGTAATCGGACACGGATCTTGTGATGAGCTTCTTCTCTGTTGAACTGTGATGAACTCAACTCTTAAGTATATGATGCCATGTGTATTGGATGGTATTATCGGTTTTAGTTTTTAAAATTTTTTTTTTTAATCTCTTCATTTGTAAACTCCATCGATTTAAAAGCCTAAATAAACTATTAATAATGCTAAACATCCCACCTAAAATCTCACATTTTTTATCCCACTACATGTGGCATGTGAGGTGTCAAATTGTGAGTGGATACACATTAATGATGATTTATCTCATCTACCCCTTGTATCTACTCATCATTTAACATCTTACATGTTACATGTAGTGGGATGAAAAAGATGGGATTTTAGGTGGGTTGTGTAGCATTACCGATAATCTATACTTCTCTTCGAACTCCAATTTTTTTTTTTTTTTCCTTGCAACTGTTATCACCATTTTCTTTTAACCAAATTTAATCTGCCTGGTTTTGACCCACTCGGTCTCTTCTCATCACCTAAAGACAGAGATCCTCTAGCAAGTGAGAACAATATTTCACCAAATGCAAAACCCAACCGCAATGGGTGCCAAATCCAAAAAATTATATTTCCTTACCAGCATTTATGTTTCGTCTCACCACCATTTTTGTTTCTTTAACCTCAAAATTCATTTTCCCAATCACTCCGAAAACATCATCTCATCAAAAAATCACCACTACAATTTTGTCATTCTAATCTTGAATCCAATATTCACGTGCTTTAAGTGACATAAAATTGAGATCTGGTACAGTAACAAAGAAAAATAAAATGCTCTCTAATTAGCGAAATCAAAATGATTTGTCGGTAGGAATTGTTTTTTTCCTTGTCGGTGGAAGAAGCAAAAGGAGACTGAAGTGACGTTTGAAGAGAAGTAAAATTTATTAAGGCCATTCAATCGATGCAATTTATTATTGAAGAGAAAAAAAAAAATTAAAAATTTATTAAGACCATCCATTATACATGGAGTTCAGAACAGTTAAGCAGAGACAGAACTCAACAGAGGATTTTTATCATACTAAAACTAATCAAGGCCGTCCATTACACATGGCATTAGATCCTTAAGGCGTCATTTAGCGCTATGAATAAGCTCCAAATTGGACTATTTTAATCTCTCTCCTACGTTTGATGGCACACTTTACTTTGGAGTTTGGGATTTCCCA
Source organism: Acer negundo (assembly GCA_035582765.1). Taxonomy (NCBI): domain Eukaryota; kingdom Viridiplantae; phylum Streptophyta; class Magnoliopsida; order Sapindales; family Sapindaceae; genus Acer; species Acer negundo. Next base: position 34,768,879 of record CM069235.1, on the reverse strand, counting down.
ACCACAAAAATAATACTACAAGGGTATGTATATAATAAACATGCACCATCCCCCACATTTAGTTGTCCTTATAAAATAATATAATGTAAAGAATAATGCTTCTCTTAATTATTGATGGACTGAATTTACATGTATATATAATACACAGATTGTGTAAGATAATTACAATAGGTGAGTGGCAAGTCTTCAAGTGTGTGTTGGAGTAGGATTTGTATGTGAGTGAGCGGCAAGCTTCAAGTATGTGTTGGAGTAGGATTTGTATGAGTCTTCCAATCAGAGGTAGAGTTGGATTGAATATCAATATCCTTAATACGCCCCCGCAAGATGGTGGGTATTTCAAAGACACCAATCTTGGACCGTAAGAGTGCAAACCTTGTCCAGAAAAGTGGTTTGGTGAGTGAGTCAGCTAGTTGGTCCGCAGATGCCACATGAGACACCTAAATTTGTCCCCGTTGAATTCTGTCACGAACAAAGTGGAAATCAATTTCTATATGCTTCATTTGGGAGTGAAAAACTGGATTGGAGCAGAGGTAGGTGACACCAATATTGTCACAAAAGATTGTAGGTGGAAATGGTGATGGAATGAGCAGCTCGTGCAAAAGGGAGGACAACCATAAGACTTCACACGCAGTAAGAGCTACAACTCTGTATTCCGCCTCAGTGGATGAGTGGGTGACAGATATTTGTTTGCGAGAGCACCATGAGATAGCATTAGACCCAAGGAAGATGACATAGGCGCTAGTTAAAGTACGATCATCCAGATTACCTGCCCAATCTGCGTCAGAGAACGCATGCATGGTGATTGGCGAGTCACGGCACAGAAGGAGGCCATGGCTGATCGTTCCTTTTAGATACCGGAGAAGACGCTTGGCGAGAGACTAGCATTCGGTTGTGGGTCGATGCATGAATTGAGCCAATTTGTTGACATCAAATGCAATGTCAGGGCGAGTGAAAGATAGATACTGAAGAGCTCCAATTACCTGACGGTATGCAGTGGCATCTGTGAGAGAAGTGCCATAAATTAGTGTGAGTTTATGATCGGTGGGGAGATGAGTAGCCATCGGTTTTGAGTCAGTCATCTCGGTGCGAGTGAGGAGACTAGTCACGTACTTATGTTGAGAGAGAAACAGACCAGCCGGGGATGGAATCACTTCAACTCTAAGAAAGTATGATAGGGCTCCAAGATCTTTAATAGAGAAGTGTCGAGCAAGTGTTGCAACAAATGTGTCAATGTGTGCACCATCATTACTAGTGACTATGATATCATCAACATATACTGACAAAAAAATCACACATTCGTTAGCATTGAAGATGAACAGGGAAGTGTCAGAGTGAGAGTTAACTAACCCATTTTGGATGAGGAATTTCTGAAGTTCATTGTACCATGCCCAAAGTGCTTGCTTGAGACCATATATGACTTTCTTAAGACGACAAACATGAAGTGGAAGTGCGGGATCCGCAAATCTAGGTGGTTAGGCCATGAATACGTTCTCATCTAAGTGACCCTGAAGGAATGCATTGTTCATATCCAATTGGCGAAGAGACTACCCTCTTGAAACTGCAATGCTCAAGAGAACTCGGATAGTGGTTGTTTTGACCACGGGACTGAAGGTGTCAGTGTAGTCCACTACAGGCCGCCGGTGAAACCCTTTGGCTACCAAACAAGCCTTATACTTGGAAATAGAGTCATCCAAAGACCTTTTAATGCGAAATACCTATTTACATCCCATTGTGTTGTATGGCGGGTGTGAGGGAACCAAGTCTGATGTTTCATTCCGAATAAGAGCATTAAATTCTTCAGACATGGTGCGTTTCCATTCTGAAAGTTTAACAGCTTGAGACACACAAGAGGGCTCAGTTTGAGTGGGTGAGAGAACACTTGTGAGAGAGAGTTTCATGAGAGGCTTGTGTATATTATTCGTAGACCTTGTTACCATAGGATGGGTGGCGGTGATTGCAGGAGGAGGAATTGTTGGTTCGGTTTTAGGTTCAACGAAGGGGACAGCTGGTGGGTTATCGGATGTAACATTGGTGGCTGCAGGTGCACTATTTGGAGTGGTAGAGATGACTCGGCTGAAACCAGGTGAAGCAGTAGGTTCACGTCATGCTGCAGTAGCTATTTCAATAGCGAAAAATGGCGCAGTGACAGGTGGCAGCTGTAAAGGAGAATGAGGCGCAGCTTGTGCTCGGGAATCTGGAAGAGAGTTCTAACGAGGCATGTCATGCATGAGAGCAATCACTGTGGGAGATGGAAGGGATAACCAGAGATCACAAGTATTTGGATTAGACCTAAGAAGACTCTTTTGTAGTGTAAGGTATGGGAAAACTGACTCAATAAAGTTAACATGACACGACACGAACACACGATCGGTCTCAAGGTCTAGGTAATGGTACACGCTTTGTGTGAGCGAGTATCCTATGAATATGCATGGTTTCAACCTAGACTCTAGTTTATGAGTATTATATGGCTTAATCCAAGGATAACACAAACACCTAAAGACACGAAGCTTTTCATATGAGGGACGCACACTAAATATTTTATCAAAAAGGCGATATCATGTTTAGCAAGGGTATGAGCATCCTATTAATTAGATATACAACAGTCGTGAATGCATAGGACCAAAATGTAAGTGGTACTGATGCATGGGTGAGAAGTGATAAACATGTCTCTACTGTGTGTCTGTGGCGCCGCATAGAAACACCATTGTGCTCCAGCGTGTAAGGTGGAATAGTGAAGTGAGAGATGCCATGATTTGCATTAGTATGCCTTAGTGCAATGTATTCTCCACCATTATCACTATACAGCGAAATAATGGGGCTTTTAAAATACATTTCAACCAATGATTTAAAGCAAATAAACACCGGATGAACATCAGATTTATTCTTTAAAGGATACATCCGCATATATTTGGTAAAGTGGTCAACAAATAGCACATAGTACTTGTAGCCATCTCTAGAGATAATTGAAGAGCTCCAAACATCTAAAAAGATGACTTCAAGTGGTTTGGAACTGAGAAAAGATAATGATGAAAAAGGTAATTTATGAGTCTTATTAATGAGACATGCACTACATGGATTGTTAGGTTTATTTGACGACATGACAGACAAAGCTTGGGAAGACATTAACTTAGAGATAATTCTTGATAACGGATGGCCGAGGTGGTGATGCCAGTCAAGAATTGTGGCTTTGACACTATAGAAGGCAATTATGGGTGGTGTTTCCGACCGAGTATGAGATGGCCATTCGTAGACTCAATTCCTAGTTTGTCCTTGCATGAGCCGCGCCCCCGTATGGAGATCCTTCACAACAAAAGAAAAAAGTAAAAATTCAACAGTCACTTGATTAGAGACATAAAAGTTGAGGTCATAATCAAATTTTGAGTCATGTTTGGCACACATAAAACATCAGTTAGTAAAAAAGATGAGGATTTAGAGGGTAATTGCAGAGATCCTCTGTGTATGATTTTCAAACCTAAGTCATCGCCAATCATGATATCATCTGAACCATTATACGAAGAATGCATAGAGAGATTTTGGAGGTTCGCGGTGACATGGTGAGATGCGTCGGTTTCGAGTAGCCAATCAGGGGTAGAAGTCACCAGTGTAGCGAAGTGAGTGCTCGGCTATAACTGCCATTGTTTTGGCAGCTGCTGCTGGAGCGGTGGCTGTAGCTGGTGCTGCTGCCACTATTTCGACAGTTGCTGCTGGTGCGGCTGGACTGGTGTGAAGCTATATGTGGGGCATCTTTTGGCGGTGTGTCCTTGATCTCCACAAAGTTGACAGAAGCCCCGATAAGGTCGTTGCCCGTTTGGTGAAATTTCTAGAGCTTGTGGAGGACGGGTCAGCTAACCTTTTTGGATTTGAATTTCTATTGTTGTTGTTGTTCTGGCGGTTGTAGGTAGATTGGTGACCACCTGGGTAGGGTTTGGCAGCATAATTTGCAGTGATGGGAAGTTTCTGATTTCTTGAAAGTTCTTGTTTCAGAACGGCCTCCGAATTGATAAGTTTTTCATAGAGTTCTTCAAACGTAATTGGTGAGTCACGGGCACGAACCGCTGATGATACATCTCTGAATTCATCACCTAGGCCGTTTAGGATTTTTATTGTTAAGTCTTTTGAGTTCTTTGGTGCGTCTAGCATGGTCAGTTCATCTGCGATGCTCTTTGCATGTTGCATGTATTCAGTGATGGATTGAGTACCTTTTGAGATATTGGTGAGAACACCTTTTAGGTGCATGATGTGTCATCTGGAGGGTTTGACATAGGTGTTAGCAAGAGCGGTCCATGCATCATGAGCAGTTCTGGCGGAAGCGATAAATGGGATGATGGACGAGGATATGGATCCAAGTATTGCATTTAGCAACAATTGATCTTGTCTAACCTATATGTGATGTGTGGAATTTGGTGTGGTGGTATCGTCTAGTGTGATGGTTTTAGGAGGACACGGACGTTTTCCATCAACAAATCCCATAAGGTCAAAACCGATTAGAAAGGTGTGAAATTGAAGTTTTCAGGAGCGATAATTTGTCGCTGTGAGTTTCAGAGGTGTTTGAGCAGCTATGTTAATGGAGATAATGGTGTTTCCAGACGACATTACTTCATGTGCAAAAGAAGAGGATGAGATGACTGTTACTGCGGTTGAGGAAGAAGAAGTGGAAGTGGTCATTGTTGGATTGTTGGATTGTTGACTCTTTTGAGTTATTGATACTCTTATATCATGTAAAATATATAATGTAAAGAATAATGCTTCTTTTAATTATTGATTAACTGAATTTACATGTATATATAATACACAGGTCGTGTATCACGATCCTACTCCTAAGCTGATAACAATTAGCTAAATAATAATTACAATCCTAAAAGATAATTACAATAGGTGAGCGACAAGTCTTCAAGCGTGTGTTAGAGTAGGATTTGTATGTGAGTGAGCGGCAAGCTTCAAGTATGTGTTGGAGTAGGATTTGTATGAGTCTTCCAATCAGAGGCAGAGTTGGATTGAATATCAATATCCTTAATAGATTTGAGATTATTCTTAAAGTTGATATGACATCCATTAAATGCTACTTTTATACGTGTAACAACTTTCCTCTCTTCTCAAAATTAATTAAAACAATTAATTTATTTCTATTGTTTATATATTAATGGAACAATCGATAATAAAAAAGATAAATTAAAACTGTTTTAATTTATTTTATTACTAGATAAATTTATTTATAAAATAATATAAAACTATAATTTTAATAAAGTGAATTGAATTTATTTACCAATGAATTTTTATTTTTTATTATATAACTTAATCATTTTTTTTAGATAATCATTTTTATTAATATTTTATTTAATTTTTTATCTCTATTTGGAAAGATATTTTTATTAAATTAAAAATATTAATTCAATCAAGTCTCATGTTTCCCTAAACACAGTATATTATTAATTTAATCAAGTCTAATCCAGTCCAATCTCATATAATTCTGGACTCATCTCAATCAAATTTAATCTCATGAAATAGTCCAATCCAATCTTACACACCAAACGGGCCCTAAGAGTTCAACACAATTCAGCAAAGGAGCACAAAGGATCCTTGTCCTTTATATGGGTGATGAGCAAAGGAGAAAGAAAAACATGAAGTGGTTAAAAGTTTGAAACAAGAAAAATGGCAAGAAACGATGAAGCACTTCATGTAGTGATGTTCCCATATTTTGCTTTTGGTCACATAAATCCTTTTGTTCAACTTTCAAACAGACTTTGTGCTCATGGAGTCAGAGTATCATTCTTGTCCGCTCCTGGTAACATTTCACGGATCCAATCTACAATGAAGCTGACTCCAGAAGCCGAAATCGTCCCTCTCCCAATCCCAGAAATTGAAGGTCTCCCTCAAGGCTTTGACAGCACCGCTGACATGACACCTGCCATGGCTGAGATCCTGAAGCAAGCCATAGACCTGCTTCAACCCCAGACCAGTAGTCTGTTATCACAACTCAAACCCCATTTTGTCATTTTTGATTTTGCCCAGCATTGGGTCCCCAAGGTGGCCTCAGAACTTGGCATCAAGACACTTCGCTTCTCGATTTTTGCTACCATTTCAGATGCCTATGTGATGGTCCCTCCAAGGGAGAAGAGCAACACCATTGATGACCTGATGAGAGCTCCAAATGGGTTCCCATCAGACAATAATATTGCTCTCAAGGAGTTTGAGGCCCGAGACTTCTTGTACGTGTTCATGAGTTTCCATGGCAAGCCAAGTGTTTACGAGAGAGTCCTTGAGTGCCTCAACAGTTGCACTGCCATTGCCAACAGATCATGCATTGAAATGGAAGGTCCTTATGTGGATTTCATGAAGACCCGGTTTCAAAAACCTGTCCTTTTAACTGGTCCACTGGTCCCTGAACCTCCAGTCGGTGAGATTGGGCACAAATGGTCCAAGTGGTTGGGTGGGTTTCCAGCCAAGTCGGTGATCTTCTGCGCTTTTGGCAGTGAATCATTTCTGAGCGAAGAGCAGATAAAAGAACTGGCTCTTGGGTTGGAACTCACAGGTCTACCATTCTTTCTGGTCCTCAACTTTCCAAAAAACACAAATGCAGAGACAGAGCTAGCCAATGCTCTACCAGATGGGTTCATGGAAAGAATTGGAAACAAGGGAGTGGTGCACACAGGATGGGTACATCAGCATCTCATTTTGGCACATCAAAGTGTTGGATGCTGTGTCACCCATGTAGGATACAGTTCTCTCATAGAAGGTCTAGTAAATGATTGCCAGTTGGTTCTGTTGCCTATGAAAGGTGACCAGTTTGTTAACTCCAAGCTTGTAGCATGGGACATGAGAGCAGGAGTGGAGGTCAAGAGGAGAGAAGACAGTGGCTACTTTTCCAAGGAAGATGTAGTGGAGGCTGTCAACACAGTGATGGTGGAGGTTGAGAAGGAGCCTGGTGTGTCCATCAGAGCAAATCAAAACCGTTGGAGAGACTTTCTGCTCAATAAGGAGATTCAGAACAAGTATATTGCAGATTTGGTTCACGGACTCAAAGCCCTTGCCTAAATCATTTCTAGTGTTCTCATCATATCATCAGTCTCTCTTGTGCTTTCGTTTCACATAATCAAAATAAGTAGATTTTTCTTATCTACTAATAGTTAGACCCATTACGTCTGTCCTTCTCACCCTGACACCTACACCAGTACACCACCTTGGTGTACTGTTCATTGTTCTTGTCTTTTATTAAATGTGGTGGTGTTCGTTGTTCTTGTCTTTTATTAAAGTTTATCTCCTGATGTTTGTGTAGACAATAATTGTTTATTGTCTTTTATTATTATTATAAGTTTAAAAGACAAAAAATTACTCGATTTAAAAGTTTTGGACTCTTTTGGTAAGCGAGATAAGATAGGTTTATTTTCATAAGATTGGATCGGATGAAATAAGATTAAACTAATTTTAATGTTGGGATGTGTTTGGTGATGTATGAAATATTGAGATTGGATTAAAATAATACTGTCACTTATTTGGTTTGGTATGAGATTGGATAAAAAAAATAATTTTATCATATATTTAATGCAGTTTGAAATTGATTAATATAATAGTAGATTTTAAATTAATATTAAAGAAAATAACATTTTTCAATTAATATTTAATATTTAAAAATATTTTTAAATATTATAATAAGATATATTTAATAAATATAAAATTTTATAGTTAAATTAAAAATAAATAAAAGAAGAAGAATTTAAAAAAACAAAAAAAAAAACAAAAAAAAAACAAAAAAAAAAAACATAGGGCTACATAGTCCCACCTCATCTAGATAAAATGGTTACATATAATTGGTTTGGTTAAAATAATTATTTATATTAAATTTTGAAAAAAAAAATTAAAACATTTAAATTTTTTATTTAAAAATAATTTAAAAATTTTAAACAAATTAAAAAAATAATATTTATTTTTATTTGTTAATATTGAAAATTATTATTTTTAAAATGTTTAAAATAAAATATTTTATTAATTATTAAAATATATTTATATTTTAATTACATAAAAACTAAAATAAATTGAAAAGAAAAAACAAATAAATAAACCAAACTCCACCACGATCCACACTAATCAGAAAATCTGCACTAACCTCAATCTCAACTTCGAGGTCGCCCTTCCAAAGCCCCATTGATCAACGGTGTTGTTTGGTCACCTCCGGCTCCTGGTTGGATCAAAGTGAATATATATGGTTTGCTATAGGCTCTTTGGGGGTTGATGGTTGTTGTGGCATCTTTCAGAACTGTAGAGCCTTTGTGAAGGGTTGCTTTGCTATTCCTTTTGGTTATGTTTTTAGGTTTGAGGCCGAGCTTCTAGCCGCCTCGTTGGCCATTTATTTTGCTTGGAAGTATGGGTGACATTGGATCTGGCTTGAGAGCGACTCTTCTTATGTGATTCATCTTATTTCTTATCATTCTAAGATGGTTCTTTGGAGGGTTAGTTAGGCGTGGCAGCGCTGCATCTTCCAAATCTAGCAGATAAATTTCCAGGTTTTCCATATTTTTTCAGAGAGGGGAATCAAGTTGCAGATGCCCTTTCTAAGCTTGCTTTAGAGCTTCAGGCTGATTCTTGGTGGTTCTCAGCCTTACCATTCTGTTCTTATTTAGTTGGCAATGACTGTATGGCCCGAGACTCTTTTCGTTTTTCTTGATACTTTTTCTTTTCTTTTTGGTTTTTGTTTTTGGTTGTTTTCCCCATGGTTCTTTGTACTTTGTTACTTTTTGTCACCCTTTTCTTTTCTTTTATCTTTTATATATATGGATACTGCTTATGGTTTTTCAACATATGATCGTTTGTGATGTTTTTTCCCTTTAGGTCAGTCCAATTTTATTAAGAAAAATTTAGTTCCACCATTTGTGGTGGGACTAGTGGTGGCCACGGTTCGGTTTCGGTTAGGTTTCGGACACGTGGCCACCCAAAACCGAAACCGTAACCAGAAAACCGGTTTGGTACACGGTTTCTAACCAGCGGTTTTACGGTTTCACGGTTTCGGTTTAAAAACCGACGGTTTTGGGTTCGGTTTCGGTTCGGTTTCTGTTTTTCAAAAAAAATTTTAAAAAAATGCCACGTGTCAGCTTCTGATTAGTCGATTTTTTTTAAATTTTTTTTTATAAAAAAAACCTGCTGTTTAACCGCCGGTTTTTGGCGGTTTTTGGAAGTACCCAAACCGAAACCGTAACCGGTTCAACCGGTTTCCGACCGGTTTTGAAACCGCCGGTTCCTGTTTCGGTTTTGGGACGGTTTTTGGAAGTACGGTTTCGGTTAAACCGCGGGCAAAACCGTCGGTTTAACCGAAACCATGACCACCTCTAGGTGGGACTAATTAGTCCCACTCCTACCAATGTGGGATAAGTTGGTTGCATGAGATTAATTTAAAGGTGTTGATATTGTCATCCATAAATATGATTAGTACACCCATATATTATTAAAAATTTTAATTACAAAAATAGCCCTATATAAATTTACCAATAAAGACATTAATTTAATTACAAATAAACAATATACACCCATTAATCACACCTATCATATTTTCAACTATATCATATCTTCAACTAAAATTAACCTACCACCCCTCATTTTTTTTTAGAGTGAAAATAGTTTTAAAGCCAAAATAGTTTCTACAACATCAAAGGAAAATAAAAATCCGTAAATTCATGATAAACAAGAACATCAATTAGCAAACTTTTGCTTCTAAATAAAAAATCAATATTTTAGGAAAACTAAACATTAAGGACGGTTGAAATTCAATTCAACTTTTGGACCAATTTGTATTTCTTCATAGGCTTGAATAAAAACCACGGATGAACCCTTCAAATCCTAAAAACCTTGAAATTCCTTCTACAGAAATTTCGTTTCCAAATCTCCAAGACTTGAGTTGCAGCTTCATGGATCTGGAATGGACAATTCTTTGTACGATTTTGAAGAGTTCTCACAAACCTAGAAAACTTGATGGATTGAAGAACATCGTATTCGTCCGGAAAATTGTAGATCAACAAGTTCACATTCTTGAGAACTCTTGCCGCTGCTTCTTTGGCTCTGCCCAATCCTTCTCCCAATTTATCAGATAATTCAAATAGGGAATTGCCATTAGCGTCTCTCAAATCCGATATCTTCATCTTTCCAACAATCAATAGCCTTCTTCTTCTTCTTCTTCTTTTTAAAAAACTGTTCATGGTAGATTGATGTATTAACTGATTTTGCAATTGTTATAATCAAGCTCATTATTTTTATATCCTAATAAATAATATTAATGGGTTAAAACTTTGTATAACAAATGAATGCCTTAAGATGGAATAAATGCATATATATATATATATATAATTTCAATATGACAACATTATTTTTATTCCATTAATAAGAAGAAGACAAACTTAAACCACCCCCTCCCCCTCCCCCTCCCCCTCCCCCATATTATATAAAGAACTTGATTCACTCCGACTCTATGATTGATTTTTTTTTTTCTGTAAAATATTGTGTTTGACATTTTAACTAAGAAAAATATTTAAATCGAAAACCAATTGTGAATATTTTTTATATTAAATGAGTTGGGGGTTGGGGGTTGGGGGTTGGGAAGTTGAGAGAGAATGGATATTGAGGTGAAACTTGAGAGGTGAGAGGACGTGAGAGAGGGGAGAAAGAGAGTGGAAGTTGACATGAGAGTTGAGAGGCTGTTAACTGTTGAGTTTGATTTGTTGGGACTTTGGAATTGATGTAATATATTTTTTTTTCTCAAAAAAAATTGACCCGGCTAGCCCTTTGATACCATCTGTCCTTGGTTATCACCATACAAATCATAAGATGATGTAGTTAATGAAAAAATCACTAGACACATCATTTGAGTTGATTTTTGGACTAATTATTTTGGTTATCTAGTATTAGTGATTTTCTTTTTTATGAATAATGCTAAACATTCTACCTAAAATCTCAATTCATATGGTAAGTGTCAAATAGTGAGTGGATACATATTGTAAATAAGATAAATCGTCGATAGTGTATATCCACTCATAATTTGACACTTCAATTACTACATGAGTTGTGATGAAAAAGTTTGAATTTTGAATGGGATGTTTAGTATTACTGTTTTTTTATATATAATTTTGTAATTCCAAATTTCTAAGAACCAAAAGAATTATTAATTAGTGTGTGCAACATGGTTTCCTTAAGAGGATTTCGCTGTATATTACACCGTATGTGTATAGTGATCGTCTCTCTAGATACAAAGGTTTAATAATGGTACTGTGAAACATGAGCCACTCTCAGCGAACTCAAATCGAGCTCAAACGTACCAAGAATAGAGAAGAGAAGAAGAATTTTGGCTGCTTAAGTCTTGAGTGAATAAAATGAAGAGAATACTAGTATATATATAGGCAAAACCGAAGCACTAGGGTATCATGGATAAATTCGGAAATTCCATAGTGAATAATTTCTTGGTGACCAAGAATCTTCTTGAATACATTTCACGAATCTTTCTGAATACAATTCTATTTATCTTGGTAAGCAAGCACAAATGAAGCTTACAGAATACGATTCTAGATTTTTGTTGAGTAAGAACAAACGAAGCTTACAAAATACGATTCTAGAATCTTGTTGAGTAAGCATAAACGAAGCTTACAAAATATGATTCTAGACCAAAGTTTGGTGAGTACGTTTTTTATTTAATAAGGAAATAATAATTAAAAACTCGATTATGTATTCTTGGTGATCAAGCAAGAAATCAGAATCCAAACAATTAAAAGTTTTTCTTACAAAAAAGTTAACTTAGGGAAGTGACAAAAAGTCAATTAGATTCTCACGGTCCAATCGGAGCAGCATTCGTGTACCCATGACGCCCCCACACATGAGTCGTGCATTCGAAGGTTCGAGGTCCATGATTTGCACCCCCCCCCCCCAAACAATTAAAAGTTTTTCTTACAAAAACGTTAACTTAGGGAAGTGACAAAAAGTCAACTAGATTCTCACGGTCCAATCGGAGCGGCATTCGTGTACCTAGGACGCCCCCACACATGAGTCGTGCATTCGAAGGTTCAAGGTCGATGATTTGCACCCCCCCCCCCTCCTGCGCGCGTGAGAGAGAGCCTCTATGCCACACACGAGAGAGAATTAATTGGGACATGAAAGAGAGGGAAAAAGAGAGAGAATTGCTTTTGATGTTTGAGATGACCATATCTTACACTATGGGAGTTTCTCCCAATGTTGCCAATATTAGGAAAGAGAATCACTCTCATAAAACAATATTTTATTAATTTTTATTTTTAAAGGTTGACCCGGCTATAGCTCGGTCAGCCCTTTATTGTGTATGCCCCTGATGGCAAGAAACTTACTATGACTATGTTCTCGAGCATGGAAAACTTAAGTATTTATCACTTATGAAATTTGACTAGTATAGTAGTATCTGGGAAGGAATCGTACCAAAAGGAAGCTTTGCAAGGCTAAAGAAATTGGGTAGCGTGTTAATAACTTAAGAGGGTTTAAAAATAAAATATATTAATATGAATACATTCATTTAAATACGAGTACTATTGGTATTAGTATGAGTGTTTATAGTAATGATTTAATTTTAAATTTTAGATATAAATGTACTTATAAATATAGGTTTGTAAATTATATTTATGGGTAACAATATCCGCACCCTTATTTTTATCGTATCACATACAAGTAATAAACATGGGAGATGAGACTAAAATTAGTCATATCCTATCTCATCCCATTAACCAAATATACTTTAATGCACTTTCATTAAAAATGTTAAAGTAAACCGTAATATTTAACACTTTTTTGACCATGTTAGAGGGATGAGTTTAGTCACTTTTTTGACCATGTTAGAGGGATGAGTTTAGTCACTTTTAAAAAAGTATAATATTTGGGCATTTGGAAAAGAAAAAAAAAAAAAAACGTAAGGATCAATTTGATCATTTTTATAAAACTCACAAATCAAATATTTGGATTTTTCAAAAAAGTTTAGGACTTATTTGATAATTGCCCTGGTTTCTTTCTTACATACTGTACATAACTACATATACTTGACAATACAGGAAAAATCTCTGATCCCCACAAGAACATACAAATTGCTCAAAATTTTGAAGAGGAATGCTACGTACAACTGGGGTCGCGGCATCACCACGGTCCCTTAGTGCAAAAAAAATAAAAAAATATATGAGATCCACATAATAAATACATAGAACCTATGTGTTTTTTTTCTTTTTATTTTTAAACTACGAAACTGCGGCGGTGCCATGACCTCGGCTGTATAAAGTGTTTCTCAATTTTAAAATATTATGTTGAGATGAAAAAGAAAAAAAAAGAGATCCATCATAAGTTCACAACATTACTTAAAGGCTGGGTTTTCAAGAACGAAAACCATGCACCCCAAATGCTAAAATCTAAAAAGGGACTTGATGTTGCATTTTTCAAAAACTGAAATTTGAGACAGTTGAGAGGGAACAGGACATTATTTTTTTCTTAAAACAACTAATATATGATTTTTATTTGTTTAGAAAAAGGAGGACTTGCATATCCAAAATGCTCTTGACAGGCTAGATATTGTTTCGCAATCACCATTAAACCGTTTAAGTTCTACTGTTCTATTTAAATGACCATAAGAGCATCTCCGATACAAATATGTATTTTTGAGTTTTTAAATAGTGCTATATCAACATTTCTATTTATTATGAGTCAACTTTTGAAAAAAATTTAAAAAAAATGTATATTCACATCTCCAATGCAATTATTTAAAGTTAAATATGCATCTATTTTATATCCAATCATAATAAAATAATTCTCCTCTTTTCTTTTACAATTAAATGAGGTTTAATCTTATTGGTAGAAAAAGTTGAAAGTTTTAATCTTATTGGTGGAAAGAGTTAGAAATCCTAGTAAGTATTTCTAGGAGAGTTTCTAGAATTAGAAACTCAACTTCATATTCTCTAACTTTTTTTTTGTCCATATCATCTCCATATTCAACTTAGATAATAGCATTGGAGAGTATTTTTCTAACTTTTTTAATATCTATTCTATGTAGTACTTAATTTTCTCCAAATGCATAATAACATCGGAGATACTCTGTTAATTAAGTTTATCATTGATCCGTTTAAGTTGTTTATTTTGCTATTTTACATATAATCTTGAAAATATCTAAATACGGTGCTAGGTGTCAGTGTCAGTGGTACAGTTGACTAATACAGTAATACCTGGATTGCCTAGGTGAAAAGACTTTTTTTTTTTCTCTTCCTATTTTGTTTTATTTCTTATTTATGTATTTATTTATTTATTATTATTATTATTATTTGTTTTTAATTTCTTTTTTGGCTTTTGTGAGGCACGTACCAACCCACCATCACTTTCTGGACAATTGGACCCCACCGTTAGTCTTATTAGATTTTAATATATATATATATTATATAGGTTAGGCTATATAGATTCAAATTTCTAACTTATCTCAACTATTAATTTTTAATTCCAAAAAAAGGAAATACATTTTTAAATTGCTTTATATGGATATATCTCTTGGAGGAGCATATCAGTGGCTCTAACGCCGGAGGAGGTGAGATCCTCCTTCTGCGACGTGAAAGAAGAGGATCTCACCTCCTCTGGCATCGGCGCGCCGCTCCATTTCCTGTCATAGAGAAGAAGAAAAAGAAAAAAAGAAAAAAAAAGTGAGTTTAAATTAAAAAAATAAATAAATAAATAAAAAAATAAAAAAACATAGAAAACATGTTTAACGTGTTTTCCATGATTTTCAATTTGAAAACTAGTTTTTTTTTTTGAAAAAAAAAATGAAAAACAGTTAATGAACATAAATTCGAAATCGTTTTCGGAAAACAAAAACAAAAACTACCCAAAAAAATGGGTATTAGATAGACCCTAAATATGTGAAAACCAGTGTTCCAAAAAGCAAGCAAGTCGATCGACAAGGCCCTCCCCCCACACACACACAGAGTCCCCCCCAACACACACAGTCTCTCACTCTCTCTCTCTTCAAACTTCAAGCTCATCTTTTTCATTTCTTTTCTCAGAAACTCATCTTCATTTTCTTCTTCTCAAACATCTTTTTTTTTTTCCCTTATTATTATTTTTTTTTTATCTTTTTCTCTAAACTAAGAAAACTAACCCTATACGGCTGCGGTGGCGATGAGATACTTTGTTCTGGTCGAGTGGTATTTTTTTTACATAAAAAACGCCTAGACAGACTAGTCGGCTCTAGTCACCGACTAAATGCCCAACGGCCTAGGAAGGCTAATCGGCCTTCCTTCTATCGGCCAGAGCCGCTTAGGGCCTTGTCGATCGACTTGCTTGCTTTTTGGAACACTGGTTTTCACATATTTAGGGTCCATCTAATACCCATTTTTTTGGGTAGTTTTTGTTTTTGTTTTCCGAAAACGATTTCGAATTTATGTTCATTAACTGTTTTTCATTTTTTTTTTCAAAAAAAAAAACTAGTGTTCAAATTGAAAATCATGGAAAACACGTTAAACAAGTTTTCTATGTTTTTTTATTTTTATTTTTATTTATTTTTTTTTTTTTAATTTAAACTCACTTTTTTTTTCTTTTTTTCTTTTTCTTCTTCTCTATGACAGGAAATGGAGCGGCGCGCCGATGCCAGAGGAGGTGAGATCCTCTTCTTTCACGTCGCAGAAGGAGGATCTCACCTCCTCCGGCGTTAGAGCCACTGATATGCTCCTCCAAGAGATATATCCATATGAAGCAATTTAAAAATGTATTTCCTTTTTTTGGAATTAAAAATTGATACTTTTGACAATAGCCCACCAGAAAATTAGTTTGCGTACCGGAATTCATTAATGTAAAATCATGATTTTTTGCTTTCTGGATTTGCTTCTTTTTTCAATTTGTTGAGTGGATCTTGACTAATTTGCAATTTTTTTTTTTCTTGTTTAATTCACTTCTTGCTTACTTAAAATGTCTTTTTGGTGGAGTGGAAACGAAAAATATTTGGAAGCTTTTGTGTTGCAATTGTTTGGGTGATCTGCACCAGATCCACTCTCACTTTTTTTCGTTGAAAGATTCTAATTATTTTCCATTTAATGTATATTTAATAAAAATTAATGTTAAATATTTTAAATTCTTTCATTAAATGTAATTTTTATTTAATAAAACAATTATGATTTAGTTGATAATTATTTGGGATGAATTATTGTCAATTTTTTATATTTTTCGTTTAACCTATTGGACGCGTTTTTTATTTTTAGAATGCTTATTTTCTGTAAATGTTACAAGGCAGGTTTTTGAATTTCAAAACTGAAACCAAAAACACAATTTTCATTTTTATTTTTATGTTTATTTTTGAAAAATAGAATATGAAAAACGCTTACTCGACACACCCTTAGTTTTTGATGATAGATTGATTCAATAAACACACAAGTGAAGGGCATCCAACTTCAGATGTTACATTATATCAAAAGAAAAAAAAAAACTTCAGATGTTACATAAAAAAAAAAAAATATGAATAAACTTCCGATGTTCTCTCCCTTGCTTATTAGTTTATTTTATGTTCTAGATTTTAGGCTCCAAATTTGTTGATGGTGATTTTTGGCTTTCAGAAAAGTCACGCGTCCAACAACATTAAAGCGATTAACAATTGAATTGTAAAGTAAAAAGGTAGAACTTAGTTTTACGTTGAAAACCCTAAAGGAAAAAACCACGGTTGTCGGAGACGGCGAGGGAAAGATTTTACTATGTAAAAATGAATTACACGCTCTGTTTCTCTTGCACTCTTGCTGTTCGTACATAATGGCTTTTAAAGATCTATTTATACATGCATAAACCCGAATTCTTGGTGTACAAGTAAAGAAAGTTAATGAGGTTCATTAGGACTTTGACTTGTTGGAGTCGCCTTTATCTTATTTCCTGTCTTGTTTATTTTATACATTTAATGAATCGGATTCCCCGTTGAACTTGGGATCTAATATCTTTAAGAAAGTTTGTTTCCTTATCGGAGTTTACTTCATGGTTCCTTGTTTGGGTGAGATTCTTTCTCTGAACATTTGAGTCGTGGTTATCTTTGAATTAATATCTTCCACACGTCGTTGGCCGACTGGTTATCTAACCTAACCGAGTTTCATTAACCCGATCAGTTACTCAACCCCGAACAATGTATCTTTCATCTACTCATTTGTCTAACCTAACCGGGTTTCTCTATTTGATCGGCTAGCTGAACCCAATCAGGTTATCTCTACGTGATTGATTTGATAAACCTGGTCAAAATACCTTTACCCGATTGATCTGATAAACTTGACCAGATCTTGTCGGGTCTTAAGATCAACTATTGGTCAACTAGAGTCGGTCTTATCTGGCTGACCCTTAAATATTTGAGCCAAGCACCTCATTCTGCTTTCAAAGAAGATTCTCTCTGTGATATATATTTAACTATACCTTTAAGTTTTGTCTTTTAGCTAATTAATGACGGTCTTGTATTAATAGTTAAGCCTTCAATTTCAGCCATGACATTCGATTTGCTCAATTGATTTGACATGATGATTGGACTTGCGGCAGTTAATCTTACTCTTTAGGGGACATCTGTCCAACTCTTATTGGGCGTGTGGGCGACAATTTTCGGGGTTCGTGCACCAACCCCCACTAACATGCACACTTTTCCCAAGTGTGGGATGACGTCAACACCATCTATAAAATTGTGAAAACTCTTCATTTTCCCTCTACTTTATACTTTTCACGCAATTTTCCTCTTTTGAAAAACCAAACCCTAACTCTCATGACTCTTGTTCTCTTGAAGTTTTCTTCGCAGTTCTTTGCTTTTGTTATCACCGAAACCCAGATTTTCTATAGAGACCAATGTTTTCTCCTCCACTTCATCTCTAAGCAACAGGTTAGTTTTCACGGAACCTCACACTCGTCATTGTTTTGTTGAGTTATTGTGTCAGGCTATTAAGATTAGTGATAAAGAAACTACCGATAGGATTGAGTCTATACTAAGAAGTCATCCACAAGTTTTTACTCCTCAAACCCAACCCATTACTCTTAATGTCGACTATACTTTTGCACAACCTAAGTTTCATTTTGCTCATACTAATCCTACTGTTTCTTCTATCAAACCTTCCATAGAAATGACGATATCCGCATGTATTGGTCAAGGTAGCAAACCCACTACTAGAACTTCATCTCTGATCGACCTGAAGATCCCATCACAGACTGTTCAGTTAGAGGATGTTAACAAAAGGCATCGGACGCATCTGCTAAGATTTTTCATCGCTCAACCTTCCGTTTATGATGATGAGGTTATGTGGTTACTACTTGGGAGATCATCAAATACACCACTAGGTTCGACATTCCTGGCTCAGTCAACCTCTTTCTTGATGAACACCAAGTTATTTTGAGTCCACCCTCAGGTGTCGTCGCTATATATGAGGCCATGCTTACATCAGCACGAAGATCGCCTTTGGAGAATGCCCTTGGCTTCTCATTTGGTTTCACCATTAGTAGTGAAACGGTGATTTGATCGGTGACCATGACTGCCGAATGGAACCACCGTTTTATTCCAGTATGTTATGGAATGATTTTGTAGTTACGATCGGCGGCCTGACCGCCATTCGAAACCCCCGTTTGAGACCTGATTGAAATAAATATCTCTGTCTCAATTCGGCGGTTGTAATCGACAGTTTTGAAACCGCCGTTCTACTCCTAATAGATATTTAGAGTCGGTTTTAATTATACAGTCATAATCGACGGTTTTGAAACTGCCAAATTTGACCGTCGATGATCCCCTACTTCTCAAGATTAATTCTGCTGTTTGATCAGCGGTTTTGAAACCGTCTAATAAAACCGTCGATCGGTGACTTCAAAGGCAAACTTGTCTTTTCACTTGCCCTGTTTTTGATGTCTATAAATATACCACTTTCTCATTCTCTAAATTTAGTTCTTTTCACACTAAGAACCCTAGAGATTAAAAGAGAGAATTTGAGAGCAAATTAAATCAAGAACTCACCTTTAAACACTCAAAACCATTTTCATATGCATCAAAATATCATCTAGCATTATCTAGCTTAGTTAGGATGCTTGCTTGCATGGGTTTTAGTCATCACGCATCCCTTGGTATGTTCTTCACTAATTTCATCTAATTTTAGTGTTTTTCATATTAAGACATCTCTTGATTTATTTGCATGTTCTTAGATTAAATTTTAGTATTCAAGATAGAGATTGTTGTGTTGACATGATTAAGTGTTATATTGTGATAGCTATCTAGGTTTGCTTAATCTATGATTAGCTAAGCTTTATGACATGTCATTTAGCTATTGATATCTAGGATTGTATTAATTATTATTTCATCATCCTAGATAAGCATCTAAGGTTACCTAGCTTTATTTGCACTTTGGATATCATCATATATTCACTTAGGTTTTATTATCTCTTAATTGAGAAGTGAGTCATGTATTGCTTCTAGGATTAGGTAGCTTAAATCACAAGCAACTGAACTAGGTTCACTTATACCGGGATTAGATAGTGGTAGTGAGTTACATACCGGGATTAGGTTGTAATCATTTATCATTAGTGGATTCGAGGTTTGAGTGTGGTGCACTTACTAGCCCGTGGTTTTTCCCGTGAGGGTTTCCACGTAAATATCTTGTGTCATTTACGATTCCGCATTTTATACACTTGATATATTATTGTGACTAGTTAGGGGTATTTTCGTCAATTTGACTAATAAGGAAAATTGGGTAAAATCGGATAAAATCTATTCATCCCCCTAGATTAATATTAGGCACAGCTTAATAAACTTTCAGTGTTAATGAATAAGATGAATGCAAATGAATGCAAAGAACAAAATACACACAAATGCAAGACACACAAAAATGGCAAGGATCTCCTAAGTATGTCTAAGAACCTGCTCTGATACCAATTGAAAATATATATACGCATATATTTAATACAACCTAGAAAGGGGGGGGGGGGGGGTGTTAATGGGTTGTTTATCGATTTTACCAATTTTTGGATTAGTCAATATTTATCACAATTAACCCAAAACAAACAAACAATAAAAATCAAGTAAAGATGCGGAAAGTAAAGAACACTTAATTTTTACGTGGAAACCTTCAACAAGGAAAAACCACGGAACTAGCCATGCTCGCCATTTAAGCCACAATAATCCACTATATGAAATAATGGTTACACCCTCAAGTGATACATAGACTCTCACTCACGATAACCTCAAGCTATGGACACTACCACTCACCACTCTTAGTTCAATCCTAGTGATATCCCTCGATCCATTACTCTTGGTGTGAGCACCCCCTAATCTACTCGCAGGCCTTTTATAGCTGCGCTTAGCAATGCTTGCCAACCAACCCTGGTTTCAAGACTTCACTTGCTTATGCAACTTCACCTAGAAGCCACAAGACTTTGACTCATTGAAGAGAATTAAAAGTCTAAGTGCATATGACAATTATGCACAACACAAAATATGCTAGACAAATATATAATGCTTAACTAGATATAGATAATGCAATTTAACATCCTAGTTATCAATAATGTCAACATGTCCATACATGTGAACTCAATTAGTTGTAGAGAAGTTCCAACAACCTAATTGTTACTCAAAACACACATAAACATTCAAAAGCTTAACTAGCTGATTAAAGGACAATCTATCAACCTAGTCATCAATAAATCACACAAGAATGTTTATAACTTAGCTTTTTAGGCAAAAATGACCTAATCAATTAATCTATCAAAATACAAACTCAATCATGTCATCATTCAACAATAAATGCATTCAATAAATGATTTCTACAAATCCTATACATTAAAAGAACTCTTGGACTTTAAGAACAATAAACAAAGATAAAATGTTTGTTCTTACTTACCAAGTCAAGAATGATGAAGACCCATGGAAGATTGATGAATGAAACATGTTAGATGCACATGGGTTTTTGGTTTGGAGAGTTAAAGAACAACTCTTGGAGCTTCTCTCTCTAGGGGAACTCTTCATCTCTCTAAAATGTGAATTTTGGAGTCCTAGATTGACCAAAGGAATAAGAGAAAACATATATAATAGGGCAAGACAAAACTACATGGTTTTGGAAAAAACTGCCTAGAAAACCCGTAAAGTGCACTGGTCGTCAGGCGCACAACCAGTGCATATCCTCTGCTTGATTTGTGTGGGTGCTGCACTGGTCGAGTAACGCACGACAAGCTCACTGCGTTGGTACTGCGCGAGTAAGGTTACCAGCGCATTGGTGCTTGGAAAACCAACCAGAGCGTACTACACAGGTGGTGCGTAAGTAGAGACCCGTGCACAAGGACCCACGCACTGGGACCATCTCAAGTGGTCACTTATCATGCTAAAAACAAGCACACCATCATGCAAGTGTGGACGTTTTCGATCACACAAATGGAAATGAATTACATCACACAAACTCACACTTAGATCTAACAATGAAGTGCAAGTATGATGGGTGTAAAAGATGCACACATATAAACAATTAGAACACAAATGCAAGATGAACAAAGCATGCATGAAGTGTGTGTGCATGCACATAAACTCTTCAAGAATCAAAATCAAGTGGTATACCTTTTGAAACTCTTGATCTTGAAGTCATGTAAATGCTTGGAAGCTTGCTTTGATAATCATTAAGAAGACCTAAGCTGCCCATTACACAATCATCCCCAATGTGGTTTATGATAACTTTTATTTCTACACAAAGTGTAGCCCCCTTATTTGTATCTTTTATGCTCAATTCCTGGGTAAAACCGTATTTTTAACAGTTTAAATAAGTGTTTCAGGATTTCTTCCGATAGAGAGGCTTAATTGCATAAATGTGGAAATTCTTAGGCAAAAGCGCAGTTTCAGAAAGTATTCGGCGCCCTTGTGGTTTTACGATTAAGGGCTGCAGAAAAGGGACCAGAAGGTCTGCTTTTCTTGACTAATTTTGCGCCCTTGATTCGGCGGCCATGGACCGCCGAAAAAGGCGCATTTTTGTTGGCAAATTTGCTTCATTCTTAATTCTGCGGCCTAAGGGCGTTGAATAGAGAGCCGAACAAGGGCCCTGATTTCGCCTGACGCTGTCAACTTCAGTTGCCATTTTTGGATCCTTGGGCCACAAAATTTCGGCCAATCAAAGATCTTGTCTCTGACCCTTGACCTTTCTGAGAGCTTAGAGGAGTTATTGGAGATCTTGGTGGGCCCTCTTCATTGAAGAAGCATTGAATATGCTTGTCCTTGGAGAATGATGAGGAAGACTTTTGTAGGAGCTCTCTTAAATCCATTCTAGAGCCTCACACCCAACCAACTCCGACCACACAACACACTCTCAGTAGAAACCTTTCATTTTCTCTCTGAAATTGGTGGTTCTTCATCAACATTGGAGCTTTGAGAAGTTGATTCTTGGAGAAGGAAGCCATTGGAGACCAAGCTTTGCAAGAAAGAGATCATCATCTTAGTTTTTCTCTATAAACTCTACCTTTTATCTTCTTGTATTAGTTTTGGTCTGTGTTTATTGGATATTTTTTATAGTTTATATGTGTAATATGAGCTAAATACTTTTGTGCCAGAACAATGATGAAACCAAACCCTTGATCTTTTGTTAATGATTCCTTAGTTTCTCTACAAGTGCTTGTGTAGTTATATGAATGTTTTGTATGCTTAATGCTTAATGCTTTTTTCTTGATTGGCCATCTTGTTGACTATACAAGATAATCAAAATATTTACTATATATGACTAGAAAGTGAGAGATACACTAGGCTAGCATATAGGGTTCATGTATGTGTTCCATAAATCTTCATGAGTTCATTCATAGTTTGCATGCATGGATACAATCTCTAAGACATCGAGAGGGATTAGAGATTGATTTAAGGGAATACGAACTTATAATCTATACTTGCACAAATGAGAAGTTAAGTGAGTCAAGAGTTAATTAGAAGGGTGAGGTGGATTTGATGTTCTAGCACTCTTTCATCATATATTCACATTTGTTCTTTTTGTTGTTGGTATTTTACTTGCTTTAGAATTAATTAGTTTAGTGTTAAAAATCTGGAAACTTTCAATCTCGATTGTCCAAATAGTATATAAGCTGATAAAAACCGGTAATCAATCCTTAATCCTTATGGGAACGATCCCTACTCGGCCATTATATTACACTCCGACATCGTACACTTGCGAGAGTCACACTGTGTGGTTGTGGACCGATCGGTTTATCATGAAATAAGCCAATCATAAAATAGAGGTCCTTATAGAAATCAACACAAGGATTTTTTTAACATAGTAAAACCTCACACTTGAGGAAACATCCATGGGTTAATTCCAAAACCATTGGCAACACTAACTTTCACTAGTTGGTAGAATTTACACCCTCAAGCAATCAAATCAAATGATCGACCCTATTGGATCGTCCCACTCTTACCTACCCTCAAGCCTTTGACTAGTGAGAGACTTGTCTCTTTCTATCCAAGGCACTTCAGGTGCCTTTAGAAAATTCCTTGCTGAACTATCCGGATCACCACGATCCTAGTCAAAACTTCCTTGCTTAACTATCTGGATCTTCATAATCCTCTCAGTTTCACTCTAGCAACCATTTTGTCCGATTGAGCACTTGAAACTTTAATAAGACTTCCCATAGAGATGAACATGACAGAGTTTGTAGGTTGACAATTTAGCCATTCTATATAGTAAGGGTCGGATTCGCTATTATGTTCAAATTAATAATAAAGTATTAAAGGACCAACTGAATAGATAAGAATATTAAATTTTGCTTTTAAAATGTCAAAGACTTGTGCTTCTAGCTCATAAACAGAAGCTGATAAGAAATATTGTGCTTTGGATATCTTGAAATTTCGGGCATCTAGGAAGTATTTTTTGTTGAAGAAAAAACATGGAATATCTACTACACTTATCGAAGAAATTCCCGAGATGAAGTCTATAACATCATGTGCATGCTCTGCATATTCGCGGAGGTATTAATGAAAATTTTGAATTTTAAAAATATTCATGTAATTAATACATATACTTATATTTTCATTTTATTACATATTTAGATTAGCTCGTTAATTATTTTTGAATTTACTTTTTGTTAAAATAATCAAATCAAATTTCCTTACGAAAAGATGAGCAAAAGATGAGGGATAGTAGTTTGCTCATCACACCTACACCTTAAAGTTGTGGGCTCAAGTCTGTCCCACTCCCAAAAATCTGAATTATTGTAATATTTCAAAAAAAAAAAAAAATCTAATTTTCTTAATTGATGAGTTTCTATTTATTATAAATAATCAGCTATTGTATCCTTTTTTTATCAAAGGATTAGATCAGTGTTTGAGTTTATTCGATTTTATTATTTAGTAAATCAATAACATATAGTTTTTGTTTCACTTTCGGTATTTTCAAGAATCAAATACTATTGTTTGAGGAAATCTTAGTTAGCCTGACACGTCAGCATAAAAAGCATAATTCACGGGACCAGGTCTCCATATCATCAAACCATGCCAAATCGACAAGGTACACGAAGCAGCGGTGAGCTCAGCAGGTCCCCTACTTAAAACCAGTTCGCCGAAGTAATCTTAGGCGGTGGATTGGTACCAACTCACCGTTTACATTATGAACATGAAATACCCTCGAGATCACTTTAAATCAGGGATTCTTCACATCTCTCGTAAAATCTGGGCCTATAACAAGAAAGACAATCACCGCTAATCAAGCAATTGACGAATTAGATATTAAACTTAAAGATCTAGAAGATAATTCATATAAGGAAAAGAGATTTCCCAAAATACAAGCGAATCACACAAAGATACCATCTCCTTAAAGCCTTTGCTTGCATGATAGGGATTAGGGCAATGCTATAGTTCCCATATAATTACATGTAATGGGCAAGGGCCAAAGAGAGGCCTAAAGCCATCTGAAAGAGATTTTATGTAATTTGTAATTGTTTTCTACACATAGTGAGCATTCTTTTTCTTATCGTTACGACGATCGTGGTTTTTTCCTACCTTAGGGTTTTCCATGTAAAAATCCGGTGTTATTTGTTGCTGTTGACTAGGCAATCCAAAAATTAACTCCAACAGAGGATCCGTCTAAAGCCAACCAAGAAGAGGATAGCCACGGGGTGGGTATCAATCAACAACTGCCAATTAATGGCGGGCAAGGAAATGTCAATCCCTCACTCAAAGACCACGATCCGCCCTTGCTCCCCATGAATAGGTGGAACCGGTCATGACGTTGACCTATCTCCAACTTCAAGCCACCGTAGCACATCTATTTGGAATGGAGAACAACGACACCCCTGAAATCCCAGCAGCAGGATTGAACACTATCCCAACCTCATGATATCTTGTAGGAGAGTCTTATAGAGGAACGCTCATGTTCAAAATTCATAGGAAGATGTCCAATGCCCCTATAAAGGCACCCAAGGAGAGGTGAACGGATGTCAAAGAACATGATGCCTCAACAGCTAGAGGACGCCGCGATAAGGCTAAAGTGAGGATATGGGAAATGAGGATGTCAAGGGAAAAACCATTTCCACCCACTCCTTTACAAGGAGTTCAAACCCTGAGCATCTCAATATAACAAATCGACACTGCTTTAGTTTGCTAACACACAATGACCATAAGAGAAACAAGTGGAGATCCAAAAAATCTCACTCCTAGAAAGTGAGCCAAGAAAAATCCCGTCTTAGGAGGAACAACTCAGAAAGGTCTCGAGGTCGCCACAATGATATCAAGAACGAGAAGACCAGTGGGCAAAAGGTACCCTGTGGAAAGATGATGATCCGTAGACACTTAGTGCCTGATAAAGAGATAGAAGGCCCGTGCAATGTTATCATAGAAGATGTGGAAAAGCTCTAAGAGGATATGGCTAGGATGACGTCGAAAGGAAGAGGCATACTAGCTAGACGAACAGGTAGCAAATTTATTGAGAGGATCACCAAAAATCACTTTGCTACCAAGTTTAGGGCCTTGACGATGGTCGCATACCACAAGGGCTGAGACCTGGTGGATCATGTCTACCATTTCGAAAAATTGATGGAAACACAAGCCCTAGATAGTGACTTATGGTGCAAAGCCTTCCCGATAACTTTGGGTGACCTCACATCCAGATGGTATAATCAATTGCCATAAGGAAGTATAAGCAGCTTCGAACAATTCATCGACATGTTTATAAGCTAGTTCGCTAGAAGCGTGCAATACAAAAAGTCACTCATGCACCTATCTTCCCTCAAGCAGGGGTTGAGAGAAATGATCAGGAGTTGTATGAATCGCTTCATCCAGGAGGCAATGATGGTGGAAGACTTCAATGACGTCGCAACAGTGACTGCCTTCATTAATGGGCTACATATTGGGCATTTCTCCTTTGATCTAAGGCAGACCTGGCCCATAGTCTATTTAGAGTTTCTTGATCTCCCAACTTAGATGGTTTATTAGACCTAGTCATTGTGAAAGTAATTACATGAAATTGGAAAAGAATATGAAAGTTTTAGTTAAGCAAAAGAGCAAGAAAGGGAACAAACTCGAAAGGGAAACAAAATGTGTAAAAGTTTTCTTGACTCCTATGCTTTAAGGAAAAACAAAAATAGTGAGATATGGTGTCGTTTCGAGGAAAAACATGGAAAGCTTTTGGTTGGTATAAGTGTCTCAAAAAACCAAAATGTATGAGGCAACCCGATGCAATCCTAACGTGTGGCAAGTGTTACTAAAATTATTCAAATGAAGTGTCAAATCTGAAACAAATTATGCACGGTGTGTTCAATATTAATCTAGAGGGGGTGAATAGATTTTAACCCTTATTACCAAATTTTTGCATTTAGTCAATTTACGAAAATACCCCAATTAGTCAATACAATACAACAAGTGTAATATGTGCGAAATTTAAATAACACTTGATATTTACGTGGAAACCCCCAACAGGAAAAAACCATGGGCTGGTAAGTGCGCCACACTCGAACCTCGAATCTACTATATGCGATAGCGTATACAACCTAATCCCGATTTGATGGCCTAATCTCGGCCAATATCCCGCTACCACTACCCGCAGGCCTTTTATAGCGGACCTAGTCCAATTTGCTTGAGTGACCACTTAATCCAGGTGTAGCGATCTAATCCCAGTCAATCACATAAGACTTACATTCTTCGAAGAGATCAAACCCTATTGTGAATATGTAATGATATCCAAATATGCAAGATAGAGCTAGGGAACTCTAGATTCTTACCTAGGATTATATGATGAAAATAAAATCAATCCTAGATATAAAAATAACTATATGTCATGGCATACAACTTTAGCTAAGTAAAGGATAACCAATCCTAGATACAAAGCTATCAAAAACAATCTCAATCAATAAAAGAGATCAATTAGCTAGATGTATATATCTATCATGGAATCCTAGCTATCAAAAAACAATCTCAATCATGCAATGAGATTAATTAGCTAGATGACATATAAACAATAAAACCTAGTGATCACAAAATAACTCAATCAACACATAATCTCAATCTTGTATGTAGAAATTACTCTAAGAACATACAAATAATAAATGAGATAAATTGATAAGTAAAAACACTAATTATGTAAGATAATAGTGTTCAAAATATCATACCATGTGTGTTGAAGAAGACTCATGCATTAGCACATGCCAAATGATCCTAGATGATGCTTAGATGATGATTTATGCATATGGAAATGGGTTTGGATGATCAAAGATGAGTTCTTGGGTAAATTTCTCTCTTTGAAAATCCTCTCAATCAAAAATATGGGTTTTTGAGTCATTGGAAACGACCTAAAGAAATCACAATACATATAGGTCTCAATTAGATGTAGAGATTTCTAACAACCTAATTGTCAACAAAACACCACATAAACATTCAAAGGCTTAACTAGTTGATTAAAAGACAATCTATCAACCTAGTTATCAATAAAATCACACAAGAATGTTTATGACTTAGCTTTTAGGCAAAAATGACCTAATCAATTAAGCTATCAAAATACAAACCCAATCATGTTACCAAGACTCATAAATATATCCAATAAATAGAGTCTAGGTATTTAATCAAGCAATAAATACCTAATCTAGAGTAAGAAGAAAATTAAATGATATTCAATGAATTTCTAACTTACCTAGTCATGAAACAATGAAGACTCATGCTCAAATGATGTTGAATGATGCAATATGGAGATGGGTTTTGGGTTTGGAGAGTTAAAGAAGCAAGCTTGGTGCTTTCTCTCTCAAGAATATGGAGCCTCTCTCTCTAGGGTTTTATTTTGTGGCTCTCCCCTCAAAATGATGAGAAATATATGTATTTATAGTGCCCAAGTGAAACTATGTCTTTTTGGAAGAATTAGAAAAAATACGGGCATTTCCGCGGCACACGCGTCAGTGCATTATCTCAAGATTTGAGCGCTCCGAAACATGACCAAACAACATCGGAACCTTTTGTATAATATATCGTTGGAAAGGTATGGATGTCTAGTTTCTACTAGTGTTTATATAATGACATTTAGATATCTGTATAAAATGTTATGGTCAATTGAGTGACCAAAGGTCAGAAACGGACAACAACATAGTTGCCCTGTTTTGGTGGTCACTTTGGAGATTTCAAAACAAATCCAAACGGTCATGAAATATTACGAATAATATACCGTTGGAAAGGTATGGGTGTCTAGTTTGTCTATAATTTTACAAAACTCAATTTAAATCTTTTCATAAAATGTTATGGTCACAAGACCATACAAAGGTCAGTTTTGAAAAACATTTAAAACATTGAAATCCAATCTTTGAAACTAGACACTTTACTCCAAACAACCAAACCAAAACTAACACTTATCCAAGAGAAGAATGAGACCTTCTCAAGTGGTCAACCATCGCGCTAAGACATGCACACCATCGTGCAAGCGTGGACGTTTCTGATCACACAAACCGAAACGAATTACACCACACTTAAGACTAACATGAAGTACAAGTGTGGGAAGTGAATGCATCCTAATGCCTAACATGTCATGGCATTGTCATTGAACAAGATGCACTCAATTAAAACATGTATGAATAGAAATCATGGCTTTGCATCCTAATGCCTAAACATGGCATGGCATTTCAATGAACAAGATGCAATCATTTAAACATGCATGAAAAGACTTCATGGTTTTGCATCCTAATGCCTTAACATGTTTTGGCATTTCAATGAACAAGATGAAATCATTTAAACATGCATGAAGAGACTTCATGGCTTTGCATCCTAATGCCTAAACATGTTATGACATTTTAATAAACTAGATGCAATCAATTAAAACATGCAAGAAGAGATGTTCAAGAACATTCATGCACTTATATAAAACACACAACATACAAGAATAAGATATATGCATGAGTTGTGTGTGTGTGCAACTAGATCTCTTCAAAGCAAGAAAGCACTAGAATATACCTTTGGTGCTTCTTCTCTTGAGGTCTTGAGTGGGCATTGGTTGTGCAAAACACCAACCATCAAATACCTAAACTACACTTACATCAAGCCTCAATATATGGTTTGTTCACAAAATAAGCTAATCAATAAATGGGACTCCTTACAAAATCACTAGTGCTTTGCCAAGCCATCAGTACGTCATTCAAATGTTTGAAAGGCCAGCAATAAAGCACAATAATTGGGGAAAATTAAATATTAGGCAACTCATCAATGTATCATTAAATGAAAAATCTTTACAAATCTTTACAAATCCACTTCAGAGAGGTACCTGCTCATCGGAAAAGCAGTTTGCCAATAACCCTCTTCGTGAATTTAGAAGGTATTGCTAGGGGAAATCTTAGTCAGTCTGACACGTTAAAAAGCAGAATTCAGGGAACCAGGTCTCCACATCATCAAACCATGTCAAATCGACAAGGAACACAAAGCAGCGGCAAGCTCGAAGATGAAAAGCAGGTTGCCCACTTAGAACCAGTTCCCCGAAGTAATCCTAGGCGGTGAATTGGTAACAACTCGCAAATTACATTAGGGGAAATCTTAGTCAGTTTGACACGTTAAAAAGCAGAATTCAGGGAACTAGGTCTCCACATCATCAAACCATGTCAAATCGACAGGGAACACGAAGCAACGGGAAGCTCGAAGATGAAAAGCAGGTCGCCCACTTAGAACCAATTCCCCGAAGTAATCCTAGGTGGCAAATTGGTAACAACTCGCCAATTACGTTATGAACACGAAATACCCCCAAGATCACTAAAAATTCATAATTCTCGAATCCTCTACGAAATCTAAGACTATAAAAAGGAAGACAATCACCGCCAAGCAAGCTGTTGACGAATTAGATAATAAACTTAAAGATCTACAAGATAATCCATACAAGGAAAAAAGATTCTCCTAAATATGGGCGAATCACCAAGATATTATCTCCTAAAAGCCTTTGCTTGCACAACAGGGATTAGGGCAATGTTTTAGTTCCCATAAAAATACATGTAATGGGCAAGGACCAAAGAGAGGCAAGAGGCCATCAAAAAGATATTTTATGTAATTTGTAATTGTTTTCTACACATAGTGAACATTTTTTTTTTCCTATTGTTATGATGACTGTTGTTTTTCCCTACCTTAGGGTTTTCCACAGAAAAATCTAGTGTTATTTATTGCTTTTATGTGCTTTTCTCCATTACATATCGCTTTCACAAGCTTCTTAGTCAATCCAAGCATCAATTTGCATACGTGTTGTTGTTGACTAGACAATCCAAAAATCAACGTCAACAACAATTATAACCCTATATAAAATACTTAAGGCTAAATTAATCATATTTCCATTGAAAATAGAAAAAGAAAAAGAAAAAACTTGAATGATTACAAAAAACAGTCTCATAAAATTAAAAAAAACTTCTTAAAAATAAAAAAGGTTATTGTAAACTTTTTTTAAAAAAAAAAAACCAAAAAAAATTATTTGAACTTAAAGCACCAAAATATCTTACTTACGAAAACAATCTGTAAGTGCCTCATTTTATGATTGACATATTTCGTTGACAAAATCACAATGAGGTTTAAAATTGTAAGGGTAGCTTAGGTTCGAAGTTTTTCTCATCAAATGTCTTTGGACCTCACTGTGGACTTCAAGTGCTTCAAGGAAGGTAGTTATCTTGACCTTGCTCTTATGTTAAGAGATTTAGTTGTACACACACACATCTAATGCATTTTCATATTTCGTACATTCTTATGTGTTTCTTGTTGGTGCACATTGTTTAATATATGTATCTTCAAGCATGCTCATTCTATTGTATCTTCTTTAATCATTGTCTTGACTTTTTAGATCTTAGAATGCATGTTTTTCTTAGCTTAGTTGTTGTTGCCTGATTACCACTGACATTACCGTTGTGGCTTTCACAACGTTCGTCACAATGGTTTGCTACCTGTGAGGATGTCATTACCACGGTTTCCACAACGGTCACTTCAAAGTGCTCACCGCCGTCGTTTACGATGTGTGATTCCACATCGATTGGATTCACAGAACATACTGCTGTTATTACCGTTGTGGCTTTCACAACGGTACCCACATCAGTTATCCCCTATTTTTTTATAAACAATGTCTCTTAGTATTCCAACTCTGATCTCTCTATATAAATACCTCATCTTCTCTATTTATCTTTAGGGCTTTAGATTTAATTTATCAAGAAAGAGCTTTAGAGTGCCTTCAAAGAAAAGCTACCAAGATTTGATTTTTCTTAAATAAAACCCAAATACCCATCATTTATTTTTGATTCAAAAATCATCTAGCATCATCTAGGGTGTGTTCCTCATTGGTCTTCTTCATCACATATGACTTGTGTAAGTTCCTCAAGTTTGATTGGCTCATTTCGGTGACATACCACATATGGGGCTTGATGTAAGGGTAGCTTAGGATTTTGATTGTTGGTGCTTTGCACAACAAATGCCCTCTCAAGACCTCAAGAGAAGAATCACCAATAAAATTCTTGTGCTTACTTGCTTTGAAGAGATCTAGTTGCATACACTCACAACTCATACATATCTTTAATTCTTATATGTTGTGTGTTTTATTTGTGTGCATTCATGTTCTTGATATCTTTTCATGCATGTTTTGCCACAATATGTTTAGGCTTTAGGATGCAAAGCCAAGGGAATTCGGCACCTTGGTTTGAAGGTCGGTGGCCACTGAATCAGGCCTCCGAATTGAGACCATTTGATCTGATGTCAAATCGATGACATTGGTTTGACGTTAAGGGGCCACATAACAAGGCCACATAACAAGGCCACATAACAAGGCCACCAAATATATATCAATGGGACTAATTGTAATTTGGCGCCCTTGTTCTGTGGCCAGGGTGCAGAATGAGGCCATAGAATCACAGTCAACAAGACTGTTGGTATTCTGCGCCCTTGATTCGACGGTCTATGGCCACAAAATCAGGGCGCAGATCTGTCTGTTTTTGGACATTTTTCCAAAACGATGTCACTTCACTTTGACACTCTATATATATGCCTCTATGCTCTATAGGTCGTTTCTAACTCTCAAAATATCATATTTTTCATTGAAAGCATTTACAAAGAGAGAAACTCACCAAAGAAACCATCTTTCATCATCTTTGATTCTCTAAACACTCAAAACCATTGTCATATGCATCAAAACTTCCTCTAGCATTTTTTAGCATATCTATGATGCTTTCTTGCATGGGTTTTGCAACATCACATCTTGCTTGGTAAGGTTTTCACAAATTTCATCTAATCTTAACAAGTCATCTCTTTTATTACTTGTATGCTCTTAGAATATATTCTAGATACAAGATAGAGATTGTTTGTGGTGTTTTGATTGAGTGTTGTATTGTCATAGCTATACCAAGGATTGTTTAATCTAAGTTAGCTAAGCTTTATGCCATGCCATATAGCATTTGATATCTAGGATTGATTTAATTGTCATCTTATAATCCTAGATAAGCATTTAGTGTTCTCTAGCTCTAATTGCATTTTGGATATCATATATATTCACATAGGCTATTTTATCTCTCCATTGAGAAGTAAGTCATGCGGCTAAGGTTGCTTAGGCCACAAGCAAATTGGACTAGGTTCACTTTTAAAGGTATGTGGGTAGTAGTGGTGGGTTATAGACCGTGAGAAGTTGAGGTCAACCTAGGTTGTAAACACCATTGCAACTAGTGGATTCGAGATTCGTGTGTGGCACACATAACAGCCTATGGTTTTTCCTTGTTGAAGGTTTCCAAATAAAAATCAAGTGTTATTTATATTCTGCATTCTTCACTTGTTTTTTATTCTGTGACTAGTTTGGGGTTTATAAAATTGAATATTGACTAATCAAGAATTTTGTAATATAACTTGAATAAAATCTATTCACCTCCCTCCCCCCTCTTCCCTCCATCTTCTGGATAATATTAGCACGCCATAATTAGTTTCAACTTGGTAAGCAGAACACCATCTTCATTCATTTTAGTGTTCTTGCCTGGCACGAAATCTCTTTTATGACTTGTTTGCATCTAGATTAAGTTTCTCTCTACAAGTTGAGATTTTTTTGTTGATTGTTGAGTTTGTTTTGTGATAGATATTGCATCTAGAGTTATATTTGTTCATATAGCTAAGTTGTATGTATGTATGTCATATAGCAACATGATATCTAGGATTGTTTAACTTGTTCATCCATGGCTAGATAAGCATTAAATGTGTTGACCTTGCATTTATACATTTTGAATATTGTTCATATTCACATTAGGTTGCATTTCTCTTCTATTGAGAGTTAAGTCTTGTATTTACCATGAGTAGTTTACAAGCAAGAGCCTAAAATCACTATTAAAGGCATGCGGGTAACAAAGACAGATTAGTAATCAATTAGGTGTGATGTGGTCAACCTAGATTGTAATCGTTTTTACAAGTAGTGGATTTGAGGGTTCGATTGGCAATTAGGCCCGTGATTTTTTACCTTTATGGGGTTTTCTCACGTAAAACAAATCATTGTGTCATTGCTATTATTTTCCGCATTTATCTTACAATGATGGTTTATGTTAGACATTAGAGGTATTAGTGATTAATGTTTATTAACCAAAAAAGTTAATTTGGTTAAAACCAATTCATCCCTCCCCCCCGGGCAGTTAGTTTAGACACATCTTATTTATTTTCAATTGGTATCTAAGCAGGTTCCTTAATATAATTAGGAGATCCGCTGCTCTTATAAGAGTGTCTTGCATTAGTTTGTATTTTGTTAATTGCATTTAGTTAGTGTTTCTTATTTGCCTTATTTGGTTGGTTGCATTTATCTCATTCATACACCCAAATACTATGAGTGGGAACGGATGTGGAAACGAGGGAGCCTCAAGTACAAGACCCCATTTGCTCATCGGGGTAAACTATGCCTCATGGAAAGGCAAGATGGAGGCCTACCTTTGCCAAATACATGACCATGCATGGATGACATTAGAAGATGGCTATACTCCTTCAACTATGACCTCTACGAATGGAAATGAAGTTTCCAAGCCTAAGTCTCAATGGAGCGCTCAAGATTTCGAAGCCTTCAAGTGGAACAATAATGCAATTCATCCCATCTTTTGTACCATGGACAACAATCAATACAAGTTGATCCAAACTAAAATGATTGCAAAGGAGGCATGGGAGATTCTAGAGACGGCTCATGAAGGAACCGAGGTGGTCAAGGATTCCAAGCTCCAAGTTCTTCAAACACAATTTGAGACAATTAAGATAGAGGAGCACAAGTGTTTCAAAAACTTTCAAGTGAAGTTAATGGACATTGTGAACCAAAGCCATCAACTAGGTGACCCATACTCAGATAGAATGATCAAACAAAAGATAATGAGGTCTCTTCCTGAGAGGTTCAAATCCAAAGTGACGGCTTTAAAGGAAAAAAGTGACTACAAGTCAATAAAGCCGAGTGAAGTGATTGAAAGGCTTTTAGCCTTTAAATCTAGGAAGGCTTCTACAATCACACCTCCAAAGAAGCAAAAGAACATTGCTTTGAAGACCTTCATGGTGGAAAAGGAGGAAGAAGATTCGGATGAAGAAATAACTGAAATTCCCTAAACCATTTATAGTGTAAAATATTCCTAAAGAGGGGAGGGGTAGTGAATAGGTGTATGCCCAAATTCTTGCACTTCTTTTCCACACAACCAATTTACACACACTTAGAGTATTTAACAAATAGATTGATTTAACAAGTTAATATGAATTTAATTAAACAAGTGTTAAAACAATACAAGTTAAAGTATGTAAAGAAACTAAAAGCAATAAAATCAACACAAGTGATTTTTACGTGGTAAAACCTCCAAAGAGGAAACATCCACAAGTTGATACCACAACCACCGACAAACCACAATTCACTATGACAAATAGAAGATATACACTCAAAGAGCAATTAACACATGAAACACTACCTAAGCTATCAACTCCTAATCTACCCTCTGGCCTAGTGAATCATTTTGCCTATTTCCTATCCAATATATGACCAACACACCTCTAGGAAGCAACTTCCTATCTAGGACGCTCACGTCACTAGGAAGATTCCTTACCTGTCTATCTGGATCCTCCTGATCCTAGACAAGTGTAAGTTCCTCAAAGTTTTATTGGCTTATTTCGGTGACAAACCACAATTGGGGTTTGAAATGTAAGGGTAGCTTAGGATTGAACTTCAAGCTCAAGCCCTTTCAAGTCCTCAAGGTGATAAGCACTCCAAAGGTATATCTCTAGTGCTTAGTTTTCTTTGAAGAGATTTAGTTGCACACACACACAATAGTCTTGTTTGCATATGTATGCTTTGATATTGTGTGCATTCTCTTCACATGTCATTTATCACACTTGCACTTTATTGTTATGTTGTGTTGTGTGTTATTGTGTCTAATAATTCGTTTCACGAACATAGTTTAGAAACGTCCGTGCATTCACGATAATGTGCTTGGTTAGCGCGAGGATCGCCTTCGGAGAATGCCTTTGGCTTCTCTTTTGGTTTCACCAATTTTGGTGAATCGACGGTTTGATCGGCGGTTTCCAACCGCCGTTCAAAACCCCCGTTTAGACCTGATTGATTTAATCTCTCAGTTTATTTCTGCAGTTAAATCGACAGTTTAGAAACCACTGATAATCTCCTGTACTCCTGGGATTCAATTCGACGGTTTCAAAACCGCCGAATGAAACCGCCGATCGTACGGATTCGAGGGCAAACTTTATTGCTCTCTACAAATACACCATTATGTCAATTTCTTTCAACACACTCTTTGATCATCAAGAACCCTAAAAGAGAAAGAGAGATATTTAAGAGAAAAAGCATAAAGATTGTTTCTTTAATTCTCTAAACTCATTTCCATGTGCATCAATCATCATCTTAACATCATCTAGGGTCATCTAGTATGTGCTAGTGCATGGGTCTTCTTCAACACACATATTATGGTAAGTTGTTCACTATTATCATACATAATTAGTGTTCTTACTTAGCAATTTATCTCATTCATAACTTATATGTTCTTAGAGTAATTTCTACATACAAGATTGAGATTATGTGTTGAATGTTTGAGTGTTGTATTTTGATAGCTACATCTAAGATTGTCATATCTCACATAGCTATGCTTTATACCATGTCATATAGCAATTAATATCTAGGATTGTTTTTATTGACTATTATTAATCCTAGATAAGCATCTTGTGTAACCTAGTATTATTTGCATTATTGGATATCTTTGAATATTCACTAAGGTTGTTTAATCTCTTTATTGAGAATTGAGACTTGTGGCTAAGGTTGCTTAGACCATAAGCAAATTGGACTAGGTTCACTTTTATAGGCCTGCGGATAGTAGTGACGGGTTATAGACTGTGAGAGGTTAAGGTCAACCTAGGTTGTAAACATCATTGCAATTAGTGGATTCGAGGTTCGTGTATGGCGCACATAACACCCAATGGTTTTTCCTTGTTGAAGGTTTTCATGTAAATATCAAGTGTCTTTTATATTTCCGCACATATTACACTTGCTATATAAATTGACTAGTTAGGGGCATTTTCATAAACTTGACTTATCACAAAAATTGGGTAAAATTGATTAAAATCTATTCACCCCCTCCCCCCTCTAGATTAATACTGAACACACCATAATTTGTTTCAACAAGACTTCATGCTTAGTTATCCGGATCACCCCGATCCTAACTAAGACTTCTTGCTTGACTATCTGGAACACTTTCCTATCCAAGTCTTCTTGCTCAAGTCAAAACTTCACTCACATTGACAAAAGACTTCCACATCATGCAAGGCAATGATCTAAGTGAAGTGCAAACAAGTAATACGATGCAATCACAATCAAATAGAGCAAGTAGATCAAACAAACTATATGAACATGAAATTAGAGAAACTAGATTAGGCTTTCACAAATCAATTACAAATATATCTAGAAACCTAAGCATGTTTTCAAACAAGAACTAGATTATAGAATATCATAATCAAAGTATCCTAGTTTTTAGAACATGTAACTAAATCTAGAAATCAACAATCAAGTTCAAAACACAAAGCATTTCTATAATCAATTTCATGTTCTTCAAGTTTAGCAAAAAGATGTTCAAATATAATTACAAAAACATAAACTCGAAAATCAATCAAACAAACCTAGAAGTTGAATCAACATCATTCTAAACACTTTTCATTGATCAAATAAGAAGATCCAAGGAAATGATCACAAAAGAAAATGAAAAGAAGTTTATTCACTTACAAATGATGACTCACGAGTAGAGATCGGTTTACTGCAGAAACTCAAGACATCATTTGGCTCTAAAAATTCTTGAGGTTTGTTCCTCTCTTCAATACCAAGATTTTTGGCTTTTAAATCACTTGATTTGGAGTTGAAATGAGAGAGATATCACAAAAACAAAATGGAAGAAGTTACCAACATTTCTACTCGAAATTTCAATTTAAATGGAGGGAAATGAGATGGAGAGAGAAGGAATTTTGACCACCCATTGAGGCTTTGCCACCTCAGCTCCTCGTGGAGGTGTATGAGCCTCACAGGGTAGAGAGGTAGCCTTCCCGTGAGGCTCACGCGCCTTCATAAAAAGGTGGCCCAAAATGGCCTTTGGCCATTCGCCTCCTTCGTGCTCCTCTCGCGTTCTTCGGCCGTTCTCCTGCCTCCGAACTCTGAATTCGAATCTGTTTTCAAATTACAAACCATGAATCACTCACGCACAAGGAATACTATGACACTTTGACAAAAGATTGTGAATTCGACTCTATACATGACAACAAAGACAATACATTGTAAGATAACGTAAAGTAACGTAGCTCCCTAGTTTGAACTAAAAAAATAACGAATGAGTAACTGAAATTACTGGAACTCAATAAAGAATCATATGAGAATATATTCAATTCCAAAAAAATAAACCACATACAAATGAATACAATATCACACAAGTGTGCCATTTCCTAGAGATAGTCCTAGAACATGCAATTTTTCGATTTTTGTCAAATTAAAACTAATGCATGTGCATACTTCAATAAGTGTGTGAATATGTTTTACCAATTGTTCACAAAGATGCAGGGACACATATGAATGCAATGTGTGTGTGTGTGCGCCTACGCTTTACAAGAGGAAGAAGAATCTTGATACCTTAGCATCAAAGTAAGCACATTTCCTCTTGAAGACAAACTTTGCATGCGACGTTGCTTTTCTTCTTTGAAGCTTGATCTAATCACGAATCTTCTAAGCAACTAAGCAATACAAACAAAGAGCATTTTGTTATGGAATCAAGCCAACACAAATCTAAAACCTAACAATAGCTCTAATGGCAAAGAAGTTCAAGCAATTAATGAGATTTGAGAAGAAGGGTTTTGATTCCAAGGGAAAATTTTTAAAGAAGAAGACTCATTTCAAGAAGTTGGAGCAAATTCAAGAAAAGGACTCCAAGAAAGGTATTCAATGTTACCTTGTGTAATGGCTATGGACACATTGCTCCCGGGTGTGCTAATTTGAAGAAAAAAAAAATAAAGGCTATGGCGGCTACTTGAAGTGATAGTGAAGACTTAGAAAAAGAAGAAAAGTCTTCGGATGATGAAGATCAAGTTGTTAACTTTATTGCCTTCTCATCCTCTCACAATGGCAAAGAAGTTATGAGTGACAAAGAAGAGGAAGAGGACAAGCAAGAAGAAGATGATGATTACTCGAATGATGAGAGTATTTCATCCAAGTCCAATCATGACTTTGGTGAGGAGATGAATTATGAAGATTTCATGAAGTTCTTTGAGAGTTCTAGATTGAAGAAGAAGAAGGAGATTCAGAAGTTAAAAGGAGATAAGCTTGAACTAACTTCCAAGATGACTCACTTGAGTGGGGAAGTGAGAAGAGCAGGAGAAATGGAAGAAAGATTGAAGATGGAGCTAATCATGATCAAGAAGAGTGAAGAAAGCTTGAAGAAGGAACTTAGGGAGGCAGAAAGTTTGATTGCTAAGATGACATCCAGAACCGAAAAGCTTGATAAGATGCTATCATGTGGGAAGAATCCTAGTGATAAGAAGGGTTTGGGATATGTGGAAGACATGGAGACCACATCCTTAAAGAAGACAATATTTTTCAAGAGCAAAGAGATTGAAGATGCCCAAATCCCACAACAACCGACTAAAAACATTGAAGTTAGTGAATCCTCAAAGCATGCTCAAGCCAACATTCCAACAAGAGCTTAACCACAACCAGCTAAAGCACATCAATCAAGACCTCCACAACCAAGGATCTCTCAAGTTCAACAAAGGATCTTTTATGCTCAACCAAGAAGACATGTTAATTCAGCTCAACCACAAAGGAGAAAGTTGGCTCATCATTAAAGAACAACTCAAAGTAGAATAAAGCCCCAAATGCGTGCGCAGGGCTATGGCATGAACTCTTATTTCACTTATACTTGTCATTACTGGGGAATTGAATGCCATATTAGGCCTAACTGCTTTAAGTATATCAAATTGTGTAGATTTGAAAGCATTATCGAGAAAAATATGCTTATGAAAGCCGAAAAACATGTACATAGGAAACTTAGAGCCAGTGAACCTAAGGCTCATAGGAATGATAATGTTGCACCTAGGTGGACTAGAAAAAATGAGTTTTATTGCCATATGGCTCAAATAGCCTTGAAAGTCAATGCCTCTAACACTTGGTATCTTGATAGTGGGTGTTGTAGGTATATGACCGAAAATAAAAGTTTCTTTGAGACTCTTGTGATGGAGGATAGTGGATTTATCACCTTTGGTGATGATTCATGGAAAAAAAAAAGTCATAGGGAAAGGTAACATATCCATTCTCGGTTTGTCGAACTTGCCAAATGCTCTTTATATAGATGGCTTATAAGTCAATCTTATTAGCATATCACATTTAAGTGATGAAGGGCTTTCGGTTATGTTTGGTAAAGTTGATTGCTTTATTCTAAAGGAAAATGGGCAAGTTTTGTTGAAAGGCTAGAGATCAAGTGACAATTGCTATTGTCTTGAGTCTAATATTATCCCTTGCAACTTGTCCAAATGTGAGCAAGTTGAATTGTGGCATCAAAGATTTGGCCACATGAATTATAGAGACTTGAAGGTCCTTGATAGGTTGAATGTTATGAAAGGTCTTCCCAAACTTAGGAAGAAGGTTGAGGGAGTTTGTGGACCATGTTAACAAAGGAAGCAAACCAAAAGTGTGCACAAAAAGGGTAAATACCTTTCCACCAATTGAGCCATTGGAACTCCTTCACATGGACCTCATAGGTCCCATTCAAACCGAAAGCTTAGGTGGCAGAAGGTATATTCTTGTGGTGGTTGATGACTTCTCTAGGTTCATATGGACCTACATTCTTAGAGAGAAGTCCGAACCTTTTTAGAAATTCAAAATCTTATGTGCAAAAATTCAAAATGATAAAAATTCTCACATTAAGAGCATTAAAAGAATTAAAAGTGATCATGGGAAAGAGTTTGAAAATGCTAGCTTTGAAATATTTTGTAATAGTTTACATTTTCCCATGAGTTTTTGGCACCTAGAACTCCCTAACAAAATGGAGTTGTGGAAAGGAAGAATAGGGTCCTACAAGATATGGCCCGGGTAATGTTGCTTAACAACAAAGTTCCTAGGAATCTTTAGGTTGTTGCCTCACTTTATGATTGGCTTATTTCGTTGACAAAATCACAATGGGGTTTAAAATTGTAAGGGTAGCTTAGGTTCAAAGTTTTTGTCATCAAATGTATTTGGACCCCACTATGGACTTCAAGTGCTTTAAGGAAGGTAGTTATCTTGACATTGCTCTTATGTGAAGAGATTTAGTTGCATACACACACACACATCTCATGCATTTTCATGTCTCATACATTCTTATGTGTTTCTTGTTAGTACACATTCTTTTATATATCTCTTGTCATACATGCTCATTCTATTGTATTTTGTTTAATCATTGTCTTAACTTTTTAGATCTTAGAATGCATGTTTTTCTTGGCTTAGTTGTTGTTGCCTGGTTACTGCTGTCATTACTGTTGTGGCTTTCACAGTGGTCGTCACCAGTGAGGACCATCGCCATTACCGCTCTTGGTTTCCACAATGGTCACTTCACAGTGCTCACCGCTGTCATTTATGTTGTGTGTTTCAATAACAATTGGCTTCACATAACGTACCGCTAGAGGTGGTCATGATTTAATTTCGGTTACTGTTCCATGGCCACCAAAATCGAAATCGTAACCAAAAAACTGGTTTGGTGCACAGTTTGTAACCGCCAGTTTGGCAGTTACGATTCAGTTTTGGTTTAGGGCAGTTTTGGTTTCGGTTTCGGGCCTTTTTATTATTATTTACAAGTGATATAAAGATTGTTTGAAGAAAAAATAAATATAAATTCTTGCCTAATAATAATTACAATTGAACAAAGTTTAAAATAAAAAAATAATAATTAAAAACATTTTCATTGAAGTATTTAATAATGTTTAAAAGAAATGAAATTGACATTTATTATTAAATACAACTTTACAATTGCACAAAAATTAAAATTAAAAAAAAAAAATAGAAATTGGCCTTGAAGGCTTGAATTCAAATATACAATATTAGAATGTAACAAAGTTAAAATATAAAAAATAAAAATATATAAAAAACCGGTCTTGCACTTAATTTTTACCATAATTAAGTTTCCTACGTATCCTCTACCAATGTAGAGGAATCAAAGGCCACAAAGTTCTTTTACCTTTTATTAGTTGCTCGGTGTTGGAGGTTGAAAGTTTGAACGAAATCTATTCGCTGTCTTCCGTTCCCGTGGTTTGGTCATCTCGAAGAAGTCGTTCACTATCTCCAGCTGGAGTTCTTGTTGTCTTTATTTTGCCTTTGTCCAATCATCAACACATGCTTGCATTTCAAGTGATTGTGGACACATAACCGACCATCTTGGTTCCAAAATATTTTCACCTACACTAAATTCTTGTTCCACAACAATGGTAGAAATCGGCGTTCCAAGAATTTGTTTGGCAATAATAGCCAAAATTGGATAATCATGTTCATGACCCTTCCACCAAACATGGATACTAAATTTATCTTCTAAAAATTCATGAGTGGCTTCTAAATACCGGTCAAGCTCAGAGTCAGATAAGGATGAAGAAGATGTTCATTATTTTTTAACTCTTTGGGAAAACAATCGATCCCCTAAACTCTTTAATTTAAATTTTGAGGAAGTAGCAGTACCACCAGATTGAGGTTGTGAAACCAGCATGTTCAAAGACGGATCATACATTCTAAGATATTTATCATATAATTCATAAAGCAAATTCTTAAAGGAATTAC
This sequence comes from Acer negundo, assembly GCA_035582765.1. NCBI lineage: Eukaryota > Viridiplantae > Streptophyta > Magnoliopsida > Sapindales > Sapindaceae > Acer > Acer negundo. The sequence goes on along the minus strand of CM069235.1, from coordinate 34,726,193 downwards.
AATAACTAAGAACATCAACTTTTAATCCTAAACTTTGGTAATAATGAGTTAAATAATCCTGCAAACATTCTAATATAAAGCGTGGATCAAAACACAATATAAGCAAGTAAATATTTGGAATCTCCCCATAATACTGTATCCATTTTATTTTCATAGCAGCAACACATTCACTCAATTGAACATCGAATTCACAGTCAATAAAACGCACTAGCAATATTAACACTGAATAATAAATAAATGAGTAGTGGGATAGTAAACACCAGATAAAGCATTGGTAGCATCATTAAAAACACGTAACAATTCAAGAATTTTTATGCATGCATCACAATGATTCAATTGAAGAGAAATTGAAGGAATTATAAGTAATAAAAGAAACTAACAATTTCTTATATTCAACACTTTTACTAAGCAACTTTTAAGTAGAATTCTAACGAGTGGTAATATCTTAAGAAAATTTAATGGGACGCATATTATTTTGAGAGCAATATTTTAACCATTGTTTCTGGGTTTTGTCATGCCTCCAAATATAGCTAATATTATCTCAAATTGGTCTAATATAAGCAGAAAGACTTGTTAATCCAGCTTGAACACACAAATTTAAAAGATGGCATGCACATCTTTGATGAAATAATTTACCCCCAAAATAGGCATTGCACAAATCCTGTAACATAGGAATAGATGCGGTATTGCTTGCAGCGTTATCAAAACCAATAACAAAAATTTTGTTTTGGATATAATACTCTTAAAAAATTATTTGAAGGAGTTGAAAAATATTTTGAGTTTAATATGAGTCATCAAAAATATGAAATACAAGAATTCTTTTTTACATGTCCCAGTCATTATCCATCTAATGACATGTCACACCCATGCACGAATGACTACCAAAATTGTTGGTCCATATGTGCCGACAAATGGAAACGCGACCTTGAAATTGATAAAAAAAAAATGATTTCAATTTGTTTTTTTATCTTTTGTAAATGGTATTTAGTGTACGTGTGAGAGTGGACCTTGAAACACGTTGCATTGCAGGATTTAATGCATTTTGACAATAATTAACAAAACTTACTTTCTCACTAAAACCAAAAGGTAAATGTTCAACTACAACCATTAATGCTAATTCTTCCATATTTTTTTCAGACGTATAATGAAATAATTGATTAGATGGGGTTCCGTACCTAGATATTTGGGCTTGGTCACTAGTCTTCGTGTATTCGAAAAGGTGACTTTTTTTATATGGGTCCAGTACGTGCCATGTCCAAAGGATTTGGTAGTCTTGTATGATTTGGGGCAGTAATTGTACTGGATTTTGATCATTCCATCATATAACTTAGTTCTCTTCATATGCATTTTGAAGAGTTCGGACTTTATCGGCTTTTCTTCTTCACCTTCACCTGCAAAAAAAATTCATCTGAAAGGGGTGTGGGGTCAGATAGATTTTCATTAGTATTTGAGGTATTGGGATTGGAGTCGAGTCTGTCGAACTCGAGAATTATTATAGGGGGATTAGGACAAGAAGGGGGATTAGATCCAAATCCAACTTGAAGGAACTCGTGGAAAGCTCGGTCGTCATAAGTGACAGAATCACCAATATGCTTCAACAAGTTTTCCATTGGACCCTTTCCTTTGTCTAAATTTCTTGAACCATCTTCCCCACTTGCCATTGAAAAATTAATAATAAAAATATATATAGTAAAGAAAATATTGTTGGAATAATAGTGGTAACAAGGTAAAAATAAAAATAAATGATTGAAAAAATATATATATATTGTTGGAATAATACTGGTAAGTTGATAACAATTAAAAAAAAAATAGATGATTGAAAAAAAAAATATTGTTGAAATAATAGTGGTGAAAAAAAAATTATGATAGTAAAAAATAGAAGAAATAAATATTGTAAATAAATTTGATGATTGAAAAAATAGATGATAATAAAAAAAAATTAGAAGAAATAAATATTTATTAATTTATATGTGAAATGAGAATTAAAAAAAAAAAAAAATTTGTAGAATGTAGAGAGAATTGAGAATTTGGATTGAGAGAGATTGAGAGAAGTTGATAGAATGAGAGTGGTGTGAAGAATAATGAAGTGTTGGGGTATTTATAGGATTATAGTGGAGAGAGGCAGCTTTGCAATTAGGAAAAATTAAAGGGGGGAAAAATAGCCGTTGCCGACCGTTGGGCAGTCCATGGTCATCTGCAAAACAGCCATTTTTTTTAAAAAAAATAATTGTTTGCCACGTGGTAGCTTTTGATTTGTCTAGATATATATATTTTATATTTATAAAATCGGCGATTAAACTGCTAATTTTGGGCGGTTTTTTTGTACACCAAACTATAACCGAACCATGGGAAACCGGTTTTCTAACTGCCAGTGTTGGTCACGGTTTCGGTTACGGTTTTGTCGACGGTTTAACCAAAATTATGGCCACCTCTATGTACCACTGTTATTACCGTTGTGGCTTTAACAGCAATACCCATAGCAGTATTCCTCTGTTTTTTTTTTCTAAATGACGTCTTTTCATATTCCAACTCTTATCTCTCTATTTAAATACCTCATCTTCTCTATTTATCTTTAGGGCTTTAGATTTAAGTTATCTAGAGAGAGCATTAGAGTGCCTTCAAAGAAAAACTACCGAGATTTGATTTTTCTTAACCAAAACCCAAATACCATCATCTATTTATGATTCAAACATTATCTAGCATCATCTAGGGTCTGTTCCTCTTGGGTCTTCTTCATCACACATGACTTGGTAAGTAGAACATCATCTTCATTCATTTTAGTGTTCTTACGATTCATTTTGACCATGCAAACATTCATGAAATCAGCAAAAGGAACACTATCATTAACCTTAGGGATATTCAAGAAGGAACGCAGAACACGAATAGGATTAAGATAGGGGCAACACCACAATGCATATACTGTAGACTCCAAATGATTGTCACAAAAGGGACAGGTGCTCACCGGGCATATGATGTGAAGCCAAATTCACCAAAGTAGGGATCCAATTATGGCTAGCTCTACATAAGAAAATCTTAACCTTAGAGGGAATCTTCAGCCGCCATAAACACTTCCACCAAGACTCAGCAGAGCTCAAGCCAGAGGACCTAGGATTAGAGAGCACACCACACCCAACATAATAGCCACTTTTGAACGTGTAAGAGCCGAACTTGTCAAAATGCCAAAGAAGCAAATCGAGACCGCTATGAAGGGAGAAAGGGATGCTCGAAATCAGATATGTTTCCTCCTTCCAAAATGATGCACTAACCAAATCTTCATTCCATCTACTAGAAGGGATCTTTAAAGACTGAACTGTAACCGAAGAACCCAGCCTAAGAGAAGACATAACCTTAAAAGTAACTGGTATTGGCAGCTAACGATCGTTGTATATAGAGACCGTAGCATGGTCACCAATACGCCATCTTAAGCCCAACTTCTACAGCTCCCTACCCTACAAGAAACTTTTCCAAAGGAAAGAGCTAGTGCTTGTAGATTCAACCAAGAGAATAAACGAATCAGGGAAATAGCACGATTTCAGAACACGAGTAGCAAGAGTATTAGGAGAAGAGATCAATTTCTAGCATTGCTTAGCTAAGAGAGCTTTATTGAAAACAAAAATGTCTCTAAAACCCAAGCCACCCGAGTCCTTGCTAGAACAAAGCTGCATCCACTTACACCAATGAATCCTTTTCTTATCAGAATTCAAACCCCACCAAAATTGGCTACTCAACCTATGAATATCTAGCACTAAGCTCTTCGGAAGTCTGAACAAAGACATGGAATAAGTTAGGATTGATTGAACCACAGCATTGAGCAAAATTTCTTTCCCACCAGCTGAAAACAACCTTTCTTACCACCTTTTTAATTTGTCCCAAATAAGGTCTTTAATGTTAGCAAAAATGGCCCTTTTATTCCTACCCGTAAAACTTGGCAAACCAAGGTACCTTTTATGACAACCCACCAATTACACCTCGACAATTTGAGCGAGAGACAAAGCACACGCTCTAGGAACTTTGTTACTGACACACATGGCGGATTTCTAGAAATTGACAACCTGACCTGAAGCAGAGGCATACTAATCCAGGATTTGATGAAAAGAACGACAATCATTTTATGATGCATGAGAGAACATCATACTATCGTCTGTAAAAAGAAGATAAGAGATTTTCATACCACTATGACTACACTTGAAGCCCGCAATACTGTCACAGTTCTCAGTATCATAGATAAGTCGGGAGAGCCCCTCCGCACAGATGAGAAATAGATACGGGGAGAGAGGGTCACCCTGATGAAGACCTCTAGAAGGCTTTAGGGAACCACAAACAACCCCATTAACAAGAAAGGAAAAGGAAACCAATATTACACAATTCATAATATGTTGAATCCACGCACCCGAGAACCCCAACCTCGCCATCACACCCCTTAGAAAATCCCACTCAACCCTATCATAAGCCTTGGACATATCCAACTTGAGAGCCATTGAACCTTTCCTACCTTTCTTCTTCGTTCTCATCGCATGAATACACTCGAACCCAACAATGGCATTATCAGAAATCAGTCTACCCGGTATGAAGGCACTCTGAGTTTTAGAGATCACATCACCAAGCACATTTTGAAAGCGATTAGAGAGAGCCTTAGCAACGATTTTGTACAGGACATTGCATAGGCTAATAGGACAGAAATCAATAATCCTTTCCGGCCTCTTAACCTTAGGGATCAGAGTAATGAGTGTACTGTTAACATCCTCCAAACTGTGGGCATCGTTGAGAACCCCAAGACACACCCTTGTCACCCTATCGCCAATAGTTGGCCAAAACTTCTGATAGAAAAGAGCTAGCAAGCCATTTAGGCTTGGAGCTTTAGTCGAGGCCATATCATGAATTGCTCTTCTCACATCATCTACAGTAAACACAGCGTCTAAAAAGGCTCTCTTACCATCCGATAAACAAGGTTGCACACAACGAAGAACTCTCTCCATGTCGCCCGCAGAAGGCAAGATAGAGCAAAAAATATTGGCAAAATACTGCTTAACCACATTACATATACCAGCCTACTCGATCTTTCAAACACCTCAATCATCAAACAACCCATGGATTTTATTACGGACCTTCCGAGCGGAAGCTCGCCAATGGAAATATTTTGAGTTTTTGACACCGTTTTTAAGCCAACATTGACGAGACCACTACCTCCAATATGCTTTGTCTTCGTCAAAGAGGCTATCTAATTCTTTCTCCACCTCATGAATTTGCGCCCACAAACCTGGATGAATGCTAGAAGTAAGCAGTTTAAGCTCATTTTGTTTCTCCTTGATTCTATTATTAATACTTCTTCTCTCTTTTGAATACCAATGTCCCAAGTGCTCAAGACACCTAAGGAAATCAGTCACAACCCCCCTTCAACCCTGGTCGACCATCATTCACCATCCAATGTTGCTTAATAATATTCGAACAACCCTCTTTGTCAGCTGCTCGATCACTGCACACCCCCAAAAACTGATTTATCTTCGCCAAAATTGATCTATGATCGGACTTCCAAAACTTGAGATGGCTCACCTTCGACCCAGGGAAGACAGACTGCCACTGAAAATTTACAATGCAACGATCTAGCCTCTCTTGCACCAACTCAAACCCCTCCCACATGTTGCACCAGGTGAAGGCCGGACCTACTAGAGGAACTGTTTTGATCCAACATGAATAAATAGATTTTATTTTTTATGTACTTAAACGAAATGATGACTTTTTTTTTTTGCAAAATAAACAATAAGGATGATGGTAAAATTATTTCCTTTTTAAAATTTTAATCAGGGTTTAACTTTAATGGATGGTCCAATTAGAATCCAACATATTACAGCAAACTTATATAAAATAAGAACCTTAAAATTTGATATTAAAAAAAAAAAAATTGAAGAAGGAATTTAAAATAGCATATAAAGTTAAGTCGATGAGTGCTAGAATCACTCTCCCAACCCACTATCTCAACTCGCTCTCTCTTTATAATGTGATATGTGGACAACATTTACTTCTCTGTATCAAACTTAATTGGAGCCATTATAAATGGCTTACTTTTTCTATTTATTTACAAATCAAACCAATCACTAACTTCCTAAATTACCCTTTATTTATGTACCAAATTGCCATATAATATCAATTTTTTTTTTATAAAAATAAATATATAATAATAACAAAGACATTTTTTTAAAAAAGAAAATAACAAATGCATTTAGTTCTTCATCTACATAGTGATATAAGGAAAAAAAATTCAATATAGAAATTTAATACAACACAATAAAATTATTTAATAAAAAAAAGCTATTAAAAAAATTACATGTAACAATTGTGGAACACAATTTATGTTTGAAAATGATGAGAGTTGGAGTGAGATTAAAAAAAAAACAAAAAACAAAAAAAAAAGCAAAAAAAGAAAAAAAAAAAAGAGTTCAATGGTTGACCTGGATTATTAATTTGGAAACCGTAGAAAAAAAAATGTTTACTTAAAAAAAAATGATACAATATTAAATGGCAATTTGGTATAAAAAAAATGGATAATTTAGGAAATTAGTTATTGGTTTGATTTGTAAATAAATAGAAAAAGTAAACAATTTATAATGGCTCCAAGTTTGATGCAAAGAAGTAAATGTTGTTCACATGGCACGTTATAAAGAGAGAGTGGGTTGAGAGAGTGATTCCAGCACTCCTCAAGTCAAAAACATAAAATAAAAACTTGTAAAAACTAATAACATGAAATTTGAGTAATTCTTGCATCCAATTATATAATTAATTCCGTGTACCTTTTTTTTTTAACTAATTAATTCCATTTTCATAGACTTCAAAATTTTTTACAGATTGCATATGTAATAATGAAAATGGTGGAAAGTATCACCTTTTCCAACTCATTTGGTGACTCTATGACCGGTTTAATAACTTAAGTTTAAAAGGCACCTATTATGGTGAACTACCAAAATTGCCCTTAGATAATAATTTATGTTATTCTGTTTGTCTGGTTCTCTCTCCACACTTCCAACAAAAACGATAACTGGGTTAGTCTCTCTCTCACTCTCTCTATCTCTCTCTCAATACAAATAGAAGTTCAAGATCCAAACAACTGGACGTGCTTCATTACAACAAGGTAATATTTCGTGCAAATACTTCTTTTCATTTGTTCACATTTTCATTGTGACAATTGTGGATCTCCGAGACTTTGTCACCTTTTTCCAAGCCTTTTTAAAAAATCACTAATCGAGCCTTTTCATGTCTTCTCCGAGCCTTTTCATGTCTGCTCTGAGCCTTTTCAAAAATCAGTAATCGAGCCTTTTGAAGTCTTCTCCGAGCTTTTTCATGTCTTGTCCGAGCCTTTTCTAGTCTTCTCCAAGCCTTTTGAAGTCTTCTCCGAGACTTTTAAAAAATAACCATTCGAGCATTTTCAAGTCTTCTCCGAGCCTTTTCAAGTCTTCTCCGAGCCTTTTCAAGTCTTCTCCGAACTTTTTCATGTCTTCTCCGAGACTTTTCAAAAATCACTAATCGAGCCTTTTCTTCAAGTCTTCTCCGAGCCTTTTCAAGTCTTCTCCGAGACTTTTCAAAAATCACTTACCGAGCTTTTTCAAGTCTTCTCCGAGCCTTTTCATGTCTTCTCAAAAATCACTAATCGAGACTTTTCATGTCTTCTCCGAGCCTTTTCATATCATCTCCGAGACTTTTCAAAAATCACTAATCGAGCCTTTTCAAGTCATCTCCGAGACGTTTCAAGTCATCTCCGAGACTTTTCAAATAATCACTAATCGAGCCTTATTAGGTCTTCTCCGAGACTTTTCATTGAATTACTAATCGAGCATTTTAAAGTCTTTTTCGAGACCAAAAATGTCTTCTTCGAGACTTTCATGTATTCTTCGAGACTTTGCTAGTGTTCTCCAAGCCTTTTAAATATCCTCACCCGAGCCTTTGTAAATGTAATTTATGAAAATATTTTGTACTCCTGAGTTTTTATTAATAGTTTTGATTAATTTGATAGCATCATGAATCGGGTTAGAATAGTAATATCTTACAACGGTCGATGGGAGCAACTACCCGACGGAAGTCAGAGGTTTGTTGGATCCGATAACCAGGGAATGTATGTGTCAAATAATATGACTTACGAAGAATTGGTGGCGATCGTGCATACCATTGTAAAGTATGATGTAAACAAATTCAATGTTGATCTGTCATCAATATCAATCGTTCCTGGCAGTACATGTCGTACATTTATAAGAAATAATGATAATGTTCAGTTTATGCTAGGGGGAGATCGGGTGATCCCTCAAGTATGTGTAAGTCTAACTCAGAGGACACCTGGAGATGTGATAGAGAATGATATTCCTCCTCCTGAAAATACCCAACAATTTGGATCCTTTAGCGGTAGCAACCAACTGTATCCCAAAAGGAGTTTCGCCGAAAGTAGGGAAAACATGTGTGGTGTCCCACCGGTAGCGGTTAACCAAGTAGTTGAACCTCAATTTGGCGATGTGTTTGGTTGTCGAATTGAGCAGTACAATGAGATGAACAATTACCCGAACCATGAGGTGGATAATGAGGCAAATAATGAACAGGTAGATGATCTAGAAAATGTGGATGAAGAGCGTACACAAATTCAAACACAAGGAAGACATGTACAAGGAGTTAATTGCACTGTACCAAATATGTCTGGGACTTCTGAGGTCCCAAATAATATAACTGTATCTGATTCTGATAATACGATAACGTGGGTTATTCCCGGAGCAGATTCATACTCGTTTGGTATTGGTAGAAGCAGCACCTTGGCAACGCAAGAACTTACATGCATGATTTATAAAGGTCAATTTTTCCCGAGTAAAAAGGATTTGAAGAGGCTAGTTGGCCTTTTTTCAATGCGGGAGAACTTTGAATGGAAGGTGAAAAGGTCTAATAAGACAACGTTACATCTGGTTTGCATCATTGATACTATAAGTGGAAATTAAGAGCGGTGAGGAGAGATGAAGGGACTTACTTCCAAGTCAAAAGTTTTGTCAACCAACACAGTTGTCCTTTGGAGGAGGTTCACCGTCGCCACTGACAAGCTAGTGCAGTCATAATCGGAGAAGTCATTGCACCTAGACTTCAACAACATGATGGTAGTCTCATGCGTCCGAAGGACATAATCGCGGATATGAAAACAATGTATGGCATCCAAGTCATGTACAGTAAGGCACATGATGCCTTGCAATATGCATTGTCCTTGACCTATGGAACGCATGAAGAAAGTTTCAAATTGTTACCATCGTTTGCATACGTTCTGGAACAGCAAAATCCTGGCACAATCACCGACTTACAATGCGCAGACGATGATACATTTTTGTACTTTTTCATGTCGTTAGGGTCCTCAATTAGAGGTTTTCGGAGATGTATGCATCATGTGATTGCAGTTGATGGTACCCATTTGAATGGAAGATTCGGGGGTACAATGTTTGTTGCAACTGCACAAGATGGAAATGAATAGGTGTATCCAATTGCTTTTGGGTACGGTGACTCAGAAAACAACCTTTCATGGGAGTGGTTTTTGGAATGCTTGAGGGGTGCCCTTGGTCTGGTTTTCATTTCCGATCGCCATGCAAGCATTGAAGCGGGGATTTCTAAAGTGTTCCCTTATGCAACCCATACTATATGTTACTAGCATTTTGGTGAAAATATGAAGAAGCGATTCCACAGAAAGGATGTTGCCGACATAATGGATTCAGTAGCTAGGACGTACAGTGAATTCAATTATAACAGGCACATGGAGGAGTTACATAGGCTGCACAAGGGTGCATTCGAATATACCATTACTGCCGGTCCACACAAGTGGTCCCGTGTACACTGTCCCCAAAGAAGGTACAGGCTGATGACCACAAATGTTGCAGAGTGCATAAACTCATGCCTAAAATTCGCACGGCAACTGCCAATGATGACACTGGTAGAGTTCATTAGGAATATGCTACAAAAGTGGTTTCACGATCGTCATGCAGCTGCACGGTCCATGTGTCATCAACTGACCGACGCAGCACATCTTGTGATCCTAAAACGTGTCGAGAAGTGCAATTATATGATCGTAAATCCTGTTGACTGGAACATATTCTCCGTCAAATTGAAGGGAAACCAATAGACGGTTAACTTACACTTGAAGACTTGCACATGCAACAAATTCCAAATGGACCATTTCCCATGTTCTCATGCACTCGCAGTGGCAAGGTACATGAGATGTTACAATTAACGATTTATATTATTTGGGTACGTGAATCTCATTGTTTTCATTGTTGTAGGGAGCGAAACTTGGATTTCACATCTCTGTGTGCGGACTACTACAAGAGAAAGACACTTATTGATGCATACTCGGTTCCTATTATGCCTGTTGGCCATCCTTCTTCATAGGTAGTGCCATTCGACATCGCATCTCGGGTGGTTTTAAATCCAAAGTCGAAGAGACAATCAGGTCGCCCGATGGAGGGTCGACATGCCTCGTCTTCGGAGAGGACAACCACACAGTCGTGTAGAAGATGTGGACAATCAGGACATAATAGCAGGCGGTGACCGATGGTTAATGAAGGTCCCAGCATAAGTGTTCCCGATGAATACCGTCGCAAGTGCGGCATCTGTCATTCAATTGGACACAATAAACAAACGTGCCCTGAGAAAGACTCTACCGTGGAATGAATGGAACCGTTGAGGAAGGCGATCAAACATAACAAGGCAGTACAAGAGGAACATGTCTCCAACTTGATGTCTTCCAACATCGTCCAGACGTTGGGAACCATGCTCGATACAGTTGTGTTATGAGACCGTTGGTTATTATGCTTTTTTATGGATATATTTATTGGTTGTTCGTTTAATGGTATCCAATTCATTGTATTGTTTATGGATTTCAATATATCAAATGTGTGTTCAAGTGTTCATTACTCAAATGTTATGTACATCAACTAAATCACTAACTGGAAGTGAGTTACAAAAAACCTCAGCCATCTTCTCTCAAGTGCGGCATCTGTCATCTCAAAGTTGGGCACACAAGTGTTAAACAAGACGTGCCAATAAACATGAGTAAATTACCTCTTGTCGCGTGATCCGAGACGTCGATGGTAATCCGCAAGTCCGAGCACGAACGTGGATCACCTAGGAACCTTTGAATTGCAAAGTGAATGGCTTTGTTAGTCACAAAACAATAACAAAATTAGGTCACTTTTGAGTATCTTATGATCGAAACTCGCGGAACATCGTCTACACAACTTATTGATGTTTAAGCAATTGTATACTTCAAAGAATAATTTTTCACTAGTCACTCAAGCACCAATTCGTCCTATAAGAACGTTGGGAACCTTTAGGGTTGCCGAATTCGTAGTATCTAATTAGGGTTGAATTTCATCATGTTGACTGAGATTCCGTTGGTTACTTTTATTTGCTATTTAATTATGTTAGGAGCCGCCCCACTTATATATAAGATGATATTTCATTTAATCCATTGGTGTGAACCAGTACTCATGTAATATAATTGCATTACTTAAATAATGTGCAAATTATATTCTTAATATATTAAATGCTTCTAGATGTTAAATAGAATATATCAAGTGATCCATACATTGGGGATCTTTCTAAATTTAAGCTTCAATAGTCACAATTGATTCACTTATGATCCATTAATTTTAACTCATTCCACTAAAGAGCTTTCAATACCCTAGACAATCATATTGGAGATAGTGTATCCTCGTGATTAATATGTAATCGCCAAGAGTTCATAGACCGCCTATAACTCTCCAAGTTACCATATTTACTCATATGACCACGTTTTGAACTTGGATATTTTGACTTGTCCAGAAGCCATGTTTTCAATAGACACTATTGAAAACTCAACGTTGAGATTTAATATCCAATTACCTCAAAACATCCATATGATGATATTATACTCTCATTTAATTAAATGGAGCCACGATGTCCATATCTATAAATGAAGTCCTCTATCGATTAACAAATGAATATCACCAAACTATCGAGGATAGACTATGCGATATAATCGTACTCATTGATAACTCAAATGATATCACTTGCAACCATAATCATTTATCTTTAAGATAGTTCCGACAGACTATTATCTATTGACGGTTCTAGATAAAGCTTTTCATTGTGATCCAGTTCAATGCACCCAGTGCACTAGATCCTTTTGCTCGAAGACACTCCGATGATTTTAGACTCATCATATCTCATTTGATCCCACTCAAATGCTAGCAAAAGAATTCTACAACTTTAACAAGATAAAGGTGCCCAACCTTTAACTTAAGTTGTGAACAATATTCAAGACTAACTAAAGAATTGTGTCTACCACATACATATCCAGATGTACGAACAATTCTTCTTTTCCCATAGTCTTTAGACCTTATGATTATTTACTTTGACAATTATAATACAAACTATAAATGCTATACGATTTGTTAAACCAGAAATCACTTTATTAATATGAAAAAGATTGTTAATTACAACATTACACTCTTGCTATTGAGCATAATCCTAACACACCACAGTTACCACTGCAATTCACCACATAAACAACCGTTAGAATTGAATGTTATTAAAACCGATTAGGATAGAATAAGATCTTTAAATAGTCATATCCTCTATCCTGTTGGGGCACACGGTCTCTAGACACAATGTTGAGTGAAAAGGGCTTATTCTGCAATGTGTACGTCATATCGCCCCTCCGTCTGTGACCGTGAAAGTCCACCGTATGCAGCATCGACGGTAAAAAATATCGTAAGCAAGCAAGCTGAGTTTTCCTATGGCGAAATGGTACCTCATGTCTGAACGGGTTCATCAGGTAAATACTCCCTGTTGTGAGGTCGACGCTGGCTAGTGCCCAATGCGTACGTCCAAGGTTGCAAGGAATCAAAACCTATATGTGTTTCAACAAAGTGTTATCAGTGGGAAATTTATTTAATATTCAAATACAAACAATGTAAATAAAACACTGACGACGTCAACTTCGTTCCATGGTTTGGTTCCTGCCGGGACCAATCCACGTACCACCGCAAGATCATCAGCGGACCACTGATGCTTGAACATAGACCAACTGCAGCCACTTCCCATCAATCTCTCCCAGTCATTCAATAACCATGACTGTACAAAGAAAATTTATAAAACGTTAGATAAAAGATGTACGAAACACATAAATAGATGTTCAAAAGCCGTACAAATTAAACACTTACATAGAACTGTGAATCCAGTATGTTGATCCTCGGACCATAGACAGTGGAGTAATATCTCTGACGCTTCCGCAGAATATGCAAGTACGCTTCCATATGCTGACAATTTAAACATTTTGTATTGTTAGCATTCTACTATTTCAGAAACATCTTATACACAATGTTCAGGTAAGGACCATACCGTATCCTCCAACTCCATGATGTTGGTTTGAAATCGATGGAACCAAGGGACACCAACTGGCTCGAGTAGATCCACATCACGCCTGCATAGGTGCTGTATCTGTACCACTAGTACCACGAGTAACCTCCTCTCGTGGTGTCACACCAGGCCCTTGCTGATCACCCTGATGACTACCTGTCCTCCCTCTGGGACTAAAGTCTCTGTGTCCGTCTGGGTCATTGAAGGGTGGGTCATCGAACCATGTACCTCGAGTACGGGCGTGCGACGTCGAACCCTGAAGCCCCCGAATCAAATCTAGCAACTCCTGATGCTGTTGATCTCGCTTCTCATTACTCTTTCGCACCTCCTCCTGTAACTCGCGTAACGCATCCATCAGTTCAGTATACCGACGGTCCTGAAAGGATTTCGAAATTGTCAATACTAAAACCGTTCACTCGATTCAAATTAAATAATACGGTAAAAAGAATTATACGTACCTCTGCTTGCCCTTCAACGCCTCCTCGTGAGTCATCTCCAGTTCGAGAGTCATCTCTAGTTCGAGGCTCTCTACGGACAATCCGAGTCAGAACCCTCGTATCACTGGGTTCGAAAGACGGACCCTCAGTGTCACTGGTTCCAGCAGTTGTATATCGTTCGGGGTCAGAGACGGGAACAGGTATATCACCGAGATCAGCATCATACAAACTGCCTCCCTGGGAAATGCCCTCGAAGTACCGTTCAGCCCTCTCAGTTGCCGTCGGCACCAATTTCACCCTCGCAAACATCTGAAATTGCAGTTAGACCATTGTAATTGTATACATACTAATAGTTATGAACATAATATATATATATAGATATTTACACTTTCGAGGAAAATGCTATTCAACTTCTCCCCCCTCGCGTACTTAACTCCCATTTTAGAATTCGGGTGGAGAGCTCGATTTCCCTCCACTTCCCACATCCGCTGTTGCCAAGCTCGGGGATAACCTCGAAAGCAAATATCTACGAAACATCTAAGAACGATAAGAATCCAATACAATACTTTAGTCATATGAAAAAAATAGCAAATTCAAAATTCTCACCAACAGGGCGTGCGTTAGCCCATATATGTTGTATGTCTCCATGGTGTGTACATCATCGCTGGCGTTGTTCAAACCGCCTACGTTGACCATCCAACGCATGCTTGAAACCATATATAGACCGCCTATACACGTGTGCACCCCACGGGAACGCATCAAAAGCATCCAAGTCCTCGACTAGGCCTGCCATACTGGAACTTTCTCTCTCTCGTCCAAATCATATCCCATATACTCGCTTAACCGCATCGTACTGCTCAGAAAAAACACCAATCCGTAGAACGGCTTTCAGCTCTACATACTCGTCTCGACCCTCAAAGTACCGCGTATGCCATTCTCTACCATATCATAATTGTCACCTTCAATCCGACAAAATCAATCGAATGATCTCAATTGCATGTTATGCAACCAACTTCATGATCCATCCGAAGGAGGTGTCCAAAACACGACTCAGTATACCGATCGACCACAAGATGTTCAGGTACCTTGTTAAATGCATTGTCGATATCTGAACATCGATATGTAATTATCAAAATATCGAGTTAGCGAATATGATTTCAGCACTTATCTGAGACACTAAATGAAAAGGTTTCGGACACTAAATGAAAAGGCTCAACTATATGAAAAGGCTCACTATATGAAAAGGCTCGGAAACTATATGAAAAGGCTCGGACTATATGAAAAGGCTCACTATATGAAAAGGCTCGGAAACTAAATGAAAAGGCTCAGACACTATATGAAAAGGCTCGGAAACTATATGAAAAGGCTCGGACACTATATGAAAAGGCTCGGACACTATATGAAAAGGCTCGGAAACTATATGAAAAGGCTCGGACACTATATGAAAAGGCTCGGACACTATATGAAAGGCTCGGAGATTCTAATTCTAGAAACCTATTCATATTCCTTAAAAGGCTCGGATTACTATTTAAAAGTCTAGGACAATGTTTTAAAAGGCTCGGATCCTATTTTAAAAGTCTCGGAGCCAGTGTGAAAGGCTCGGAGATTCAAATTGCAGAAGCTTATTTAAATTACTTGTAGAAGGCTCGGATTACATATGACAAGGCTCAGAAAAGGCTCGGAAAAGGTTTTAAAAGGCTCGGAGATTCAAATAGCAGAAACCTATTCAAATTGCTAGGAAAATGCTCGAATTACATGTGAAATGCTCGGAAAAGGCTCGAAAACCCAGAACTTCATCGTGTTCAACAGAATTTTTTCATAAATTTAAACCCTAACCTAATCAAACAAACATAATCAACAACAAATCAAATCAAATCTAATATACATGTCTAACGAACATCCAACATCAAACGCACATAAAAGTTTCAACAACAAAAACGCGTCAGAAAATCATATCACCTTCTCGTCGATTTCAAGACTGTATCGCCACCGCCGGCAGGTTTCCTGTGAGATTTAGTACCGGATTTCTTGCACCCAAGGTCTCTCTTTCCACTGTTCTCTCTTTTTCAACTTTTTTCTCTTCAGACGCAAAATGACAAAAATGAGTGTATTTTTATCTGGTCACCTAAATAGGTGCCTTTTAAACTTACATTAGTAAACCGATGATATTCTCACAAAAGCCCTCCAAATAGTGACAAAAATTTTTTAAACCCTATGTAATAACAGGCCAATGTTTGAATTCTTTGATCAAGTCAAAACCACTACCATTTCTCCGATATGCTGATATTATTATTATTTTTCATTTTGCACGGCAGTAGTTGAGATTCTAACACTATTCTAGTCAGAGAAGGCGATTATTCATGTAAATACATGTTTATTATAATATCCATTTGGAGTATCTTAGTTCTGAAGGATAGGTTGTTGGTGTCCATATCCATATCATCACTTTGTTTGACCTCAAACTTGAATTGGTCACTTGACAATGGATTTACCTTAATTAACTCAGAAATCCACCACTTGATCTTGACACCTTTACCTTCCCGGAATTTTCTTTCTATACAGTGAATAGGTTATGGGGAATCCTTGTTTAGATGGATAATATATAGAATAGATTGTTCAAATTAATTGAAGAAATTTTGGTGTGTATCAATCTTTTGTCATTAATTAATTCTTCAATGTCTAACAGGAGCAAGAATATCTGTAAAATCTTTTTACACATTATTTCTTTTTGTTTTTGGGCTCATGCTGCCGCTACAGACATACTCAATCAGGGTGATATGCTTCGCTCTTCCGATTCTCGAGTTTCCAGAAACGGAGTCTTCACCTTAAGGTTCTATAATCTTTCTATGAACAACTGGTACTTGTCAATATGGTACAAGTATGATCCAACGAAGCCTTGCTGGCTAGCCAATCGAGACAGGCCTATCAATAATAATTCTGGGGTTCTTCTCATAGATGAACAAGGCAATTTAATGATGACATACACCGGTGGGGTTCCTATCAAGCTATACTCAGGTCAATCGGCCGCCAACACCAATGTAACTGCAGTTCTGCAGGATGATGGAAACTTTGTTTTGAAGAAATCAGCAGACGACAGTACTGGTGGGGTTACAGAGCAGATTCTGTGGCAAAGCTTTGATTCTCCAACAGATTGTTTCTTGCCTGGAATGAAACTGGGGATCAATCTCAAGACTGGTCAGAATTGGTCACTTACATCATGGTTAACTGATTCTATACCAACTCCTGGAGCTTTCACTCTCAATTGGGTCCCTAAAGAGCATCAGTTGATTCTTTGGCGGCGAGGGGTAAAATTCTGGTCTAGCGGGGTATTGAATAAAGGCGCATTTGGAAACCTTACAGTCTCATCGGATATATATGATTTCATTTATAGCGAACATTCAAATAATCACGAGCAATACCTTACGTACAAACTCGTTGCACTTCCATCTATTGAGGAATGGGACAGTGTTTCATCACTTACATTGGGGCATGATGGCCGAATAACGCGTTGGAGTAGTAGTCGCGTGGGTTTTACTAAAGTTGATTGTGATGGACTCAGAACAGATTCAGGTTGTGAGAGATGGCAAAGGTCAGCGTGCAGGAGCCATGGTGAGAAGATGGAAAGAAGAGAAATTTATTATGACAATTCAGTTGTTCATTTTGAGGACAAGAATGAGAGTCGAAGCTTTAGTGACTGTGTGGACATATGCTGGAATGACTGCACATGTTTTGGAGTTTCAAATATAGGCAATAATTCTGTCAATCCTGGATGCAATTTCTGGTATGGTCCTTTAAAAGAAACTGGTACCGGAGAAAAAGGAACAACATGCTACATAATCATTTCAGCCCCTCCTCGTCCCATGTTCCGTATGTTTCTCTCTCCTGGTTTGTTTATTATACGATAGAAATTCTATAAATTAATATTCGATAAATTAATAGTTTCTATAAAATAATAATTTTTATGGTCATGGCTTTGACTGCAATAGATTAATAATTTCGATAAATTGTAAAGATAATACTTTTTAGAAAACACTTATATAAATCTATAGTCCTATTCATATCATAAATTAATAATTTGCTGAAATAACAAATATAATTCAATATCATATTTTCTTAAAATACGACTCTATTGTTGCTTGTTTTTTTTTTTTTCTTCTTAAAATTCAAATCTAATTGAAACTCATTTCTAATTTTTCTTAATGTGCCTAGAAGTTATGGAGTTAAATTCTTAAACCGCAACAAAAATTATAAAAAGTTGTTGATGCGTTAAGTGCATAATAGAATTAGTTTTTATTTTTTTTTTATTTTTTTTTTATTACTTAATGTGTATTTTTAGTTGATTAATGACATTTAATTGATTAAATTAATTGAATTTTTAGTTGATTATTTATATAGACGTTGAATTATGAATGTAATCTACAAATCAATAAATTATTAATTTATCAATTAATTAATAACATTATTAATTAATAAATTTTGAAGGGCCAAACTTGATTTTTATTTTGTTAAAAAAAATAATTATAACGTTAAGTTAGAAAACATCAAAAACTTGTTTTCCTTGTTTTCACCTCTTTTGCCTTGTCAGACTTACAGTCCTGGATAGCAACAAGTCAACAACCCTTTCACCTCTTTCTATCTCTTCATCTCTTTCTTTTTCGACATCTTCAAACAAGTAGATTCATGTGTATATATTAGGGTTCTTCATCTATTTCTCACCGTCTATGTTTTTTTATTTTTTTATTTTTAAAATAAATCCATGGAAAATATGTGTTTATTTATCTATATATATCTAAAGAGATGTATATATAATTGTGTGGATCTACAAAGATTTTTGTGGATTTATGAAGAAATATACAGAAAACCATAAGTTATTAAATTCTCTTATGATACACTACAAATGGAAATAATATAAATTGTTACTGAAAGCTTTTTCAAAACATGAAAATATAAAAAATAAAACAGAAAATGAAAATGTAAAATGCTATCGATCTAGCACTTAAATTGTTTTATTTTTTTATTTTTTTGGAAACCTTTATTTAAATAACATAATATAATTAATTCAGGTGGGTTAATAATGATCCTGGTAATAGCTGTAGCGGCTGCAATTGTGATTGGGACCGTCTTGATCATTTTTTTCTATTTCTTTACGAGATGGAGAAGAGCTCGTGTAGAAGGTAATGCAATAAAACAATATGAAATGAAATGAATCTTTTGTGAACAAGTATTATCATTTTTATTGAATGCTAATAAGCTCACGTTTTTCATGTCAATACAAACAGTGAAGTTTCTATTCGAATTAATGAATGAAGCAAAGGAGCTTGAAATTGAAGGCAAGAAAGGCTTCAAGTTAAAAGTTTATAGTGTTTCATCCATTATGGATGCTACAAATTGCTTCTCGGATGAGAATAAACTGGGAGAGGGTGGTTATGGACCTGTTTACAAAGGATTGCTTGATGGGCAAGAGATAGCGATAAAAAGGTTATCAAGAAGTTCAAGACAAGGGCTTGTTGAGTTCAAGAATGAGCTCATAATAGTAGCTAAATTGCAACACACAAATCTAGTGCAGCTCCTAGGTTTTTGCATTCAAGGGGAAGAGAAAATGATAGTCTATGAATACATGCCAAATAAGAGCTTGGATTCGTATATTTTTGGTTAGAACATTTTTACTTCTACCTAGCTACTACTAAGGTTTTAATCATACTGAAGATGCCTTAATTATATATCTATTAACTGTTTCCTTGAACATTACACTATATAGTTTCTTCACAATGTTTTTTTTTCCTCCATTTTGCAGATCAATCTAAAAGAAAGTTGTTCGATTGGAACAAGTATTTTAATATCATTGAAGAAATAGCTCAAGGGCTACTTTACCTCCACAAGTATTCGAGATTAAAGATAATTCATAGAGATCTGAAAGCTAGCAACATATTACTTGACAAAAACTTGAGTCCTAAAATATCTGATTTTGGTATGGCAAAAACTTTTACTTCAACTCAATTTGAAGCAAAGACAAACAGAATTGTTGGCACACGGTAAGTATAAAGTATCAATAATTCTATCTTCTAGTTGGTGCAAAGTTTAATTATAACTTATGTGAACTTATTCATTTAGTTTAGTGATGCACAACTAATTGGACCTTATAAATGAATCCAGTGGTTATATGTCTCCTGAATATACTGTAATGGGAATCTTTTCCACAAAAGTTGATGTCTTCAGCTTTGGAGTTTTAGTGTTGGAAATCGTGAGTGGTAGAAGGAGCAACAGTAATTTTAATTTTGTTCAACCACTCAACCTTATTGGATATGTAAGTTTTAATTTGTAGTGTAGAGTCATTTTAATTCCATATTACAACAAATAAATGTATATAAGTATTGAATGTTTAATGGTATTTTGTCTCAGGCATGGATGTTGTGGAAAGAAGATGCTGCATTAGAATTAATGCATCCAACATTACGTGATTCATGTTCTGAAGACCAAGTTCTGAGATGCATTAATGTGGCTTTGCTTTGTGCAGAAGACAACCCGCTTGATAGGCCTTCCATGGCTGATGTTATATCAATGTTAACAAGTGAAGGTGTAAAATTGCCAATGCCAAAACAACCTGCATTTTGCATTGCAAGAAGGGTTGCTGAGGACAATTCTAATGAAGACATGGTAGCAGAGAATCATTCGATAAATAACGTAACTCTATCTGTCATTGATGGAAGATAGAAGGCATGAATTGTGTGTGTATCGTAAATGCTAATTAATGTACAATATTTTCTTTAATGTGCATGTTTTCTTTCTCTATATTCCTATTAAATCGTGAATATCAAACTTGTTGTATCTGTCATTTACCCAATTACTGTTGAATCTGATGCAGAAGTTGTGGTAGAGACTAGAGTGGATAAAAAATGGAAACCATGCTGGTTCTGATGTGGGATTGATCATTTCCGATATTTCGGCTCTCCTGCTGGGTTTGAATTGTGATTCAGTTCATTTTGTTCCTAGAAAGGGTAACCAAGTAGCCCATTTGCTGGCAAAAAATGCTCTATCCATATCTGAGGATTGTTTTTGGATTGAGGATTATCCTCCCTGTGTTAGGCGATTTGTGTTGGCTGAGTGCCACAATTCTGTGCAAGTTTTTCTTTGTTTTCATGCAATCTTTGTTTTCTCACAAAAAAAAAAAAGAACAAAAAAAATCCTAGCTTTCGCCTATGACCTGTGGGTAGGATCTATATAATTTCATTCCCAACCAATTTAGTAAATAGTTATCGTAAATTAGGAATTAAGTTCATTTTCTCTTGTTAGAATTAAACACACCCTAAATACAATTTAGTGATTTGGTATCAAACGAAAAGTTAGGATTTTTTTACCTTTTTATTTTCAGTTATTTTTAGTTAGAATTAAACGCACCCTAAATGTAAATTCTTTTATGAATTTTTTTTCTCTATATTACAATTAAATCTTGAATATCAAACTTGTAATTAAGAAATGAGAGAAAATCTAGTAAAGGGTTTCTAAACACTACTTGTCACATCTAATTATCCATGTAATGATGTAATTGATCGATCTTCTACTTTTTGATTCCTGTATATAAATGACAATTCTGTTCAACTCAAAATGGAGAAATATAATTGAAACGTAACCATTGCTGTAGTAACGACTAACAAATGCAGTTTCAGGCACTGAATTGACCATGAAGAGCGATTGTATGGCAGGTCATGCAATATCGGTTTATCAAAATTTCCATTAAGATGCAGATTTACATATTTTATATTTGTACGATCATATATTATATTATTTTAAGAGAACATTAATTTTTGTGGTCTTATAGAATATGGTTAATTAGTTGAGCATATCACGGATCATAATCAGTTGAATATATCACATAACATAATATGAGTAGAACGATCATAATGGTTAATATCACAGTAATACCATCTCGATCACAAGCTCTTTCTGCGATTTTCTGCGAACAATGACTCCTGTTTTAAAGTAGTTAATTTACTAATTAATATAACTCAAACATCACTTTAATACTTGTAATAATGGGTTTTTTTTTATATTTTGAAAGATTGTAATTATGGTATTAAACATAAAAAACAGTCAGGAATTATAGCGGGGTTCTCTTTCTTCAAGCACGAGAAAAAGAAAAGACAATACGTGGGTTGGGTTTTTTCTCATCCCATTGACATCAAACGGGCTGGACTCAACTGTGCTATTATTCGTTCAACACGCGTTTAGGCGGCCCAGTATATTCCTGCCCATAATTAATTAGGTTTTGGGAGAAATGATCTCATTTTATTAAATTATATAAATATATATATATATATATATATATAACATATGTACCATTAGAAATTTAAAAAATTTATTAATTAATTATTTTTAAATAAAATTTAATATAAATTTTATTTGCTAATTCTAAACAAAATATTATTATTTTTAACTAAAATCAATATGTACTCTCTCTTTTTTTTCACTATACCACATATATATATATATATATACATATATATATACGGTTCTTTTCTCCTCAGTGCGTCATGATATAACTCCATCAGTGCGTTGCATGTAGGCAATAAATTATGAAGAAGTTTTTACACTTTGAGTCAGTATGTAAATCTAATGGTCCACATCCAACGCACTGATAGAGTTATATCAGAACGCACCGACTTGAAATTTTTCATATTTATATATATATATATATATATATATATATGTATTTACTTGTATCATAGTTGAGAATCAACCCAAAAAAAAAAAAAAAAAAACCTTTTCTTTCAAAATTTAGAAAAAGAATGAATACATCCAGAGAGAAAAGTATTATAGATCCTATCCTATTACAGTTATTACAAAGAAGTTACAGGATTGTCTCAGTTTTGAAAATTTATTGCAACATAATTGGTGTTTTGATTAAATGGTTTAATTTGATTTTTTTTTTTTTTTTTTTATCAGTTAAACGTTTTAGATTTAAAAAGTTTTACAAAATAAAACAAAAAACATGCTTAAAGTACTAGACTGTATAAAAATTATTTCAAATGCATACATTTCTTATTTAATTTATGGACAATAGTAGTAAAATAAATAATTGATTTTTTTTTACAGGAATTATTTAAAATAAAATAAAAACTATATATATATATATATATATACACTTAAAACCATAACAATGTGACAAAAGAAAAATTAAACGGACTATTGAAAAGTATATATTAAAAGACCTAGGGGCTGTTTTTTTTTTTTTTCACTTAAAAATTAATAAGTTTAAAGTGAATCCTATTAAGTTGTTTTGTTTATTTTTTTAAGTGATCAAACAACTTTAAAATACCCCAAAACAACTTAAAATAAAAAGTAATCAAAAAATCATAACTTTTCACTTAATTCCTAGTCATTGTATTGTTTTTAAAATATTTCCTTTCAAGACTATCCTTACAAAGATAGTTATTTCCAATATTACCATGATTTTATATTATACAAATTGCTTTCTTTTGACATATTAATGATAAATAACTATAAACAAAATGAAATAATAATAAATAAATAAACCTTAATCACACTATCACTTTCAACTCCATTATTGAAACTTCAATTTTTTTTTTTTCTTGTTATGTAAAAATCAAAACCATTTTTTTAAAAATCAAAACCATTTTTTTAAAAATAAAATTGGATTGAACTAAAGGAAAAAAGCATCATAAGCGATCATATGCTGAAAAACTCCTAAACAGTAACCATATATAAAAAACATAAAAGAAATGAAAAAAGTGACAAAAAACAACAAAGCACAAAGAACCAAGGGGAAAACAACCCTAAACAAAAAAAAAAAGCAATTAGGCCACACCAAAAAGAAAAAGAAAGTATTAAGAAAAATGAAAAGACTCTCGGCCCATGTAGTCATTGCCAACTAAATAAGAACAAAATGGTGGGGCAGAGAACCACCAAGAATCAACCTAAAGCTCCAAAGCATACTTAGAAAGCACATTTGTAACCTGATTCTCCTTCTTAAAAATATGGGAAACCTGAAAATCCATCTGTGAGATCTGGAAGATGTAGCGCTGCCACGCCTGACAAACCCTCCAAGGAACCATCTCAGAACGAGAAGAAAGAAGTTGAACCACATAAGAAGAGTCACTCTATTGCCAGATCCGATGCCACCCATACTTCCAAGCAAAATTAATACTCAACAAGGTCACTAGAAGCTCGACCTCAAACGCAAAAACCTAGTCAAGAGGAATAGCAAGGCAACCCTTCACAAAGGCTCTACAATTCCGAAAGATGCCACCACAACCACTAACCCTTAGAGAGCCCATGGCAGTACTATCTGTATTCACTTTGATCCAATAAGGAGCCGGAGGCGACCAAACCACACTCTTGATCACTAGGGCTTTAGAAGAGCGACCTTGAAGACCAAATCAACGAAGAATCAAAAGGTTGTTCATACAATTATGCATATAACCAATATCCAAATGATTAGCCTCGGAAACCGCACGCCAAACCGGAGAGAGGACGGATCGAAATTTCACCAACTTCCCTTGAAAAATCCATTGATTACGGCAGGTCCATAGGGCACACACCCCCCCCCCCTCCCCCCCCCCAAAATCATTGCATGGATAGTCGCCTTCCATAAAATCCTAACATGCCCACTAAAGGAAACCAACATGGCCTGCCTAAGAAGAATGATTGCCAAGTATCGGCAAAGACACGTCGCTAGAAAGCCGAGAAAACAACCTCCCAAAGGGAAACTACCAAGGGGAAATGAAAAAAAAGATGATCAGGTGATTCACTACTAACCCTACAAATACTGCAATGAGAAGCCAAATGAAACTCAAATGTAAAAATCAAAACCATTTCAATATCATTATTTATCATATCTTAACATTGAATAATGTCTTATCAATGTTTACGTAAAAATGGTTTAGTATTTGTTAAATTATTTTTATTTAGTTGTTTGTGTCATACAAAATTAAAATACATAGCAATTAATAGTAATAAATGTATAAATGTCAAATAATTTGTTTTCAAGCAATTTTATCTTTAAAAACAAATAAGTTGACATTATATTCATATGTGAGAAAAAATAAAATAAAAGCAAGCATGTTATTTAGTTTCAGTTTTCAATCCATATTCAATCTTCAGAAAAATTCATAACTATTTAATCTTCAAATAAATAAAAAAACAAACAACCCCCAAGTGAAAATTTATAATGGACATCTAAAAAAACAATAAATTTAAATTTTGAATAATACTTTTGTTGTATTGTTAATAATTTTCATACTAAGGATGGAAGGTAAAATATTAAAATTTCCCTTAAAGCCTCAAATGTTGTTGAGTTTGCTTTGATCCCTGAATCCGCTTAGCAAATCTAAGTTTGAAATTGGGGTTCCTACTAAATCCTACAATATTTGGGAAACATGAAACTATGATCTTTAGCTATTTAGATATCTATGAGGGAGTTCAAACCCCTAGACATAAAGGGAACAAACCACGGGTCTAACCATTCTGCTTACCTGTCATGGGGTTATTACTCTTGGTTATATGATGGAAAATAAAAAATTTGAGTATTGATTCATAAAGCTTGCATTAAACTATGAGTTTGGCTATATCAACTTCAAATTTTGACTTTATTTTGTGACTTCAACATCCATCCATCCATTTTCACTCAATCCAAGGGTTGTCATTAATCTTTAATTCATTTACTTTTTCCACCATTGGATTGAGTAAAAATGGATTGATAGATGTTGAAGTCACAAATTAAAGTCAAAATTTGAAGTTAATATACAAAGATTAAATAACGTTCAACTTTACAAATGTGATATTTCTTCATAAGTTAGCATTAACTACAGTTATTAGTGTACAACTACAATTACATATACAGTATATAGGGCTTGTTTTGGTTGATTGTATTGTATTGTATTAGGAAGTTTAAAATGTGTTAAAATAATACAATATAATCACAGTGTTCAACTTATGTTGCACTATATATTGCATTGTATTAGCTAATATATTTTAATTAGTTTAATACAGATTGTACAATGGATATTCTATTAATTGATACAAAGGGTAGATGTTATATTAGCTAGTACAAAAGGAGAGAAATTTCTACAGAAACTTCATCCTTCCTATCATTAAAATCAAATCTCATAGCCACCCTAGTCTCAATGACCATGGCCACTTCCTCACTTAAACTCCACGAACCAGACTTAAACTTCTTACCACCAGTCGGATTCTCCTCACCATCCTTCCCAGAATTCGATAACCAAGAGCTTTACCTTGTTCAATTACTTTCGACATCTCCTCTTCCAAGTTCCACCTCTATCTCATGGCAGTATCCCTATATCGAACACTACCATTCTTCCCCACAACGAAGACTTCTGGCCAGACTGTGCCTCGAACAATTGCTCCTAACCGTCCTGACTTGATTAGCGAAAGTCCTTGAGATAGTTTTGGATCCCTTCCGCATAACCGATCTCACGGGTTCCTCTAACTCAAAAGGCAGACTCTAAAATTGAGTCTCAGAAATATAAGAAGCTGAGAAGTCAGAAGAAGAAAGCCTAAGCTCTTGTTCGTAGACAGGCACTACATTATTTGCCGCATCAAATACATGCAGGGAATCCAATTTCCCCAAGTTCTTTCCACTTGATGTGTCTAGATTTGGATCCCCGAAACCACTATCCTTCTTTGTGTAACAGTTCCTCTCCTTCCCCAAACCAATACCCAAATCGATGACTATCTGTCCTCCTTTCAGCTGAGCCGAATTCACAATAAAAGGTTCACCTCTCAGTGAAGGGAAATGAGATAAGAAGCCATCTTCCCTGTCTTCAAAATATGATGAATCGATATCATCACCTTCCTCTGCTCCACCAAAACCAAGCACTGAATTCTTGTCCAATACAATCTTCCCGTTATGAACGATTGGGCTTATGGGCTTCCAAGCCTGCTTATTGGACAAAACCCTTTTGCCTTTACAAAGACTAGACAATGATGAAGTTTCTGCAGAAATTTCCAAGAGAGAGTTAGAGGATGAGGAGCGTTACAATTATGCGAACTAAGTCCTTAATCTTGTGCTTCGGTGGGGTTTGGAGGTTTTTGATAATAGTTATATCTTGGAATATTATGGGTCTTGGGAGAATTGAAAAAAAAAAGGGTAGTAAGGAAACTGGTAGCCAGTTATAATCCTATAATCTTGTTTATTCAAGAGTCAAAACTGAACTATTTTGACTCAAGAGTTATCAAGTCTCTAGGTGGTTCTTTGCTTACAAAAAGGGTTGGGGGGATTAATTACCTTATGAGATGATGATTTATTTGAAGTCAAGGCATGCATTAGCAATGAGAGGTGTATTATACTGGCTGGTTTGTTTTCTAAGTCTAAAAGGGAGGTGGTTTTGTGCAACGTATATGCTGCAAATTTGGAGAATAAGAGGGTGGAATTATGGAAATTTATTTTGCAAGCTCAAGTATCGCTACCTGGACCTTAGGTTATTGGGGGAGACTTTAACACGGTTTTGGAGAGTTGGGAAAGCAAAGAGGGTGGCAGAAATGCTAGGTCTATGAGGAATTTTAAACAGTTCATTAATTTGGCAAAGGTGATTGATTTACCGATGATGGGTGTGTCTTTTACATGGTCTAATAATAGGGATGTTGAATCCTGGGTCAGGTTGGATAGGTTCATTTGTGATCCGGTTTTTCTCTCTTGGTTCCCAAACCTAGTTCAGAAGGGCCTTAACAGATGTCTTTCTGATCACAACCCTGTCTGTATTGGTGAACATGTTGTTGATTGGGGACCGAGAACTTTTCGTTTCTTGAATAGTTGGTTAAAGGATAAAGAGTTGGTGGAAAGGGTCCACAGTTGTTGGAAGCAATCATCTGGTGATAGTTCTTTAGGGAAGAAGTTGTTTTTCAAAATGAAGGCCGCCAAGAATCACATGAAATCATGGTTGAAAGTAAGGAAGTCTGAAGGGGATCAATTGAAAGTTTTGGAAGTAGAGTTAGTAGCTATCAAAGACAAGGCAGTGTTACAAGGTTGGACGTCAGCTTTAAGAGAGGGCGTGGTTCTTTTTTGGCTAAGTTATGGAAGTAAATTCAGTTGCAAGAGCAAAAATGGAAGCAAATTTCAAAGGTGAAGTGGCTTAAAGAAGGGGACAGGAACTCCAGATATTTTCAAGTTCTAACAAATATGAGAAAAAAGACCAACTTCTTAGGGGAGCTCACCATTGCGGGTAGAGTGTGGAGTGAAAGAATGAGTGCATATGTTTTTTTAAGGATCACTTTAAGAAGGGGTGTCTTCCTAGACCGCAGATGCCAGAGCTTGTTACCAAGCAAATTTCATCTAAGGAAAAGCTTGATTTGGAGGCGAAGTTCGCCATTGAGAAAGTTTGGGATGTGTTGTGTGATTGTGACGATAATAAAGCCCTAGGTCCGGATGGCTTCACCATCAATTTTATCAAGGCTAATTGGGTGGTAATAAAAGATGATTTCATGAATTTCCTTCATGAGTTTCATAGGGATGGCTTGGTAGTAAGGCATCTGAATAGTACATTTATTGTTCTTATTCCAAAGAGAAAATTATCAGTGTCTCCAAGCGACTTCAGACCTATTAGCTTGGTTCGATCTCTTTACAAAGTATTGACGAAGGTTTTGGTGAACAGGTTGAAATCTGTAATGAATTCGGTTATTGGTTCGACCCAAACAGATTTTGTGAAGGGACTCCAGATTATGGATGGTTTTGTTGTTGCTGAAGAGATTATTCATCATTGGAAGAAAAAAGAAGATGGTGGGATATTGGTGAAATTAGACTTTGAGAAGGCATATGATAGTGCTGATCATAATTTTTTGATGGAAGTTCTAAATAAGATGGAGTTTGGGTTGAGATGGCAAGAATGGATTAGGTGGTGCATTGCATCTCCCTCTTTGTCAATATCAGTCAATGGTAGTCCTACGTATCAGTTCCCGATCGAAAGGGGTCTTCTTCGGGGTGACCCATTATCCCCTTTTCTCTTTAACTTGGTAATGGAGATTCTGAATGTGATGTTGTGTAGAGCTAAAACCTTAGATATGATTAGAGGTGATGATTTCGGGACCAATGATGTTCACATTTCTCATCTATAGTTTGCGGACGACACTGTGTTATTTTTAGAACCCAAGTTGAAATATATCCTTAACGCTAGGAAAATATTGAGGTGTTTTGAATTGATTTTGGGATTGAAAGTCAATTTCCATAAATCCTGTCTTGTTAGGATCGGTAAAAAAGGTTAGTGAGGTTGATTGGGCTGCCTTTTTCCGTTGCAAGTCTTCTGTATTATCTGTGTCTTATCTTGGTCTTCCTTTAGGGGGTAATTGTAAAAAGGAAACTTTCTAGGACCCGGTGATCAAGAAGATTGTGTAGAGACTCGCTCTTTAAAAAAGAGCATTTTTGTCAAAAGGTGGTCGTCTTGTTCTTATAAAAGCAGTTTTATCTAGCATTCCTTCTTATTATATATCCGTCTTTCCAATTCATGTGGTCGCGGCTAAAAAGGTAGAAATGCTTTAGCGTAATTTTTTTTGGAACGATGGAATTACGAAAAAGAATGTGCATCTCGTAGATTGGGAGACTTTGTGCTTAAGTAAGAGCAATGGTGGATTGGGTATTGGTTGGATGATAGATAAAAGGATGAGCCTTATGGCTAAATGGATTTGGAGGTATGGTCGAGAGGAGTTTTCCCTGTGGAAGAAAGTGTTATGCACCAAATATAGTCTTGGTTCCAACTCGTTGGTGTGGGATTGTTGCGTTAAAAGTTCTGGTTCTCCTTTCTTCAAGGCTATGAGCAGATTTTTTGAGCCTAGTCATCGTGTGCATAATATTATATCCAAAGGTTTTCAGGTGGTGATTGGTAACAGTAATCGTACTCAATTGTGGAAGGATGTTTGTTGGGATTCTTTTCCTCTACAGGTTGAGTTTCCTAGAATTTTCGCTCTTGCTTCCAACAAAGTGGGGGTAGTAAAGGAATTTGGTAGTCAGGTGATTTTGGAATGGATATAGGATGTGAAGCTTAGAAGGAACCTTTTTGATTGGGAGATCAATCAATGGAATAATTTTTTGATAGCTTTGGGAAGCATCAATGTTCAATCCAATCTTGATGATTCTTTGGCGTGGACATTTTCGTCAAATGGTTTATTCTCAGTTCGTTCATTTCGTTTATGTTTGGAGGATTTGAGGACGAGGAATGATCAGGATAATTTGGTTCCATTTTGTCTTTGGAAAGTTATTTGTCAACCAAAAATTGAGATATTCACGTGGCAGCTTATGAAAGGGAGGGTTCTGGTTCGCGAGGTGATGTGGAAGTTTGGTATGAGTAACTTAGCTACTGTTGAGTGCCCGATATGTGGTTTAGCAGAAGAGTCGGTCAATCATTTGTTTCTCACTTGTGTCTAGGCCAATAAGCTCTGGAGGATCTGTATGGGATGGTGGGGGGTCCTCTGCTGTGTGAATTCGAATTTGGTAGATTGGTTGTATGGATGGTCGGGTATGTGTCCCTCGGTATCTAGGAAAAGAGCATGGAATGTGCTATTTTTTTACTGTAGTTTGGACAATTTGGGAGGGCCGTAATAATGTGATTTTTAGGGGTTACAACCTTGTCCAGGTTTGGATTTGGATTCCATTAAGTTTAGAGTGGCTCTATAGTTCAAGTTTCATGGTCCTGGGTCAAATTCTGATTTAACTTTGCTCATGTTGGACCTCTCTAAAAGATGTGTAAATGACACGGTTTCTAAAGCCAGAAGGAAATAGGTTTGGCTTCCGCCTATAGGAGATGAGTTGTGTTTTAATGTTGATGGGTCTTCAAGAGGTAATTTGGGCAACGTTGGTATTAGGGGAGTGCTTAGAGATGCTAGCTGAAAGGTTTTATGCTTGTTTTCATTATGTGTGGGTGTTATGGACTCAAATATGGCTGAAGTCCTTGTTATTCTTAAAGCTTGTCAATTGATTTCCTCTAATACTTGTCTTGCTTGCCGGTCCATAACCATATTTAGTGATTCGCAATCTATTGTCTCATGGGTTAATGGCAAGGATTTTGGCAACTTCAAGTTGGTAAATCTGATTTACGATATTTGAAGTTTTATGAGGCAATTGGCTGGTCTGTCTTTACGTTTCAAGTCAAGGTGTTCGAATTCGTTCGTGAATAGTCTTGCGAAGAGCGATTCCAATAATGGTGGGGATAGGCTTGTATGGAGTGATTTCTGACTTGGTTGGTGATTTTTAGTCTTGTATAGGGTGTGCCTTTCTTGTTTTCGTTGTCCTTTTGTCTTGCTGTTTTGGACTCTGTTCTCACTGTTTCTATGTGTTTGTCCGGGTTTGTTAGTGTATTTCTACGGGTTGGATGGTCTATTATTGTTTTTTGGTTTGTTTGGTTTCCTTGCCCGATGTATGTTAAAATAAAAAAAATAAAAAAAAAATAAATATAAAAAAAAAAAAGAAGGAGAGAAATAATAATGATGATGATGATGATGAAATTTCAATTATAGTAATAATAATAAATTTTAATAATCATAATAATAGTGAAAATAATGATGATGGTGGTGGTGGTGGTGATGATAAACTTTAATAATAATAATATTGATAATAGATTTAAATAATAATACATTTTGATATAATAATAATAATAATAATAATAATAATTTTAAGGGTGGCTATAGAGCCACACAAAATAGTTCTTTATACCCCCCATTTACTTTTCACACCCATCTTATAAATCGAAAATTGTATCATTAACTCTCTACACCTTCTTAAATCTCAATTATATCCCTTAATATTAATAATCACTTTAATTTGATTTTTTTTTTTCACCAAATCTATTTTATTAGTTTTTATTACAATAAAATCCGTAATCAAACAACCCTAAAAATCAATCAAACCGTCATATTTTTCTTCTCCACTCACTGCACGTAGGCAAAAAAAATTCATTGACCGATCGACCTGATACGTTATCGAAAATGTGTCAAGTCAATCAGTCAATGTAAGGAGTAGGGGTAGGTACCCAAACTGCCAAACCAATCAATCCGCCAAAACCAAACCAATTTAAGCGAGTTGGTTTGGTTTTGTTACAGGAAAAAAAAAAAAAAAAAAAAAAAAAAAAACAAAACTGATTGGGTTATTTTTTTAGTAACCATATTGGTTTGGGTTGGTTTGTAGGTTGTGTTTTATCAACCCGCATAACCCAACTCAAACCATTACATATATACTTAAATATATATATATATATATATATATATATAGATATAAAGAAAATTTTCAAGTCAGTGCGTCATGATATAACTCCATCAATGCGTTGGATATGGACCATTAGATTTACATGTTTTGACTCAAAGTGTATGCACTTGTCAAAATTTCTCCATAATCTATGGCCCATATACAACGCACTGATGAAGTTATATTATGACCTACTGAAGAGAAAAGAACTGTATATATTAATTAAATTATCGTATAAAAAATTTAAAGTTTACCTAATTTTATATTATATTTATTTCTAAGGTTACCGTTTTCCCAATTCTAAATTCTAACCCCCTTTATTTGTTCTTAAAGCTATTTCATCTTATTCGAAGTTGTTGGCACTAAACAAATTTATTAAGAATAATCAACTTTTTTTATTGTTTTGTACAAAAACGCATTAAGCAATATGGTTTAATTTTTTTTATAAGTTTTATGCATTCTACACTTGAGTTATTATTATTATTATTATTATTATACACTTGGGTTAAATTTAGTATTATTGTTTATCTTATTGATAATAAGTTTAACTACTTATATTGATATTATTATATTTGTTCAAATAAAAAATAATAATTTACTTGCTTTTTTAAACCGCGAAACCAAACCTAACCAAACTTATTTTTATTGGTTTGATTTTACCTTATAATTGGTTGGTTTGGATTGTAAAAAAATAAACCGATTAAATAATGGTTTGGTTTGGGTATCGTCAAACCCAATCCATGTCCACCCTAAGGAGTATCCATTTGTTAATTCAAAATATTTTTCCTTGGTTCTGAAAACCTTAGGTTGTTTTTGTGGTTGGATTTAGTTTGGTTGTAAATTAGTTTTTAATTAAAGAAAATTTATCTTATTTCAAAATTTGATCGTATATGGCCAAATAAGAATTTGATCATCATTTATTATATGTTTTCATGAAAAAAAATTGTTAATGGAATAACTATATATGATATGTAAATAATTAGATTAGTACTATTATGTTTTTAATCAATGACTTGTTGCTTCATACTTATTATATGTCAAATTTATATTGAATGAGTTTTGAATTGTGAAGAAGATGGTTTTTAGGACCGTGTATATTATATTATATATATATATATATATATATATATTTATAGAGTGAGTCTCTCGTAAATGATCTCTTGTTTTAATTTTGGTAAGAAACTTAATGAAATCACATCGAGTTTTATAAATTTTGATCTGAAAATTTGTGTGCATGATAAATTTATTGAAATCTACCTTTGAAATTTTTTTGAGATTTTTTCAAGCACTAAAACTATTTTTCCTGATTTTATTAAATATGAAGGCATTGGAAAAATGAGTGAAATATAAGAAATTCAAGAAAATAGTTTTAGTACTTGAAAAAATCTCAAATTTTTTTTTTGTAGGTAGATTTAAATGAACTTATCATGCACAAAAAATTTCAGATCAAAATTCATAAAACTAGATATGATTTCATTAAGGTCCTTACCAAAATTAAAATAAGGGATTCCTTATGAGAGACTCACTTTATATATATATGGCCATTTCCCAATTTTTCCAAAAACATATATAAATATAATTATATATTAATATATGGAATGTTTGTTTTTTTTATTGTTAATTTATAATTTTTAGTCAAATGGGGAAATGGGGAAATTGGGGAACGGGGAAAACAAAGAAACGAGGAAAAATAGGAAAAAAAAAAAACAGAAAAAATGGAAAACTAGGGTTGAGGATGGAGATACCTCCCCCAAAATTCTCCATCCCCATTTTTCCCAAATTGGGAAATGTGGAAGATGGGGGGAGGGTTTGGGAAGTGAGGATGGGGATAGGGGACATATATTCATCCCCATTTCCCCAATTTTTAGTCAAATGGGGAAATGGGGAAATTGGGGAACGGGGAAAACAAAGAAACGAGGAAAAATAGGAAAAAAAAACAGAAAAAATGGAAAACTAGGGTTGAGGATGGAGATACCTCCCCCAAAATTCTCCATCCCCATTTTTCCCAAATTGGGAAATGTGGGAGATGGGGGGAGGGTTTGGGAAGTGAGGATGGGGATAGGGGACATATATTCATCCCCATTTCCCCAATGCATGTGCAACCCTATATGTGACTTATGTCACTACAAGAAAAAAAAAAAGAAAAAACACCAAAGATTACAGTATATTAACTACAAGTGTTACAACAAGAAGCACATAAAGACCCGTTGTATATATTCACATTAACAACGGACCTTCAATGCCCATAGAATTTGTATAACATATACTATACTATATATATAACGGGCAAATAAAAGGGTTCAAAAAAAATTTGTCACTAATTGGAGGGACTTTTGTGAGAATGTCACCGGTTTACTAATGTAAGTTTAAAAGGCACCTATTTATGTGACCAGATAAAAATACCCTCATTTTTGTCATTTTGCATTTGAAGAGAAAAAAGTTAAGAGAGAGAAAATAGTGGAAAGAGAGACCTTGGGTGCAAGAAATCTGGTACTAAATCTCACCAGAAACCCACCAATGGTGGCGGTATAGTCTTGAAGTCGATAAGAAGGTGATATTGACAGTGGTAAGTTTGATTTTCTCACGTGTTTTTGTTGTTGAAACTTTTATGTGCGTTTGATGTTGGATGTTGGTTACACATGTATGTTAGGTTTGATTTGATTTGTTATTGATTAGGTTATAGTTTAAATTTATGAAAAAATTATGTTGCACATGATGAAGTTATGGGTTTACGAGCCTTTTAAAACCTTATCCGAGCCTTTTCCGAGCTTTTTCACATGTAATCCGAGCCTTTTCCGAGCAATTTGAATAGGTTTCTGCAATTTGAATATCCGAGCCTTTTAAAACCTTTTCCGAGCCTTTTCCGAGCTTTGTCATATGTAATTCGAGCCTTTTACAAGCAATTTAAATAGGTTTGAATCTCCGAGCCTTTTCACACTGGCTCCAAGACTTTCAAAATAGGCTTTGAGCCTTTTCAAACACTATCCGAGACTTTTAAATAGTAATCCGAGCCTTTTAAGGAATATGAATAGGTTTCTAGAATTAGAATCTCTTAGCCTATTACAACTTGTTTCGAGCCTTTTCAATAACTGTCCGAGACTTTTAAATAGTAATTCGAGCCTTTTAAATTAAATTATAAATTTTGAATCTCTGAGCATTTTAACACTGGTTTCGAGCCTTTTCAATAACCCTCCGAGACTTTTAAAAAGTAATCCGAGCCGTTTGAATTGGTTTGAAAATTTTTTAGCTCCGAGCCTTTTACAATACTCTCCGAGCCTTTATATATACTGTCCGAACCTTTTGAACAGTAATCCGGGCTTTTTAAATTTTTTTACATGTGTTTGTGAATAGTCTCCGAGCCTTTTCATATAGTGTCCGATCCATTTCATATAGTGTCCGGGCCTTTTCATATAGTGTCTAAGACATTTCATATAGTGTCCGAGACTTTTCATATACTCTCCGAGCCTTTTCATGTATATATTATTTATTTTATTTAACTAGATATTTTTTTTTATGTCAATATGAAGATGAGGAATCAGCTCAAAGATTCGCTTAAAACTCCAGAGGAAGAAAGGTACTCGGGGAAAATAACTCGGCATGACCATTTCGATGACCTTACAGATATCGACAACGCACTTAACAAGGTACCTGAACATCTTGCGGTCGAAAAATGACGTCGCTATACTGAGTCGTGTTTTGGACACTTCCTTCGGATGGATCATGAGATAAAGTTTTCAGCTGGCATTGAACATCGGTTGCTTATTCGCGAGTTGCATCACAATAGGCCTGAAAATGAGATGAGATTTCTGTTAGGAAGGCATTGGGTCCGGTTCTCGAAGGTTGAGTTTTGTTTGATCACCGGATTGAAGTTCAAAGAACTTCCTAACACGTTGACCTATGATATGGTAGAGAATGGCATACACCAGCAGTACTTTGAGGGTCGAGATGAGGTCGAATATGAAGAGCTGAAAGTCATTCTACGGATTGGTATTTTTTCTGAGCAGTACGATGCGGTTAAGCTGTGCTTATTGTATATGCTTAACTGGATACTGATGGGGTTGGACGAGAGAGAGAGAGAGAAAGTTCTAGTATGGCAGTTTTACCTAGTCGATGACTGAGACGCTTTTGATGCGTTCCCATAAGGTGCACACGTGTATAGGCGGTTCATATACGGTTTCAAGCATGCGTTGAATGGTCGACGTGGGCAGTTTGAACAACACCAATGACGAAAGGGCATTAACGTACACAACACGGAGACATACAACATATACGGTCTAACGCACGCCCTATTGGTGAGAATTTTGAATTTATATTTTTTTTCCATACGATTGATGTATTGTATTGGATTCTTATCGTTCTTAGCTGTTTCGCAGATATTTGCTTTTGAGGTTATCCCCGAACTTGGCAACAGCGAATGTAGAAAGCGAAGGGAAATCGAGCTAACCCCCCGAATTCTGAAATGGGAGTTGAGTATGTGACCGAGGGGGGAGAAGTTGAATAGCATTTTCATCGAAAGGGTACATATATATATATATATATATATTTTTTTTTTTTTTTTTTATGTTCATAACTATTAGTATGTATACAATTATATTGGTCTAACTGCGATTTTAGATGTTTGCAAGGGTTAGATTGGTGCCGACGGCAGCTGAGAGGGCTGAACTGTAATTCAAGGGCATTTCCTAGGGATGCAGTCTGTATGATGCCGATGCCGATGCCGATGTCGATGTCGATGATATACATATTCCCGTCTCAGACTCCGAATGATATACGACTGCCGAAACCAGTGACACTGAGGGTTCGTCTTCCGAACAGAGTGATACAGAGGGTTCTGACCCGGACTGTAGTAATATTTGTCCCGCGACACTGAGGGTTCGTCTTCCGAACAGAGTGATACAGAGGGTTCTGACCCGGACGGTAGTAATATTTGTCCCGCGAGGACTAGGCCGGTTCAATTCACGTTTCCTAGAGAGCCTCAAACTGGAGATGACTCACGAGGAGGCGATGGAGGGCAAGCAGAGGTACGTATAATTCTTTTGACCGTATTATTTAATTTCAATCGAGTGAACGGTTTTGGTACTAATAATTTTGAAATCCTTTCAGGACCGTCGGTATACTGAACTGATGGATGCGTTCCGTGAGTTACAGGAGGAGGTGTGAAAGAGTAATGAGAAGCGAGATCAACAGCATCAGGAGTTACTAGATTTGATTCAGGGGCTTCAGGGTTCGACGTCTCACGCCCGTACTCGAGGTACACGGTTCGATGAACCACCCTTCGATGACAAAGATGAACACCGAGACTTTAGTCCCAAAGGTGGGACAGGTAGTCATCAGGGTAACTCCCACCAATAGACCGGAAGTCAGCTGCAACCTACTACGTAGCTAGTATCTTATCAGCATGGGTCTGGTGTGACACCACGAAAGGAGGTTATCAACCTACTGTGGCACAGATACAGCACCTATGGAGATAGAGCAGGTACCTCAGTAGGTTTTACCAGACCATCATATTCATTCTCAAGACCTGGTACAGAGCACCTCCTTACAGCACACCCCTCCGGTCGATCCTAGTGCAGAGCACCCCTTCATTCATTCCACAAAGACAGAGATCCCTAGTCTCAGTGCACCCATCGAGCTTACACCTACAGGCGATCAACAGCGGCATAGTTCCTCCTTACAGCGCACTTCTACAGGCCATACAGGGGGACAGAGTCCCTCCATACAACACACCTCTAGAGGCGATACACAGGGACAGAGTTCCTCCTTACAGCGCACCCATCCAGTGGATCACACTGATTTGGACCAGATTCCCCTACCCCTTCAGCCTTATGATCGGGTTCGCAGGCGAGGTTGGCAGTAGCGGAGCCCATACACTGACCCCTATCGGCCGAAGAGGCCAAGGATTATGCCACAACCACCACATGTATGGGCGTCCCACACATTGATAGATCCTAACCACCTTGCGGCGTACCAAGCCTACAAGAGGAACTCAACTGGGGAATTGTAAATATAATCACAGATATTACAATTTTTTTTTTTTTTTTTGTATTTTGAAACTCCTAAGTAAAACTACTTTCTTATCTAACTTCTTCAACAATTATGCATGCGTGATGTGGATCTACACGAGCTAGTTGGTGTCCCTTAGTTCTATTGATTTCAAACCAACATCATGGAGTTGGAGGATAAGGTATGGTCTTTACCTGAACATTGTGTATAAGATGTTTCTAAAATAGTAGAATGCTAACAATACAAAATGTTGAAATTGTCAGCACATGGACGCGTACTTGCATATTCTGCGGAAGCATCAGCGATCATACTCCACTGTCTACGGTCCGAGGATCAACATACCGAATTCACAGTTCTATGTAAGTGTTTAAATTGTACTGTTTTCGAACCTCTATTTATGTGTTTCGTACATCTTTTGGCTAACGTTTTATAAATTTTCTTTGTACAGTCATGGTTATCGAATGACTGGGAGAGATTGATGGGAAGTGAGGCCGACAAACCCCGCCGCGGTTGGTCTTTGTTAAGGCATCAGTGGTCCGCTGATGACCTTAAGATGGTACGTGGATTGCTCCCGGCAAGAAACAAACCATGGAACGAAGTTGACGTGGTGAGTGTTTATTTTACATTGTTTGAATTAGAATTTAAAATAAATTTCATACTGATAACACTTTATTGAAACATCTACAGGTTTTGATTCCTTGCAACCTTGGACGTATGCATTGGGCGCTAGCCAGCGTCGACCTCACAACAGGGAGTATCTACCTGATGGACCCGTTCAGACAGGATGTACCATTTCGCCATAGGAAAACACAGCTCGCTTGCTTACGATATTTTTTACAGTCGATGCTGCATGCGGTAGACTTTCACAGTCGTAGACGGAAGGGCGATATAACATACACATTGTAGAATAGGTCATTTTCGTTGAACATTGTGTATAGAGTCCATGTGCCCCAACAGGATAGAAGGTATGACTATTTCAAGATCTTATTCTATCCTAATTGGTTTTCATAACATTCCATTCTAACGGTTGTTTATGTGGGGAATTGTAGGGGTAACTGTGGTGCCCATACTTTGAGATTGATAGAGTACCTGACGACGAACAGGGATACGTTCGACTAGTCAGAAAACGATATGGGCATCATCCGGGAGAATATGGATGTGGAGGTTTTTTGTAACTCGAAGGATTGGTCTTCCAGTTAGTGATTTAGTTGATGTACATAACATTTGAGTAATGAAATGAAATTATTTTTAAAAAAAAAATTTAGTTGTTTGCAATTAACATTTGAACACACATTTGATATATTGAAATCCATAAACAATACAATGAATTGTAGACACTATAACAAAGGATCTAGTATGGCATTAAACGAACAACCAATAAATATATCATAATAGTTCAACATAAAAAAGTATAAAAACCAACGGTCTCATAACACAACTTTATCGAGCATGGTTCCCAACGTCTGAACGATGTTGGAAGATATCAAGTTGGAGACATGTTCCTCAAGGTGCTTCTTAGCATCTTGTCGTCCCATATTAGCAATCACAAGCTTTTCTGGTGGCAATTTGTCTTCCTCTTGTACTGCCTTGTTATGTTGGATCGCCTTCCTCAACGGCTCCATTCATTCCACGGTAGAGTCCTTCTCAGGGCACGTTTGTTTGTTGTGTCCAATTGAATGACAGATGCCGCACTTGCGACGGTATTCATCGAGAACACTTATGCTGGGACCTTCATTAACCATCGGCGGGTTAGAGCACCGCCTGCTATTTTATCTTAATTGTCCACATCTTCTACACGACTGTGTGGTTGTCCTCTCTAAAGACGAGGAATGTCGACCCTCCATCGGGCGACCTGATTGTCTCTTCGACTTTGGATTTAAAACCACCCGAGATGCGATGTCGAATGGCACTACCCATGAAGAAGGATGGCCAACAGGCATAATAGGAATTGATTATGCATCAATAAGTGTCTCCTTCTTGTAGTAGTCTACACACAGAGATATGAAATCTAAGTTTCGCTCCCTACAACAATGAAAACAATGAGATTCACGTTTGTAGGTAATATAAATCGTTAACTGTAACATCTCATGTACCTTGCCGCTGCGAGTGTATGAGAACATGGGAAATGGTCCATTTGAAATTTGTTGCATGTGCAAGTCTTCAAGTCTAAGTTAACCGTCCACTGGTTTCCCTTCAATTTGACGGAGCATATGTTCCAATCAACCGGATTTACGATCATATAATTGCACTTCTCGACACGTTTTAGGATCACAAGATGTGCTGTGTCGGTCAATTGATGACGCATGGACCGTGCAGCTGCATGACGATCGTGAAACCACTTTTGTAGCATATTCCTAATGAACTCCGCTAGTGTCATCATTGACAGTTGCCGTGCGAAATTTAGGCATGAGTTTATGCACGAGTTTATGCACTCTACAACATTTGTGGTCATCAGCCTGTACCTTCTTTGGGGACAGTGTACGCGAGACAACTTGTGTGGACCGACAGCAATGGCATAATCGAATGCACTCTTATGCAGCCTATGTAACTCCTCCATGTGCCTGTTATAATTGAATTCACTGTACGTCCTAGCTGCTGAATCCATTATGTCGGCAACATCCTTTCTGTGAAATCGTTTCTTCATATTTTCACCAAAATGCCAGCAACATATAGTATGGGTTGCATAAAGGAACACTTTAGAAATCACTGCTTTAATGCTTGCATGATGATTGAAAATGAAAGCCAATTCATCTATATAACCAAGGGCACCCCTCAAGCATTCCAAAAATCACTCCCATTAAAGGTTGTTTTTTGAGTCACCGTACCCAAAAGCAATTGGATACATATGTTCGTTTCCATCTTGTGCAGTTGCAACAAACATTGTACCCCCGAATCTTCCCTTCAAATGGGTACCATCAACTGCAATCACAGGACGCATACTCCTCCAGAAACCTCTAATTGAGGACCCTAACCACATGAAAAAGTAGAGGAATGTATCATCGTCTGCGCATTGTAAGTCGGTGATTGTGCTAGGATTTTGTTGTTCCAGAACATACGCAAAAGACGGTAACAGTTTGAAACTTTCTTCATGCGTTCCATAGGTCAATGAAAATGCATATTGCAAGGCATCATATGCCTTACTGTACATGACTTGGATGCCATACATTGTTTTCATATCGGCGATTATGTTATTCGGAGGCATGAGACGACCATCATGTTGTTAAAATCTAGGTGCAATGACTTCTCCGATTATGACTGTACTAGCTTGTCGGTGGCGACGGTGAACCTCCTCCAAGGGTTGGTTGACAAAACTTCTGACTTGGAAGTAAGTCCATTCATCTCTCCCCACCACTCTTAATTTCCACGTACAGTCGTCAATGATGCAAACTAAATGTAACATTGTCTTATTAGACCTTTTCACATTCCATTCAAAGTTCTCCGCATTGAAAAAAGGCCAACTAGCCTCTTCAAATCCTTTTTACTCGGGAAAAATTGACCTTTATAAATCATGCTTGTAGGTTCTTGTGTTGTCAAGGTGTTGCTTCTACCAATACCAAATGAGTATGAATCTACTCTGGGAATAACCCACGTTATCGAATTATCAGAATCAGATACAATTATATTATATTGGACCTCAAAAGTCCCAGGTATATTTGGTACAGTGCAACTAATTCCTTATACATGTCTTCCTTGTGTTTGAATTTATGTAGGCTCTTTATCCACATTTTCTAGATCATTTACCTGTTCATTATTTGCCTCATTATCCACCTCATAGTTTGGGTAATTGTTCAGCTCATTGTACTGCTCAATTCGATAACCAAACACATCGCCAAATTGAGGTTTAACTAATTGGTCAACCGCTATCGTTAGGACACCACACATGTTTTCCCCACCTTCAGCGACACTCCTTTGGGGATACACTTGGTTGCTACCGCTAAAGGATCCAAATTGTTAGGTATTTTCAGGAGGAGGAATATCATTCCCTATCACATCTCCAGTTGTCCTCTGAATTAGACTTACACATACTTGAGGGATCACCCGATCTTCCCCTAGCATAAACTGAACATCATCGTCATTTCTTATAAATGTACAACATGTACTGCCAGGAACGATTGATATTGATGTCAGATCAACATTGAATTTGTTTACATTATACTTCACAATAGAATGCACGATCACCACCAATTCTTCGTAAGTCATATTCTTTGACACATACATTCCCTGGTTATCAGATCTAACAAACCTCTGACTTCCGTCAGGTAGTTGCTCTCATCGACCGTTGTAAGATATTACTATTTTAACCTGATTTATGATGTTATCAAATTAATCAAAACTATTAATAAAAACCCAGGAGTACAAAATATTTTCACAAATTACATTTACAAAGGCTCGGGTGAGGATATTTAAAAGGCTTAGAGAGCACTTGAAAAGTCTTGGAGAATACATGATAGTCTCGAAGAAGACATTTTTGGTCTCGAAAAAGACTTTAAAAGGCTCGATTAGTAATTCAATGAAAAGGCTCGAAGAAGGCTTGAAAATGCTCGATTAGTGATTTTTGAAAAGTCTCGGAAAAGACATGAAAAGGCTAGGAGAAAACTTGAAAAGGCTCGATTAGTGATTTTTGAAATGTCTCGGAGAATACATGAAAAGGCTCGGAGAAGACTTGAAAAGGCTCGATTAGTGATTTTTGAAATGTCTTGGAGATGATATGAAAAGGCTCGGAGAAGACATGAAAAAGCTCGGAGAAGACTTGAAAAAGCTCGGAGAAGACTTGAAAATGCTCGATTAGTGATTTTTGAAAAATCTCGAAGATGATATGAAAAGGCTCGAAGAAGACATGAAAAGGCTCGATTAGTGATTTTTAAAAAGGCTCAGAGAAGACATGAAAATGCTCGAAGATCATTTTAAAAAGCTAGGATACTACTTTAAAAAGCTCGGAAAAAGGTGACAAAGTCTCGGAGATCCACAATTCTCACAATGGCTTAGGACAACAAATGAAAAGGAACAAATGAAAAGAAGTATTTGCAAGAAATATTACCTTGTTGTAATGAAGCACGTCCAGTTGTTTGAATGTTGAACTTCTATTTGTATTGAGAGAGAGAGAGAGAGAGAGAGAGAGTAACCTAGTTATCGTTTTCGTTGGAAGTGTGGAGAGAGAAAAGTACAAACAGAATAACATAAATGATTATCTAAGGGCAATTTTGGTATTTCACCATAATATGTGTCTTTTAAACTTAAGTTATTAAACCGGTCATAGAGTCATCAAATGAGTTGAAAAAGATGACACTTACCACCATTTCCACGCAAATAAAAACCCATTGTAAAAGATTGACAAGTAAAAACCCATTGTAAAAGATTGACATTAACTTCAAACATAGCTTTTAGTAGATTTTAAGACATTATCATGAACATTGTCCGTTGTTAAAGACGGTTAGAGGGAAAATAATTTAAAAGTTTTCATTTTCGGCTACAAGTAAAAGAAGATTTTATTTATTTATATTGTTTCTGTAACGTGCATATAAGGGCTTATTGTAAAAGGTCAATGGAGGAAAATTTTAAATTGAAATTTCCCATCTCCCACCAAAACAAAAACTATTTTAATTATACTTCTCAATTCTTTAAACACTATAATTTTACTCTTTCACAAAATCTAAGTGGCAACTCCTTCATCTCTTTTTTTCATCACTTTTATTTCATCAATCTCTCTATGTTTTCTCTAAAAATTTGTTCAAATCAATATACTTCCATTGTTTTGATTTTCTAGTTGTGCATTTAGTTCAATTTTTTTGGGTTTACTTTCATCTTCCCCTTTATGTATTATACTAGCATATACATATACATTGATTGTATGTTATGACATAGAAGATTTAAAAGGATAATAACTTTTAAATTTGGTTTTTATGAAGTTTGCTTATTTAGAAAGATATTATGTTTTTCCTGTTAAAGTTTATTTGTTTTATATATCATTACTATTTTGATTCTTTTATTTTAATTTTATTCATAATTCTTAGTTTGTATTTTATCATTTTGATTCAATTATATAACTTTTAATTTTTGTTTTAATAAGGTTTTGGTTGATTTTTTAATGGTTATGATAATGATTATTTATTCTTTTCTTTTTTTTGATATTTTATCTTGTTTAGGTACCACACAAGATTTCTACAAATAATTATATATGGAATTAGATAAAGTTTGGGTGTACAAAATATGGATTCAAGAAATATGTAAATTTCAATTTCTAAAAAAATTAATAATAACAATTTTTTGAAATTTTGGATGAACAAAATATGGTTTCCTCCAAATTTATAAATAATATTTATATTTTAAAAAAAAAAAAGGTGTCGATATTGACACAAATAAAACTTATTAATACACCCATATTTTATTAAAAATTTTAATTACAAAAATATCCCAATAGAAATTTACCAATAAGGACAAATTGCTTTAATTAAAAATAAATCAAATATTATATACACTTATTAATTACACACATATCTTCAACTATATTTCTTTATTAAAAAAATAAATAAATAAATAATAATAATAATAATAATAAACTTATGATAAACCCTAATTATTAAACTCTAATTTTATTTCAAGTATCAAACTTTCTTATTATCACATGATTATCATATTGTTTTTATCTTTCTTTTATATATAGTTATGAACTCTATCAATAAGGAGCATCCCAAAGCTGCAAGAAGCTCCTTGTCTATAAGAAGAAGCTGTCGTCGATGATGACGAAATGCCGAAGCAGATTCACGAGATCAAGGATTTCCTTCTTACTGCAAGAAGGAAGGATGCTCGTTCTGTTAAAATCAAGAGGAGCAAGGATGTTGTCAAGTTCAAGGTTCACTCCTCTAAGTACCTATACACATTATACGTCTTCAACTCTGAGAAAGCCGACAAGTTGAA
This sequence comes from Acer negundo, assembly GCA_035582765.1. Taxonomy (NCBI): domain Eukaryota; kingdom Viridiplantae; phylum Streptophyta; class Magnoliopsida; order Sapindales; family Sapindaceae; genus Acer; species Acer negundo. The sequence goes on along the minus strand of CM069235.1, from coordinate 34,681,235 downwards.
GCAATCTCTTCCCCCAGGTTTGAGCGTACAAGACTTGTGAAGGTATTGGTCGAAGTTAACGAAGCAGTTTTAACGGTGATTGAAATCGAAGAAATTTTGTTTTTTGATTTTCCTTGAAATTGTTAGCCTTAACTTTGTATACTTTGGTGATCAATTTATCAATTTCCATTAGTTTTCTTTAGCAAAAAAAATATAATAATAACTCTATCAATAAACAAAATATTTTTTTTATAGATAACTGTAGATATCAACAAATATTATTTTTTAAGATAGTCGTAGATATCAATAAGTTTTTTATTTTTATTTTAAGATAGCTGTATATATAAGAGAATTTCAAATTGAAAATCTTGTGACCCCATATATGGTTTCACATATTCTCTTTTATAAGACTCCTACATTCGAAATATTTTCAAAAGTAAATTGGAACATCAATAAAAGAGGATTTAATTCCAAAGATAATATATATGATTTTTTATATATATATAAATTGGGTGTAATAATAATTTAAGAGTGTTTATAAATAATATGTATTAAATGAATATATTTATTTCAATAAGGGTACTATTACCATTAGGATGAGTGCTTATTGTAATATTTATTTTTTATATTTTAGACATAGATGTACTTATAAAAATGGGTGTACTAATAAGTTTTATGGGTATCGATATCCGTACCAAAAAGCAAAAAAAACATTTATTTTTTATATTTAGACATAGATGTACTTATAAAAATGGGTGTACTAATAAGTTTTATGGGTATCGATATCCGTACCAAAAAACAAAAAAAACATGAGAGTTTCTAACATGGTAATACCTGTTTTTTTTTTTTTTACAACACGACTAATTGAGTGTTGTGAGCAATACATGTCCTTTTAAGTAATTTAATATGTGAACAATTAAGTAAATAAAAATTTCAATTAAAATTGAGTGTTGTGAGAACTTTTTTGGGTGGCAATAGAGGCACCCTAATTTTAAATATAATTAATACGAAAATAATATAATAAAATTTTAATATTAAATTTAAAATTTATACTTATATTATATAAATTAATTAAATATAAGTATTATATAAATCTAAAAAAAATATTTAAGCTAAATAAACTATTAAAAGAAATTGTCAAATATTCTTGAAATTTGTTACATGAATACTTTAATTAATAAAAATGTTAAGCATATACTCATTATTATTTTTAAAATATAATACAACAAATATACAATTTATAATATTATTATTTTTCTATAAATTTATCAATTTTATTAATTAACAAAATATTCATAAACAAAAATCTCATCCAAACATTGTATAATTTAATACAATCTAATACAAAATATTATCAGCAAACACGGTATTGTATAGTACAGGGATAATACTGTGTCAAATTTGGCCATAAGTTACAATGAAAGGATACAATGTTATCAATATAAAACTAAACATATTTAACTCACATACCTATTACAAGAACCGTTAGGATCTATAAAGATCAAACAATATTTATGCGGGTTGGATATCTACTCCCATAACGGGGAGATAACTACTCTAACAATCCGGAAAGAAAACTCCCTACACATATTTGTAAAATTACATGATAGGAACCAATTATATGGAAGAGATATACACTACTAACTTTACTAAGAAGTGATGTGCTAACGTGAACGATAAATCATTAATCATTAGCGAAACAAAATCCTTAGCCACAACAAGATACAAACCTTGTAAGGGGAAATTACGTGTCAATAAAGAAACAAAAAAGACTGATGGTGAGGAATCAAGTTTCCTCTTCTAGCTCTATTTTTCATCGAAGTTAATTCTTTTTTATTTCATTTCCTATAAGTACATCTGAAAGCAGGGAAGGAGATAGGCCGGCCCAGTAACTAAAATATTTTCAATAAATTTTTCATGTAAAAAATTGTCTTATATAAACAAAATATCTCTAACCCATCATATTATTTTTTTAATTATAAACATAATTATTATCCTTTAAAGTCCGGTTTAACCAATATATCTAAGAAAGTTTGATATGAAGCAGCATCAGCAGCTATAAGAATGAATCGTTTTAAGAAAAAAATATTCATATATTCTTATTTTATAATATATTTAATGAATAGATATCACGGAGATTATTAACCATAATCACTATAAAATACTGGATGTGATAGATTATTTGCTAAAATAGTAAATTCATTTTTTAAGACATGCAATATAGATGTTCTATAAATTAATCCATATAACATTGCAATACGAGCTAGGTCAACTTACCATCAACAAGATAATTTTACAATTAAACAATATTATTAAATATATATTTTTTATATTGCAATTGATTCTCAATTACAAGAATTAAATATTAGTATAGATTCAATTATAAATGATTTTTTTATATTTTAAAGAGCGTCATTTTAATTCATAAAACTTATGTTTATTCTATTTATTAATTTATGAGACTAAACGGTATTATTTTTGTTTATTTTAATAATTTAGTTTTTAAACATTAATATATTTGTCTTGCACAAACTTTAATATATTTTTATCTTGGCCCCCAAAACCAAAATCCTGACTTCTCTCCTGTCTGAAAGTGATCATTAGTAGAACTATATATATATACGGAAATTTTCCTATGAGAATGTACTGATATAATTATATAAGGACATTAAATGTGAACCACTCGTTTTATTGGTATGTATGCACTTGTTAAATCTCTTTTATAAATGAGTGGCTCACACTCAATATCCTGATAAAGTTATATAAGAATGCCCTTATAAGAATGAGACCGTGTATATATATATATATAAACAACAATTAGTTAACATTACAAAAAAAAAAAAAATTTAAAAATTACACTAATGCAAGACCTAGAAGTGGAAAGGGAGCAGGAAGTAATCTAAGAATCTTGAAACTAATGAAAATAAAAGAAGGATCCTTTTAATAAATAAAATTTATAGAATACGAAGGCATTTAGATGTGTATATGTAAGTATGTAACAGTATATATATATATATATATATATATTTGTAGGGTTTTTCACTTTTTAACCAGTTTCACACCGTTAGAAAATTAAACATTTAATTACATTACATAACAGCATAGAATTGATCAGATGACATTATATAATTTCGGTAATTTCAGTCTTGAATTTTTTTTACCGACCACTAGAGAATTATTATCTACCTTATCATAGGATGGAATTAATTCTAACCCATTACGGATATTAAACATGAGAAGCGGTGGATCACGTGCATCATTAATTAGTAAATGTGAATTTCGACATAGAGACTTTTGTCATCTGGAGACAAGAAAGCTAGCAGATGTGCATGCACTTTCTTTCAGTTTTTGCACAGCAACAACAAGGATATGCATAAAGTTCTTGTCAAGATCAAAAGACCCATCACACGCAGAGAGAGAGAGAGAGAGAGAGAGAGAGAGAGATCAGTGTTAGATAACATAAAGCAATGAAAACAAAATGTCAGTGTCATGATAATATATATGTTGTGTATTCATTTACTACCAAGTTTTTCATGTTCAAATATCAATAATATAAATGAAACTTACCATGAATGAAGCCCCTTGATTATTAGCTTGCAAACGATAATTGATAGCGCCTGCTATTATATATCTCTAAAAGCCTAGCATGCGAAGCAGAAAGAAAGATTTAGCCAAAGACAACTTGCCGACTTCATCTTCCATAACAAACCATACAGTATTTATCATAAGCTACACATCTATATATACATATATATATATATATATATATATATATAAGAAGACTAGTCGGCAAGTCATCCTTGGCTGAACCATATATACTTTCTGAGCCTACATGTAAGGCTGTTAGAGAGTTTGATCATGAACAACAAGAAGAAGAAGAAGAAGAAGATCAGAGAGTGTGAGTCAAGGATATATAGAAAATGGTGTTACTGAGACTGCTTTTATAGAATTTGTGGTGGGGTTGCATTATTTTGAGAAATGGAACAATTTATGCTTTATCTTCGATCGAGATGATCAGGTCTACAGATGATGAAGAGGAGAGGACAGCTTTACATGGATATGATCACTTTGGCACAGTATAGAATGGGAATAAAGTGATAAGGTTCCTTTTACGTTCCCATCCTACTACCATGTATATGACTGTCACTAAATATTGACACGGCAAAATAAAAATTCATATAAAATATGAGACATCTATATATATTGATTAATTAATAATGTGAGAATTCTCGATTAGTAACTTTGAAGAAGATGATCAATTAAGTGTCGATGTGAAATGCAATTCGGAGGAAAGTATTGTTAATTAATCTCATAATGAAAACGAAGAAGAATTTCTTATTACATAATGTTGAAAACTAAATTACGTTGCATAATGTTTAATATTAAGTTATAGGGAAAGTAATCAAGAAAGAGAGTTTATACAGACAAGCCAGTAAAAGAATAATAGAACTCCAAATATAATAGAAGTATTATTTTTAATATAACTAAGAATTAATAGGAATACTAATCTAACCTTAAATATTATAACTAAAAATATAATTCTAACGAGTAAAATATATAGAAGAGGTGTAGTGTGTCTGCAAAAAATGGTTTGAGACTTGAGAGTCTAGGGAAGTGACTAGTGAGGGGACTCGAAGATCAAGGACTGTTATTTTAGCACTCAATACGATACTAAATATATATAGACTTATTCGATCCTTTTATTTCTACTTTAGCTGACCATGTTCATGTTCCTTGGTTTGCAAAAAAGACACTCCTGCATGTCTTCCTTTTTTTGTTTATTCAAACTGACTCTTTCTCTATCTCTCATAAGTCATATCTATGTTTGATCAAACTCTTCAATGAGTGAATTTAATGGCTTAGAAATGTTTAGCTCGCTGTTAATTAATGAGATTAATTACTGTAAGCAGTAAATATTTCATTAATCTCCTTTAAGGTATAACCTCACTTGATCATGCATGAACAAACATGCATTATATATCTCTAAATTTGTAACTTATTATATATTCTTCGTTAGAACGTATAGATCGACTCAATATTATTACATAACTCGTTATGTAACGTTTTAGAGTGGTCTGATCACTCTCTCAAAAGTGACCATATCATGACTCTATAAATATTACGGTGTCGATATGGAAATTCTGTACTTAAAACCTTCTATATAGTCTTAGTTTTAATAACCAAAAAATAGCAAATTAATTTTGGATTACCCACCTGCATCTTATCCTGAAGTGGGGACTCAACTAACTATTTGAGATAACTAATGACCATTTTGTAGCCGAAAGAGATATAGCCAAATAATGTAGATGCCTGGCCAGACAAGCTCTAATCTTTATAAAGGACGAAAAAAAAAAGTATGGACAAGTGCAAGTAGATGCCAGAATTTTATGAGGTAAGGAGCAGAGATATGTAGTCTCGATCTAGAGGCACATTAAAGATAACACTACACAAAATTTACCATATTTTTCTTATTAAAAAAAATAATGGAACTGTCCTTTCATTCTGTGAATATTTAATGTAATATTAAAGACAAGAGAAAAGACGAAAGTTCATTATATACATACAAGTGGATCATTTTCTTTTTTTTTTTCTTTTCAGAATTTTTATATTAATTAAAGTATCATATATAAACTATCTCTTAAAAAAATTCAATCCAATTAAAGAAAAATTCTATGCATGCATGTTCTTATAAAAAAAAAAAAAAAAAAAAAAGTTCTCGGTATGGACCAACAAATGTTGCTTTTAGAATGAATTTGTGTGGCTCTGCTGGCTGTATTGGTTTTAACAACTCTTAGTCACTACTGAGAGAGGTGCATGTATGTATATCTTCCACATTTTATTTATCCTGTGAAAGTGAATCATATTGCTTCAATGAATAGTCCATTTTCTCTTTTTTCTTTCAGGATAAAATTAATTTGAAGATCTGAGAAAATCACAGATAGCTAGGTCATGATGATTTCATGACCAAAAAGATAGTGGCTTTTGTCTCTCCTTTTCTGGAGGGGTCATCTCAGAAAAGTTGGTGATTTTCTGTCATGTTTCTCTATCTCTCACTCTCATTCATAATTGTACCATTAATGCCTTGTCGTATGAAAAAACACATTTATAAGTTTTTTTTTTTTTAATATTACAATAATCGAAAGTTTTACGGTGGAGAAAGAGGAGAAACATGAATCTATAATCTCGTGATGTAGATGTAAGAGATTTTATTTGAGTCAACCTCATCTTATCAAATACATTAATAAATTATCTATATCACATAACGTATGATATCATTAGATAAGACACATACACCCTCATGTATCAAAAACTTTCTTTAAAAGAAGAGAATATGTCAATTTGGCAATTCTTATGGATGATGAGAAGAGTAAATACTAAATTGTCTAATTCCTTTATCCAAATTCATGCCCAGATATGATACGTGAGTTAAAATTATTGTGTATTTATCGTAAGATGGTGCAGTGAATAATGTAATAGCTATATATTTACCACTAAAGATGTGACTGGTATTTTTACATAATCTCTAAAATAAAATTGAAATCAATTTAATTAGTACGTTGTGGGATTGGATTCGCATTGGGAAAAGTAAGAAATAACAAGCAGAGATAATATTCATAATAGAACATGTCACCTTAGAGAAAATATTTAATGAGATGGTTTTATTGTCACTCGGTTAAACCGTAATTATACTATTTATCTCGAAAATATAAATATATACCATTAAATTATAATTTAATATAATTTCATTGGATGGCTCACTAAGAAGGGTGTATTCAATTAGGATTTCAAAAGATTTTTAATGACTTTTTTAAAGTGGATGACTTTTACAGATTTTATGGACTTTTATAGACTTTACAAGATTATGAAAAACTTTCATAGACTTTTATTTAAAAGACTTTTATAAACTTTCATTTTAAAAGACTTTCGTAGACTTTCATTTTAAAAGACTTTTATAGACATTTATAGAATTTCATTGACTTCTAAATATAATGTATAATTTGTTTTAGCAAAATTATATATATTTATCATGTCAATAAAAATAATTTTTCAAATAAAAAAAAAAAACCATTTTTAATTAAACTTGACAAAAACATTCATGTCTATATATGTGATTTTAATTATTTTTTTTATTTTAATTATATTTTGCATTATAAAAACATTATGTTTTTTTTTAATAATAATTAGTCAATTTTTTATTTATTTATAATTAGTCAAAATATTATAAATTTTCTTTTAGAATAAATACAGCAAACCAACAATAATATTAACGTTTACATGTCTCTATGAAAGTATGACAATGAGTATAAAAAATCAACTAAAAATTCATTCAAGTTACTAAAGATAAAACATAAAAACCTCATCTAGTTGTTGAATAAGATCCATGCCTAAAAGTACTATGTAGTTTGATATTGATCATAATTACATGGAGTCACGCTTATACTGGACTTTGATTATGGTATATTGGCATGGTTAAGTAGTGGTTTTTGTCTTTTATTATTTTTAATTTACATAATTAATGAAGTTCATTTGATTTGTTTCGGTGTTGTTTATTTGCTTTTAAAATATAAGTAAAAAAAATATGAAATCTCTCGTCCTTAATTGCATAACCGATGAAGAGTTGTTTTATATTATTTTTTTAGTTTTTTTTTTTAATTTTTTTTTAATGTTTATTCATTTTAAAGTTATTCGTTTTATTTTATTTATGAAATTTGTTAAGAATAAGTGTATTTTTATTTGAAAATAGAACATATATTTGGTGGTTGATTTTTTTTAAAGAGTTTTATATTTTTCTTTTAAAGTGAAATTCTTTCTACTTTTTTTTATAAAAAAAAAAATAATCATTCAAAGTCTTTGGTAGGAATAGAAGACAAATTGTGAAGTTTGTTATAACTGAAAGTCATTAAAAGTCATTGATATTTTAAAGTCGTTAAAAGTCATTGAGATTTTGAATATCTCATAACTTTCATAGACTGTTAAAAAATCTTGATTGAATACCACATGACTTTTAAAGATTTTTTAAAAGTCTTTCGAAGTCTGTATTGAATATCTCATAACTTTTATAAAGTCGTTAAAAGTCTACATTGAATACACCTAAATTTTTTAATTTTATAAAAATTATTAAAAGTCTTTTAAAATTCTAAATAACAATGGAACTGTTTCATCGAAAATTTTCTCGTCCCTGTGATATTATAGATACATGTAACTGTCATTTCCGGTAGTACTAATTTATCTGTAGAAAACCTTAGCGGTTCTGCACAGAAATCTTGGCTTCAGTTGAATTTTCCCATTCTTGTTGCTAATCATGTGTTAACATTCATGCAAGTATCTCACAGTTATCTATGATCATTCTTGAAACTTGTTCCTTTTTGATGACTTACCCTAAAAGGAAAAGGAAAATTTTATGAGTTGAATAACTTTTATTTATACGATTATTGGAACTGTGATCAATTAATTAACATTTTGTCTAGTGATGGCAAACATGCATATAAACAATCAAAAAGGTTAGGTCCATCATAACTTAGAAAATATGCTAAATACAATATTGAATTCCAATGGGAATATGTTTATATAGAGGAGTAAATTTGATAAGATAATCTGGATCTTGTTATATTCGAAGTTTCATACGAAAAAAAATTTGAATCCAAAAATACATGAATTTGGTTTTTGGATATAGTATATAAGAAAGTATATATTGTGCGGATCAGATAAATTCGCATCCAATTTTGTTAGAATCCAATCCAAAAATTAATCAGAAATAATTCCAGAAAATAAAAAAAATAATTTTAGATAAAAAAAAATTTACAAAAACAAATTTACATTGTTTTTTATTTTAAGGGGAAATTTTACATTGTTTTGTATAGTGAAGAATAAAAAAAAAATGATTTTCTTTAAGTCCAAAATTTGATCCAAGAAAAATCTAATTCCGATCTAAAAAAAATCCGATTCCAATCCAAATCCAAAATGATAAACTGTTTATATCATTTCATGTTTTTCCATATAATGAAGACAAACTTTATCACTGAAAATAAGGACATCCACTCACAGTTTTAAATAATTGTGCATTTTCTATTCACATCCATGTGAGGAGACTCTACGCGATCATTGTTTTTTGGATATACCAATAAAAAAAATATTCTGAATCTCTTTACATAGAATTGTCTACATATCATTCATCAAAGTGCTAATATATGGACCTCTTCTTTTACAAAGTCAAAAAATAAATAAATAAATAAATAAATAAATAAATAAAAAATATAATAATAAAAATACTGAATCTCTTTACATAGAATTGTCTACATATCATTCATCAAAGTGCTAATATATAGACCTCTTCTTTTACAAAGTCTTCAAATTCTTCCCCATGATATGATCATTCCATATGTATACAAATGCTCCTCTACATAGACTAGACATTTATACAAATAGTTGATACTTTATACATCTATTATGTACATGGACATAAAATCTTACTAGCTCCTGGTTTCATGTGGACAACTGCAAATTCTAATGAACTCTTTCACCCCATTAATACACTAACCAATCACAAATATGAATCGAACTCCCATCCATCCAAACAAAGGTATATCTACAAAGAAAAAAAAAAAAAATTTGTAATTAACTTTTTTCTCATAGGAGGTACATTTTTCGTTAGCAAAAGGTCTTTTTTTTTTTTTTTTGTTGCAAATAATTTGTTTTGATCACTTGTTAGTAGTAGTAAGATGGATGCAAAAGGTTTTTTAGTTCAAAATAGAAAATTCAACATCTTTTTATTTTTTCTAAATTTTTGTTATAGATTATACTTTGTAAAATAATTTTAAATCTCCATATAACTTCAATGGTTGTAATTTTTTATTTTATTTTATTTTATTTTATTTTATTTTATTTTTACAAAAACATTTAGATTTCATTAAATTATGAATGTAAAAGAAGTTCATTATTTTTAACGGTCCACTTAATTTCCTACAAGTTCAGTATGATTGTGTGCAGTCTAACCCGTATATAGTTGGGCCACAGAGCCCTTCGGTCAGTTGGGTTGGCTTGACTATTGAAACCCATGAATTCAGAGGTTAACTTGAGGGGCAGAGGAACAAAACTCTTTTCCAAAAAAAAAAAAAAAATTTACGATATTTGTGTTATTCAAAAACAGTATGTACATTTTTAAAAATCTAAAATTTCACTCGATTAAAATGACTAAAATGATTAAAATGACTAAATATTTGTAAGTACATCCAAAAACTATTAATCAGTTTCCTATATTCTAAAAACCTTAAAATCCTTTCTATTTTCTCAAACTCTAACTTATCTTCTAAATACTACTTTCAAATACAAATTAGAATTGTTTGTTGGTTGTAGAACCAGTCAGAAGGCAATCACGAACTCGAAAAGTCTTCTCAATTCAAAATACAAATTAAAATCCACGCTATTGTGATAAAGAAGAGAGAAAATTTTTACAATATAGTACTTTGCCTAAATTTAGTGATCAAATTATGTGGCATCCTTAATTTCTTTGTATTAAAATTATATGATTGAAATAATTAAATTTTAGTGATACCATATCATTTGATCTTCAAATTTGGACAAAGTAGTTTTACTCAAATTTTTATATTGATTTTTTTCTATTTCTACCACTCTGGATTTTTTGTTTATCTGTGAAGCAACCGAATATAAACACATTGCTTGATCTTTAAATTTGGATAAAGTAGTTTTACTCAAATTTTTATATTAATTTTTCTCTACCTCTACCACTCTGGATTTTTTGTTTATTTGTGAAGCAACTATGTACAAACACATTGCAAATATTGATTGTTTGCTTAGTCCTATATAAATAAATATATATATATATATATATATATATTTATTGAAGAGGTGAATGTATATTTTCTAGGCAACACATACATAGCAAAAACAATTTTTTGTTGTAACTGCATTTCATTAAAAAAAAAAATGATTCTTTTATTCATTTTCCCATTATATCTTCTTTTTTATTATTTTTATATTCTATTCTAAAAAACAATTAGATCAAACCCCAATTCACTTTGGTATAATTTTTGTATTTAAGAGTTAGAAATTAGTTGTTGAAAACCTTCAAACAAAAAACAAGAAATAAAATAACAAATTTTAAATAATAAAAAAGTTCATTAAATAATAAAATAGGTGGATGTAGGTGGGCTGTATTAAATATATATATATATATATATATATATAATACATTAAAAATAAAGTGGGATATATTTGCAAACTACATTTAAAATTAAATAAATTTTTTTTGTAATATTGTGTAATTATGAAAGCCGTGTATATACAATTTTAAAGGATATAAATATAGTCGCTCTAAAAAAAAGTGTAAGATATTACACTCTTCTATCCCTTTAGAACTGTTTGCATAGGCGGAGCTCTTCAAGGGCTTGGGTGGATTGTAGCTCACCCAAGTTTTTTGAAAAAATATTTTAAGTTTTGGACATTTTCATTAATTAAATAAAAAAGTATTTATACCAAAATTAGAATATTTGCTTGGCCCATAATAGATTAATATTAACTCTAAATTTACTAAAGCCCAATAAACAAAAACTTTATAAAAATATGTCCAACTAGCCCACAAACTTTATTAAAATAAATCAGTAAAAAAGAATGAAAAAAAAAAAAAAAAAAAACCTCCTCTTTCCTAACTTTTTCTTGTTTTTCCACTTTCCCAAATCTCAAACTCTACTTCTCTCTTCTCTTAAATATCTCAATTTGAAAGTTTCCCTTAACTTTAATCTTTTTTATTTATTTACTTAGAATGAATTTGATTTTAGGTTTTGTATTTTATGATTGTTATTTTAGTATTGTATTTTATTATTGAGATTTAGGTTTTGTATTTTAAGGTGCCGTTTTATGGGATAGCAAAGTTTGAAAAGACAAAAAAAATCTTAGGAAAGCTAAGGTTTATTTTACTTTTAGGGATCGAAAAGAAAAATATAAATTGAAAATTTTTATAATGTGTTACCATTATCTCTTACTAGGTATATCCTTGATTTTTTTATTTATTTTTTTTTTAATGAAATTTCTCTCTTATTGTTTTGATTTGATCCTTACTAAGAAAAATTGTACTTATTAGTTAGTTCAAAATTTTAGGATCTTTAAATAAATAAAATAAAAAATTAGATTAGCACACCCTGAATTTTTTTTCCAGCTATGCCCCTGACTATTTGTATATCCAAAATTGGGATTTATTAAATTCCAACATTGCCCATGTATAAAACCAGAGATTAGAATAATTATAAATGTACCACATATAAAATAATATTTAATACTTTCAGTGCTATATTATGTTTTGATCAAAATATTAACTATTTATTAATTAAATTTAAAATGAGATTATTTAAATTAAAATATTAAATATAATAATTTAATTTAATTAACAATAAGTTAGAATAAAAGTTTCATAATTATAAAATATTATATATATATATATATGATTTGTGAATAACCCACCGAGGGGTTTTTTTATTTTTTAGTTTCCTGTTTTAAAGGTTTCAAGAAAGGCAGTTGAGTTTTGTCTTGTCTGAATTTCACGTTTCACAGACTAGACAGTAGTTAGTTGATTAGGTTTGTTGTCAATGGAAGTTACAATATTACAATTCAAACACAATCATAGCACTACGTGTCCGAAATCCCATTACATACAACGTAGTAGTAAACTAGTAATAAACTAGTTCCAGTACTGTAATTTTATTTTAATTAAAAAAAAAATTAAGAGAAAATTGTAGTGGCCATCACTATCAGTCCCTTGTCTTTTCCATTTTGTTTCTCAAAATGTCTCGTTTTCTCCACTAAAGAGAATATATACATACAAACCCCATTTTTGTGTCTTTATGTATAATCACTGCCCGCCCCCATCATCAACACAACCTAGGGTTTCGGCTTTTTTCACTCTGTTTTTGTTTCTTCTTTGAACCCTCTATTTCAGCTGACCCAGATCAGCCTTTTTTTTATTTATTTTTATTATTTCTTCAATTCAAGGTATTCTCCTGCCCACTCTCGTTTTTTTTTTTTTTTTCTTTTGTTTCAATGTTGATTTGTTTGCCTTTTGTTGCATAAATGTTGTTTTCATTCTGTATGTGTAATGGTTTTTGTGTTTGATTGAATGCCTATATGTCCTATTTTTTTTTTTTTTTTTCTTTTCCTCTGTGATTTTTTGGTGATGGGGTGTTGCAATGTGTGTTTAATTTTGTTGCTTTAAAAAAAAAATAGAATTAAAATAAAAAATTGAGTTTTGTTTTATTAGGTTTCAGTTAGTTATAGTCTTATAGAGGACTTGTTGGGTTTGAAAAGAAATTGCTTTTCTAGGTAATTGTTAGTTTTAAGTGAAATTGTGAATTTGGGAGTTTTTTCTGTGGAAATGTTGGCTTGCAGAATGCTTTTAATTGATTAAGGTACTGGCCTGCTGCTTTTAACTGAATTACTTATGTAATGTAAAGCCTTTTGCGTATGGAATTATGGTCATATGTTTTAGGTTAAGCAGTTTCAACATAATTGCAGTTTGCCCCTTTCATAGGTTTCTTGAGATTATGGAGTTTCACCCGTTATATAATTTGATTGTTATGCTTGATGCTTGTAAAATTTACTCACATTTGCCTTTTAGAAATGTTTGTATATTTCCAAAATAAAATGTAGAAAGGTTATAGGGCTTGCATTTGGGTTTGAAGATGACTTAAAAGATTATATGAAATCGTAATGTGTCCAATTGAGTGAAATTTTATTGGGAAGCTTGCAGACTCTATCATATTTAAGACAGTTTCTGAAATTGAGAACCCCAACCCCAACCCCAACCCACACTCTTATATCTATTTTCTTGCAAGATGGAAAGGTAATATGCCTACAATGCTCCTGAATATGGAAGTAACTGGCTTAAATGTTTCGCAGGTTAATTGTTGATACGCTTGACTGCAATTTGCAGTTCTTCTTATTCCATTAGACTTTACTCAGCACCTGACTTTTGGCATGAGGAGCTTCATTCTCCCATGAAATTTGTTCAATAGACTAGAAACATCTATACTGTTGCTAATAGAAAATAGCTAACACGGGTCAACTCTGTTGCGTGGCCGCTGGGCCACATGGAGCGAAATCACCAGCAGGTGGTAGGGATAATAATTCCATGGATCCTGTCGAACCACATTGGCAGACCAACTCTAGTTTTTCACCTCCTCCATTCAGGATATGGGATTGTAGGCTGCAATCAGATGGCTATCAACATGGGTCTGGAGCTCCATTACGTGGTTCATCATTATCCTCCAATAGTAGAGGAAGCAGAAGTAGGGTGGGCAGCGAGCGGTATACCAACCATCATCATTCAGTGTCTGATGGAGTGCTTTCTTATTCTGGTAGCCCAACTGATAATATCCAGGCACCCCGGTGGACATCACCAGTTCAAAAATTCAATTTAGGCGAGCTTGCTGCATCTACCGCAGGAGGTATTCTCTAGTTGATCCTTCTTTGTTGTTAGATGTTTCATGTCTTGGTTATTTAAAAGTTATGCATGCAAGTAGAATCATGCAATATCAAATATGTATATTAAGCCTGTGTTTGTAACTTTGACCTTCTTACTGACTTAATTAACTCTTAAATTGATATATACTTGTCGGTTTTCAAAATCAACTCTCAAAGTGATTTTGGCTAGTTGCTTTTCAAAATCAAGTTAACACTACCAGGACATCAAATTGCCTTGTAACATTAGTTCTCAAACTAGAACTAACAGTAATTGTAGTTATAATGTGAAATAAACACTTTTTGGAGGTAAACTTATAGGTAGTTTGTTTTGATAATTTCATACATCAATTTAGGGGAATATGTAATTTTGTTGTTGTCCTTCCTCCTTACTCTTGTTTTCTGGTAGAGCTTTCAGGTGAGATGTTCTCTACATCTGTATTCCTGATTTCTTTGACATTGCTAAAATACCCGACGCTTAGTATGTTGATTTATTCTATCCTCATGGCCTTGGGTTATCTTGGGACCTTAATCTTACTAGAATTAATTGATGTTGCAGTTGATTTTTTTTTTTTTTTTTTTCCTTCTGCTGTGTATAATTTTTGGCCAATCTCTTAGGTTGTTTCACAAAATTAAGCATATTTAACTTGAGCGCTTTTATATGATTCCCTTCCCTTCCCTTTAGCAGATCATGAGATTTTAACTTCAACCAAAAATTGCTAGTGGCCAAAAATTGCTTCTGATGGTGCTAATTTGGTCACTTGCTAGTAGGAAGATTGGCTGATGGAATCCATCGAAGGGAGATGGTGTTCTTAGCATGGGTAGCTACTTCTGGTGTTAGTAGAAGCTGTTTGGGTTTACCTTCTAAGATCTCAGTAATCGTGGAGCTTAAGAAGGCAGTGTTGGCAAGTTATTTGTTAGATTTGGTTAGGTGCCAACATTTAATGTTTGAGGTCCAGGTCAGCAGGTGGAGTCTATAGCTAATTCTTTTTCTTCATTTATTAAAGTAGAGAATTATGAAAGAGGTAGAGACAGACAATTATGAATTTGAAGTGAGTCTTGCTACAAAATTTTGAGGAATTTCCCTTGGAGAACCTGGCATGCTCAGGTGGCTTTCTTAGTTTGATGGCTGCGTTGTAGACTAGGAACCAAAAATCTAATGAAGGGCAACCATATAAGCACCACCCACCCACCCAAAAAAAAAATATTGAATGTATGAAATCCAGGGAAGTCAGTTGAGCATCATGTGCTCTGTTGCCATATTGGTATTTAGATTTTCTTGTTCATCTTTGCTTCTACTGTGATTACATGTTTAACAGACAAGATGCTTTAGGCTCCTGACTTTAGTTCTGCTATAAGAATGCAATTGGAATTTTAGCTATCTGTCCTGCTTTAAATAAATGAGAATAGTCTCTTCAAAGCCAAAGAAGAAACCTAAAATTTAGAGATTTAAATCAAGTTTAGAATATGAAGGCTGATGAGAATGAGCTTAGTCATATATAAGAATAGATGGTAGAATATGATGTAGGTAGTGCAGTGGAAAATGGGCATAAGTAAGCATAGATCGTTGAATATGACACAATGACACCAGCTTTTACAAGTTGTTATTTGTATTATGTAATTAGGAGCAGGATTATATTTCAATGGTGCCTTTTGCATTTAGAATAAGAAATTCTTTTCTTTCGTCCTCTCTCTCCCTCTCTCTCTCTCTTGTGTGCTTGTGCATATGTTCTTAGGGAAAGTTGCAGAATAGTTCGGTTCAAATAGGCTGAAAAGGAGCTTTTATGTCACTTGATTGTTGCTATATATATTAATTCTGGATATCTGCATGAAGTGTCTAAAATTTTATTTTCCATAGTTTTCACATTTCAAAACTTCTCATGTTGTCTCTATGGATATAACTTATATTTATTATTCCTTTTCTTCGATTATCAGGATCCAGGTCCCAGACATCTTGGTTTCCTCATTCTACTGAGGTGATTATTGTTTCAGATTATGCATTTCATTGAACTGGCTCAAGAAATATATGTTATATAACGATTCCTGCATTTGCTGTTCTTTTTGTAGAGGCGTTATGCAGTTAGGGGGACTGCAGCATCCCCAAGCTTGGGCTCCCCGTCCTCACTTTCCGAGTCCAGTCGCTGGGAATCAACTAGCAAACGGCCCTTTTCTGTCCCTAATCGAAACCTACCAAGCCGACGCTCTTACATGTCTAAAGCAGTTTACCCAGTAGTGTTTCACAATCCTGTGTCGGATTGTGAAACTTTTGGCGATGCTGATACCAACAGTGTTGGCAGGTTGACTCCTAGTGAGGATCACGTCTCCCCATCTCACTGGCTTGATAACAGTTCGAGTATTGTACAGAAGTTCCACAAAACACTCACAGAACTCCAAAGGTGGGAGGCATCACCAGAACCTGGTGCTAGCTCAAGAAGAGATGGCTTTAGGTGGAGCAGTGCCAGCAGTTATGATCTTGGGTTTGATGGGGAAAGATTTGACATATCAGATCACATTGATGCCGAAAACTTGAGGTCTCCTACTGGCCCAGCGGCAGATCTAAAGTGTGGAGTTTGTGGAAAATTTTTGTGCCAGAAATCCCCTTGGAGTTCGCATCGAATCATGAGAGGTAGTGATATGCCAACTGCTGGTGTACTACCGTGCAGTCATGTGTTCCATGCTGAATGCCTGGAGCAACTGACCCCAAAGACCCAGATTCATGAGCCGCCTTGCCCCATGTGTCTGAAGAACATTACAGCAGTGGAAGAGTCCCTATCGGTTTCTGAACCTTTGCATATGGCCCTACGATCCATGCAAAGGAACAGAGGGATTGTAATATCTGACGCTCAGGGAAGTCACAGTAACAATGAAGCCTCAAACCACGTTAAGAACAGATTGACGAGAAACTGGTCTGGGACAGCAGCACAATCGAATGATAATAGTTCTTCCATAAAAAACCGTCTTAAAAGACATTTCACGTTTAAAGGGAAAGCAAGCAAAGATTTATTCAATACCAAGGTGTTCCACAGGATTGGATCAGCTTCTTCAAGCAAAGAACCAGTTCAACGCCAATTGTCTCCTGGATAGCTATATATACAATTGTTCACCTGCATATAGATTTGATTATTTAGATGTTTGATGTTCTTCCATTTTGCAGATTTTCTTCTCTTTATACCAATGTTCTCAATCCCTTGTATTCTAATTGCATGCTTGTTTACAATATAAATTGCTAGGAATCTCCATTACAGGAACTTTCACCTGTTTGTAAAGTAAGCTATTTGTATGAACTCTCAATGCCGCATGGCTGGAAGTTTTGCAGGTTGAGCCACCATACTGAAGCAAGACTCTCTCTATTTCAGCTTGATCTGCACTATACATTAGGATACTGTAGCAAATTTGGCCCTTAGAAAATAGCAAGGCCATATTTGTTCAAACCAAGTGAAGTGATGAATTGTGAGCATATCACATGGTATTCTATTTCTGCACTATACATTAGGATAGTTGCTCAGTGTTCCATTATCATCACAAATTTGTCAGTGGCTGAGAGAATTATGTTTAGGGCAATCAGTTTTTTATAGTGCACATCAATTTCATTGCAGCCTGCAGGCCAATATCTTCAGGTTTATCCCATTGCACTAGTCATCCACATGCATCCCAGTTTAAAGTGTTGGATTATGCATGCATGCTGGCTCCAACTCTGAGTGGCTGATACAGCTAGTGAAAGTGAACAAACAACTTCCAATGGACTCTCTACACATAAGGTGACTTTCTAACTTCCATGTGGTTCAGAGGAGCCTATTTTTCAGATGAATTGTGGGACAGATGTTTGTAGAAAGGTATCTTAATGAGCCCCATAGGCTTTACTTTTTTATATTAGTCTACAGCTTGAACAAGTGGCCATGTGATCCCATGTGCTGGTTTGGTATTTAATCCTTAGACAACTTAAGCATATATAGCTTGACTTGCTTTGATTGTTCTTTTCAGACCTGATACTTTTTTGTGGGATTTGATTTTCCTTTGCTTTATGATCTGGGAGTTAGTGCATTATAGGGTTATATTATTGACTTTTCGGTTTAAACACAGGCGAATCCAGGTGATTAACAGAATGTTTCTGACCAAATTTTTAGTTAAGGTTTTGAAGATCATGAAACTCCATTTCCATCTGTGTTTAACAGAAAAGAAACAGAAAGTGAACAGTACTTATAACTCAACTACTATATCTTCTTAGCTTTTAGAACTGATGACAAGGAAAGAACAGATAATATATGTAATACTTTAATGTATAGTCATCATAGTTAGCTTGAAAATTTTAATACCTAAAAGCTGGATAGAAACTAATCCTTCATTAGGTACAACAACTTATCCTGAAAGAATATGTATTTTTAATTACAGTTATTTTTAAAGACAGTGAGCAGCAGTCTACCCAATAGATGGACAGTAACATGAACTAGGTTAAAGTGAGAAGAAGATCAATTTTCCCATCACCCTTTTGTCAAGAGTCTAAATAAACATTTGTTCCTTTTCTGGTTTACTTGGTTTTTCTGTTGGCTGTTGTTCTTAACAACATCACTGTTGGTATCTTGTTCTGCAGATTATGATTCTTTTGTATTACAAGATAAAAGTAAAGTTGACAGGATGAAATCTTATCTGTACAATAAGATGTTCATCAAAACAGTGATTATTGGCTCCATAGTTTATTTTTAATTAGTTTTATGTTTGCAGAAATCCATACCCTTTGGAAAAATAATAATAATTAAAAGGGTATTAACATTTAAGACTAAAATCCAAAGCTTACATTTGCAGAAGCTAATCAGCCATTGGAAGCATATGCTTGTAGAAATTACACTAGAGTGTTCTCTCAATTGTGGTTTAAAAAAGAGAGTTGGTACACACATCTTGTTGAAATGATTCTATTATTGATACATAAATATTATAATGTTTAACATAAACTGATCTGAACTCAATTATTACTTGTTTCATTATTTTAGTTCTGTCAAGCTGTAAAGATTATGAGTTGTATATTCCTGAAAGTGAAGTTTCCAGGTTGCAACAACATGAAACAATAAAACAATGTTTACTGGACACAAGTCACACGACTGTGCTCAAAGTAAAAGAAAGCAGAAAAGTATACAGTGAGAAAGCAAGAAAAGATATGTAGATTATAATTCTTCTTTCTTAGATGGACGGTTGCCACATGCCACCCACTGTGATTGAACCTTTACTTAGTAGCCTAACTTTGATGCATGGAACCTAATACTGGTATTGGAAAAGCTAGATGGTTTGTTTTCTGATAAGAGATTTTTTATTCTTTAGATTAAAAACACGAACGGATCTGGGTGGTTTTCGAATTCGTTAAAAATCTCCCCTGAAATGTCGAACTTTGTAAAACATCTCGCGTAAAATTCAATGAAGTCCTCTAGAACACGGAGCTGGTCCCAATCTCTAAATGGTTTACAATAGGATGTCTAAGTTTACTTACTCGTTCGCTCACATCCGAACGTGATCAAAGTAAAAGAAAGCATAAAAGTATACGGTGACAATAGTTCAACATAGAGTTTGGTTTCCGATAAGAGATTTTTTATTCTTCAGATAAAAAAACACAAACAATCTGGGTGGTTTTCGAATTCCTTAAAAATCTTCCTTGAAATGTCTAACTTTGTAAAACATCTTGCGTAAAATTCAATGAAGTCCTCTGGAGCATAGAGTTGGTCCCAATCTCTAAATGGTTTACAATAGGATGTATAAGTTCAATTACTCGCTCGTTCACTCACATCCGGCGATATGTCAAGATTGAGATCCTCTCGTATGCTGATCTTTGCACCGACCTCAAACCGTTATGCCAATAATATATTAAAATGTTACATTTCAGACATATCTATTTCTTTTTTTTCTTCTCCTTTCTGTTCTCCTCATTTATCATCATTTTATAAAGCCTTTCACTTCCATAAAAGCATTTTCCCTAAATAAACCTCTACACAAGTGTGTGGAAAGAAAAAGTTTTACAAATTCAACCATTTTTTTTTTTGCCTGCCAAAAAGATTAAAAAAGAACAGCAGACCAAAAAATTTTCAAAGGCACCTGTAATCTGTATTCATCGACCTACTCTCAAGTGATTACATGTGTATTATTTAATTTGTAGGTTTCTTGTAATGTCATGGCAACATTTTCTCTTATCCATATAAGATTAGAGATTCAAAGAAATTTTGGTGGGCACAACCTTTTTGCAATCTTTTTCTATCTTTCTCACTTTTACAGTCAACCAATCATCTAGTTGATATCATTTCTTGAAAATTCTTTGAACCCTTTGTTTTTTGGCTGCATCAGCACAAATCACTCTTACCTTCCTACACATACACATCTATAAATACAGATGCATTGCACAAGCATCTTCCATACCTTCTCTTTCTATTTCTCAATTCTCTCTTCCAAGTTGGCTTCATTGTTTTAAGTTAGGCCTCTGTGTGTGTTTGTGTGAGCACAAACCCACCACTGATATTCTAACTAGGCTGCAGTTTCTTGCATGAAATTTTGTGACAATTACATTTGAGAGTAGTAGTGAAGATATTGTGTAGGGAGATGGATCTTCTTGGAGTCTTTGTGGTAGCTTTTCTTCTGTCCATGTTCAACACAATCCATGGCTATGCTGGTGGATGGTCTAGTGCTCATGCTACCTTCTATGGCGGAGGCGATGCTTCTGGCACCATGGGTGAGTCAGAGAACCAAACCCACTTAAAGCTAGCTTCTTGATAAATCTTAAAGGGGTGCATTAGAGAGTGCTTTTCAAAAGCTTTTTCAAGTAAAAGCATTTTCTAAGGAAAGCACTTGAAAGTCATTTTCAGAAGAAACACTTGTTTTTTACAAATATATTTTTTGATGTGTTGCAGGAGGAGCTTGTGGGTATGGAAATCTTTACAGCCAAGGTTACGGCACAAACACAGCAGCATTGAGCACTGCATTATTCAACAATGGACTGAGATGTGGAGCATGCTTTGAGATCAAATGTGTAAATGACAACAGGTGGTGTCTTCCAGGATCCATCATAATCACAGCAACAAACTTCTGCCCTCCAAACCATGCACTTCCAAGTAATGCAGGAGGCTGGTGTAACCCTCCTTTGCATCATTTCGATCTTTCTCAGCCGATTTTCCAACACATAGCTCACTACAAAGCAGGAATTGTTCCTGTTCAATATAGAAGGTAAACAAGAAATACCCCCTATAGTTTCTTGTCTGATTTAGCTCTGTTTATGAATTTTGAAACCATTGAAGTTGTTTGATCTTTACAGTTGAATTGCTAAAAAGATGCCTTTTTTCTTGCAGGGTTGCTTGTAGGAAGAGCGGTGGGATTAGATTCACAATAAATGGTCACTCATACTTCAATCTTGTGCTCGTAACCAATGTTGGTGGTGCTGGTGATGTTGTGTCTATCTCCATCAAAGGGTCTAGAACTGGCTGGCAACGGATGTCTCGCAACTGGGGCCAAAACTGGCAGAGTAACTCTTACCTTAATGGTCAAGCCCTCTCTTTCAAGGTCACAACAAGCGATGGCCGCTCTGTTATCTCCAACAATGTGGCTCCTCCCAACTGGTCTTTTGGCCAAACCTATAGAGGGAGACAGTTTTAAACCAACCCCAAAAAAGAAACTGACTCTATTAGATTTATTAGTAGTATTCATGACTAATTTACATATGTTATATACATTAATTTCTTAGCAGGGAATTTGCAATGTAATGACTAATGACAATGGTATCATCACAGTCACACACAGCACAGGGCATTTTAGATATATCCCTGAATGCATTTGTTTCTCTTTGCTTTTCGATGGTGGTATTTCACTGTAATATTTAATGGGTTTTTGGTGTAGATATGGTCTCTACTATACCAATCTCAGATTCAGAAGTCATTCATTCTGTTTACTACAGAATGAAGAAGAAAATGTTTAGGGTTGATTCTGTTCATTGATGGTTGTCTCCACTATATACACAAGCTAGTTTTTTTTTGTGCAAGTTCATGTTTTTATATGGTAAACATAGATATAATTAAATTACAAACTTGTGTTTACTGCAAAAATGGTGATTTCCATCAAACAAAACTCAAATAACCAACAAAAAGATAATTTTTTATTTTTTATTTTTAATTTATCATTTATTGAAACATCATTAGAGAACTAACTTGTTACATAAAAGAAAATACAATGCAATGAACCAGACAGTAACATATACAAAACTAGTTACATATGATGTTTACCAACACCAATCCGACCAACGGATTCAGCTCCAACCAGTTCACCTTGATGCTTGATAATGCTGTTATCGTAACAACATCAAGTCTTGTGAAATCCATCAAGCAACAGCCGACAGCAAACTCCACCTGTAAACAAACTCACTAGAAAACATCACAAACGATATAATCAAAAACCACAACAGACTCTTCAATCTTAAAACATGTACAAAAAACCCAAATCTTTCTACAAGATAACAGAAGAAAATCCTCATAAAATGTGCCCCTCAACACAATTTTAATAGTATATACAAAAATGCTGAAACATTACTGAGCTTACACTACAAAAAACCAATAACATAAAAACCCCTGAACCCAACAAAGCAAACAAAAAACAAAGCATATAATAAGAAAAAATAAAGACAAAAAACATGAACATTTATATTTTTTGGGGGTTGAGCCCGCGAAGCCATCACAGCCTGAACCATGAATGGTTTTTTGAGGGCTCTGACCGCGGGCAGTCGTCATTGCAGGAACCCAAAAAGCAAACCCATCTCTGAATCTGACTGAGGGAAGAGTGGAGCCTCCAGCAAACCCTTATAGAAGGGTGGGTGGCTCTCACTCGCCCACCATTTTCAGACAGAAAGAGGAGCTTTTGAGTTCTCTGCTCTGATAAGATCAAGTAACTAGTTTCCTCAGCTAGGGTTGTTGTACATTTTATATGTTCTAATTTCCACTTTTGCCCTCTTCTTGATTTCCAATTCACCCTCAATTTGTTTTATAAATAAAATTTTAACCCGAAAACAAATTGTTTTTCTTTTCCATCCTCAGATCTAGTAAATACTTCTTTTTATATATTTATCCACTCATCTAAACCAAGTTGTTTATTTTTTATTTTTTTAAGCTATTACCATTTGTAGGATTCGAGCAACTGACTTGGGAGTCATTTGTCTAATCCACAAACTCGTCCATTTACCAACAGAACTACGCTCCTAAAGACAAATAGTTGTGTAACATTACATAACTAGATGTATAATGTTGCATATTAAAAAAAATCCGGCATTTGAGAGTCCGTGTAATTTTATTTTTCAACAAAATATATGGACATGATTCGAATCCACCATCTTATAGTGAATATGTGAGGCGATGTACAACTAGGTCAACATCATCTTAATAATGTGTATCCTTATTCCAAATTAACACAATCCTTGTTTTAGGCCACGCCTGAACACAATATTTAGTTAAATTAGTCCAAATTACCCTAAACAACATACAACATACAACATACAACTGGATGGCACACTTGATCCTTACCATATGACATACTATTAGTGAAAGACACATTGTGTTAGTCCAACTTAAGTTTCTCTCATTTTCTAATGTTGTTTATAGACGTGATATTTTTAGCAAATAGAGAATTAATAAAAGGAATGTAAATTTCACTATCCGATCAATGTTATATGATTTTGCATGAATTTAGCTCATTTTAATATTTTACCCATTAACACGAGACGTTTTTTTGAGATTAAATTTTTATTAACATTGTGAGGATTGTGTCTTCTTCCAACATTGTGATGCCTGCCAACAGAGGTATAGCTCAACTGGTAGAAGGACGAGTTTGGGGTTTGGACAAATGACTTCCAGGTCAGCGATTCGAATCCTACTAATGACGAAAGCTTTCAAAAAAATATCTGGTCCTGGATTAATAGATATTGTCAAAAAAATAAAAAAATAAAAAAATCAATGTGATACCTTGTGTAAAAATATAACAATACTGTACATGAAATTAATGTTAAGAGATTAATGGTGCAAATGCAATACATGTCAAGTTAATTAGAGGTGCTAAGTTTTCTTCAAATTCACACCAACCAAAATCAACACTTGCAATTGCAAGAAAGGCAAACAAAGCTCGACATCTAAATATTAACAAGCTGACAATTTTTTATATATTTTTTTCCTTTTTAGTTACAATCAAGTACAAATGATTGGTAATAAAATCATTGAAGCAAAAATGTCTTCATCAAAAATAGAGACTACGCCATTCTTTTTGGTCCCTTCTTCTTCCTCTAACTCCAACCCACCCTTGTAATACAATCAAATATTCTCATTCTGTTTCTCTCTAGTTTTTTTAATCAGATTATCAGATTGTTGCATAGAGAAAGAGAGATGGGGGATACAATGGCAGGAAGATACTGGTGTTACATGTGCTGTCAAACGGTGAATCCAGTAATAATGGAAGCTGCTGCTGCTGCTGCAGAGATCACATGTCCATTTTGCGGTGGCGGGTTTGTGGAAGAAATGGGAAGCCTGAGAGACCCCATCAACAACAATGAAGACATTGATGTAGGATCAGACCGCACACTCTCACCATGGTCTCCAATTCTGCTTCGTTTGATGGGTGGTTTAGGCCCTTCTTCTCTAGCATCAGCAGCACGTATTGCAGATCAAGAACACAACAACAACAACAACAACAACAACAACAACACAAGGGCTGGTGGTGTTTCTCAAGTCCAACGGGAGACTGAGCAAGAGAGAGCAGTACTTGAGTCCTTGCTTAGGAGAAGAAGAAGAAGCAACCCGGCTTCAATGTTACGTATGCTGCAAGAAATCCGTTCTGGGATAGTTCCTCAATCCCAGGAATCTGAAAATAATAATAGGACTCAGAGAACTACTCCAGGGAGTGTGATTTTGGTCAATCCTATGAACGAAGAAGCGTTGATTATTCAAGGCCAAAATGCACTAAGCTCTTTAGGTAATTATCTAATAGGACCTGGTTTGGGTTTATTGCTTCAGCATTTGCTAGAGAATGATCCTAACCGATATGGAACTCCTCCGGCACATAGAGAAGCAGTTAAAGCGCTGCCTGCAGTCACCGTTGAAGAGAGTTTGCAATGTTCAGTGTGTTTGGAGGACTTTGAGATTGGAGCTCAAGCTAAAGAGATGCCATGTAAACATAAGTTTCACAACGAATGCATTCTTCCGTGGCTAGAACTTCATAGTTCTTGTCCGGTTTGTAGATTCCGAATGCCATCTGATGATTCCAGCAAGAGCGAAGGAAACGGGCCCGGAAATGGGGAAAACAATGCAGGAAATAGCAGCAATAATGCACAGAATAATAGTATGCCTGTAAGCCCCAGAGGAGAAGAGAGAACGGGAAATGGGTGTTAGAAGGTTTAAATGCTATTGTTGGGCCCTTTCCCATCAGCATAAGCTTTTGGGTTTGTTGGTTTCTAACATAGTATCAGAGCCTTGTAATTTGTTATTTGAATATGTATTTGAGCTTGGGCCAAGTTTCAAGTCATATGGTCTTGCACTTAAGGGGGTGTGTTAAAAGGTTTAAATGCTATTGTTAGGCCATTTCCTATCAGTTTAAGCTCTTGGGTCTGTTAGTTACTAACAATGGGAACGGGAACAGGTACTGGATTCCAATCACATGACCTTTTGAGGGTTTGTTTTCTATGTCAGGATCTCAAAATGGTGAGAATTCTACTTCACCACAACAACAGTCATCAACAGCATTGCCAGGATCAGATAATCATAGAGATGATACTTGGAGAAATATTTAATAAATATATACCTATGATCTTCTGATGTTTTTTTGTGTTCTGTACAGAATTGGTAATTTTTTTTTTTCCAATTTAAACTTGTTTTCTGCTAGAAATCTAGCCTTGTTCAAGAAATCCTGTAACTATTTCATCTATTTATGAATGTATAAAAACAAGAAACCAATCTAATAAAAAAAAACTCTACTCAGTACTAATCGTTACTTTTTATTCAATCTTTGATCAAGATAAAAGAAGCTAACAAAATTCAGAAGCCGCAAAATGTTATGCTACACTCAACAAGGAATTACTTACTCAATAAATAAGATTAATTCACGGTCAAGATCTTAATCACAGAAGCATTTTCAATGCGGTGCAACGCCACAATGAAGTCTCCTGGCTTGCAAAGTTTCTTTGCCTTGGCATGTTGAAGAGAAAGTTCTATAGTTTCATCTGTTGATTCAGTATCTGAAGCTTTAGCTGAGCCTGCGCCCAAAACAGGCACCAGACCGCGGTAAATAAGACTATGCCTTGCTGGAGCTTCATCACTGCATGACCACACAATTGAATCTGTTGTTATTTGAGGGACCACCACAGACAAGATTGGTATACTAGGCCGGTACTTAGCCACTAGCTTCGCGGTGGTTCCACCTCTGGTTAGGACCAAAATGAGGACTGCATTTATGCTAAATGCAGTCCTCACAGCTGAAGAAGCTAAACTCTCTAATGGGCTCATAGGCATAGGTGCAGTTTCCATTATTCTCTTGAAAAGAACCCCGTAATCGATGAAGTCCTCTGCCTCCAAGCAAATTCTGGCCATGGTTTGGACAGCGATTTCAGGATAGGCTCCAGCAGCAGTTTCTCCACTGAGCATCACACAGTCAGTACCATCAAGAACTGCATTGGCAACATCGGTTGCTTCAGCTCGAGTAGGCCTTGGAGATTTGATCATGGACTCCAACATCTGAGTAGCAGTCACCACTGGCTTTCCTTGTATATTAGCCTTATGTATCATAACTTTCTGAGCAAGGAATATCTTTTCGATTGGGATTTCCATTCCCAGGTCACCTCGAGCCACCATGAATGCATCTGAATTCGCCAGAATTTCATCAAAGTTAGCAACTCCTTCTTGATTCTCAACCTGCCAAAACACAAAAAACATGTCAAGTAATCAACCAGAAATCTGCTGCTTCATAAGAAGGATACACAAACATCACAAAAAGAAAGGGTTGGCAAATTTCGTATAACTTTAACTAACCTTTGACATAAGAAGGATAGTCTTAGCATGCTTGCCTAGTAGCTTTCTGACCTCAACAAGGTCTGAACCTTTGCGAACAAATGAAAGCGCGATCATGTCAATCTTATTCGGCACACCCCACAGTAGAATATCCTCTTTGTCCTTCTCTGTTAAGGTTGGGAGATCAACAATCACCCCAGGAAGATTGACATTCTTCCTCTCACCCAAAACTGCAGAATTCTCACAACGACAACGTACTAAACCTGATTCCTTATCACAAGCCAGAACTGTTAGTGTGATAGAGCCATCAGAGCACAGAATAACACTTCCTGGATTCAAATCTTCAGCCAACTTTTTGTAGCTCATACAGATCATATTCTTATCACCCTTTAAGGTATAGTCAGTGGATATGACAATCTCTTGACCCTGCTTGAGTTGTATGGGCTTCCCATCCTTTAGAAAACCAGTTCTAATCTCAGGTCCCTGCAACATTCACAGGTCAATCAACATTGTCAGGCACAATTCACATAAAAGATAAACATTGATTTTGGAGGGTGAGACTAGAGAGAGAGAGGCACAATATTATACCAACTAATATCCTGACTTTTTCGTCTCCTAATATTCTATTCTTGGAAAATTAAAAAAGCTAAAAGCATGATTCTGAGGAACATAATCTGGAATCCAAAAAAGGCTTTCAACATTATTCCAATTTCTATAACTCTTTCCATCTACATTGATTGTTCTTGAATGCTTTCAAACAGATTTTTCAAGAAGCAACTAGTGACAGAACAATAGATATATCAATATAAGATATCATAGATGTTGTGACAAAAAATATAATTAAAACTTGGTTCAAACTTTATCTTCCATTGTTACTGAGACAACAAATGTAATTTCAATTGATTTGAAATTGAATATCTCTTTGTTTCTTCAACACAACGCAATACTACTTGATAGATCATTAAATGTTAATTTAAAAACTATAATAACCAAAAACCAGCCAGTCCCATATAAAACCAGAAACAGAATCTGATAAAAACAGAGAAACACAAGAAAAACAAATAGACCAATAGACAAAAACAAAAACAAAAACCCTGATAGAATATTAGACAAAAAAAAAAAACAAAACACAATAAAAGTTGAAGTTTTTGATCATACCTTGGTATCCAACATAACAGCACAGAGAATCCCAGTGTTGTCCATAGCAGTCCTAAGATTGTCCAAAGTTTCCTGATGATAAGCATGAGTTCCATGTGAGAAGTTGAAGCGAGCAACGTTCATGCCAGCTTTCAAGAGCTTCTCTACCATCTCCACAGACCTCGAAGCAGGTCCCAAAGTGCACACTATCTTCGTCTTTGGCCTCCTCAAACCACCACCCATAACCCCATCTACCAAAATTCTCCTCATCATCATATTGATGATCAATGTATCAAAACAAACAAATAAAAGAGAAAAAGAAAACAAAGAGAAGAGAAGGGTTTTTGTAGGGTTTATGAATTGGAGAGTATGAGACAACTGTTGAGAAAGAGAGGGTTTATATAGAAGAAAGAGTATTGGTTACTTGGTTAGTACTTCGGACTACTAACATGTTTGTCACGGAAATAGATTTTTATTTTTTCTTGTGTTTCAAGGAAAACTAAAAAGTTCGGTTTCCTATATTAACTCCTTTTTGCAAATAAATTTTATTTATTATTTATTTATTACTAATATATATATATATATATTTTTTTTTTTTTTTACGGTTTATTACACACACGTGATAAATCCAATCTTTAATTAATTATTAATTATTATTATTATTATTATTATTATTATTATTTCTGACACCAATTGTTATTCATGAGGTTTCGCAACGTAACTCCCACCCAGGGACGTAATAGGGTTAAATTCTAAGGTGGGCTAGAATATATATATATATTTTTTTTTTTTTTCCGATCATTAACAATACGAGAATTTTTTTTTTTTTGCCTACATGATGAATCACTGTCAACTTTTTTTTTATCAAAATAATGAAATATGTTTCATTTTTGCATTACGACTTATATAAATAAAAAAAGACGCAGAAATAAGTCATTAAATTGATCCTTATTTTATTACTTCTATATACGTCAAAAAATAACAAATTATTTACATATACAATGTTCTTATATTATAATATTAGTTGATTTATTCTAAATATACAAATACAATGTTAATCGTTAAAAGAAATATAATTCATTACTTCCTAAAAATTTATAATTATTTAATTATTAGTTTAGTTTAGTCATGATGGAACATTCACTTCATATAGGAAAATAAATATACACTTATATTACTATAACTAACAAATCTAAAAATAAAAGAATAATTAAAAACCAATAAATAAATAAAATTAAAACACATGTATCTAAATTTCAACCAAAGTAAGAAGAAATTAGTAAATTAAAATTAGAACAATTAATTGGTATTAATTCTCTAGAGCGGTGTGCTGTGCGGTGGAGTGAGAACAAGTTAGATGAGAGTATTCTAATAATACAATATTCCTGCTAATGTTGTAGTTAAGATGTTAAGAACAAGTTATATATATATTTTAAACTTTTCATATATATATTTTTTAAAGCTAGGGTGGGCTCACAGTTATATATATATTTTAAACTTGAGTGGCGATAATGGCACCCCTCAAAAACTGTATTTGCACCCCTTTCGTAATCATATTCATAAATTTTTTTTTTTTAATCTCTAATTTATAAATAAACCCTACTTAATGCCAAAAATACTCTTTCTTCAATTATAATATATTGTATTTTTGTAAGTATACACCACCTATGTCTATTATTATATTATTTAATCAACTTTATTATTATTTCAAATTTTGTTGTTACCTTTAATTTCTCTTGCTATTATTTCTCTTTCCTATCTCTTTACTCTTTTTGGTTTTTTCAAAATCAAACTCCATTTTTTTGTTAAAAATCCATTTTAATATTTTTTTTATATATTGGAGAATCACTTTCTGTTTCAGAGAGTTGTATGAATTCAAGATTTGGGTCATGCCCCAAGTGATGTGAAAATAGATAGGTGTTAAATGATATTTCAAAAAATAAAAAAAAAATTAAAAAAAAAATAGGTGTTTGATGAAATTGTAAAACATCTAATATTTTTTTGACAAGAAAAAACATATAATGTTGATAAATAAATAAAAATCTAAAGTGTGTTTAAAATAAATAAAAAATATAGATAATATTGTTAATTTAAAAAGCCTATTTATATAAATAATAATTTTGTTCTTCTAATAAAAATTAATTTAAAACCTTACTTTTTCACAACCAAATTTGTCTCATGATTTTGATTCATTTTCCATACTTAACAATCAATTTATATTTCCTTAAAAGAGATTGAAAATATATTTAAAAGAGAATCTAGGGTTTATTGAAATGGAAAGAGTTTTTATGATATATGTTAATATCAAACCCTTAATAGGAAAACAAAATTACAAAAGATTAAAATAGGAAACTAATTAATAATTATCGGTGGGTGTACTAACAAACAATTAGTCATATTAGTAATTTTACTCAAGGGTATTATTGGACTTTTAAAAACATACTAATTTGGGGTGTACATACGGTTTTTAAGAGGTGCAAATATCGTCACTCTTTAAACTTTTCATATATTTTTTTTAAAGCTAGGGTAGCCCACCCTAGCCAAGCCATAGGCCCGTCTCTGCTTTCACCTAGGGATGGCAATGCATCGGATTGGGTATGGATACCCCAATATCTATCCCCGTATCCGTTTAAGATACATACATATATATATATATATATATATATATATCCATCCCCGCATCCATCCCCATTTTTAAGTTAGCGAGGCGGATTCAAATAATCCACTAATTAAGGTAGAGATATCTATCTCCACTCCGTTTATATCCGTGTCCGATGAAAAAACTGTAAATTTGTATTGTTTACAAACGAAAAATATAATTAACATATGTAACAGTACATTTTATCCTATTTAAAGAGAAACATATATATATATATATATATACATCCAATAAAGTTTAAATATAAAAATTAATAGTAACTTATATAATTAGAATTAATAATTACATAATATATTTTTATATATTTAAAATATTAAAATCTATAATGGATCTGGATGAGGATGAATATCCATTAACGATATTCATCCCCATCCCCGAAAATAAAATGGATATTAGGATGACATTCATCCCTGCTCCGTCCCGGAAATAATAGCATCTATCTCTATTTTAAATGGAGAAAATTCTTACGGATATCCGTATCCATGGATAATTTTACCATCCCTACTCCGACCACAAGGCGAGAGGGCCTCCCCACATTTTGTGTTCCTCTATTGCATAAACCAAGGGGAAATGTCCAACCATTAGACTAAAAATGGTTGCGTAATTGTTTAAATTCTTTAATCCAAACTTTTATAAGAAATTATTAACTCATTTAATAACGTGATTTGATTGATCATTGTATATTTGTATTACACTATAACTTATATCAAAAAATGACTTGTACTTCAAAATTCAAATAGATTTTTCAAGTGGGCATCAAAATTTAAACCCAGATAAAAAAAAAAAAAAAATAACAGAAATTATAATACCAAAATACGAGATGAGGTTGGTCCGGCGGTAAACCTCTCACACATGCACACAAGGTTACGGGTTCGAGTCCTCCCCATTCCAAAAAACTCCGAATTTATGTAATAATGTAATATTTAAAAATAAAAAATAAAAACATATAATTGCCAAACCATATTCAAAACCCTAATCATAAATCCCTTATCTTTAATGTCATTTTATAATGGCATCATACTGTTATAGTAAATAATAACAATAATAAGAATAATAATAATAATGTTATTTTTAGGGTTATTTAGGTGTCTCATGACTCATGACTCATGAGGTTTTGTCTAATTATAACTAAACTTCTTTTAAGGAAATTTATAAGATGACTTTTTCAAATCTGAAAACCAATAAAGTTTGCTTGCAACCCAAGCATTTTAAAATAATATGAATTTACATGGAACAGCTTTCCTTTTAGAACATTAATGGTTTTTAAAACGGCCAGTAAAGTAAAGGGAAAGTAATATGCGGCATTTGAATATTTAATAAAGTAGAATTAAATTCCAATTTAACCATGCAATATTCATTCTCATGGAATTATAAAGTGAAGAAGTATCACTATCACAAAACCTAAAAGGATGGTGATTGAAAAGAATATATTAGAAGCTTCTTCACCACAATTTGTGTTCTTTCTTTTTCTTAAACTAATAATGGTAAGCATCTTGTGCTGCTCCTTGTACAGAGCATAAGGGATTATCCTTCACATATTATCATTCCTGTTTCTAGCTTTTATGTATTTTAAGCATCGCTTAAAGTTAATTTCGACCGACCGTTCATTTAATTTATATCTATATAATCCCATATGAAAAATTCCGCCTTTGTAACATTATATTACAGAGGCCGAAAATCCGTATGAAAAAACATGTAAAATCTCACAGTTGATCGGACCAATGTATCAAGTAATGTGTGATGTTGCAATTTAATTATGTCACATAATACACGGTGGATTTGGGTTGGACTTGTTTTATTAGACCTGTTTAATTATTTCGTCAATAGGCACCTTTAGTGCAATAAAGACACTAAATTCGACGGGGTTAACGGTAAGCCTCTCACACTAACATCAATGAGATTGTGAACCGGAGTCTGTCTCCTTTGAAGAAGAAGAAGGAAGAAGAAGATGCCAAAGTCAGTACTTTCAGCTTCACATTATTGTCTATCACCCACCACATAGAATGCCAAAAGGAGGAGTTTGTATAAATTCTCTCAATGCGTACGAATAAAGCATTGCTTTTATGATCATAAACGGATGGTTTGAGTGAAAAAGAGCAGTTGAAAGATCATTATCGACTCATTGAGATAACAAAAACATTAAAGGACTTAAACTGATGATATATATGATTTGCAGGTTAATTAATTTTCTACCAAACTAAAACTTCCAGTTGAGGAAAAGATTAACAATAGTCCAGCAGGATTGATTCACTGCACTGAATTGAAGCAAAATCTATAATCAAATATATGAATGGCATGTCTATCAACTTCAATAATCATTCGAAAGATACAACATTGACATTGAATTTGCATCAAATTCATAGAGATCTGCATCAGCAAGCAAGGGAGTGAGAAGGAAGAATCATTTCTCTGATTGGAGGGAGTAACAGTGAAGTTTTCGCAACTTAGAATACAAATGAAATTATTAAACAAAAAGGGAAAAATAAAAAATCATAAAGAAGCATAGATTACTGAATGCCAAAACTGTAAAGGCATGACTATGATTTTCCACTGAATCTTTGCATGTAGCTGTATAGGACATGTACACGGGCCTTGATGGACAGATATACGAAGATGGAATATAAGAATTTATATTACAGAGTCGAGGAAGTCCTGGATTTGTGCACCTTATCATTTTGTGAGGGTGGTGGCGGTGAAGAACGTGATGAAAATGCTGCATGGTAAGAAGATGAAGCAAGTTGGCTTAAGGCTGGAACGGCACCGGCTGCAAATTTTAGTAAACAGACTGTATATTAGTTAGCTAATGACATTATTTGCCATTTCCAAGACAATTGAGAAACGTCTTCAATAAATTTTATTGATAAATGCTGATGAAAGAAAGGTCCAGGGTCCCATATCATCAAAGGATTATTCTTCAAAACCTCAATTTCCAAATATTTAATTAATTTAGTGCATAACTAGTTCGCTATAAGATTTGGTGACTAATGATCAAGATCTACCAAATACAGTGCTATTAACTTTGAAATACTTCAAGTTTCACATCGATCGTCAACAGTTCAATAGTAGCACAACTTCCAATTGAACATATATCAAGAACATAAATGCTAATCAAAATTAAGTATGAAGTAATTCTCTGACCTGCAAAGCCAGCACAAGCGGAAGAGAATACTATCACAGGGGGTGCCTACATGTCCAAAACGGAGTAATGGGATCGAGGCAATGTCAAATTTAAAAGCATTGGAGCTTTAAAGCAACACACAAAAACTATAAATAAATAAATGGGGGATGAATGAAAAACAAGAATGATCGACCACAATAATGCACAAAGACACTTACACCAATTAGGAAATGCACCCACATTGGTCCTTTTACCCATCTCCGCACAATTGGCATCACTGCATCAACAAAGACAGACTAGTTAACTCTTAATTTTCCATACCCTATGAAAAGAAAACATTATAACTGTAAGGAAAAAGGAATATTTAGGCACAACATGTATGACACTGTATTTTAAAAAATTAATTTAAAATCCAACAGCCAAGTTTATTATAAGAAAGAAAACTAGTTGAAATTCTAACCCTTGTCAGTAAAGGGGGAGGGAGGGTTGTACACTAAAATCGGTAGGACAGAAACAGGAGCGATGAGGGAAATAACAAGGGGGGAAAAGAGGAAAAGAATTATCCACACTCTCAAAACCCAATCCTTCCAAGGGCAGAAACGGGATATATCAACTTATAATTTTACCGTTATCTTACTTAAAAAACTGAGGATTTTGATAAATGTATACAATAACAGAAACAAGTATAATGGTCAAATCTTCCCACCCCTAGGGGTACCAAACAACAAAAAGTGACAACCTTCTCCTTCTCTCTGCTTTTCAACCAAATTGATGAATGGAAAGATAACTTTTCTGGCTCTTCTTTCTCTTTAAATTCCCCTCCCTTTCCATATATTTCTCCCTACCGAAAATAGCTAAAGTTAAGTTTCAACGATATGTTAAACCAGGTGATGGAATTCTCACTTCGTCGGATTTCAAAATAATGCAAGGTACTCATATGCTGTTCCAGCTAATCACTACCACACCTAATGTTTCATTTAATTTTAATTTCTTCACTTTATCTATCTCAACACTTTTCTAAATAATGTGGAATCTAATAAGTTTACTAAGTAGATAAAAGAAATAATATGGCAAAGAAACCAAACCTCAGGCAAGACATTGCATCAATACAGTACGTTGAGGCAACCAAGCAATGACGGTGACCGATCAATAAAGAAAAATTATCGGTTTAAATGGTAAAAAGTGGTTAAGACTTTCTATTCACAGCACATGGGATTTAGCTGCAATTCCTCTTTAAAACCGCAAGTAATTGCCATTCTAGCTGTTAGGATTACTTCATCAAATTATCCATCATCAGCAACAAATCAATTAGAAGGACAGATTGCCTATACATCAAAACGTGATGTCAACATTAGGCCAGCTATAACCAAAGCTGAGTATGGAAGAGATCCAATGCTATCAAGAGAACAATACAGTATGGTGAGGTGGCCTTCATAACAGAATGAGGATGATGTACAAATCAAATAAATGAGCAGGGTCTGGTAACAGACCACTAGACCTTCTTTGTACAAATCCTAACTATCAGCCTGATAATCAGGAAACTTTATTGTTGATCAACAGCTGAGATTTACTCAGCAGAATTTGTTATTGATCAACAGCTGAAGTTCAAACTCAGCTGACAGCTCTCTGTATATAAACACTGCTGTAATGTAATATGTTATTAATTAATGAAAACAGATTGCACAATTTTTACATTTTTCTTCTTCATCAAATCTCACTGTATTTTCTCCATTAAAGAAACTTGAGATCTACTGATCTCAAGCTTCAGATTGTTTATCTGTCTTTTGTGCAATCTTACATGGTATTATACTCGATCGACAATCAATAATTATTCAACTAGAGAAACAATAATAAAACAAAACATGAAACACCAATTAACAAAATAACAGGCTATATGAAACAAAGCTAATTACCATGATTGAATCCATAGAAAGCACTTGTTGTACCGCCAACAGCAGACCCAATCTAAATTCACATCACCAAAAGACAAAACAACACAAATAAGATGCAAGAACTGAAAATTTCCATGCGGAAAATTGAAAAGGTTAGTTTGACTGCATTTTGTATCATGGAATTCAGCCATAGTTATAATTGGATGGAATCAGACATCACCTTCCTCTACAAAAATTTGTATACCAGCTTGTCTAATTCTTGTAATCCAAATTAAAAATAATAATAATAATAATAATTTAATGCTACCAAACACAACATTAACATGCCATACTAGCACAAGCAGCCCCAATTAAAGTTGTTGTACACAATTTCCCAAGAATCCCATTAAAAATCAAGTGCATAAAAGGCTCAATCTTTTATTAATCAATAAAAAAAATTAACTAGAAACATCAGCTCAATCTCCAATTGTTCATAACCCCATTTGAATTCAATTTCAAAAATTCCCACTTCGAAAACAAATAGAAGATACTTAAATCAAAAACACAAAAAGAACCAATCAAAACTTCTTTGTTTGAAAAGTTGATTGTATAGATGTGCTTGAGTTAAATCCTGTTGTATCCTCCATGCATTTGAAATTCAACATTTGTTCTAGACTATAACAATATTTTTGATTGAAGTTCAAAAGGTGTCGCATCAACCGTGAGACGTAACGCTCCGTCCAAATATTTCTCAAATGGTTCAGTCTAAGGCGGAGGATGGACCAAACGTCGAGCCCATAACACAGGACCAAATAGAAATAAAATAATCCTCAATAGATTCACATTGATTTCGAAGTGAATCACAGTGATAGAATTGCTCAGTTGATCCTACAAAAGATTGTGACTCCTGAGGTTCTGGAAGTGGAGGATTTGGATTCTACTGTGAGGGGGATTGGCGGCTTTAGCTCTACTGGTGTTTGAGCCTTCTCTTTAGTGTTTTAGGTTAATCAAAGATAAGCAGACTACACTGGGAAATTATGTCGAACAGGTTGAAGCCGTTATATATTTGCTATTCTACTAACCAATATTTCATGGTATCTAAAGTTTAAAAAAAATTAAAATTAAAATTAAAAAAAATATATATATATATTGTTACTGTCTAAGTGTCTATAATAAAAATGAAAACTTGAAGATTCAAATACATAATTCAGGAAAAAAGAAAACAACCCATGATTCAAAATACAAAATCAAAGAGAAGCTACCATAGAAAAGCTATCCCTTATGAAAGGAGCCACCGTCCATTCACTTGTCTCCTGCAACCAACCAACAAAAAAAAAAAAAAAACCAATCAAATCAAACCCTAAAAAAATAACAAAAACCAATCGTTGCGTATATGTAAATACGATCGATACCATCTCCATCGAGAGGGGACCAGCACAGTGATGACATCGAACTCTAGTTTTATCTGGGTTCGAATCTGCTGCCATTACTGATTTCGAAGTGTGTTTTTTGTTTCCGCATAAAACCTTCTTAAGACCTGTTAAGTGGGGAGTTTTGATTCAGTAGGGAACGGTGTAATCGGATAGGGTGGAGTTCATATGGAAATCTCTCTCGGATTTCCACGTTATGCCCTTAAAAAGGAAAAAAAGAAATAGAGTTAATTTCATTAAAAGTGCTGCTATTGGCATGCCCTTACCGATCTATTTATATTATATATATTTTTTAATTATTTAGTATTTTGGATGATTATTTTTGGTTTTCTCGTTTAAAAGTCTTTAAGTACAAGAAATTTTGAAATTAATGAAAAGAAAAAAAGAACATGTGTTACAATTTAATTGGACCACATCATTGGGTCAGTATTTTGGGTGTTGACCGGTCAACACCCAAATATTATCCTTTCATTAAAGCCCCTGATTCATTTCTAATTATAACTGAAAATAATTAGAAGGGGAAATTACAAACACCTCCTTAGATTTAGGGTTTGAGGTTTAGGGTTTAGGATTAAAACACTTTGATGAAATAGTTTGTATAATAGGAAAATGGTTCCCAAAATAGTTATCGTCACACCCATTTTACTCTCCAACACCAATCATGAAAATTTAAAAATTAATCATTTACTTTACACCTTAAATATTAATAATCATTTTAGAATTTAAGCTTTTTTAAAATCTAAAACCCAACTTATCAGTTTTAGTACCCTATCAAATTTTCAAAAAATAAAATAAAATCCAAAGTGCGATGTAAAAAAAGGAAGCAATTCAAAAGTTTTAATTTATTATTGTGAGAGAGTGTGAATAAATGTTGTGGGAAAATGTTATTAATTATATAAATGATTTTTTTAAGGAAAAAACTGACCCGGCTACAGCCGGGTCAACCCTCCATTCAGATCTGCCCCTGGGCATATATGCTACTATGGTTAGAGAACCACTTATTTTAGGCGTCTAGCTTTTAAAAAGTTTTGTATTAGAGCCCTATCACTCCGAAATTGACTTTGCATGTTAATTACAACATCAACATGAGACAATCGAAAAATCCAAATTAATTCACACCACACCATTACAAATTAATTATGCAAACACAAGTGCATGTTCACACACACAATTAGTTGTTCAAGCTTTACAGCAGACAAAACGACCAAGTCCTTTAGGAGTATGCACATTAGAATGATCATCATCATCATCATCCCCAAAAATCTCAACTGATGACTTGTGCTGCTTGGCCTTGTTTTTGTTTTGATGATCAACAGGCACAATCACAACTAGTAACCCATCATGCATTGATGCTTTGAGCTCATCAACCTTGGCATTCTCAGGCAACCTAAACTCCTTCATGATGATGCCATGTGTCCTTTCCCTGCAATACCACTTGTAGCCTTTGTCCTCTGCAGGCTCTCGATCATCTCTTCTCTCTGCGCTTATATGTAGGATCTTACCTTGATGAACTTCAAGCTTCACATCTTCTCTTTTAAGGCCAGGAAGATCGATTTCGAATAAGTGGGCGTGTGGAGTTTCCTTCCAATCCATTTGGATATATATCCATGTAGTTTTCGGTGAACAAACCTCGAAATGGATTGAAAATGCTATTTGGATTAATCATAAGAGAAGGAATTAGTGACATTTTTGTAAGTGCTTGTTATTATTATATGTTTTGAGTTAGCTAGGATGATTTCTATATGTTTCATTGGTATATATATGTTGATATTTGTATAGATTGGTTTGGTTGATGCAAGATTAATTATGATGGGTTCTTGAAATTTCTGGAATTGGATAGAAGAAAAAAACTTATGAATATTTTTGTTTTTTATTAACAGTAATATATATATATATATATATATATATATATTAAAGATTAGCTCAATAAATCGGCATGGTGCACTGTAAAGTCCCATCACTATCAAATAAATCAACAAACCAGATAGCAAATTTACTTTCTCTCTAATCAATAACTTAAAAACAGAATTATTAACAGAAATACGATTGAAATAGAATTATTATCTGAGTTTTCATTTTGGTATTAAATCCTTGTAATCCTCCACTTATGTGATTCATCATTGTCTACCTATACTAATCGCTTATACCTTTCTGCTTGTTGACAGGAAAATACCCATATCAGAAAACGAACCGGTGATGCTCTTGAGTCTGTTCCAAAGAGGGTGGTGGTCCCAAAGGACAAGTATAATGATTCTAACAAAAGTTGTTTGATAAGGTGTCAAAGTAGGAGGAGTGATGGAGATGGAGTTGATAATTTAACAACTCCTGCTGTTACCAAAACAGAACCTCTGAATGTTCAAAATTTGAGTTGCTGTGATGTGATACGCTTGATGTTAAAGCGCGGTATTACATCTCTGAACCCCGTGAAGGCTGGCATACTCCATGTTTACAATGAAGAGAAAGACAGACTCCGCAGATACTTCAGTAAACTCTCATGTCGTTTTACTTTATCAATTGATCATCTCAACAGTACAGTTTCTGGTGAGCATTCATATTATTGTTCGACAGTTCACTTTCTTACTAATAGTTGCTTTCCGAAACTGAATAAGAATATTCTCGGGTTAATAAAATGTGGCGGGGATCCTCCATAATCTTTTAAAAGCTTTCTTTTGGATTGGAACATCGACATGAATATACTCTGTTTAGTCACAGTAGATATGGGTGCAGAAGATGAGTTAAGAAGCTGGCTTATAAGTCGAGGTTCCCTTCCTTTTGGAGGGAATCTGCTAGATGTTGGTCACTTAGTTTGATTTTCTTGAATACGCTGCCTGTGCTAGAGAAAAGCTTGCAGCCGATGTGTTTCAGAAGGTTAAGCAATCTCTTGATTATGTACACTAGACATCAGCCAATGACCATAAATTTCAAGTTGCAGTACTAGTAGATAAAGTTAAGTCTTTGGGTTATAAAGTAACCTCTCAAGGTACTTCTGACTTAAAACTGCTCGATAGTGCAGTGGGGTTGAAGGAAGAATTTTGTGAGCTAGAGCAAATAGATCCTTGTTTCAAGTCAATTAACTTAACAGCAAAGGAATGGGATGAGGCAACTGCCATACGCCGGTGGTTTGAACTGTTACATGATGCTGGTAATAACTTTGGTGGGAGCCGAAATCACACTGCAAATGTGTATTTCCCTAAGGTTTGTGACATATTTATGCAATTTCTTTAATGGAAAAAAATTGACTACCGGAATGATCGTGATATTGCATCCGTTATGACAAAGGAGTTTTTTGAAGAATATTGAAGACATTATAGTTTGGGTTTGGCGATTCTAGTGATTCTCGACCCTCGGTGCAATATTGCTGTGGTTAAATGCTGGTACCAGAAGATATATGATGATGATACGGAGGTGCACTTCACAAAACTCATTAATGATATTTATGAAAAATATGAAACCGATCCCAAGTATACTATCTTCGGACAAAATGCCAGAACTCTCGAGCAGGGGTTGGAGCATGTACACACGCAGGCTTGCTGAGGTTAAATACGAACTGTCTTTTTATTTGAAACAATCAAAGTTTCCTTCCGTTGAATATTTTGACTTATTAAGGTGGTGGGGTGACAGAAATCAGAAATTTCCGACACTCGCAAGGATGGCTAAGGATTTCTTAGCAATACCTTTATTTTAAAAGGGTCAGGTAGTAGCCCAAGTGAGTCGATACATGCATGAAGCTTCTTCTTAAGCAAGAACTGGAAATGCATCTGGCTATGTTGTTCCAGCTTCGTCACATTTTCTTACAGATTTCATCTCCTGTGACCCTGTCAATACCAATTTATGTTATTCTTCTCCTTTCAAAAAATAAAATAAAATGTGTTGTCTTCTCATGTATCATGTATGTAGTCCAAATTCAAACACCATTGCCGGAAGATTAGTGGCACATAAGAAAAGCTCCATAAATATGATTTTCTACTTATATTTTACGATGCGTGCACATAATAAAACAATATTCATTACCTTAAATCAATATAAATCTAATATTTAATAAAATAACATATAAATATGTATAATTACTTAAAATTTTAATCTTATATTTAGTTATATATAAATATATATATATATATATATATTTAATATTTACTCGGTTTAGTTGTATCGGTTCATTTTTGGCAAGGCAAAACAATCATGACTCACTTAAATTCGATTTTCACTTTTTTAAATCGGATTGACTCGACTTGAACACGTATTTTCGGTTTGGTAAACCACAGATCATAAAACCATGCCCACCCCGAACCATCACAACCACTCAAATCCGACCCATTGCCATCCCTAATTCACACAACTCATAACCAACTTAAATCGGCAATTTTTGAGTTTTATTTTTTGTTTTCATTTTAACTTTTATTTATAGATGATATTTTAATTTTGATTAAAGTAAAATTTTGTTTTTGGTAAGCAGCGACAGCACAGACAAAAACGGGTAACACAAAAATAGATTAACTAAAAAAAATTAGGCTTTTTAATAATTGTGATATGTATTTTTCTGGAAAATACATAAAGAGAATTTAAGATAATATGAATATTTCCGATCCTGGGAATTTACATAAAAGAATTTATAAGAAGTATTTTAGACTCGAAATACATAAGAGGAGGCATAGGAGAGAAATAGAGGAGATAACAAGAGGATGAGAAAATTTGTCTTAAATTTTCTTCATTCCCTTATTCGTTTGTTCTTCAGCCTATACAACTCACACTAACTACAACCACTAAGCAATAAAATAGGAAAACAAGATGATGCAACAGAATCCAACCCACCACGTACATATCATGCAATATGAATAAAGGCCATAACTAATACAAGATGGCCACTAACTAATTAAAGCCATAACTAATACCTAATTTAATAATCTGCACACATCAAATTGTAAAAGGGTTATGACCGAAACCCTAATGAGATAGATTTGATATATATATATATATATATATATATAATTATACCATAAGCAAATAAGTTTAGCCCCCATTTGTTTCGGGTATCTAATGGTTTAAATGATCAAGGGATAAAAGTGTAAAACTCAAGCTAGAACTGGTATCAAATATCAGGCCAAGAAGCAGCCCAGACCGCTTTATCAACACACCCTAGTTTACTTCTTAGTGCGCCCGTATGGAAAAACCCTACCTGCCCCTAGCGTAGTCTCCAGTCTCCACTATATATATATATATAACCCACTTGCCTCAACCTGCCGTCTTCTCCACAACCTACAAGAAGAGTGAAATATGTTAAGTTTCTATATAATTTGATAGGGTACATGAGGATATTCAATGGCTTCTTTGGAGCACAACGATGCAAATGGAAAATTATATATATATATATATATATATATATTCCATACAATTTTATTAAAGGTGCTTAAAGTATGCATCGTAAAAGTCCTCATTGTAAAATTATATATATATATATATATATATATATATGCAAATAACAATATATGCATATATAGTATTGAAATAAATGTAGCATGCAATACATATATTTTGTCTATTGCTTCTGTATGACAAAACAAAAGTACAACAGATTTTTACAACAATTTTAAGTTAATTAAGTGTTATAATATATTTTATGAAAATCATTATAATCCAAAACATAAAATATTATAATCAAAGTACACAAAATATTACAACCTTGTTTTGTTATCATGCAACCTACGCAGCTTTTCACAGTTATTTTAAAAGTATAGTGTAACAATACATTTCATGAAAATCATTACAATCCAAAAACACAAAACACAAAATATTGTAATTAAAGTACACAAGATATTGCATGCTTGATTTGTTATCCTGCAACCACCACATATAGATTCATTCCTTCGTTTTGATATATATGGTTTTTTTGAGACAGTCAGTACTAAATTAAAGAATAAAAAGAGGAAAAGTAACATTTTATTTGAATATAAAAAGGTACAAACGGTAAACAATTATTGGCTAATTAAATTTTCTAACCTTTTTTTTTTTTTTTTTTTTTGGCGAATTACTTATCTTTGAAAGCATTGATTGGTAGCTGGATAGAGTCTGGATCACTTTCAGAAGCATTTTCTTCGGCATGTGTTTTTGCAGCATGTGTTTGTTTTGTACCGGTAAAAGCATTTTAAATACATAAGGCAACGGACGTTATATTAATTTGTAGCTCTAAATACAAAATAGTTAATGAAATAAAAATAAATATATATTTACATGTTTGATTGCTTGTCGGCAAATCATATTGTCTACTCTGTGTATTTTTTTTCAAAATAACTTCAATCTGAAACAATCAATAGAATCAATTTTTACTTTGTTTCTAGCGATTCTAAAAAGTTTTACCAATTCATTTGTATGATCAAGCATTTGAATAAGATCACCAACTATCTCATCATCAAACTTATCATATCGGTTCAAAACATCAACACAATTTATAACTTCATTATCGGTGTCATAAATAAAAAGTTGTGCAAACTTAGGACACTCTCCT
Organism: Acer negundo; assembly: GCA_035582765.1. Taxonomy (NCBI): domain Eukaryota; kingdom Viridiplantae; phylum Streptophyta; class Magnoliopsida; order Sapindales; family Sapindaceae; genus Acer; species Acer negundo. The sequence goes on along the minus strand of CM069235.1, from coordinate 34,637,081 downwards.
TCTGGTGGTAATAATGAATCCATCAAGTGATGAACTTGACCATTGATTTTAAACACAGAAGGACCATATCTTTTAATAATTGATTTATCAACTTTAACTCCCATGGAAATAAATGCAAAGATCGAGTTATAAGCCTTAATAGCTTGTTTAAAAGCAACACTTTTTCAACCTCTAATTGAATCCATCAAATCATTTAGATAAACAGGTGTATTTATTACTGGAGATAATTTATTTTTTCCACTTAAACAACAAAACCCAATTTGAGGTCTACTTGACTTAGTAGGATTTCTTTTCAACTGATGTGCATGCCTAAACAAAGTATTACAATGTTGGCACTCACAATTCCTATTCCCAAAAGAAATGTATTTATCAACTGATCCTAAGGAAACAAAAAAACAATGTTTATATAAACATATTTAAATTGTCTGAGTCCATATTTAGAATTCAAATAAATATACAACTGGAGAAAAAACAAATAGTTTTTTAAATGATTACTATTCTTCCTTTTCTGATAGCTTGCTTGACCATTCATACTATAACGGTAAAATTTTTGATTCAAAACGAATTCCTTGGTTCGGTTAAAGCTATCACTATCTAATTGAGAACATTTACTGCTAATACGATTCGATGATTCGAGAACATCAATCATATCACAAAGAACATTGCAATCAATAATGTCAACAAACAAAGGATCTTTATATCTCATATCAAAAATAGAAAAAAAACGGTTCAAACCATTTTCAGTAGATACATGCTTCTTCAAAGAAGTAGGGCTTTTCACCACTCATAATTATAAATGCTAGTAATGCTTCATTTTTTACAAATATTTTCATCAACAATTACTGGCATATTATACCAAATGATATCATCGAGATTCATATCGTTACCAACATTAGATTGACTATCTTGTATAATAATATTTTTTTCTAGATCGAGTTATTAAATTTCCAGACATTTTACTATGTAGATAAACAATTAATGCAATTGTTATAACCATATTATAGTCGGACATCACAAAAAAAAAAAAAAAAATAGCCACATCAAATACAGATAAAAAGTATAAATAAATTAATATTGAGATTTGCAATGAAATAAAAATAGTAAATAACTTACCAAAAAAGCAATTGCATAATAACTACAAAGTGAAAAATATGAAAACCACGAAAAGTATGCGTAAAATATAAACACCACAAAAAAAATGTAAGCAGTTTTTATGATATAAAGTTATAAATACCATGAAAAATATAATATTTAAGCAACAAAAAATTTATAAATCACAAAATACCTAAATAAGCATATGTGAATAAAATCAGAAAAGAAAAAAAAAAAAAAAACCCCAAGAACAATGAATGCATATAAACAAATAATCACTATATTCTCTATTAAAAAAAAATATACTACACTCAGCAAAGTAAAATTAATCATTTAGAAAAATAGTAAAAACAGTAATTAACTTACCAAGAGAGCAATTGCATTAAGAGTTTGCAGCAGCAATATAAAAACCTAAATACCATAAAAATAAAATAAAAAATAAAAACCCTATTAAATATGCATTAAAAATCTGTACAACAAATATAAAAAACAGAATAATATTTAAAACCCAAAAATTTTTTTAGAAAAAATAATCAAAGAGAAAAAAAAAAAAATCAAGTATATTTTGTTGTATATATTTTATACACACATTTTCTTGTAACAACAATTTACAATACAAAATAATAAACAAACAAACAAACCATAAGCTCAATATTGAACTTGAGGTTATTGAAATTCAAAGTTTATAACATCTTAAATAAACTTATTTTGTTAGTTAAAAAAATTAAAAATTACTAAATGAATCCCCGAAACAAATTTTTAAAAACATCATAAATGCATAAATTGATCAAACAACACCATGAATAATGAAAACAAATGAAAAGAAAAAGAAAATTTGATTTTAAAATAAATAATTCAACAACAAAACCAAAGTACATTAATATTACATAACTATAAATGCATATATAAATAAATACTCAATATTAAATTTTTAGAAATCATAATAATTGCAGTAAAACAAAGATAATTACTAAAAAAACTATTAAACATGTGAGCCCTAGGAAACAATCAAAACTAAAAAAAGAGAACAATACTATATGTAAACATCATTACAAAATGTAAATAACAAGGAAAAATGTAATATTCAGATGAAAAACTCACATGAATGCAAACAAAATGTAAAAAACACAAAATATATTCAATAATCACTGAAACCATGGAAGTCATACAAATTACAAAAATATATGAAAAATGTATTTGAAAACAAACAGATCAGTAAACTAAATAAACATAATGAAATGAAATAAAATGGAGAAAAATTATAAAACCTGTGAAAATGTTGAGCTTCAGAAACAACCAAACCCCAGAAGAGAAAGAACGCCAAACATATATATACATGATTAGAAATGTCAATAGATAGAAAAAAGTTACATGTGTAAATTATATATATATATATATATATATATATATGAAATCATGCTATTGGTACAAAAAAAACCCATACCTCAAACAAAAAATCTAGTAAATCAATTATAAATAAAAGAAACCGATACTGCCAGTTAGGGGTGGGCAAAAAACCAATGAACCGAACCGAACCGAACCGATGAACCGAACCGGTCCAATCGGTTTTTTTCTGGTTTTTCATTGTTAACCGGTTCGGTTTGGTTCGTTTTTTAAAAAACCGGATATTTCGGTTTGGTTTCCTGTTCAAGGGTTTGAACCGGTGAACTGAACCGAACCGAGAACCGGTGTATATAATAAAAAATCCATTTGTGTTATAATCAAAACAATATTGGTATATAACAATTAAATGTTACACACTCTAAAAGAAAAATTGTATATAAATAAATAAAAACTGCATTAAATGTTATTATCTAAGAGGATAACAGTTTTATGTTATAATCAAAACAATATTATGACACATTAAAAAAAAAAAAAAAACTGCATATAAAAAAAAAATAGTCATGTTAAATGTTACACGGTCTAAAAAATACATGCCACGCAAATGTAAATAGTAAAATAAAAGACCAAGAAATGAACAATCTTAGAAACTAAATTGATACACATATACAATAATATTGTCTATTACTTTGTTTCGTTCCCAAAATCGAAAAAACCGAACCGAACCGAACCGAACCGGTTCAATCTGTTTTTGATCAGTTCACACTTTTAAATTTTATCGGATCGGTTCACTTTTTTAAAAACCGGATATTATCGGTTTTTTATCGGTTCACTCGAAAAGTGAATCGATCCATTAAACCCCCACCCCTACTGCCAGTACAAAAAAAAAATACATCTTTTACTATTTTAAAATCATGACTCCTCTCACAAAATAGTGTTATCACATCACCACTATCCATATTTTCAGTACAAAAATAGAGTAAAAAACAACAAAATACAAAATTAAGAAGGAGAATCTACCTACCACATATATTTTCAAATGCATGTTCATTTTCCTCTGTCTCTTCTTCAACCATTGACCATCCACTATTTCCACCAAACAATTTTTTCTCTCACAACAATCAACTCATTTCTCCTCTAAATCAACTTTTTATCTCTATTTTTTTTTCTCTTTAACATGTATTTTTAAGACAAATATTTAAATAACACATTTGGTGTGACTATCTTGACTATGTGAGTGAAAGAAAGAGAAAGAGTTTTTAGAGTTTGAAAGAAAAAGATGGAGAGAGATTGAGAGAAAGAGAGAGAGTTTTGAACTTTTGATGGTATGGGAGAGAGAATGATGGTGGGTAGAGAGAGAGAGAGAGAGAGAGAGGTGGTGGTAGTGGTTGAAGATTGTCTAGCACAGGGGCGGAGCCCTTCAAGGGTTGGGGTGGGCTACAGTTTTTTGAAAAAAAAAATTGTTAAGTTTGGGTTTATTTAAAAAATAAATTAATTAAAACTCAAATTAAATAATTCTTGTTGGTTTATCTAACAAAATAACTTCAACTTAAAACAAAAAACCCAATAACCTAAATATAATAAAATAAGTCCAAGTGTCCAAACACCCTTTTTTTTTTTTTCTTCACTTTACCAAATCACTCGCATCAGCCATTCAACCACACCCCACTATTTCTTTCGTTTTTCATCTTCTCAAATCTCAAACCCTAACTTTTCTCTTCTCTTGAATCTCTCAAATCACAAGTAACAATTTGAAGGTAATTTCCTTTGACTTTTATATATATATATATATATTATTATTATTTACTTATAAGGAATTTTATTTTAGGCTTTGTATTTTACAATTGATATTTAAGTATTGTGTTTTATGATTGCGATTTAGGTTTTGTACTCTAATGTAGTCTTCTTCTAGGAAAACAAAATTAGAAAAGAGAAGAAAATTTTTAGAAAAACTAAGAGACTATCCGATAACATCGAAAAACTTTTGTTCTTTATTTTTGTTTTTCAAAAATGATTTTGAATTCGCATGCATTTACATTTTTGGAAAAACATCACTTCGCAACAAGATGGATGACGACTTTTTTACGAATTTTTTGGTCATCTACATTGAGAGGGAACTTACTGATACTATTGATTCTGAATCAATAATTGATATTTTTTTATGCTTTGAAACTTCGTAGTGCACCAATTCGATAGTATATTATTGTATATGTTATGCATATTTTTGCATTTGTTTGTGTTTTTCTTGCATATGGCATGTATTCGGGAATAAAACTTATTATGTATGTATATGAATATCATTGATGTTTTTTTTTATAAAATTTCTCTTGTATCGTTTTGATTCGATTATTACAAAGAAAAATTTTGTTTAATGGTTAGTTCAAAATTTTAATACTTTTAAATAAGAAAATAGAATTTCGATTAGCTCACCTAATTTATTTTAATTTTTTTTTTCTAGCTACACCCCTTGTCTAGCATGTGTATGCCTTCCATTTTATTTTGTCTTTTTTTTTTTTTCTCATCTTTTGACAACTCAACAATGATATTTTTGTAGATAAATAGAAATCTATTAAATTTTACTAATTTTACTATTTATGTGAACAGTTCAGTTTTAGAGCTGTTTTCATTTTATTTATTTGTTTGTTTTTTTCTCATAGAAATCTATTAAATTTTTTTTTTTTGATATCCGTGGATGTCCGGACTAGCTTGCGCGCACCTCGACTAATCCTACGAGGCCTTGAAGTTAACAACCGGGTAAACCTCTAATGGCCCCAAGAAAAACGTGGTTGTCAGGGATCGAATCCAAGACATTCAAGTTTACAACTTGCCCCATTGACCAGTGGCACCACCCCTTAGGGTTTCTATAAAATTTTACCGTTTATGTAAACAGTTCAATTTTAAAGCTGTTTTCATTTTTTTTTTTTGTTTTTTGTTTTTCTCATCTTTTAGACAATTCATCAATGGCATTTTAGTAGATAAATAGAAATCTATTAAATTTTACTGTTCATATGAACAGTTCAATTTTAGAGCTTTTTTAGTATATATAATAATGTACACTATACTATACCTACCTTCTTTAAACATGGAAAATAAATAAATTATACTTGATCACCTAGTTACTGCACTACTTGCATTTTTGTTTTCCGCTATAATCAATAACACCATGTAGTCTCTAGTTAAAGAAGTAACGGGAGCTACAACATATCGTCAAACAATACTAACATTTATTGATTTAAAAACCGGATCATTTTCGGTCCTCTTTGATGTAGCAGCATTACTTTTGCCATTTTCACCGGTTGTTTGGTCATTGCTTATGTAGCAATTGGAGAATTGTTTTTGTCTTTTCCTCTAAGGGATATTAGAGACCTCTCACTATGTATTTGTCTTTTCCTTTCTATTGTTTTTCCCTTATAGAATATACTAACAGATCCGTATATGAGGCTTATGAGCTAGTAGTGCCACTTTGGGTAGGTTAGCTTGTATTGCTTATTTTGGTTGTTTGTAAACACTCTCTTGAGATTGAATTCACATTTTCTCTGGGTTTTATCAACTACTCTGGTTGAGCTCAGGATATTAATTTCTCAATTTGTAGACTTTTACGTCATTCTTTAAGTCAAACAAGTAAATTAACTCAAGTAAAATAGAGAGAGAGAGAGAGGATGTGCTCATGTGCATGGAGAAAAAGATCAACAATTGGAGTTTGGCTGTTTGAAATTGAAGGTAGTGGTGTCAAAATGTGCCGGGCCAAGAGAGCCCAGCACGGCCGGCCCGCCCGAAATGTTGGGCTGTTCCTGGCACGACTTGCTTGTATCGCGGGCCAGGCCAGGTCAGACACGGCCCCCAGCCTGGCCCATGCCGGGTCAAAGAATCTCGGCCCGTCACAGGCCTCCGGTCCAGCAGGCCAGGCCCACAAGTCCAGCCGTTGGTTTAATTTTTTTAATTTTTTTAATTTTTTTACCGTTGGAGGCAATTTTTTATTGTTATTTTTTAAAAATTTGACCGTTGTTAATGTCAGCAACGATCAAATTTTTGAAAACTAACAATAAATTATAATTTACCCCCTCATTTCTTCTATTTAATATTTTTACCTACATTTCAAATTTTTCTATAACTACCCCCACTCATTCATATTTCCCTACACTTTCTCAATCTCTTATACTCTCTCTCTCTCTCTCTCTCTCTACACTACTATTCTAAATTTCTAATACTATAATCTATAATCTATATTCTATATTACTAATATTATTTTCTAATCTCTCCACCAAAGCTCAAAGGTATGTTTTTCTTTTAAATGTTATTAATTAATTTTATGTTTTAGTTTTTAAATTTTATATTTATACTTAACATATTTATGTTTAATTATTAATTTTGATATTTATTCTTATGTTTTATGCATATTTTATATTTATGGCTTTATGCTTAGTGTATTTATGAGTTAATATTTTTAATAATTGTTATAAATTTTAATATTTAATCTTAGAATCTTAGATTTTAGTAAATTTATCATTTTATGAATTTATGTCTAGTAATTAATTTTAATATTTGTATATTTTAATTTATGCTTAGTAATCTTAGTATATTTTGTTTAGTTAGTAAATTGATGATTTTATGTTTAATAATATTTTTATGATATTTATGACTAAATGTTTAGTAATTAATTTTAATATATTTATGCTTAGTATATTTATGATTAAATGTTTAGTAATGAATTTAAATATTTGTATGCTTGGTATATTTATGATTAAATGCTTAGTAATTAATTAAAATATATTTATGCTTATGATAATGCTTAATAATTAATTGAAATATTTTTAATGCTTAGTATATTTATGATTAAATGCTTAGTAATTAATTAAAATATATTTATGCTTATGATAATGCTTAATAATTAATTGAAATATTTTTAATGCTTAGTATATTTATGATTAAATGTTTAGTAATGAATTTAAATATTTTTATGCTAAGTATATTTATGATTAAATGCTTAGTAATTAATGGAAATATATTTATGCTTATGATTAAATGCTTAATAATTAATTGAAATATTTTTATGCTTAGTATATTTATGATTATTATGATTAAATACTTAGTAATGAATTTAAATATTGTTATGCTTAGTATATTTATGATTAAATGCTTAGTAATTAATTGAAATATATTTATGTTTATGATTAAATGCTTAATAATTAATTGAAATATTTTTATGCTTAGTATATTTATGATTATTATGATTAAATGCTTAGTAATGAATTTAAATATTTTTATACTTAGTATATTTATGATTAAATGTTTAGTAATTAATTGAAATATATTTATGCTTATGATTAAATGCTTAATAATTAATTGAAATATTTTTATGGTTAGTATATTTATGATTAAATGCTTAGTAATAACTAATAAGTAATAAGTAGTATATTTATGATTAAATGCTTAGTTTTTAATGACTAATGAGTTAATATTTGTATTGTAGGAAATGGATCATAATCATCCTCAATTTCTGGACAGTCTTAACATAGAGGACGATTATTTTGACCTTTCCAGGTCGACGGAAACAGTAGTGGGACCTTCTACTTCCAGCGCAACACCGACATCACGTGCTCCCAAACCTAAAAAGCTCACATCAAACGTTTGGCAGTGTTTTGACGTATTACTGAAGACTATGCCAGACGACACAGTCACGACAAAGCTCAATGTAAGTTTTGTTCTAAGCACTATGTGACTTCTAAGGGACCAGTCATTTGCGAAGGCATATGGAGAAATACATACCTGCACACGAACAGGTAGACACTACAACCCAGACACAACTACAATGGCACTCGGACGGGTCCGTTATGACCCCATGCTTGCTAGAGAGTCCATAGCACATTACATTGCATGTACTGATCAACCGATTAATTTCGGTGATAATGTTTTTTATAAAGAATTTATTCAAACTGCATACAACCCCCAAATTAAAACTGTTTCTAGAAACACTACTAGGAACAATTTGATAAAATGTTTTCAAACCCAACGAGATGAGTTGAAGGCTGAATTACATCATCTAATTGTCTTCATTGCATTAAATTCCAATATTTGGAACGCATGTTCCAAATAGAACTATTTAACTGTCACGGGACATTATTTAGACTCTGATTGGAATTTACAAAAAAAAATTCTTGGTTTTCATCCTATGAAATTTGCACATACTGCATCAAATATTTTTAATGTCATTAAGTCTATTTTAGAAACTTATCAAATAACTGATCGCATCATTTCTATCACATTAGATAATGCATCTGCAAATAATAGCTTTATTCCATTGATTTTTGAAAAAAAAAATCCCCCAACATGGGGGTTATTTCTTCCATCAACGGTGTGCATGTCATATCATCAATTTAGTTGTAAAGTCTGGTATGAAGGTAGTAAGCGATTGTATAGATCACATCAGAGAAGCCATTGCTTGGATCAGTAGTTCTAATCCAAGATTGAATGAATTTGGTAGATACTGTAAAACCTACGGTTTACGACCCTGAAGATTCCTAACAGATATGCCGGTACGGTGGAACTCTACCTACTTAATGTTGCTAAATTGTTTAGAGTATGATACACCTATTTCAGGTTTTTATAACATGAAAATGTCCGAACTTGGCCATCCAACACTGACCTTAGATGATTGGCATGTGACAAAGATCTTTGTTCAATTTTTAAAGGTTTTTTACTATTCCACTATAACTCTTTCCGGGGTCTATTACCCCATATCTTCCTTAGCAATCCATCATATTATGAAAATGGCTAAATTGTTAAAAAATTATAGGGAAGATGATATTTTAAGCCCTGTAGTTGTTGCCATGGAAACCAAGTTTTAAACATACTGGTCTACAATTTTTTTCCTTTATGCTTTAGGTCTTATAATAAATCCTAGAGTTAAATTATCTGGTTTAGAAACATTGCTAGATTATCTTGGTAATTATTTGAGCATAGGTTATTCTGCAAATGTTTCTGACATTCGAACCAAGTTGTTCAAAGTTTTTAGTATTTATGAGCGCAAGTATGGTGGCGTTGACGCACAACCATTAGTAGAACCAGACGCACAAGTTGGAACATTCTAAAATGCCGAAAAAAAAGTAGGCTTATCAAGTTCTTCTTCTTCACGACCTCCCGCAACTTTCGGTGCCGAATTAAAAAGCTACCTTGAAGCTCAATTCGACAACAAATTTAAAAGAGAGAAGAGATTTAAACTGTTGGTATGGTGGAAGACTTACGGATATAAATATCCGGTCCTATCACACCTAGCACGTGACACACTGGTTATCCCTATCTCCATTGTTTCCTCAGAACAGGTATTCAGCACGACTGGAAGAATTGTTGAAGAAAGAAGAACTTGTTTGACTCCAGAGATGGTAGAGGCATTGGCATGCATTCAGGATTAGGAGCATGCTCGAAAGAGGTTGCAAAATGAAACGGTAGACGAACAATTTATTCAAAATTTCAGTAATTTATCTGTCGAAAGAGTTTCGGCAGTAACCAAATCTAGGTTATACATGTACATTAACTTGTAATACGGTTGCACTCTTTTTCCCATACCAAGTTTTTATCCCATAGAGTTTTTCTTGGTAAGGTTTTTAATGAGGCAATTATATAATTATGTAAATATGTAATACTGAGACTCCGAAATAAATAAATAATTTTTCATTTCCTATTTTTATAATTTCATCTATTTTTATTTTCTTTAATCTTTTAGCTTTATTTTTTCTTTGAATTATTTTTTTAAAATAAAATAATGAATCCTTCTATTTTCTAAATTTTTTTATTAGACTAAAATAATAAATAAAATAGACAAATTACAATTAAAATTACATAATTTAAATTGTTTAAATAATATTATAATATACTTACAAGTTGTACAATTGAATAAAATTGAAATATATATATATATATATATATATATTTTGTCTGCATGCCGAGCCTTACAAGTTGTACAATTGAATAAAATTGAAATATATATATATATATATATATATATATAAATATATTTTGTCTGCATGCCGAGCCAGGCCCAACCCGTTGGTCCACCCCATGAGCACGTGCCAGTGGAACGTGCCAGGCCTCCCATTTTTGAAAACGGGCCGGCCCGGCACGGCACATCTACTTGATGTGTCGTGCTAGGCCGAGCCCATTTTAAAAAAATAAACCCCTTTGGCCCGGCACAAATGGGCCGGCCAGGCCGGCCCACATTGACACCACTAATTGAAGGTGATTTGCGATAAAAAAACTTAGGCTATGTCACAAGATTGTTTTACTTATAAAATAATTCGTTTATAATTCTATTTTTAAAATAATCGACTTACAAGAAAAATAGAATTGCTCGATAAATTAACTTTAAAAACAATCGATTTAATAAAAAAATAATAAAAATATGTTCAGTAAATATGATTAGATTATGTAAATAGACTAAAATGGACATGTAATATACTTTCCTCTTTTTATTTTTCATTTTCAACTATTTTACTAAAAATATTATTCCTTCCAAATTTATTTTTAAATTAAAAATAATTTAAAAAATAAAATTATTTTTTTCAGAAAAATAACAGTTTTTAAAAAATTTATATTGGTAGACTACTTATTTTTAAAAATTATATATATATATATATATATATATATATGGAGATTCTCCCTTTATGTCGTCCTGGAATTATAATTTCAGAATGACCAACCACAGCCATATATTTTTTTTTTTTTTTTAAAGTTCAAATGTTTGTTAAAAAATAAATAAATAAGCATTTTATTAAAACGAACCTCCCTATATATATATATATATATATATATAAATAATATCAAAAAGAAAATTTTTAAAAAAATCTACTGAGTTAACTCGCGTCAACTGGCTCTTCTCAATACAAAGCTGCTCTACTCGCTCTTCTCAGTACAACTTTGCTGAGTCAACTCACTTGAGCTTCATTAATGGAATCTCATGCCAAACTATGCAACTCTTACATCAACCAGATCAAATCCACCACCGTCTCCCGCTCCACCGAGAGCGTTGCCAACTTTCATCCCTCGTCGTCGACATCTTCTCCCTCGCTGTTGACAGACAAGTTTTGATATCTCGAGAATTCGTCCCGGATTCGCATGAAAATGGAGGAGGCCTTCGGCGCCAGAGAGAGGCCGCTTATGGTCCAGTGATGGAGGAGTTGGAAGCCTCCTCCATTTTAGCGATTGGATTTGCAACAGAATCGTGATTCAAATCGCTAAATAGATGAGGCATTTGCTGTTAGAACATGAAAAATGACGTCACTTTATATTTGTTATTCTGCTTAAGATGCAATTCTAATTCTTTTATTCTTTATACACCTGACACAATGCTATTAGTCAGTCTTTAGGGCATCCTTGCAAAGATCAATATATAAATAGAAACTTTTAGCTCAACAGCATATGCTTGCTTGAGAATTGTCCAGTAAACTCTGTGTTTTCATATTTGTTAACTTGGTATCAGAGCTAATATGGCTAGCATCGGAAAAGATGACTTCGTCATTTCTCCATCACTTGAGAGTGCTATTGGGAAGGAACAAGGTTTGAGCATGAAAAAAGACGCAAGGAGCAGAGAGATGTCTTTTACCTCATTTGGTAGCCTAAATTCCTCTAATCAGTCAGGTCATCCTCTCGGTCCCTACTGTTCAGTAAAGCTGAACCACGAAAATTATTTTCTTTGGAAGAATCTTATTTTACCTGTCATTTAAGGAAATAGATTGGAAGGTTTCATCACAGGAGCTCGAAAATATCCACCAAAATTTATTCCAGCCACAGTAATTGAAGAAGTGACTGATGAGGTTGAAGAAAACCCAGAGCATGAAGAATGGGTTGTTCAAGACCAGATTTTACTTGGATGGCTGTATAATTCCATAAAACCTGATGTTGTTGCTGAAGTAATGTTGTGAAACCTCTAAGGATCTATAGGATTCTATCAAAGACTTGTTTGGAATCAAAACCAAATCCAACATAGCCTATTATAAGAAGGAATTTCAAGAACTACAAAAAGGTGGAATGAAGATGTCTGATATTTTTAAAATGACTAAGAGATTGGGAGACAATTTAGCTCTTGCTGATAGACCAGTCCCTCTAGAGGATTTGGTTTCACAAATCTTGAATGGACTTGACTCACATGAGTATAATCCATTAGTATGTCAAATCAATGAGAAGAAAGACATTGGTTGGATTGATTTGTAGGCAAAACTTGTGAGTTATGAAAAGAGGTTGGAGCAAATGAATGCTGGAATAACATCTATTAATCTGGGACAAGCAACTGCTAACTTTTCTAGAACGAAGAACATTGGAGGTCAAAGTGTATATAACAGAGGCCAATGAAGCTTTCAAGGGAATCAATACAAGAATTAAAGTTAGTTTTTCAACAACAACAACTCAAACCAGAACAGGGACTCAGGAGGCTATGGAAATAGAGGTGGTAGATCTCCAAGAGGAAAAGGAGACAGAAACGGTAATTCTAGACCTATTTGCCAAGTATGTGGTAGAATAGGTCACACTGCAGTCAAATGCTACTACAGATATAATGATGCTTATCAAGGAAGTCCCCGAAATAAATACAACAACAACATCAATAACACCAGTTCAGCCTTTGTAGTAGGTGCTAAGACAGTAATTGATCCTGCTTGGTATGTTGACAGTAGAGCAAGTGCTCATATTACTGGAGATGCTGGCAACATAGGGCAAAAGGTTGAAAACAATGATAACCATACACTCACAGTTGGTAATGGTGATAGACTTTCTATTGTTCATATTGGAAATTGATTATTACACACTTATAATAATAGAATTTTATACTTAAAAGATATGTTACATGTGCCTGCAATTAAGAATAATCTTCTTAGCATCTCCCAGCTTACTGCTTGCAATAATACTATTGTTGAATTTAACTCTTGTGGTTGTGTTGTTAAGGACAAGACAACGAGAGTCGCTCTACTTCAAGTGATGGACCAACTTTTGGATCAGTAAGGTAGTTATGAGGCTATTAGACACACCAGGAAAGACTTACAGAACCGACTTGACACCATACGCAAGTCTGTTTCCCATAATTCCGATGCTGATTCAATTATCTCTTATATGACTGCGAAGTCCGAAATGGATTCAGGATTCTTCTTTCGATACACAATTCTTAAAGATGGTAGCATGGGTAACTTATTTTGGTCCTATGCAATGTCACGATACGACTACAAATACTTTGGTGATGTAATTTCATTTGACTCAACGTACCAAACTAATTCTTATAATCGACCGCTTGTGATTTTTGTTGGTGTGAACAATCATACGAAAACGACAATTTTTGGGTTTGGGTTGTTGGTGGATGAGATGGTTGATACTTATATTTGGATATTGAAGACATTCTTAGAAGTTATGCATGGTAGATGTCCAATTTTGGTAGTTACTGATGGTGTTAAAGCTATGAGTAAGGCCATAAGTTTAGTTATGCCTTCCACTGTACGCCGCCTTTGTTCTTGGCACCTTGAGCGGAATGTGCAGACGAACGTAGGTGATAACGGGTTTACTCAAGCATTTACCTATTGAATGTTGACCTACATGACAGAGTCAGAGTTCGAGACCCAGTGGTTGAAGGCCATTGAGACGTTTGGTTTGCAACATAATGAATGGGTGAAAATGATTTACTGTAAACGGAAGATATGGGCAGAAACATTCTTACGAAGCATTTTCTTTGGTGATTTGCAGAGCACACAACGGTCCGAGAGTATTAATTATTTCCTCAATCGATTTTTGCATAGTATGATGAAATTGTATGAATTCATGAGCCATATCGATACAGCAATGTCACACCTATAAAACAACGAATTGAAGGATGATTTTGATAGCATTAATGAGCATCCAGTCCTAGTAACTCATCTGTTACAACTGGAAAAACATGTTGCCGAAGTTTATACTCAAAACACATTTGCTTGTGTGTGAGATGAAATCAAATCAGAGGCAAAACTAAGCATAGTGAATTGCGTTGATGATATGGATAGTGTGATGTATACATTCAAGAAGTTTGCTGGTGGTGATAAAATCTAGAATGTGAGGTACACACCATCTACAAACATTTTCAAATGCTCATGCAGAATGTTTGAGACAATAGGTATTCCATGTTGTCATGCATTTATTGTCATCAAAGCCATGAAATAACACCACATACCTGAGACACTTATAATGCAGCGTTGGGCAATGAATGCGAAGGATGTCTCAGAAGTCAAATCGTCTTTTACCGCGACCACTCTAAATATAATGCAAATTGCCAGGTTTGCATCCTCTCATTGTTATTATAGCATACAAAGAACATATTTCAGTTATTGATGTTCGATTACAAATGATTTATCAGTTCGTATCAATTATAGCTAGTACTATGATTGTGATTGAAATGTCAACCTTTTTTTTTTTTTCCAATTTTATGTTGATGTAGATATGGGGCATTGAGTTCAAAATATAGCAAAATGAGCTATTATGCATCAATGTCAACTGAAAGTTAAAAAGAAGCAAACGTGGCGATTGATAAGTTAACAATTCAAATGAAGGGGTTATTGCCATCGTCAAGTACATCAAGAGAAGAAAATGTACATCGTATAAGAACACAATCGAGTGTTCAAGTTAAAGATCCAGTCATAATAGCAACAAAGGAATCGATGAGACAAAACAAAAAATATAGTGGGAATGCACGTAAATGTGGGAACTATGGACATCATGGTCACACAAAAAAGTCATGCCGTGCCCATGTTAAAAATAACATCAGTGCAATGGCAAGCAACGGAGGTGTGAGAATAGGGTCGACATTACAACCAACCGCGTATGTAGACTTATTGCAGTCTTGCGACTCTCAATATATTATGAACAATGACGGTCGTTGTCATGAGTTTTCTTTTCAAAATACTGAAGTTCCAATATGATAGTTTAGCAACAAGTTGAATGATGATGTTTTTTCCATGACAAGCTCAACACCTACTATGTACATGCAACAAAACCAATAATGGAGGCCGCATAACTTCATGTGACAATTTGAATTTTGTAATCATGGTGTATTGAGCTACGTTGTGTGACTCGTATCAATTGGGTAATTTGTGCTTCCAAAAACAATTGATTTTGTAATGTGGTGGGAGGCATAAATGTAGTTTATAAAAGCTTTACAACCATTTGTATTTTGTTGGCACTAAATTGGAACACTGTAATGACTTGCACAATTTGGACTGTAATGTACACCTAAAGTTGTAACAAATTTTGTTCGTTCCAGTTGGGTTCTATTTGTATTATTTCAGGAGTAACTTCATTTAAATTGGGTTTTATTGCTATTATATCATAAGTAACTTCAGTTAAATTGGGATATATAAATATATTTTTTCAGGAATGACTTAAGTTAGAACTTTGAGACAAAGTGAAAGAATAAAAACACAATCATGAAGAGAAATGAAAGGATGTTAGAAAATAAGAACACATGTTAACTTGTATTTATACCCAACTACTGCCATGGACACATAAGTTTATGCTTAGATTACACTTGAATTGAAAAAAGGAAGACCTAGCCCACCCTTTAGTAGGGTCTCCAACCTAGTCGCACATTTACAAAAAGAACAAAATTCATAAACATTTTTCTAGGGATGCAACCCAAAATATTAACATGCCATTTATAAAAAAGAATACAAATATCATCGCATGCAACCCATAGACCATTCAATCCATGAAAGTCGCCGCTTTACCTCTCAACTTCTGGATAGGTGGCGCTCTCATCTTTACAGTGGGCACAACTTCATTAGTGGACAATGATTTATTATAGTGCTCTTGGGAATTTTTCTTCGAAGACAAAATGTTGCTATTACTAGGGAAGAGTGCTAGGAAACGAGTTAACAACAAACGTTGACACTGAGACTGAAATTGTAAAAAAAGTGAGAAATGTCATGGATATGTAAACCCTTAACATAGTGCAATCTTAAAAACAGCTATGATTTTACTTAGGTTAACATACCGATTCCATCTGAAGCGGTGTAGGACAGGTGTAATCCATGAACATGCAAAGTAAAACACCACAATCATAGTCATTGGGTTGAATGGGTGCTTTCGCATCTGAGATAGTGAATGTTGTGAATGAGAAGGTTGTTGGGAAGACAACATCAATGTCATTAGCAAGAATAATGTCAAGCGACTGCATCTAAATGAAAAACAAAATGTACATTAATGCATATCGTGATTACATTTGAAAAAATGGGGATCACTAAGGGGGTAAAACAACATGTGTTAGGGACATACCAATTTTCAAACTTGGTTCAGTCGTGTTAGATCATCCTTCCTACTAGGTGGATTGGAGTCCCAAATTTGGCAATCTCGTTTTTTAAGGTCAACTAGCGACAGATACCAATGGTTGCGTAGATCATGGATATGAATGTAAATCTAATATGTGGACGAAAATGTCATTATAAGTAACATAACAAAATAGGCAGTATTAATATGAAAAAAAATGGAGGTGTACGAAAAAAAATAACAACAAGGGTAATCATGTGTCACCTTTTCACATCTACGAAGATCGTACATGTATGACTCCCGCAATTTTGAAAGAGATTTCTTCAAAGAATATTGTTTCTCATCTGTACAAGTGAAAACAGTGTACTGCATATGCAAACGTGAGAAAATATTGGTTACATGTTCCATATCATAAATAATGGACAGAGCTATAAACATATAAGCTTAGAAATGAGCAAAAGTATATCACATAGTTCGTAGACAAGAACCAACTAAGTTGTGACCTTTTTGACTTCAATATCATTGATTTGTACTTAGGAATAAGATTAATAATCTGAAAAAGAAAATTGTGCATGAGTAATGTTAAGTTACCAACAATAAAACATAATGAACTTTATATAATGTATACAAGTCATATGCTATAAGTTGAGAAGGTGATTCACAACCAACCTCATTATCAACAAATTTGTAAGGTTCTAATGTTCTGAAACTTTTGTGCGTTACATGTAAATGCCAAGATCAACAATAACCTCACTACAATTTTGAAAACAACAAATATACGAAACTGTTAAACATTCAATAGTGGATATAACAAACATATAATTTTACAACATTGTAAATTGAGGATTACAATATACATAATGCATGCTTACGATGATGGTAGGTCTTTGGCAAAAATGTAGGCTATCAATTGCTCATCATATGTATTCAGCGGAATGCCTATTCGGAAAGGGCCATATCAGTACTCTGTCGACAGATTAACATGTATGGCAATGTACGGTGAAATTTGATAGTGGTTCGACTTTCGTTTTGAGGTTGATCTTGTATTAATTAATCTTCACTTGTTAGAAGATTGCGACTCATGTTCGTCCTACAAAATAGTTGATAGTCAAATGGAATTGTCGTTTAAGTGTTAATAAAAAATATATTTATATACCAAATATATAAAAGAAACAAGATCAAACCTTATCTAATAACGAAGGAATGGTAAGGACCGGAGGTACATAATACGGATCATCAGGACGCTGATCTTCCATGGGTAAATCAGGTGCGTTCCCATCTTCTAATTGTGGCTCAATAGGTGCATTCATCCAACTCAGGGTGGATTTGGAAATGGCCTGTTGATGTTGGGGTAATGTTCGAGTGTTATTTGATAAAACCTCAACAGTTGGATGTTGTCTTGTAGGAACGGAAAGAGGTTGTGATGATGGTGGAGGTGGAGGATGATTTGCAGGCATGTGATGCATGGAATTCTAATGGCTGCTTATATTATATAAGTCTTTATCCAGGTTCTTGTCCTTCGTCTAGCTGAATTTCCCATATAGAAAATTGACCTTTGTTCGGATATCATGAAGTTCAGTTTTCAATGTAGCATGAATTTCTTTGACCACTTGTAGGGCATTAACAATACCTTTCATGTGCACATTATTGCCTGTAACAGGTTCTTGATTGGCATGACAGGTTTTTCCATGTGCAGCAACATCATATTGACATTTTGATGGTATTGGTTGCTTGAAAAATCCTCAACCGAAATCTGCATCATTTTATGAAAATAGATAAGTCATGATGCATGCACTTAAAGTTAATTAATTTACATATAAATTGGGTAGATAAATTACAGAACCTGGTTACTTCCAACACCTCCTTCTGTGTGCAGCCGGATTACGTACTTCTTTATCTTCACGTTTGTCCAACAAACGACAGGTATTACTGCTTTATCCACGAACGGAGGCTCCCATTGTAGTGAGTGCAAGTAAAACAACTACAACAAAGAAACAAGGTTAAGAATAAGTTCAATATGACATGATATAGTGATATTTCATAATAATAGATATAAAAAAAATCAATATTTTTTACTTGAAGAAACATCACACACCCGGAAATGCAACATGTTTTCATACGTTGCTGGTTCATCTAAAACTTCTCAATCCCTTCACAAAGTGAGGAGAAGCACCAACTGGACTAATTTTTCATACAAATACTTCCAACATCTTTTAAAGGAATCAAGTATCCCATCTGAACATAATCGATAGCTGAAGGAGAGAGGATGATGCCTAACAAAAATAAGCACAATGTCACATTAAACTCGTTATCAGCCGTGGTCATCTCCTCCGGACAATGTTCTATGTATTTTAAGAAGATGCCAAGATGTCATGGCAAACTTTGATTTCCAAAAATTTTTGTTAAGGACATCTCCAAAAATAGATATATGATATCCTTGGTCAGAAATCCCCAAAACTCGAGCAAATATAGAAGAGTTTATCACAAACCTCCGGCCATGGATATCAATTGAACAAACTTTTGTGTCAAAATTATCAACGAGCCATTGACAGATCTTCAGCCGTAGACGTCCACAATTGAGGAAAAGTAAGTTTCCAAACCCCAAGGCATGAACAACCTCTTTCTGCTCTTCGGATAGTTTCTTCACAATTCGACACTACCAAAAGGGCGTACACCTTGTGTTGATGGTTTGATCTTCATAGCCCAGATGATTTTTTATGCTTGGGATTTCTTCATCTGTTGCAGGCAAGTCAGAGTCGTTGGGGATGTCATTATTGTGATGGTGAGGTTGCTCACCTGTCAGATTTCTGGTAGCAACTTCAACCACATTAGGTTGTCCAAATTTTGCCTTCTTTTCTATTGTTAACAAATGTCATGTATTTCCAATTTCACTTCGTGACTGCAAAAACATTACATGATAGAATGTTATATTGATGGTCTGAATATCAACAAAGAAAATGAATGGTATTGCTTGTTGTAAATCTATATAACATTTGAGTTCCCATTAACATATTTCTTTTTACATTCCAATTTGCTGGATAGATAATAGCCAAATGTTTAGTTTACATGGACAAGATATCAAGTTAACAAACTGAAGTAAAACATATTATAATGTTTACATACAAATAATTAATCCATGCCCTTTGTCCAATCTTCGGTTTTGACAAGTTTTTTGTGGATATTTTCTTATCAGAACCACAATTCTTCTTTTCACGAATTAATTTTTTCACCATTTTCAGTCTGTACATCAACTATAATAAAAGTACAGTCAATAACATGGATAAGAAAATGAATTGATATATAAATTGATTACAAAATCTAGTTCCTTATTTTAATATATTCTGCATATCTTCAATGAGATTACGAAGTAGACATCTTCAAACAAAAAAACCTAAACTCAAACTAACGACTTTAACGTTATGTTTGTTTTCATGCAAAACAGAATAGGAATCATACTTTTAATCTTATGCCATATTTGATGTAATGTAAAGTACCTCGGATCCAAGGTTCCTCTTCTTCTCTCCCACCTTGTTCATTTTTGTCCACGGACTAGGTACCTTGTTCTACTTAAAATCAAATACTCACATGCCAATATGCATTATATCCAAAATGCAGCTACCAAGACGCAGCTCTAATATATAAAATAAAATGTACAAGTCAATATATACAGAAAACTGAATAGTATAAATGGAACAAATAGACACTCAATACGTGGCGTTGTCTCACAAGTATACTCTACCGGCACAATTCCGAGTATGAGTAAGTTTGAGTATTCTAGCCGATATACTTTGTGACCAATAGAGAATATAGAATAGTAAGATAACTTAAGAGTAAAATAACTTACAAAATACAGCTACCAAGACGTAGCTATAATATATAAAATAGAATGTACAAGACAATATATACAAAAAACTTAATAGCATAAATGGAACAAATAGACACTCAGTATGTGGCCTTGTTCCGAGTATGAGTAAGTTTGAGTATTCAAGCCGATATACTTTGTGACCAATAGAGAATATATAATAGTAAGATAACTTAAGAGTAAAATAACTTATAAAATGCAGCTACCAAGACTTAGCTCTAATATATAAAATGGTATGTAAAAGACAATATATACAGAAAACTGAATAGCATAAATGGAACAAATAGACACTCAGTAAGTGGCGTTATCTCACAAGTGTACTCTACCGGCACAATTCCTTGTATGAGTAAGTCTGAATATTCCAGCCGATATACTTTGTGACCAATAGAGAATATAGAATAGTAAGATAACTTAAGAGTAAAATAACTTACAAAATGCAGCTACTAAGACGTTGCTCTAACAGATAAAATAGAATGCACGGGACAATATAATAAAAACCGAATAGCATAAATGGAACATATAGACACTCAGCAAGTGGCATTGTCTCGCAAGTGGCATTGTCTCGCAAGTGTACTCAATCGGCACAATTCCGGGTATGAGTAAGTCTAAGTATTCCAACCAATATACTTTATGACCAATATAAAATATAGAATAGTAAGATAACTTAAAAGTAAAATAACTTATAAAATGCGGCTACCAAGACGTTGCTTTAACAGATAAAATAGAATGCACATGACAATATTAAGAAAACTGAATAGCATAAATGGAACATATAGACACTCGGTAATTAGCGTTGTCTCATAAGTGTACTCTACCGGCACACTTCCGGGTATGAGTAAGTCTAAGTATTCCAACTAATATACTTTGTGACCAATAGAGAATATAGAATAATTGTAAAACTTAAGATTAAAATAACTTTCAACATGCAGCTACCAAGACGTAGCTCTAATATATAAAATAGAATGTATATGACAATATATACAGAAAACTGAATAGTATAAATGGAACAAATAGACACTCAATACATGGCGTTGTCTCACAAGCATACTCTACCGACACAATTTCGGGAATAAGTAAGTCTGAGTATTCCAGCAGATATACTTTGTGACCAATATAGAACATAAAATAATAAGATAACTTCATAAGAAAAGTTACTTGCTATTCAAATTCTACAGGGCTCATAACTTCATAAGAGAAGAAGTAAATTGTAACACTTCTTTTTATTCGCAAGCATTTGAAGCATAAGAAAAGATGCATCTACTGCTTTAGTGGGCACATAATTGCAATTACATTCTTAATTTACATCTACGGTAATTATATTAATGTGACAGGTGCCAAAATGAAAGCTATAATGATTAACTGAATTAGACAGACCTATTGTACCAACCATTTGGGTTGGCAACATGACTCCTTCTTTGTTATTTCCACCGTATATAACAAGTTTTATTTACTCATGCATTAAATACTTTCTACCCTATTAACTCTTTAATTTGTGTGTTGCCTAAAGAAATTGTGATAAGTATGACCCATACAGCATATCCAACAACCCATTATGAATTGTGGATATTCAAACTTTAAGTTTCTCTTCACTTATTTAAGCTATTGACATAATTTATTCTGGAAATTGTTGAATACTGAAGATATCCAATACTAGGAATTACATCCGAATCTAAGTCAGCCAAAATTTTGTTAAAACTAAAGTTTTGCTTACAATGCTAATGATTTCTCCATAGTTGCACCATAAACCAATCAAAGTAAATAATGGTTCAACCACTACAGAATATGTCATATGCTGCTCCTCTATCCGGAACAAACAAATTTAGAACAGAAAAAGAAAACTAAAATTCAATTTACTTGTATCACTAGTATGATCAGTTTATACTACAAGATCCAACAACTTATAAAATTTAAAATGTGACATAATAGTTCTTGGATCACTACAGAAGTTGGAAGAAAAAAGAATTGCCTAGGGCAGTACCTTATCAGGATTGTTTTTTGTAAGCACAACTCCAACAACACCACCAAAAAAACCAAAAATTTCAAAAATAAACAAAGATTGAGAATGGTTGCGGTTCAGAGAGATCCCCTCCTACCAAGGGAATTAGCACGACTAAACGAAACAATAAAAATAACCTTAGATAAATAACCTTATATTTCAAAATTCAAGAAGAGGGATACGAATCGAATCCACGAACTTATGGATGTAGTTGTAAATAGCTTACCCTCGAACCAATCTCATTTTGTCAATTCAATTATAGTTCAACTTACATGAACCTAATATATAAACAACTTCGGTTGAAATAATATTTTAATTTATATGTTTTATAACTAAAATGAACCCTCACATCAAACACAAATCCTAGCTATACAGACTATTAAACTTAAAACCCTAACTCTAATTTCACATTTTTACATATTATTATATAGTAAGTGGAATTATTGCATTTTCAAATCCCCCACCATATTTGTACCCAAAGACTTCTGTTGATTTCACTTATAATTCTATATATATATATATAAATATATATAAAGAAAACATCAAATATTGTATAATGTATATATATTTTACAGTTTCACACCTAAGACTCAAATTCTAGGAACAAGAAAATCCCAAAACTGTTTTGGATTCACTGCATAACATAATTATATAAGAACTAAACATAAGTGAGGCTAATTCATTTAACTTGATCAAGCTAGCTAACACAAAATCATGATAATTTTAAAGGGAACTACTATTGGTTTCAATAATATATGAGAATTGAGATTAATAATCAAAATAGCAATGCAACACATTGTAGAGGCTCATAAAGTAAGGAGCTCTACGAACCATATATTTCAATTATCAATTATAAGAGAAACCCAATCTTTCAAAACACTAAACATGTACATCACAAAAAATTAAAATGACAGACATAGAAGCAGAACAATAGATCTTGCAAAAACATGAAAAACCCAAAAAGTAAACAACAAAAGGAGAGGTGGGTACTGGGTACTCACATAGAAGCAGCAGAAATACCATTAGAAGAACCATAGAGAGACGCTCCTTCATTCATGTAATCCAAAATAAACTTTGTTAGTTTCTTTTTTGAAACTCCACCGCACAAAAACAAAAACAACTCAAGCGAAAAGAAGAATTCAAGAAGAAGAACAGTAAAAGATTTAAAAAGGTTGTGCCTTGCAATTCAAAGAATGGTGGTAATTCATGAGAGAGGCAGAGAAGAAGAACAAAACAAATAAAGAGAGAGAAAGTAGTAGAGAAGCCATGAATGAGCTTTATATAAAGTGGGATCAAAAGCAGGGTAAGCAACAACTTTACAAAGAAATAGCTAGAGATCAAAGCTAGAATTTTTTTTGTCGAAACCCTAATCTTTAGGGAAATAACAACAGATTTGTAAACACAAATCTAAAGAAAAAAAATTATACAAAGCCCTAATATTCAAAGAACAATAAATTACCTTCCAATTTAAGCACCGATTTGATGATTGAGATACACCCCCTGTCCAGCCACTAAGATACAACATTCACACCTAGAAATTGAACACCAGAGACCAAAGCAAGACGATCTGTAGAGAGTGAGAGGCGGGAGAGAAACCTAGATGGAGAATGGATAATGAGAGGAGAGGGACAGAATTTGTTTTATTTGGGTAAAAAACTGGTGTAAAAGGTTGCTGGTGAAATAATATTTATGATTTTCTATTTTAACAAGTTGAAATTTGTTCAAAAGTTGTGTTGTACGGTATGAAACACTTTCTTACTCTTACCGTAGCATGACCCTATTGAACACATGCTTATCCTATGTTTTTTTTTTTTTAGAGAAGTTGCAGTTACTTTTTTTTTTTTTCCTGCTTTTCTATTTAATTAATAGAATTTTTTCGCATAGCCTGTGTTAAGTTTGTCTTGAACTCATACACTAGAAAATAACACTAATGTTAGATAATCCAAAAAATTAGCCTAAGATAACTGATTATATATTTAGGAGATATGTTAAGGTTAGGGCAAAAATCAACTTCTCAATCTATTTTACCGAACCTCTTAATCAACTGGTTGGTTTCCTGAAGTCACTGTGGCTATTGAGTTAAATCTCATTGTATAGTTGTTGTGTTAGTTTATACTCATTGGATTTCTATCTAGTGATCTAAAATAAAAAAAAATTAAAGATTTAAAAATTAATATTAAATAAAACTAAAAGAATCTAATTATCCCTCACATAACTAACCAGTAACAATATATTGTAGCTAAATCAAAATAATAAGATGTTGACTATAATAATATTAAAATCAACCCATTGTATTGTTGTCAACAACTTTGCTGACATGATAGCATCAGGTGGGAGATGCATGGTGCATCATACTGCACCCGAGTTTTAGCCACCTATCCACATATTCTTAAGTTATTTATTTTTTTGAAGTCACAAAAAATATATACTCTTTTAGTTATTAATTATCATATATTTTATATATATTTTTAAAAGACATATTTTATATTTTAATATATTTAAATTATTTAGTTTTTTTTTTTATATTATAATATTTCAAATGTTAATTTTACAACAACTAATGTCATCTTTAATAATAATAAGCAGAGGGAATACCCCCAACCCCACAATTTAATAAAATTTTATTAACATTTTACCTTTAATGTTTTTTTATTATTTACATTTTTTCTATTTAACTTTTTTTATTATTATTATTATTCAAATTGGCCTCCCAAATTCCTGAAGCTGGCTATGTCTCTGTTCTTAAGTAACCACTAATTAACATACTTAGCTCAACTTAGTTTGCATTTGCATTTTTTTTTTCTTTTTATAATTCTAATATAAAAATTAAATAGTCTTAATTCTATTGATGACTAAATAATGGCACCTTTTTTTTTTACTAAACACATAATATAAGTGTTAAGTTGTTAATCTTTTTTTAAGTTATAAAAATATCTGAATTCAAATATTTTTACTTCTATTCCATTTTAATTATTAGTTATCATATATTTTATATTTTAATAAATTAAGAATAATGAAAAAATAATAATTTGATAGATTATATAACAAAATTATTTAGTTTTTTATAATATTTTAAATTTTAATTTTACAATAAATAATGCTATCTTAAATAATAATAAAGAGCTCAATCTTGCGACATTTGTTTTGAATTTGGTAGGGAACCGATCCACACACACTTAACAACAAAAGACCAACACTTTTAAACTTTGATCACGTTATTGTCAAATTTGGGCAAAACTTTGGCCCAGGCCCAATATTACTTCTTTGTTCATCTTATAAATAATGACGTGGTGAACTGACCAGGCACATCATCCCAATGTGCCGACATGACATGATATGCCGTGTCTTCGAATATTTCCTCCTAAAAACATGACATATGTCTATTAAAAAGTAAATTTATTTAAATACTGTTATCTTTTTAAACAATTTTATCCTTCCATAAACACATATCATACTTTTAATAAGGGGATAATGTTCACCCCCTTGAAGGAGGTGAGCAAAAATAGACTCGATAACGTGTCTATCCAACAGCCACGTCGGAAATGATGATATTGTAAACTTCCACTACGTGTCCAATCACGTCATCAGAAATGTGACAACATGGACTGCCACGTCATCGCCAGGTAAAATGTTTACTTTTGACGACGTCGTTTTGCTGCTTTCTCTAATACCCCAACAGTCACTTCAAAGGGCTATCGTCGAAACCATTCAATCTCCTCAAGCCGCCGTAGCGTCCTCCGACATATGGCGGCCCAAATCAAATGGTAGTCGCCGACGATAACCAGGAAAAGCTACAATTTTCAAAAGAGTATTTTCCTTACTCCAGCTTGCTTCCCATTATAACGATTTGATACTGGTCATAATAATAAAGTCGATGGTTGTGAAAAGGTCTGCAACTTTTTCTTCCATTAACAAAAATTGAAAGATTAGATCGACATTTGAGTTACAGAGAGAGCCTTTCTTTTTATTTTGTTTATAAGCATAAACTGTCTGGTGTATGACGTGTGTCTCTATAAAGTAATTAATCCTTAATGAAGCATGCATGAAATTTTGTTTTAATTACATGAGAAATATGGCATGTTTTCATTGTGATTGCAATAAATTTGCTAGAGGAATTGTGTTGAAGGAGTTTATGTGGTATATATTGAAATTCCAGTTTTCGAAAATCATGGTCGTAACAGATGATGATCAATATTCAATCAGATGGGGCAGATGTTGCTGCTGCTTTTGCTCATGAAAATATGATTTCAATAAAACCAGCAGAGTTCGAAGATTGAGAAACAATCAACCTAGTGTTGAAAATATGATTGGCTCACTCAATCCAATCAAAATTTTATTACTCGAGAAACAATCAACCTAGAGTTGATGTGAAAGATTGAATTGCAAATAGTTAGAACAATCCTAATACAATGAAATAAGTGTGTTTTACTTGAATGATCCATCAACTCATACAAAGATGAGAAAATAAAATTACATTATGCTAGAAATATATCTGTCATCTAGCTGTAAATCTACCTTAGCTTATGCAACTTATTTCATCCAGATTGTTTGATTGATTGATTGTTTTCCGGCAGGAAACGAAAGAGCAGCCGGATTTCTGATCCTCTTTCCTGAGCTTGTTCCATTTACAGAAAGCTCTCTCATCAGCTCCAGCTGAAACCATTCAAGTCAAACTGTTTGCAGCTTGAAGCAACATCATTTTCATCATGGGAATTTAAATCTAGCTTTGTTGCAGCAAAGTATGGAAGTCTGTACCCTGATGAATGTTTTTCTTTCTCTAGCTTGACATTTTCATCTTCAATCCTTCCTTTGAATCTTCCTTCAAAGAAACTGTTGCTGCTTCCATTACCCTTTTCTGCTTGGAGTCCAACGCTCATCGATAAATGATCACCACCACCGGGGCTTCTTTCTGATGAAAATAGCCTTCTCTCTTTATTATCCTTCCCTATAGAGGAAAGAAATTTGTTCTCTCTCATATCTTCACCCCACTTGAGTTCAGTCTCTTTCTCCATAACTGTAGTTCCTGCAGGATTATAAGGTCTCAATCCGATCCCACCGTTGTGAATTTCTTGGTCTTTTTGGGAACCTTCACAGGAAGTTAGGCAGCTGTCCATTGAACAATCAGTGGGTTGCTGTGTTGTTGTTTGCTGATGCTGATGCTGTGGGCACAAACCCTGAAGCTCTTTCAGGTCTGTAAATGTCGAATTTAGGCATTGAGTGGATACTTTGGACACCAGTTCTGAGAGTTGAA
Organism: Acer negundo; assembly: GCA_035582765.1. Taxonomy (NCBI): domain Eukaryota; kingdom Viridiplantae; phylum Streptophyta; class Magnoliopsida; order Sapindales; family Sapindaceae; genus Acer; species Acer negundo. The sequence goes on along the minus strand of CM069235.1, from coordinate 34,609,277 downwards.
CTTTGGCAGCTTCCAGTCCCACTGAACCCAAGTTCTGTCTTCCAAGAGTTTCCTGGGCTTTCTCCAGCACTGACTGTAGATATTTTCCTTGAGCCTCTATGCGAAGCTGTAGATGCCGCTGTACCTGGTTGATTAAATCCAAAACATGTTGTCAGAATGCATCTAAATTCCTTTACCAACTTCAGGATGCAATGAAGACAATAACAAGTTATCTCTGTCTGCATATTTCTGTTTTTGACACAGGCCAGATCATTAGATTCTATTTTCAAGTTTTCGAAAGTACTGTACCTCGAGCTGCTCGTGTAGTCTTCTTTGCACTTCGATTTGCATCTGTATCGTTTCACTTATATGCATGTTTCTGCATTTAAAGATTCTAACTGTTAGAAGTCATTACATAATAGTTTTACTTTGAATTAAAGGGCAAATGATTCATGACTAAATGTAAAGCAATGTAAAAAAATTTATACATACTTGTTTGTTTGGGGTCCAATGCTTAAATTGTTCATATGGCTTGTATTTGCTTCAGACATTCTTTCTCCAGCCACAGCAACAGTGCCTATACCAGGTAACTCGAATTAGTCCTCCCGGTATACAATTTATAAGAGAAATATGCATTGTAATTCTTATGTTTCTGCTTAATCTGAAAGTGTTTACAGAACTTTAATCTTACCAATTTTGTTGTTGTTCCCACTATTAGCTTGTCCATGGAGATTCTTACTGAGCCTGTACTTCTGCAAGCCAAAAAGTGAAATAGTTATCGGTATGTGTCTGCTACAAAATGAACAGAACCTATCCCATCACCCAAGAACCCTTAAAAATGATCCAAAGCACTTCCTACTTTGACAGAGAATTGATAACGATTAAATTTCAAGGATCCCTCCTGATTTTTTTAATAAATTTTGAAACAATCTGAGTCTATGACCAAAATTTTGAAAATTTACCTGCAGGTGGCTCTTTAAGTGGTACAAGGTAAGTCCAGGAATCCCCATAAGTTTCATGACTGTTTTGGGAGTAGCCTCTGAAATTAAAAGAAAAAAAAGAAAGATATAATTTGAATCAGCTGAAGTCAGTTATTTATATTATATATATACATAGCAGAGAGAGTTTTAAAACTTGTATAACTTACTGTCTGCTCCTCCAAGTTGATTGACAGCTTCTATGAACCGCTCATGAAGATCCGGTGTCCATTTTAGTCTTGGCTTGGCATCAGTTGAGAGGACAAGGCCAGAATCTCCAGGGCCATTCCCGCCTTGCAGGAACAAATGCCTTTCAGGAGGGATAGACATTCTAGATGAAGGGTGGATGCTCTTTCCTTGATGTTGGTGGTGATGGTACATTTTTCTGTCTTTAAAAAAAAATAAAAAATAAAAAATAAAAAATAAAAAAAAACTCAAACCTGTAAGTTTTAGCTTGTCGAAGAAGGCACTAGAAAAACCAAAATTGTTGTTGTCAAGATTAGCTTTGTTTTCTACCTGATGCTGTTATTATTTCCTTTGATCCAATCTGCCGCCCCCTGAAATATATATTCTTTCTTCAGGTACAGTCAGAAGCTTTGATACTTGAAGATAGAAAGAACTTTTCTGAACTTTGCTATTACTGATCTCCTTTCTCTCTTGGGCAATTCTCACAAGCCAAAGATATGCTCAGGTATGGATTTATAAAGAAAACTCATGAGAGGAGGGGTGGTGGGGGATATGGCTAGTGAGCATAGAATCTCGAACGAAACTGCCTGGAACACCAATCCAAACCCATCCAATGTTCACAGTGACTAGAAAAGAGATATTGTCCTTCCTACTTTGCAAACTGTGGGACCCTGATCTCAAGCTCTCCACTTTCCATTCTCAGACACAAACTATCACACATTTGAATAATACCTGTGCACTACAACTTTCTGAAACAACTCAACATCTTGCATTAGGTACCAGAATTGATCCACCAGGGTATTGTGTCTTTTTTTTTTTACTCTTTTCTCTTTTGTGAAATCGATAATCGTCTTTCTGGCAAAGTCAGGTATCTTATTCCAGGATTTATTGGAGGAATCCACTATCTATATTGTTGTCTTGAGACCTTCAAAGCTCAGCCTCTCACCTTCAGAGAAGATTCTAATAACTCTTACATCTTTGTCCAATTGGAGCACTACTTACTTTTCAGTTGTCAATGTAGAACAGTAAATCAGTGAATGATATTTTGCAAATGAGGTTTATATCTATATTAAAGGGTGCAGATAGAGACATGAAAGAGTGATTTTACATAATTTGTTTAATATTTGGGAAAAAAAATAAATGTTAGAAGAAGATTCTGTTGACTGGAGCACCTGAAAACTTTGGAATTAGATACATACAAGAAAAAGAAGGTGGATAGATGCTCTTTCTTGGAGATTGTTTGGAGGCAAGGAATAGAATAAGGAATACATTCTCTTTTGTCTCCTTCAGTAAGTTTGGTACTTATTCAGCCTATACAGTATAAAATATAAGCAAGGAGGGTCCCAAATCTTTTTCATTCTTCAATTGGCATAAGACAGCCGCCCCCCTCGTCCTCCTGCTCTCGGCGAATCCTAAGCAGACCGGGACCCCTCGTTGCATTTGATTAAAGAAAACAAGGATTGTACTTGCATTTGATGAAAGACATATTACTAAGACCTGGGAGACGAGTCAGATGATGACCACTCAACCGTGCCTCCCTTGACTTGTGCTTTTGTTAACTTCATAGATTCTATTTTTTATGAATCTATTATATATACACACTCTGCTTCCTCTGTTTGATTACTTACTTTTTTCTTTTGTATTTCTAAAGCATCTCTATGTCTATTATAATAGACTGCAGATATTTGTTGTAGTGTAAAACTTCTGCATATTATTATGGATATGTTAGTTTTCATGAATATGTACATAGTACTTACAATTCTATACACACATTTGTTTTTGACAGGTTTTTTTTAATCATGATCTAACCATGTGTCAACAACAAGTGCATTATGCTTATGCTGTTCTATAATAGAATTGCAATGCAGGATCTGGTTGTGGTTGTGGTGATGATGATGATGATGATGATAATCAGGAATTATACTATACAATATTTAAAAATACACAAAGAATAATATCTCATACAAGATCAACAGCTATAATGAAGAATAAATTCGTATATTAAGTTATCGAAACCAAATCTCTGCCAAATACATTAAAACAGATGATCATCGACAGGAAAATTAAATTTTATTTGACGAATGAATACATTTTCGGATATGCTGATACCCCCATTAAAAACAGACTGCTGCTAACTAGTGTTGTAGCCAGACTATATAATACATTGTAGAAATTATTATATCATATATACTGCAAGAAACTCGTTAATTTCTAAAAGATTTGCAAGTGAAAATTCATATTCCTTGAACAATGTCATTATATACTTGGTCCAATTGGCCTTTTCAGAAGATCAATTGATTTTGATAAGTCATAATATTTTATGCAGTTGGGGGGAGAGGAGAATCTATCAAAGGCCTTTTGTGTAAAGCAGTAAAGCAAAAAATTCCTATATAGTTTGCAGGCATGTGGATTGGAATAAATTGCAAAAGGGGCACCAATTGAGTACCTTTCAAGTTACAACATTACATCAATTACTGTTTCTTGTTGTTATATTATTGAAAATCATACTTATAATCATCTGCTAATCTTGGTGTGTTTTCTAACTAATACACAATACAGAATATCGAAAAATGAAAAACGAAAAACTACCCGGAAAATATTTAGTAGAATGGTTTCATAATTCCTATTTTATCTAATTATTTGATGTTTTAAAAGTGATTATATATGCTCAATCCACAAATAGAATAAGAATAGTGGTTATAACTTTCATTTCATGTCTCTATATATAAGGACTCCAATGATCATTTGTAATAATTATGGTACATGTAAAGTACTACTTACTAACTTTCCCTGATGTTGCCAAAATGCCCTTGTTTTGAATCTCTCTATGTGCGTGTGTGTATGCGCGCGTATGTGCTTGTGCTCGTATAGTACCAGAGAATATAGTTAGCTTTTTTTTTTTTTTTTTTTTGCCTTTGTTATCTAACTGCTATTACCTTCCTCTCACTATGGATCTTATTCTCCCCTTTAGGATAGAGGGCATGAATTTTTGTTCTTCCTTGTACTTTCATTTCCTTTTATAGATTCCACATTAATATAACTCTTGCTTTTGATGAGAGAAAAAAAATAAAGATAATAATAATAATAATTACAATCTATGAAAAGAGAAACACATTAAAGTAGTAGTAGTATGAGACTAGTCAATCATAAGCAAGCGAGAACAGACGTACGTGTAAGGCATTGATTGGACGGAATTTGTTGACCACATACGATACCATTTGTTGGAATAATAAGTGAGAAATGACCACGGAATGATATTCCTTGTGGAAAACAGTTTAGGAGAGGAAAAAAAAAAAACCCAAAAAGCTAAAAATAGGTTCCATAGAATTGGAATTTTAGAATCTTAATTCAAAGTAAAGCCAATGAGTCATATTCTCAAGTCAAGAATTTGTTTATTCCTCTCTACCCAAAACCACAAAAAATGGGTTCCTTGGTAGCTTTTTTAGCTTCATTTAGTTAGCCAGCTAGATGCCTTCAATATCGATATTCATGATTATTGATTAGTTAGAATATTACCATGTTTAGAGACTGCTTAGGTTTTACAATGGGATATATATTTGGTTTGGATACTTTCTTCGTATTATATTCTCTCACCACTGCCTGATAGCTACAATTGATCATTTGACAAATGGTGGTCTATAGTTTTTGCTTACATTTCTTACTTGACATCGATTCTCTCCTTATCATAAATCTAATGATATCAAACGGGTCAGGGTCTATCAAGACCTGTCGATATCAAATACTACATATGCAATCTAGATATTTACTCCAACAACATTAGACCCCTCACACATGCATATTTATAAAATGCGCATTATAAGATTCGAACCCTTCACCATAAACATTTAGGTGCACACCACCTGAGTTAAAAGATGACACTTGAGTTAAGAGAGGATGTGCTCCTGATCAGAAATCTTATTAGGGGATAATCTCAACATATGATTGCACAAAGTTGATAATAAAAAAAAAGATAGTAAATGCAAGTACATGTGGAACTTCATTTTTTTTTTTTTAAAGTATAAATTTAGGGTTTGAGAAGAGTGATATAACTTAAATCCACAACCTCAACATCTGAGTATGAGAGGCTAACTACACCTCAACTTTTGTCTAAACTACATATTGTTGATAATGGTTCATGTTCTAAGAATTTTTTTTATCTACTTTGTATGAGCTCAAATCAGGAGAAATCCAAGTTGTTCTTATGAAATTGATTTGATCTTATTATTTTTGCAATATATATATATATATATATATATATATATGTGTGTGTGTGTGTATGATTGTATTTAGAAAATAATATTATTGTGGTAAACATGATTCACATTTAAAATGTGCAAATTGGAGCTCAGGTAAACATTTGCATGAGATTAATTAAGATTTTTGATTAATCATGGAAGATTAAAGAATTCATTAAATTAGGACATTATGTAATACTAATTTAATATGAATAATATATAGAATTCTAATAATAATTAATAGAATAGACCAAACTCCCTCATGGTGTGGTAGTTCATGATAAATATGTTGCTTGTGCATTCTACAATAACTTTATGAGAAAAAGTGCACTTGAAAATTAATTTTATCTAACTAATTAGAATTCCCAGAAACACTATATTTTCGATTATGCATCTAATTGTCAAATATTTATTTTACTTTTACCCATTTAGGTAGACTAGAGAATATATATATATATATCCAGTTAAATGAAGAAAAAAAAAAAATTGAAGGTGTACATCAGATATGTACAAATAATTCATTTGACAGACATAATCCAGCTCAACTTGACATTAGACTAATTAATACTCAATTAGTCAATTTAATCCAACTTGTGTTCCGTCTGTCTGTTTTTTTAGAGTTAGAATTATTTGATAGATTGTCTTGACATGCATTCTCTCTCCTGATCACATATGTATTAATGTATATATATATATATATATTTTTTTTTTTTTTTTTTTTTTGCTACTCAATAATCAAGGATTTTTTTTTTTTTTTTCGAAACTTACATCTCATTCGGATCATGGTTTGTAGAGATCTGTCTAGATCAAGCAACTGGGAGATCAAGAAAGTAAAAAACCATTCAACCAATAGTTGATAACGTGCATAATCAGGATCAGGATAGTTGCTAGCTTATTTTGTGACCAGATCAATTACATATTCGAATTAATGACAAATAAAAACCAAATTGAAGCTTTCAATCAACGTACAAGTTCACATATTTTCTTATGAATTTAAACATTTCTTAAAACTTTAATCAATCAACCACGATTGTGTTGGTGCATATTTCGCATTAGCACAAAGCAACTTGTTTAAAACAGTCATAAAAAAGTGTGATTATGACAATTTTTAACCATAAAAAAATCTCGTTTTTCTTATAGTGTTTCAAAGCGAGTTTGATTATTTCACAATAAAGTTTTGCTTAGTAAAAGCTTAATATCATTATTTGGATTCTTTCGACATGCAAAAATTACTTAACATCTTATTATAACTAGGGCGTTTAACATCATATTATAGCTAGGGTTATCATAATTGTGGGTTGTTTGTCAAAAAACAAAAATTTGTGGGTTAGCATAATTGAGTTTCTATTTACATCTCAACGTGTATTTATATTGGTACTTTAGATTTGGTTCACGTGGCAAGTTCGTTGATGAGGATCTTGTATATGTTTTTTGGTGACCGGTGATGGTGTAGTGGTTATTTATGCTTTTTCGGGGAATATTTTTGAAATACTCTTAAGGCGCATTTACTAATTATTAATAAAATTAATCGAAATTAAGTTTTACTAAAAAGGGAATAGAGGAGAATCGGAATTAAGTTACTAAATTTCATTCTAACGTTTATTGACTTAGGAATGAAAAATAGAATGAGGATGATACAAAGTTGATTATAAAATACCCTTGTATAAATAATATGTTGAATTTTTTTTTTTAATATTAAAAATATATTTTATATTACTGATAAAACTATAACCAAAATAATTAACATATATATTATAAAATTTTAACTAAATAGTTTAATATTAATTAAAAATTGAACACATAATTAATTTTATGCTATTACCATATATATAAAAGTTAAAAAAAGAAATAAAAAAATAAAGTCAAACTAAAAAGCATGAAATTGAAGAGGCAAAAGCAATTGAAAGTGCATTTGCTATTATTATTATTTTTTTTATAACTGATGGTTCATATATAGTTATATACCGAATTGAGGCGGCAATTTTTTTTTTTTTTTTAATAAGTCGCAGCTCATATATATATCTTCTAAACGTAATTACATAGGAGATACGATGGAAAAAAAAAAAAAAAAAAATTAAACATAACAAAGTCAAGAATATATAGAAATAAAAAGATACAGAGAAAAAAAAAATGATGGAGAGCAATCCTGTAAGAAAATGACCAAATAGAAATATAGTTGTTTTAGTTATTTATTTATTATTGTTAAATGAGGATATTTTAATAAAAATATATGAATTCTCTTTTTAATTAGGAAAGGGAATTTGATTCCTAGGTTGAGTGAGGAGAATTAAGTTCTCTTTCATTTAGGAACTTAATTCCTGATATGTGTGTAGGGTCTACAGAACTTAATTCTCTAAAAATTTATTAAATATAGGAATTTAAAAACCAGTAACTTAATTCCATTTCCTATGAAGGATTCCTGATTTGTATTGAAATTGAAGCATCTTCAATACAAATATACAACATATACAACATATACTTAATTTGAGTTTCTAACTAGTAACATATCAGTATATATATTGAATATGGGTCCACTTTGTCAAAAAAATTTTAAAAATGTATATTCTTATCTCCAGTGCAATATCTAAAATCAAATATATATCCAATTTTTACTAATCATATCAAAACATTTATTTCACGCTCTCCTCTTTTATTGTTAAATCAATGTGTATCCATTTTTTACCAATCATCTTACAACATTAATCTCATTCTCTCTCCTTTTTTTATTTTAACATTAAATGAGGTGTAATATTATTGGTGGGAAAAAATAAGAAATCCTAGTAAACATTTCTAGAAGAGAGTTTCTAGAATTAAAAACTCAACTTCATATTCTCTAACTTTTTTTTTACCACATCACCTCCATAACCAAGTTAGATAATTGCATTGAAGAGGTTTTTTCTACCTCATTATCTAACTATCCTATATGGCACTCAATTTTCTCCAAATGCATAATAGCATTGGAGATTCTCTTATAAAATTTGCTTCTAAAACAATCCATATTTTCTTTACATATTCTATACCAAAATCGATGGAAGACATCTTTCCAATTTTGAAGAGGTAGATTTACCACTGTTAATGATCAATTTGCATTATAAAGATTCTTTCAAAAAAAAATTGCATTATAAAGATAACGAAAGCTAATTACATGAAGAATAATTATGCAAAATGGGGTTCAATTTACCAACCTTGTTGTGAGTTGTTATTGATTTTTTTTTTTTTGAGGCGGTTTATATGATAAAATTACTAATTATTAATAAACACCGATTAACAAATCATTATTCACACCTTTTCCTCATGATTCATGAATGCTGTTAATTTTATAATTAAGGACTAGTTTGGTATTGCTGTAAATTTTATAATAATTTAGCTGTGCTGAAGGAATAATCAGTTATAAAGTTAATTAGCAAATGTTTGGTTAATGCTTAATTGTACTTTTAAAACTATTGTATAGCTCAAAAGCAATATCCATATGTTTGGTAATTTTATTTCAAAAGTGCTGAAATTAGTTACAATGACTAAAATAGACATGGTTTTAGAACCTTATTTCATTTTTTTTTCTCATTAATTATACATATTAAATCAATATTTAAGTAAAATGTTTAAATTAGAAAAAAAAAATTCCATAAGAACAATTAAAATATTTTTACAAGATTTTATAAATCAAATCAATATTTAATTAGAATATTTAATTTTAAAATGAAATAAGCTATAAAAATGATTTTAATTTGATTTCATAAGGATAATAATGATATTTTAAAATATTAATTAATTGTTGAAATAGATTATTTCATAATCACTTTCAAAAAGTAACCTCATCTACTTCTCAAAATCACTGTCAAAACTTGTCAGATTATCAATTAATCACTTTTGGAAGTTTTATCAAATATCATTTTATATCAAAATTATTAAATAATCTGATTTTAACTTCTCAAAAGCAATATCAAATTGACCATAAGTAAACCAAAAACAATAGTTTAAAGATCACAACATCATATAATTTTTTTTTTCTTTCTTCGTCATTAATTAAATTACTACAAAATTGAAGGGATATGAAATGTTAGAATTTGTAGTGCAAGAATATAATCGAATTCCGATGGATAGTAATATCACATACAACCTATATCCTTTTTTTCGTGAAGATAACGAGTACTCAAACAATGATATAACGTTCTTAACATAACCTCTTGGAGTTTGACAGGTTTCAAGTGCGGGATTTTCGTACGCTTTTTTTAATATAGGATTGATTCTACAAGCGATACATAGCCGATCTCGCTCATTTTATATTTGAGTTATTACTTAAATCAAATGGCAAATATGGATGTATATTCAAATACAAAATGTAGAATAAACCAATAAATACGTAAACAAATGTGGATGTGGATAGACTCGAACCCAGAACCAATCACTCCCCTAATAGCATGTTAGATAACCACTATGGAAATTTAAGCTATTAACTATAAGAGAAATACTTTGTACAACCGGGGTAGCGGCACCGCCGCGGCCCCGTAGTGCAAAAAAAATAAATAATAAATAAAAACACATGGGTCTCATGTATTTATTACACGGGTTCCATATATTTTGTTCATTGTTTTGCACTACAAAGCCGCGGCGGTGCCGCGACCCCGGTTGTACGTAGCATTCCTCTTAAAAGACTCAATAAAACCCTCTGACCACCAATTTTTCTTTAGTAGGCACACAATATAGGCATATTTATAGCATACTAATACATTATCACCACATTTTTGTCATGTGTGTTATTATGATTGACAATTTGACATTATGTTGCTTACATGGCAAAAATGTAGTAATGTTTAGTAAAGTACTATAAATATGCCTGTAAAGTGTGCCTATGAGAGAAAACTACCTTGACCACACTCTAAGAATCACTTTTAGTACTACAACAATATATTGAGATGTTTTGTTTCTCGCGCGTGCACACACACATATATATATATAGGTGGTTCTTTTCTAAGGATATCTTATTTTAACATAAAGTAAGGATTTCGATAAAATCCAACGATTTAATGAATTTTGATATGATCTATTTGTGGATGATAAGTTCAATAGAATCTATTGAAACAAATTAAATTTGAAATTTTTTCAAAAGCTTCAACTATTTTTTCTCGATTTTTTTTAAATATGAAGCATCAGAAAAATGATGAAATTAAAAAAGAAAGAAAAAAAAAAGAAAAAAAAAAGAAAAAAAAAAAAACATTTTCTTTATATATTCTATACCATAATCTATGGAAGACGTCTTTCCAATTTTGAGAAGGTGGATTTATCAATGTTGTTGATGATCAATTTGCACTATAAAGATAAAGAAAGCTAATTACACATGCATGAAGAATAATTATGCAAAAGGTGGTTCAATTTGCCAACCTTGTTGTGAGTTATTATTAATTTCATTCGAGGGGTGCATGTAATTTAAATGATAATATTAGTATTATTAAACACCAATAAACACATCATTAATCATACCACTTGCTGGATGCTGTTAATTTAAAGTAAATCAAAAACAATAGTTTGAAAATCACAAGAGCATATTATATATATTTATATATATATATATATATTGTTCTGTTTTGGTCATTAAATAATTACTACAAAATGGAGGGGATTATATGAAATGTTAGAATTTTTAGTGCATGAATATATTAGAATTCCACAGGATAGTAATATCACATACAACAAATGTTCTCTTTGTCGTATAGATAATGACTCAAACAATGATATAAAGTAGTGGTGGCAAAACAGGCTGGTCCGGCCCGTTAGGCCCGTTTTACATAATGGGTCAGGTGGGGCTCGGCTGTTAGGGACACAGGCCAGGCGAACAAGCTGAGTGGGGCTGGCCTGTTGGGGGGGAAGGGTGGGCCCGGCCTAGGGGCCAGGCATGTGCTAGGACAGGTCGGGCCTACTCGTTAAGGCCTTAACGGGTTTCAAAAAATTTTTTAAAACATTTTTTTAATACAATATTATTTTTATACAAAAGCCACCCTTCAATTCAAATTTTGAAAAATAATAATAATTAATTTTGAAATTTTTTTCTTGTGGGGCCAGAAAATTTTTTTGCAAATTTTTTTAGGGCTTGTGGGCCCTGCCCGGTACTTCACCGCCTGGATCGCTAGCTTAACAGGCTTGGCCCTGATCTGTTAAGCTAGCGGGTTTGGCCGGCCCAGGCCCGCTAACGAAATGGGTCAGTCCATGCAGCTCATCGAAGCCTGGCCTGTTTTGGCAGCACTAATATAAAGTTCGTTACACACCCCCTCATGTGTAATACGTAAGCAATTATGGTTTGCTAGGTTTCAGGTGTGGGATCTCATACGTCTTTTTCTTACAGAATAAATTATATATAGAGCCCACGTAATGTTATAGAGTGACATGGTCGCTTTTAGAAGTGTACAGTGTGCACATATCACTCTGCAACGTTACAAAGTGCACTATGTAACATTATAGAGTCGACTCTCACACGTTTTATATTCGAACTATTATTAATCAAACCCAAATGGCAATATATACATATGTAGATTCATATACCAAATACATAATAATTAAAATAAATAAAAAAGTGCATATGGGGAGACTAAAAAAGGACTCGTTTTGGGATCAATCCTTAAACAATCATTGAACATCTAATTGCTTAGCTATTGAATATTATCCTTTGAAGAACAATTTGATAAGAATTTTTATATAGCAAAAAGTTCATCAGGTTTGGCCTAGATAACATTGTTTTCCAAAGCTTCTTAATCAAACAATTGAAGAAAGGCCAAGCCGAATAGAAGAATCTAGTATTTGTATCAGTCTATTACCGAACATCGGCTGTTAAAATGAGAAAGACCAGCCGAAAAGAAGAGCCTGGACTATGAGAAAGACCAAGCCGAATAGAAGAATTTGGTCTTTGTGGAATCATTATAGCGGGTAACATGCAGTGGCCAAGGTAAATCATTCGGTGCATCCACTAATTCATAAGGATCAAGAACATCTCAACGATGACAACACAAGTGGGCAAAATGCTCGAAGCACTCTAACAAGTCCGAACTTGCAACAATTGAAAAAAAAAATGCGAGTTCACAAGTAAAATATGGAGAAAATAGTTTTGCCCAAGAGGAGGAAGAAGTCACCAAGGAATTCCTAACTTTACCATCAAAACCTGAAATAGAACCCAATGCGGCTAAAAAAAAGAGCGGATGAAGTGTTAAATACGCTCTAGCACGCCTAAACCTACTTACAACAACTGATGAAAGGTAGGAGGTGGATCACCTATAACATAGTAGTAGAGGACGTAACCGTAAGGAAATTCGCAGTTGTAAAAGTGGTTTTTATGAAGTCCATTTTCCGCTCGGCAACTCAAAAAAAAAGAAAAAAAAAAACTATAAAGACAAAAGCTGGTGGATCAATCACCACTCTCAGCATATACAGAAATTCAAATAACAACAGACCATCTCAACCTTGGCGGTTCGATCAAAGGATTCCTCACAGCCAAAAAATCAAGTCATTTCTAGCCAATATAAAATGAAGGGTTGTTGCAAATTTGCAGAAGGTCCTAAAAGTCGATCGCCCCACGGGATATCTGACGGTCTTCGGGACACCATGATTCTGCACTAGAAGTGGAGACAACTATTACACAAAATGAAAAGGCTAACAATTATGAATCTCCCATTCAATGAAGTTAAAGAAAGACATAACCTTCATAACAAGCGTCTATACTAAAGAAACATAAAGGTCGGACTCAATCATGCTAATTATCCAAACCCAAAAAAGAAGCTCGATCTATAAGAAAGATCGGCCAAAAAAGAAGCCTGGTCTATGAGAAAAGCCAGCCAAAAAAAGAAGAAGAAATTGTCTTCGAAGATGAATGTCTTCCGCAACATAATGCAAAGAAGAAAAGGCCAAAAAGGATGGAAATCTACACCAACAAATGCAAAAAAAAAAGGTCATTTTCGGAGCATAAGGTCAGAGATAAACTCGGGCGCTATAGAACCGTCGAGGCAAGGGCAAGTGTCTGAGAGGCTGAGAAGTTAGGTATGTTCCCGACGCGTTTGCCGAACTGATGGTGCAACAACACTGTCAGCAATCCAGCCACCCCGAAGAGCCTATTTTAACTAGAGAACCACTCGAGAGCACCATCGAAGAAAACCTGGTGAGATGCACAACTGTGTCGGTTAATGTATACATAACCAACAATTCGGCGAACCCCTTTAGCAGATAAAACTGGGAGACGTCCTAAGTGACTTGTGCAGGGACCTGGGTATACGATTGGGATGAGCCTCGATGTAACACTTCGGGTAAAAAGAGTAATGAAAGCAAGCTAGAAAAAAATGAACATCACTTGGCCGAGTATATATGAAGAACAACCGAAAAGGCAATCGTGGCAAAGTGTCGAAGGATGCCCAATGCCGAATAAGAACTTATTGCAGGAGGATCCAAGTGTTAGTAAGAACCGCTTAAAGGTAAAAGGATCCTAGTGAAGTCGGACAAGGTTGAAAGAGGATTCGAGCAATAGTAAGAACAACTCAAAGATAAAAGCATCCAAGCAAAGTTGAACAACACTAAAAAAAAAAGGTCTCAAATTCATTCAAATGAGTGAGAAGATCTGAGTGTTAGCTAGAAAAAGAAAAAAGTCAAGTTAAGGCACACAAATAGTGTGAAGTCAAAGTTAACTAAACATAAAAATGTTCATTATATACATGGTAGTGGGACATGGCCCGACTTGCAAAAAAAAAAAAAAAAATCCTATCTAGGTGTACAAAAAAAAAAAAACAAAGAAATATTAAAAATCAATGCTCATGGAATAAGGCAATTCGTCGAACTCAATCGAAGTTAAATGCAAGTAAGAAGTCAAATTATATTTATACAAACAGAATGTAATTTATTATTATTATTATTATTATTATTATTGTAGGAATACTAGCCGAAGATATAAGCAGCAAAAGAGTTAAAGAAGTAGGGTGACTCCGCACCTCGACATCAACTCATAAATGACGACAATCCCATGGGTGGATTCCAAACAAACCGCTATAGAACAAGACCCCCTAACTCGACATAGACCTATATGTGGCAGTAGCCTTAGGGTGTGGGTACCAAGCAACGCAATCTCCATAGAGCATGAGCTTCAAAGAAATAGAGATCTGAAAGTAATCGACATATTTTGCCAAAGCAGCAACATCGACCACAATTGTCTTACAATCAATGGTGCGAGGTAGCTTTTTGGAAATCTTAATCGATCCCTCTTATAGTCATCGACCTCAAAATCATCGACACTCATCCTTAAATTCTATCATACTTTTGCTATTTAAGGAGATTCTTTACACAGTAATGAAAAAATTGAATAATGGAAGTACTCACAAAAAGACAAGCTGAAAACTTTAGCACTAAAATCGAGCTTCATCTCAGTACGCACAAAACGGGTTTCTTCTCGGTGCATGTAGAAATTCGAGCAAAGGAAGAACCTTCTCCACAAATATCTATGCTCAAAATAACGTTAAAGACTGGATTCGCTTCGACTAAATGTCCAAATAGCGTAAAAGATCATATTCGCTTTGACTAAATGTCCAAATAGCGTTAAAGACCGGATTCGCTCCGGCTAAACGCCCAATAACGTTAAAGACTAAACACCAAAAAGCTGGGACCTCCTAGGAATAAAGAGACTTAAAAGCATCAGAGTACAAAATCTTGGGTGTCAACATATTCAATTTGTCATGGCAATTCAACTCGCCATATCTATTCAGCTTATCGGACTCATTCAGCTAGGCAGAACAACCCAACTCGCTGTAGCTATTCAGCTTGACGAGTCCATTCAGTTCTCCGACTATTTAGCTCTTCAAAGAAATGTCAAGCTCATCCTGATGCACGGCGAGGTAAAAAAAAAAAAAAACTGTAGATAACAACAAGAGGAGAAGTCATTTTGGATTGAAGCAATGCAAAGAAGCATTAAAAGAAGGCGACATAATCAAAGCGTTGAAAAATTCAGAGTATACAAATCCCTTTCGCCGATTCACCGAGAACTCATCTCACAGATTTAGGGGGTATCGTTATATGGATTTTTCATCAGCATGACACGTCAAATAAGGTAGTTGGTAATGCGAAAATATAGTAATTTCACGCCATCAGGAAAGTTGATATGGAAGTCAGAAGTGTATGCGCCAAGTTAAATCGTCTAGTTAAGAAGTCTTAATGAGTGAAGATCATACTTGCCGAAGATCTCTACTCAGCGAGATCTACTCGGCTAAAACATGAAATATGACATTATCAAGGCACGTCGTATCAAGCGAAGATTCACTCAGATACGGAATCTAAGAATCACACTCCAATAAAGAAATATCTCTATTTCCTCTCCAATATCAAAGAATTCTAATTGGGAAGAAACTCAAAACTTCTAGAAGATAAATACTAAACAGGAAGCGAGTCCTAAACAAGCTACTTGACCAGAATCCTACAAAGATTCTAACTATGAATCTACTACTTATACGGCAAGAATTATGGCAACATCCTATCAACCCATATAAATACCAGTAGATATCATTGTACAAATACATGAGGAAAAAGATACGTAGTATGAGCAATTATCTGAGAGAAAGCGAGTATTGAGTGTGTAATCTTTGAGATCATAGTGATATTCTTTCCGTCGTCTCCGGCAATCGTGGTTTTTTTCCTGCTTTAGGGTTAATTATCCACATAAATCTTATATTCTTACTTTATTATTTTCTTTTATATTATTGATCGCTACAAACCGTCACGCTCGCAATAGTACGAGGTCGAATTGTAGTGCAATGATAGAGTAGGGTATCGTCCCATAGAGACTAAGAGATTTAATGATTACTGGCATTCAATGATTACTGGCATTCAAAGGCACGCGTACTATTTGAACAATACGATTGAATCATTTCCAAACTTATCACTAAATTAATCTAGAGCTAATTCTAAGCATGTATTAAGCAAATTAAGTAAATCACACAAGAAAACGATGTTTGTAATACGATGAAATAATGCTAGAATTTAGAATCCACCTCACCCTTCTATTTATGAATTCGATTCGCCTAATCTCCCAAATTACGCAAGTATTTGTTATAGGTTCGTGTCCCCTTTAACTAACTCCTAATCTCTCTCTCGAGCAATAGAAATCGCACCCAAACATATAGAATATATTTAGGCTAATCTAGCACCGTGGGACACACACACGATCCCTATACGCCGGCCTAGTGATCTCTCATCTTTCCGGTCAAATACAGTGGATATTGTGACGCGCTTAACGTGCTCGTCACAATGGGAAAAACATATATATATATATATATATATATGTATATATGTAAGTTAAAATGGATCCCAAAAATAGTGAAAAACAAGCGGTGCCAGTCATTTCGGGGTACGTCTCGCTATTCGCTTCGACGAAACGTTTAACGAAATGATTCATGAAGAGACTCACGATACACGTTTTTGCCTAACACGGTTCGCTTTGACGAACTCAACCACGAAACATGGCAGAGGATTTTGGTCTTCCATTTCGCTATACATCTTGCTATACGCTTCAACGAGATGTCCAACGAAAGTTGGCAATGGATCATGTCTTAAATTTCGCGGTTCGTCTTGCTATTCACTTCGACAAATTGTCTAACGAAACATGGCAGCTAATCAGGTCTTCAAATATCGCGGTTCATCTTGCTATTTGCTTCGACGACCTGTCTAATGAAAGCCCCTTTTTCAACCTGAAAGTCCCTTAATTGGCCAGAAAAACCTTGTTATCACCCGTAGACTCCTTCTAAACCAAAATAACCTGCAAACACATTATTTAAACATTAAAACATGGTAATTCCAAGGAAAACAAGATCAAAACATAGGAAAATAGGGGATACGCAAAGCATATAAATTGACTTATCAATTATACTACAAACCACCAATCTCGTCGAGTTAGCCACCTATAGTAGTCTATTCGGTGACTGCATCACATCCACATGGAAGAGAGGGGTTTTGGCTATCTCGCCTTGACCAGTCAAACATTGATCTGCCTACGTGCTATTGTTTGGCGGATTGACTTTTCAACGATCCAAAAATCACCGTCAACAACATTATATAGTCGATTCTCTCATGTTTTATATTCGAACTATTATTAATCAAAACCAAATGACAAATATATATATATATAGGGGCAGGATCCATGGCCCTATGTTTTTACACAGGATTTGACACACTTTTGTGTCCATTAGAGCATCTCCAACAGTCTGCTTTGAAGACATCCCTCAACTTAATTAACGGAGTATGTTCATTTTTGCAGCTCCAATAAGTCCCTAAATGGCTCCCTTAATTGTGTTTTGGTGAAGTTCACTCCTTTAATTAAGGAAGGTTTTCAACCCTCTTAGAGTGGGCTCCACCTATTTAAGATTATTTGAAAGTAGAATCTATCTATCATAATTGATAAACAATATCTAATATTTATTAAACACAATAAATTATTAAATGGAACATTTAAGGGAGTATTGTTGGAACACAGACTCCCTTAATGGTCCCTTGCAATAACATGCACCCTTGGATAAGGGAGTCTTCAAGGGAGACTGTTGGAGATGCTCTTAGATACTGAGTGTTTGAATAGTCCAGATTTAATGGTCATTAATTCACTTTCCTATATTTTATTAATATTTGTATTTTTCTCTCACCTCAATTTTAAGAGCATCCCCAAAAAATCTCTTCTATTTTCACTCTTCAAATGTCTATTTGCTTACCTATATGGCAATTTGGGGAGTGAAAAAATAAGAACCCTTCCTAAAGACTCTTCAATTAGAAATAGGTTTATACTATTTTAATGAAAGCACTCAAATTCCCCCCTCCCCACCAACAAATCTAATTACACTCCATTTTTTCAAGTTAGAAATAATAACTTTTCATATTATTAATATGTTATTATTAAATAATTAATATTAGTCTCATTTTAAAGATCTAGATGGGACATTTCTAGCGGTATAATTTTTATGATGATAAAATTTATAAATTAAAACTTATTATATATTAATTGAAATTAATTAAAAAGATAAAGGATATAGATGATAAATATTAATGATGATGTGATATAAAAAAATAATATAATAATAATTGAAGAGGGAGAAGTTGTTCTTCAATATTGAAGAGTGAGAAGCAAAATCTTATTTGAAGAATCTCATTTGAAGAGTCTGTTGGAGTTAAATATGCTGACGTGACTCGTTGATTTTTAGAAATATCTTATTTAAAGAGTCTTTTGGAGATGCTCTAATATTTCATTTTAATCTCTCTCCACATTTAAATTTCCTCTATCCTCTCTTATCTTTTTTTTTTTTTTTTTGTCTTTTATATCTCAAGTCTCAATAGACAACATTTTTTTTTTTTTTTTAGCAAACAACAAACAATAACATGTTTATTATTTCAATTTTTTTTTTCTCTTTTCACTTTGATTTTTTTTTTTTTATGTACAAGTATTTCCATTTCTCACTTTATCTGTTTATCAATTGATAATGTTATCTAAATTTCTAATAAAAATATTCCGTAATATAATATTAAAACTTAATTATAACGAAAATAAATCCATAATTTTAAATGATAAATTTAATCGATAAAAAAGCTTACATAAAACTAAAATCAATATTCCATTTAAATTTCTTTTATAATAGAAATTAAAACTTGTTAAGCATTCGAAAAATCCAGAAAGAAAAAAAAAAAAAACTAATTAACAAAATCATAGCATATAGCACTTTCAATTCTTTTTTTTCTTTTTTTTCTTTTTTGTGACATTTTGATAAAGGTGAAATATTAAAGAAATATAAAGAAATAAGGAAGGGAAACAAAAAAAGATTTAAGATAGTGAGGAAAGAAATCACGTAGAGTGAAATGAGGGAGGAAAAAAGATAACATTAATGGAAAAAAGATAAATGAGGAAAGATAATATTAAAACTTAGGAGAGAGGATAGAGAAAATAAAAAATAAATAAAAACATTAATGGAAGAAAGAGAAACAAGATGTGGGAATATTAAATCTGGACCATTCAAACGCCTAGAATCTAATGGACATAAAAATGTGTCAAATCCTGTGTAAAAAAATAAGGTCATGGATCCTGCCCCATATATATATATATACTGATTTTATATTATCAGTTCGTCATGATGAAAAATATGGACCATGTGGACTATGGAGAAGTTTTGACATAAAAAGATATATATATATATATATATATATATATACGGTCCTATTTACATCAGTGCGCATTGATATAACTACATCAATACCAATGCATATGAGTCACTGATTATGGAGAAGTTCTGACAAGTGCATACACTTTGAGGAAAAGTATGTAAATCTAATGGTCCACATCCAATGCACTGATAAAGTTATATCAGTACGCACTTACTTGAACATTTCTATATGTATATATATATATATATATATCAATAATGTTAAACATCCAACCTAAAATCTCACCTTTTTCATCCCACTATATGTGGCATGTGATGTGTCAAATTGTGAGTGGATATACATTAATGATGATTTATATCACCTACCCCTTGTATCCACTCACCATTTGACACCTCACATGCCATATGTAGTGGGATGAAAAATGTCGGATTTGAGGCGGGATGTGTAGCATTACTGTATATATATATATATATATATATATATATATATAAGGATATGTAGATTCATATACCAAATGCATAAAAAATACAACAACAACAAAATGTGCATGTGGGGAGACTTAAATTCATAACTCACTCCTTCAATGGCATGTTAGGTAACCGGTCCAAAGTTTAAGCTATTAAGTAAATACCTAAACATTGATATAAATTATCTCCTTATCGACACACTCTAGACAAATCACTCTCTAGTACTGCAACAATATATTGAGTTATTTTTCTTCCATTCCAAATTTCCAATGTCAAAGTGCTGCACTTGTTGGATCTATATATCTATGGAAAACTATTTTACTTCTAAAACTAGAAATTTATGTGAACATGGAAAAAATTAATTATTAAACAAGTTTCATGGTTGAACCAACGGTTGAGAATTCAAGCTGCGGGATGATGTTAAAATCCGATCATCAATCCTCCGAATCCATATTAATCTCTCAATTGTCATCTCCTGTTACTTTCCAGTTCTCACATATTCATTTCTTCATATTTCATTAGCTGAAAGTGGTGACAGAATAAGGCAAATCCTCAGCAACATTACATAGAATGGTCTTTTCCTTATACCAAAATATAAAAAATAATAATAATAATAATAATAAAAAAAAAAAAAAATCATATAGTACCAAATATCAAGTAGAATCTGATCATAATAACATGCGTTCTTCTTATACATACACATAAATTAATAATGTATAGAGAGAGATTCCATGTTCAATCTGTGGTTCACTTTTCTGCCTCAGAAAATGACTCTTCCCTGATCACCAATATTCATTTCACGTTTAAATTCCAGAAATGGGTTCCTTGATAAGTACCAATATATATATATATATATATATATATATATATATTTGTAAAGCTGAATATTATTCCACTTTATTATTATTATGTATATATTATCATTTTTTTTTCTCACACACATGCACATTCTCTTTGCATACAAATTAACTACTTTTTGCTAGAGCAAGCAGATAGCTATAGAACTATAGCAATATTTTCAAGTCAAGATATCAATTTCATGCATATATTCTCAGCCATTTTCATTTGTTGGCAAGCCAAGTTGTTAATTGACACAAAATAATAATAACAAGTACTCCAGAGAGAAGTAGAGGCTTTTTCTGGTCCATCTCCATCTTTTCCCACCTGCATTCCATGCCCTCCATCCATTCCTTTCTGTTAAAAAGTTTGTGTTCTCCAAAAGTTCTAATTCGATCCTTTTCAGTTTATTATATATCAACGAATCATTTGATCGATATAACCACCACAAAAGGTTTGCTGTAGTTACATGTGGAAATAATTAACCAAGTGACGAAGTGAAAGCGATAGGTTCTCGAATCACGAGAGAAATTTGTTATAAAGAACAATTTTATTAATCATATCAAAGAAAAACGGCCAAACAATTATTATGAGCACTCTTGCTTAAATAGGAAAAAAAAAAAACAAATTAGATTCCTAAATTGACTAAAATAGAAAAAGCTCAAAACTTACCTAGACAAAGTAAATTTAAGTAATTCCCAAAACGTAAAAAACCATTCCTAAACAAACTTGACGCTTAAAGGAAATTAATTAATTTCTAAAAAAGCCTGAAAGCAGAAAAGCTGAAAAACGGATGTGGGAAAACAGCGACGCATTATGGGAATAAACCTCGGTAATCACCGTAGAACTCACCAATACGGTTCCAACGGTATGTTATGGACCCAAAATGGATGTCGTTTGCCTTCTCCAAATACCTCTCGAAAGTGTGTCCTATACATCATCAAGTCTCTCTATAATCCTATATTTATTTTTTGGTACTGAGGTTTGTTTTACAAGTTTCTTTACGTACTACGGTGAGTATATATAAACTTCTTGTTCGCATGTTTTTTAGTTAAATTTTAAGGTAATGTGCTTAATAATGGCTGTTCAATTCAACCTATACAAGGTACAATGTGCATAATAATGGCTGTGCAGTACGTACATGAAAAAAAAAATCCAGACGTCAACACGTACATGAAATGGCTGTGTTAACTTGCCTGCATATTATTGTCTTCCCAGCAGGCAGCAGAGAAATTACAAAGCATATACCTAATTATAAGATTTTCTGGTCCATATATATCTGCAATATAATAATAATAATAATAATATATATATATATATATATATATATATATATATATAGATACATCGTTTTCAGTACCGGCCTGGTTATCTTCCATCCATTCCTTTCGGTTAAAAAAGATGCATGTGAGCACCGTTAAAAAGCTTTCTATATATTCCACTTGAGTTTATATATTACAAAAGAAATATATGCTATAGAATAGCAGAACCTGAAAGAATAATATATAATGGCTGCAAATTTCTCAGCTGCATATATATATATATATATATATACAATAATTTTCAAGTCAACACCCTCTCATTCTATTGCTACCAACACCTTTTAATGAAAGTTATTGGATTTAAATGCTTTGACTTGGGCTGCATATACTTGTCAAAGCATCTTTTAAATTCAATGACTTTCATGAAAAGGTGCCGATAGTAATACAATAAGGGGGTGATGACTTGAAAATTACTGTGTATATATATGACAAATGTATGACATAGGCAGTGAGTCATGTAAATAAATTGTGGCATTTATTATTGATATTGCTCGCTGCATATTCTGGCATAGTGGGCAATGGGCATCACAAGCATAAAGAAACAAAAGTTTACTATGATGTCTTTTGCACCTGGCATGTTGGGATATATATATATATATACACACACGGTTCTGTTCCTATCAGAGCATCTTTATATAACTTTATCAGAATAATGAATATGAGTCACTCATTTATAAAAGTGATTTGACAAGTGAATACATATCAAGTCAAAGTATGTAAAACAAGTGGCTCACATTCAATGTCCTTATATAATTATATGAGGGCATCTTCATATAAAAATTTTCGTGTATATATATATATATAAAGAAACATAAGTTTACTATGATGCCTTTTTGCACCTGGCTTCTTGGGATATATAAATATATTTATATATATATATATATATATATATATATGAGGAAATAGAGGTTTTTAGTCAAAAATTATGGGGTTTTATTGTTTTTGCCAATGATTATCATTTTTATTATTTTTGTCAACATATGGCTATGAGGACATAATTGCTCCTATTTTTTTTCTTAATCTCTTCTCTCTCCTTCTCTCTCTATCATTTTCACTAGAATCACTTTTTTTTTCTTTCTCTCTCTTCTCTTTTCTCTCTCACACCCTCTTCTTCTTCTTCCTTCTCTCCTCTCTTCTCTTCTCTCACGCCATGTTCCTCTTCTTTCTCTCCTTTTCCCAGCCACTCCTTCCCCTTCTCTCCTCCCTTCTTTTTCTATTTCAAGTTTTTTTATCCAGATTTTTTAAAAAAATTCAGAATTTTTTTTAAACAGAAATTTTCAGATTTCATTTTTTTTCAAAGAAAATTTCTAGATTTAAGAGTGGTTGTTGTATTTATGAATGGTGGGATGTTTGGGTTTGGGTTTTGTTAAAAAAAAAATTCAGTTTTATTTTTTTAATTTGTTTTTTTTTAGATCTCGTTTTTTATTAAATTTTTTGTGTGTGGTTGTGTTTAAGTTTGGGTTGTGGTTGTGGTTATGTTTAATTTTAAGATTTAATTTTTAATTTTTAATTTTTAATTTTTTTTTCAGATCTCGTTTTTTTTTTCCAGGTTGTGGTTATTGTTGTGCTTAAGTTGAGTGTTATTTGTTTAAAAAAATTTCATATTTTGTTTTGTTTAATTTTTTTTTTCCAGATTTTTTAGATTTTCAGTGTTGTTTGGGTTTTTTTTTTAATTTTTTTTTCCAGATTTTCGTTTGAAGTTGAAGAGTCCAGATTTCCATATTTTTTTTTCCAGACCGATGTGTTTAATTGTATTACTGGGTGTTTAATTGGTTATGACTGGTGTGTATAATTGTTTATTACTGGTGTGTTTAATTGGTTAATACTGGTGTATTTAAATGGTTTGAACTGATGTGTGTAAATCAGGTGTAAATCAATTAAACACACCAGAGTAACCCAATTAAACATACCAGGGCAAATCAATTAAATACACCAGGAACCCAATTAAACACACCAAGGCTGACCAATTAAACACACCAGGTATAAACCAATTAAACACACCAGGGAACCCAATTAAACACATCAAGGCTGACCAATTAAACACACCGGCTATAAATCAATTAAACACACCAGACTAATTAAACACATTAGGTGTAAATCAATTAAACACACTAGGACAACCCCATTAAACACACCAGGTGTAAATGAATTAAACTCACCAGGCAAACTCATTAAACACACCAGAAGCAAAAACAATTAAACACACTAAGGCAAAACGAATTAAACACACCAGGTAAAATGAATTAAACACACTAGGGTAAAACGAATTAAACACACCAAGTAAAACGAATTAAACACTTTAGGACAAAAACAATTAAACACACAAAGGCAAAACGAATTAAACATACCAAGGCAAAACGAATTAAATACACCAAACAAAACGAATTAAACACACCAAGGTAAAATAAATTAAACACACCAAACAAAACGAATTAAACACACTATGACAAAAACAATTAAACACACCAAGGCAAAACGAATTAAACATACCAAGGCAAGACGAATTAAACACACCAAGGTAAAACGAATTAACCACACCAAACAAAACGAATTAAATACACTATGACAAAAACAATTAAACACACCATGCAAAACGAATTAAACATAGGGGCTGGTGTGTTTAATCGTTTTTGCCCTGATGTGTTTAATTTGTCTTTCCTAGTGTGTTTAATTCGTTTTGCTCTTGTGTGTTTAATTTTTTTTGTCCTTGTATGTTTAATTCATTTTACCCTGGTGTATTTAATTCGTTTTGCCCTGGTGTGTTTAATTGTTTTTGTCTGGTGTGTTTAATTGGTGACATGGTGTGTTTAAACAAAATGAAATCTGAAAATTTTGTTTGAAAAAAATCAAATCTGAAATCAAACAACAAAAATCTAGAGAACCAAATCTGAATTTTTTAAAAAATAAATAAAAATCAAAATCCGAATTTTTTTTTAACAAAACCTAAACTCAAACACAACTCCCACCATTAATAAACACAAAAACCATCCTTAAATTTGAAAATTTTCTTTGAAAAAAAAAACGAAATCTGAAATTTTTTGTTTAAAAAAAATTGAATAATTTTTTAAAATCTGGAAAAAAAAATGGTGAAAGAGAAAGAGAAGAGAGGAGAGAAAGAAGAAGAAAAAGAAGAACACATGAGAGGAGGAAAGAGAGAGAGAGAGAGAGAGAGAGAGAGAGAAAAGATTCTAGAAAATGAGAGAGAAAAGGAGAGAGAAGAAGAAAAAGAAAAAAAAATAGAGAAATTTTTTTTTTTATAAAAAAGGGCAATCTTGTCCAAAAAGTTGATATTTTCACAAAAACAATAAAAACGATAATCTTAGACAAAAATAATAAACTCACTAATTTTTTGGCTAGTTTTAAAACTCTTCCAAAAAATATATATAAATACATATATTAGGGGACAATGGTTCTCTCACAAGAATCCCTTATTTTAACATAAAATAAGGACCTTTATGAAATCCATCAATTTGAATGAATTTTAATTTGAAATTTTTTGAAAGAAAAGTTTAATGAAATCTATTTGTATACAAAATTTGAAAAAATTCCAAGCACTACAACTATTTTTTTCCGATTTCTTAAATATGAAGCATCGGAAAAAGGGCAAAAAATAGGAAAAAAAAGAGTTGTAGTGATTGAAAAAATTTTAAATTATTTTTTACAAGTAGATTTCATAGAACTTATCACTCATAAAAAAATTCAGATCAAAATTCATTCAAATCCCGACCAACCCTCCAAGCTATAGCCAGTCCATCCCTCTAGAAAAAAAAAAAAAAAAATTCAATATACAAAGGATTAATTACACAAACGTCCCTTAAAGTTTGATAATATTATATAAATATGATATTTTTATCTAAATTTAGTGAAATATAAATATTCTGTTGTTCAAAGTAAATTGTAAAAATGCGGGTTAATTGCACTAACTTACCTTTAGTTTATTAAATCCAGCAAGATTTCAAAAAGATATCATAAATTAACACAAAAAACCATTGCCATCAAATCAATCCGTTAACTTTAACAGTTGACTAACCTTAACCCTTAGAAATCCAAATATACCCTTATCACATTATCCTAAATATAAAATATTTTTTGATTAAAAATTGAAAAATCAAAATTAATAATAATAATAATAATAATCTACCGATGATGGATCTCCACTGCCAATGGAAACAAGAAATCTTTGACGATCTCCTCTTACTAAAAAAGATCATCGTCGATCTCCTCCAACTTGGCCTTCTACAGTTAGCAAAGGAGGCTCCTTTGCGAATTAAGAATGTTTCCGCGAACTAATTATCTTGTTTTTTTTGTTTTAATTTGATTTTTTACTTTTTAATTAAAAAAATATTTTATGTTTGAGATAATATATCAGGTGGTATATTTGGTTTTCCAAGGGTCAAGGTTAGTCAACTGTTAAAGTTAACGAATTGACTTGATGGCAAGGGGTGTTTGTGTTAATTTAGGATATCTTTTTAAAATCTTGTTAGATTTAATAAAGTAAGAGTATCTTAGTGCAATTAACCCAAAAAATGCATATAATAATATGACTTCTAACATTACATAATTAAATCATTTACAAGTACGTTTAAATAATTTATTTTTGAACTACAAGTTTAAATAATTGTTTATGTATAAATTTTACAATATATTTCATATTCTTAATTAGTCCATTATTGAATTGGTCTCATCTTATTATTAAAAATAAATAAATAAACACATACTTTCATCGAGAATTATATAAAAGGTTTTTTTATTCTTAATCATTGTTCTGCATGTCTTGCACTCATTTTATTATATTAGTATGCATTGATGAAGAAAATTAAAAGAGTTTTCTCCACAATGCAGACCGAATTTAATAAATTTAGTGTAAGAGTTTGTGAGTCATTAATTAAGCATTACAATATATTGACTATACAAAAGTAGATAAATATAGCTCTTGATAGCCAATGAGCTAACTTTATAATGTTAGTGCGTACCAAGAAAAAAATATACTATTTATATATATAATTTAGCCTGGGCGGCAAATATTTCCTAGGTTCGCCCCTGAGTGTAGGATTTCTAGTATGGAATCCTCAATTGCTACTGATGGCAATTTAATAGTCGTCGATGTTAGGTTGCGTTTACTAATTGGGAATGAGTGAAATCGAAATCAAGTTCCACTGGAAAGGGAATGGAAGGGAATTAGAATTAAGTTACTAAATTTCATTACTGTGTTTACTAACTTTTTAAGAATTATAATTGAAATCAAATTTACATAAAGTTCATTACAAAAATACTCTTGTATACAAAAAATAGCCTTATATATATAAATATATATATATATATATATACAGTTCTTTTCTCCTCAGTGCGTCCTGAAACTCCATAAGTGCGTTGCATGTGGGCCATAAATTATGGAGAAGTTTTGACAAGTACATACACTTTGAGTCAAATCATATAAATCTAATGGTCCACATCCAACGCACTGATAGAGTTATATCAGGACGTACTGACTTGAAAATTTCCCTATATATATTTATATATGTGGGAGATTGGAAGACGTATGACTGTATGAGTATAACTAATAAATTCAAAGCAAAAGCATTATGACTTTGTGTGGGTTCTAGTACTGGTAAATAGACAGCCCGGCTTGACCGTGCCAAAGAAGCCTGGAGAGAAAGCAAGGCGGGCCTGTTAAAAAATGTTGGGGCCTGGCCTAGTAGGCCTGCGACTTGGCCTGCTGGCCGGCATGCGGGTTCACCTACAGGCTATCTGGTTTTTTTTTTTTTTAATTTTAAATAAAATAATAATTTATAATTTATAAATCTAAATATCTAATAAGTTTTTTTTTTAATTTGTGCAAAAAAATTTTAATGAGGTTCTTGATAAAAAAAAAAAGTTGTATGACTTAACCACTTTACTACAAACTCAATTATGTTAAATTGTGCATATTATGCTATATATACTATTTAATAATTTGTTTAAAAAAAAAATTTGTAAAATTGGTATGGCTGGAAATCGATCAAAGGTTGTTGAGGAAAAGAATATAGACAAACCATTTCCCTCGAAATTAAGTTATGCATATGTTTATATATTTTTCCTTTAATAAGGTTTTTTAAAAATTGTTTTGTAAAATTGCAAGGTGCTGGAATCGAACCATGGTCTTAACAGAAGGTTGAGTGACTTAACAATGTCACTACAAATTTAAATTTAATTAGTAATGCATACATTGTTTAATACATTTTATTTAAAAAAAAAATTAAATAAATTTGGCAAGGCTAATAAGCCGGACCGGGCTGGCCTGATGCCTTTTACAGGCCTCGGCTTGGCCTGCTTATAAACCTAGGCGGGCCTTGTGGGGCGGGCCGGCCAGGCTTGGCCTGCCAAGCCAAACCCATTTTGCCACCACTAGCCGGTTCACAATTTTCTTTTTTCCATTGATGTAGTGTAGTGTTGTGTTTATTTTTTATCAAACTATTTTTTGAAGGGTTTTTGTGGGAGGGCAGAACAAACTGCACCACTTTTTTTTTTTTTTTCTTTTTTTTTATTTCACAATATATATATATATATTAATTTTCTAATAAGGACTTTTTACGATGTACACTTTAAGCACATTTGATAAAATAATATGAAATATATTAAATCTTGATTTAATATTTTGTATGGATGGTGAAAACAATAAAATACATTTATGGAAAAAAAAAATAAAATAAAAAAATTCGGGTGCAAGAACTTAATTTTTCCGATTATTTTTCAAGATAAAACATTTTAAAATAGGATAATATAAGAAAAAATAGTTCTCAAATCCAAAAAATTTCCAAATTTTTACCAAATGTGTATTTTAATTTTCTTAGGATGCATACAAAAAATCTCATCGAAAAACATTTGATTACATGCAATTTTCATCAAAGATGCTTAAAGTGTGCATTGTAAAAGTCCTCAGTGGAAAATTACTATATATATATATATATATAGAGAGAGAGAGAGAGAGAGGAAATACCCTTTTTTAACCAAAAAAATTAGGAGATTTATTGATTTTAGTCGGAATTAGTAAGTTGATTGTTTTTGTCAAACAATCCACTATAGAGACTAAATTGCCCCTCATTTTCCCATTTTTCATTATTTTCTTTACTTTTCTCTTTTTGTCTGAATTTACCTCTTCTCTCTCCTTTGGTCAGAAACATTTTTTTTCTTTGTTCTCTCTCTTCCTTCTTTATCTCTCTTCAATCTCTTCGTTCTCTATCTCTACAATATCTTCCAGAAACATTCTCTCTCTACAATATCTTCCAGAAGCATGTTTAATTTGGTTACAATGTGTGAATGTTTTAATAAATTGAAATCTAAAAATGAGATTTTGATTGGTTGAAATGCAGTATTTGGACACACCAAAATTGGTAAGCACTTTTGGTGGCAAATGGGTGGGGAACTTTTAAGGATGGTGTGAATGATGAGCTTGCATATTATCATGGAATGAGTTCGAATCCAACAGATTGTAGTCCTACCAGGTCCGTTCCGTTGGTTTTTAGTGATCCAAGTTGAGATACATTTGAAGATGAAGACATTAACGTTGGCGATAGGTCCGAAATTGAAGATGAGCTGTAGATAACACAATTGTGTTTGTGTTACTAAGGATTATGTTGAAATTGTCATGGATTTAGTTGTATTTCATGAACTGTGTTGAAATTATGTTGAAATTTATTTCATGAACTTTGATAAGGATTTTCTATTTTGTTGAAAACACTTGTGTTGAAATTGTGATGAAACGAACGTTGATTTTTTATTGATGAAACAGGTCATTTCATGGAATTGTTGAATCCACTTGTTATGAGATAGTGATGAAACGTTTAAATGTGAAAGACTTTGGGGAGAGAAAAAAGCTTCAATGCTTCAACGCTTCAGTGCTTCATTACCAGATATTGGATATGCAATTTCGGAATAATATGGCTCATGCTACTTTTGCCATTAGTTGATATATATCTCACATATGGCATCAAAGGTAGAAACCCTTTTTCTTAATTGTGAAAACTATCAGTATTCACCCATTTTAATGTATTGTTATAAATTGTGATCGAAGGAATGTCAATTTTTGCATCTGTGAGCTTCCAAAGTTGCACTGCATACCAAAAAATATGTACATGAAGCTAGATAACTGAGAAGTTTGAATAATATATCCATATGTGAGATATATATCAACTAATGGCAAGAATAGCATGAGCTATATTATTATGAAATTGTGTCCAATATTTGGCAAAAGTAGCATGAGCATATATATCTCACTTTTGCCATATTTTGGAATAATATGGCTCATGCTACTCTTGCCAAATATTGGACACAAAATTTCATAATAATATAGCTCATTCTACTCCTGCCATTAGTTGATATATATCACACATCTGGATATATTATTCAAACTTCTCAGTTATTGGCTTCATGTACATATTTTTTTGGTATGCAGTACAGCTTTGGAAGCTCACAGATGCAAAAATTGACATTCCTTCAATCACAATTTATAACAATACATTGAAATGGGTGAATACTGATAGTTTTCACAATCAAGAAAAAGGGTTTCTACCTTTGATGTCATATCAAAAAAACTGATCAAACACTGCAAGCTTTAGATTTGATTCAATATTAACTTAAAAAATTGTATCAGATGTCTAGACTCTAAAACATGTATATGTACAACATCCAATTTCAAAAATCTAACGATTCATTCAAAGCATCTGAACGCAGTAGGCATCAACATAATAATATTCCAAAGCAATAGGCATCTAACAATATAATTTTCCTATTAATAACAACCAAACAATCAAGCATCAACATACCCATTTTATAAAAGTATCACAAAACGATTTCGAAAGGGACAGTTTAAAGGCCTATTTCCTAAAGAAACTGTCCCGATCCAATTCAAAATCATTAATCCCAACATTCACAAAATAATATTCAAGAAAAGACAAAACTAAAATAAGAAGAAATTCTAGATGAATTATATTCAATATTCTGTTGCCTATCGTCACAGACGCTGCCGATCAACTAGGTCAAGCCACAAACGCCAATTGCCTCTCGTTAAGCCCTAAACGCAGCCGGTTGACTGCCTCCCGTCACAGTGTCGATCGATTGCCTCTCACCGCAGGTCATGTCTCTCTCTCGGTTGAGTCTCTGTCGTGATCGACTGTCTTTGAATTCAAACTCTATGGTTTCTCTCTTCTCTCTATTCTTTTACAAAGACAATTGCTTTTCTTTTCACATTTTGCCCTTTCTTTCGAAGATGAACATAAACACACTGTACATTAATAAGTAAAGACAACGATTAAACAAAACGACTCATGAAGCATAATTGCAAACAAACTCAAGGGAGACTTCATAGTTACCAAGTACACAAGTGAATAATCAAACAAGACATCAAACCCATCAATTCAGATTTTCAACAATTACTGAAATCAAATTTTGAGACCCACTCTATCCAAACAAAGAAATGCAAATCAATCGAAAATCTAATACAATTTCGAATCTATTTCAATATTAACTAAAAAATCAACTCCCAACAACATAAGCAACACAAAAATTAACTCAATTTTTTTAAGAGAATATCTTCATTGAAGAATATAAAAACCCTAAAATCAATCAATTAAACATGCAAAAGGGGGTTTGAATTAAACAGAACATATTTCATCCATGTCGCCGCGTATGGTGACTTCAAGTTTCTTACTCTGCTGCCGTGTATGTTTCGAACCAAAGAACTAAACCAAAAAGCCCAGAATCAATTTCGCCACCCAAATCACTTCTTCAACCTTTGAATGGAATCCAAGTTGTTTCTCAATCGAATCCAACTCGTCTCGTCTCGTCTCGTCTCGTCTCGTCTCTCTCTGTTATCTCTCATCTATTTCAAACGCCGAATGTTTCTCTCTCTATAACTTTTTCTTTTTAATTATTCTTTTCTTTTGTTTTTTTTAATTCATTTTGAGTGAAGGGTAATTTGGTACCAAAAGTGGATTGTTTGATAGAAACAATCAAAACATTAATTCATGCTAAAAACAATAAAGCCCTTAATTATATGGTTAGTTATCAATTTTACCTATATATATATAATCAAGTCAATA
The DNA here is from genome assembly GCA_035582765.1 of Acer negundo. Lineage (NCBI taxonomy): Eukaryota > Viridiplantae > Streptophyta > Magnoliopsida > Sapindales > Sapindaceae > Acer > Acer negundo. The sequence goes on along the minus strand of CM069235.1, from coordinate 34,577,050 downwards.
GTTCACATTTTTTTTTTTTTTGCAATACTTTATAGTACATATATATATATATAGTTTTATTTTAAAAAATTAAGTGGGAATATTTTAGTAAAAAGACATGAATTCCCCTTTTTAATCAGAAAAATGGAACTTGATTCTTAGGGTAGGTCGGGGAATTAATTTCCCTTTCATTCAAAAACTTAATTCATGATATATGTATGGAGTTTACGGAATTTAATTCTTCATAAATTTAGTAAACATAGGAATTCAAAAATTAGGAACTTAATTCCCTTTCCCATGAATGATTCATGGTTAGTAAACACGCTTTTAATCCAATAGGTACATGTAGAATTAATTTAATTGGGGATTCTGGACGAGAAATCTCACACTAGAAAATAACTATATATATGCACACACGCACATTTATATAGTGAATTTCAAGCTCTCCTCATTTGAGCTTGTGTAGACTCGTGTCAAAATCCAATAATATCACATCGAGTAGCAATATTTAATCAATCACATTGGATTGTTATATTCCTCAATAATATATCATATGTGGCATATTCAATATCAATCACATTAGATTATTATCCTAATTAAATGGTGCAATGTATTAATCGGTAATAGAAGCATTTTGAAGGTTCATTAATATATAAAAATTTCTATAAAACTTGTCTATATGTAAAATGCTCTATCACTTAATGTGATGAGTTTTGATAGAATGTAGTTTTTAACAACAAAAAAAAAAAAAAAAAAAAAAAAAAAAAAAAAACTATTTACTGTTTAATATTAAATTAAAAAAGTACTTTCAAGTGTAAATTATTTGTCCATATAAAAAACTTAATTAGAGATTAATATTACAAAATAAAATAGAGAATTTATGGTGAAAATGATATGCAGTGGAATATTAAACATATTACGAAGACATTTGAGAATAGAGATAATTTGTTGTTTAAAATTTAATGCCAAACAATTAAAAAAAAAAAATCAAAAGAGCTTTTACGTTAAAATCATTTTTTGACCAATAAAGAAGATATATATAATCTAATGTGACCATTTTCAAATTCATTAGCTTGAACAAAATTGATTTATACAATACTGATTATCAGTGAGGTTTGTTCTTTGGAATGTTTTCTTTCAAACTAATGTTATTTATTTCTATTATTTTGATGAGTTCATCCTATATTACATATTACTAGTACTAATCAATTTGTATATTATAAGAAACTAATTTATAACTAAAAATTTGAAAAATGTAGTGACAAGTAAGTAGTTATATGAATTTGATTTGTTTTTTTTTTTTAATTTTCTTGTATATTTAATATATATATATATATATATATATATTAAAACATGATTACCAACTTACCATTGTATATAATATAAAAAAATATAATGAATTGCAAAATAAATTTGATAAAATAAATTTTCACACTCATCAAAAGATTCATTTTTATATTTTTCTAAAAACAAATTCATTTATATATATATATATATATATATATGTTATATCCAAAAGCATATTGAAATTGTGATTTAAATATTTAAAGAATGTTAATATTTTCAATAGCTTTGTTTTACTAATATAGTAAACTATATTGTCTTTTTTACAAAAAAAAATATGTTGCTTTGTACTTCTTTATTTTTTGAAATGTAAAATAACCTCTTTTCCACTTCATATATATAGTCTTGTTCGATCTCGGTGTTCAATTGTTACGCAATAAGATTCCTCTAAAACAATAGTAGAAGTAAACTACAAAGGGATTAAGTAATATTAGGTATAACTTGTAGAGTGTCAATTTAATTGAAAGAGGATATAATATCTTTTTCGGGCAATTGTACATGAGCAAATTCTCAAACATTATGTGTCCATAAGGAAGGCACAAGTAAGTTCTAAGGTTAGCTTGAAACCTTTAATTTTATATTATAGAATTTAGAAAGAAAGATATGGCCCTAATGGGTCCAATAGAGGGTTCATAAAAAAATTTAAGCTTACTAACTAGAAGATAGTGAAAAGATATAGCTGCTTTATGATGTTTCATATTCCACAAAATCAAGAAAAAGTAGTTGTCAAGCTCGAAAAATTTTCAAACTTTGTTTGCAAATAGAAAACTTATCATCCACATAAATAAATAAAAAATGGGATAAAAAATCATTAAAATTAATAGATGTTAGAAATTATTGTATTATGGAATGATAAAATTTGGTTAAGTGTTGTAACTTTTCATAACAATTGTATCATTTCATAAGAGTTATATCTTTTTATAAAAGTGGTATTATTTCTTGAAAGATATGTCTTTCCTTTTCCTTTAAAGACATGTCCATTCGAAAGGGTATGTGTTATTTCGAATGGATACGAGGATGTCTATAAATATAGATGTTCTCTAACCATTTGAAATTAATTTTTTCTATGCCTTCTTGTTCTTTCTGCATAAATAAATATTGTCAAAAGTTTCGAGTACAAAACACCGATTTGAGTTCGATGGTTCTTTAAGTTTGAAGTGTTGCTACTTGAAACGTGTCTTTAAGTTTGAGTTTGAGTTTGATGGTTCTTTAAATATAGATGTTCTCTAACCATTTGAAATTAATTTTTTCTATGCATTCTTGTTCTTTCTGCATAAATAAATAGTGTCAAAAGTTTCGAGTACAAAACACCGATTTGAGTTCGATGGTTCTTTAAGTTTGAAGTGTTGCTACTTGAAGAACGAAATCCGTTCTATCCTAGGAGACAATTGTTCATAACCTTAAGCACCATTTGTGGAGGGAGCAAAATTGTTTTAAGGAAACTGTGAATATCACAAGGCTCAAATTATTTTAATTTTTGCATCTCTACAAACCGTAAATATTCTATATTCAAATTTCCTTTCATTGTGTTTGTACATGAGTTTATTGCACGCAATATTAACATATTTATATATTAGACAAATCACAGGATTAACAATAGATTTTATCAATATCATTACTTTATGTTAAAATAAAGATCTTCTAGTAGAGAACTCTCTCTCTATATATATATATTGTGCACTTCAAGCACTAGTTCTCCCTTTCCCCATTTGAGCTTGTGTAGACCCACGTCACATTGGTATATTTATTCAATCACATTGAATTGTCATATTTATTACGTTGATTAAATTGTTTTCGCAATAGAAGAATTTTGAAGGTTCATTAATATATAGAAATTTTTATAAAAAATTTCTAGGCATAATATGGTTTTACTGAACTACCGCTTAACTTGATGAGTTTTAAACAAAAAAAAAAAAAAAAAAAACTCTTTGTTGTTTGATATTAAATTTAAAAAGTACTTTTAAGTGACTAAATTGTCATTTGTTTTAAATGTGGTAAGTTATTTGTTCATATAAAGAACTTTGTTAGGGATCAATATTACAAAATAAAACAAAGAACTTGTAGTGAAAAAGATATATAGTGGAATATTGAACATATTACGAGGAACAGAGGTGAACCCCGAAAATATTTGTAGCCAGAACTAAATTATACATACAACTAACTTTTTTTCCTCGATAAGCACTAACCATATAAAGTAAGTTTCTTAGCTATCAGTCGTTCTATTTCTCTACTTTTGTTTAATCATTATATTCTAATGTTTAATTAATAACTCACAAACCCCTCTCGTTGAATTATTTAGTTAATATATTATAATACTTATTTAATGACTCATAAACCCCTACACTAAATTTTTAAATTTAGTGTACACATTGTGAAGAAAACTCTTGTGATTTTTCTCTTGAGTACACACTCATATACTAAAATCAGTTCAAAACATGATATGAGTTATTGATAAAAAATAAAATAAACTTTATATATGATTTTTGATGGAAGCATTTGTTTAATTTTTTTTAATAATATGATAGCAATTCGATAATAGACTACTCAAGAATATGAAATAAATTGTAAGATTTATACATGAACAATTATTTAAACTCGTAAATAACTTAATTCTATAATGTTAGAAACAATAATATTATGTGTAGTTTTACAACTTATTTTGAGGAACAAAAAATATTGACATTTCACTAAATTTTGACAAAAAATAGTTATAATGCTAAAAGATATATACAACATTTATAAATAGATTCTACATATCATGAACATTTAGAGCATCTCAAAGGATATCCCTTGGAGACCCCCTTATTTAAGGGTGGATGTTGTTGTATGGGGCTATTAAGGGGGGTTTGTGTTCCAATGATACTCCCTTAAATTACTCATTTAATTTATATTTTTTTATTATTATTTTATGTGGAGTCCACTTATTTATTAATATTATTTATGTGTTCTAAAATATATTCCTCTTTTATATGTAGAACCCATTTAATTAAAGAAGGCTGGAGCCACCCCTTAATTAAGGAAGTGAGCTCCATAAGAGCTCCATTAAAAGCATCTACAAGAGTCTCCCATGGAAACCCTCTTATTTAAGGATGAATGTTGTTGTACGGCCATTAAGAGAGTATGTGTTTCAACACTCCATTAAATTACTCCTAATTTATTATTATTATTTTATGTGGAGCCCACTTATTCTTTATTATTATTTTTTATACTCATTAAATATATTTTTTCTTTATATATGTAACTCACTTAATTAAAATAAGCTTAAGCCACCCTTTAACTAATGGAGTAAGCTCTAGTAGATTCTATTTAAAGGAATCATTAAGGGATCTCTTGGAGTAGTAAAAATTATAGCTCCTCCCTCAATTAAGCTAAAGGTCTTAATTAAAGAATCTGTTGGAGATGCTCCAAAAGGGTCGTCATTAAAGGACCCCTTGGAGCTGTACAAATACAGCTCATCCATTAATTAAGCTAAGGGGTCTAGTTTTTCAAACCCTTTAGAGATGCTCTTACTATTAATGACTAGTTTGAATTGTTTAATCTAGAAACCGGAACAAAATGAAGTAAATCTAAATCAGTAAATTATGTAAGCAAACAATTGAAATAAAATCAAGGGATTACTATATGTAAAACAAGAATAAAATTACATATTTTTAACGACTACATAACAAGTGTAATGTTTGTATCTTGTTGTATAACATAATCAAAATTTAAATAATACTTATATCAAATGTAATTGATTATAAGTTATATAATCTAAAACCATTTTCAGATTTTTATAAAGTAATTGCCTATAATATCCTAAGTAAAAATAAGAAAGAAAGATATATATATATATATATATATATATTAGAGGGCTGGTCGAGCTACAACTTAGGGCAACCCACTCATGCTTCCGTCTCTATCGAGGATATTGCTCAATTTTTGAGCTATGAAAAAGCGCAAAATGAGGTTTTCTAATATTCAAAAAGAGTTTTTAGTATTAAAATGATTTTTTGACCAATAGAGAAGCCGTATAATATATATATATAAACCTAATTTGAAGGCTTTCATGACCATTTTCAAATTCATTAGCTTGAACAAAATTGATTTATATAATAATGATTATTTAATGAGTTTTTTTTTTTTTTTTTTTCAAACTAATGTCTATTTCTTTCATTTGATGATCTTATCCTATCTATATTATATATATTATATACTACAAGTACTAATCAATTTGTATACTATAAGAAACTAATTTATAACTAGCAATTTGAAAAAAATTGTGACAAGTAATTAGTACTTATATGAATTTGATTTTTTTTCCTTGTATATTTAATATTTTTGATTTAAAAAACATGGTTGCATGTTTAACAAATACCCCAACTGATACCGCGATTTACTGACTTCGGTGTCGTGGGATGGCGTGGGCCTTGGTCCGGAGATTTGGATTGATGAAGCTCCTTTTCTCTGATTTGTGAAGATTAGGCTCTTCATATTTTATTGTTCATGCTCCGACACCAATTCCTATTGCTCTAGCAACTCCCACAACCAGAAGCTATTACAGCTCCAGCTTCTACATCAAAAGAAAAGGTCAAGTAAGAAGTAAGTAAGGCTAGCTCATTCCAAGCAAGGCGACAAGACGACAATCATTGGTCGCACATTTGTTTAGGTGGCTCCTAAGAAATGCAATCGTCACAAAGCCCCGAAAGACTTGTAGAAGTACGTGTTAGCACGAGTAATATGTGGCATATAGCTCTATAAGAGTTGAAGAAAAACCGCTGAAGTATCTATAAGTTTGCGAGCGGTAAGCACATCATGTGGAGGCTTACCCGGATAAGAGAACCCAGGTGACAGCGAACCCCGTTCAACCTCCTTCCCATGCCGTTCAACAGATTGGATTCTTCTAGACTAGCTGAGCTAAGCCAACTACCTAACACTAGTTCCATTAGAAGTTCATTTCAGGGCGGAAGCTTCTTATGAACATGGAATTTCCTTCTAGTACCGATACAAAGGAAATAGAATCATATAGGTAGGTATAGGTATCGGTAGAGCTTGCGTAATGTAGTTGTAGTTAAGGCTACATTGAAGCTGCAGTTCACACTTGGGCAAAGACGACTGACTTTGGATGTGGAACACGAACCGATGTCCGCTATTCTGAGTTCTTATTGAGCGTAGCGAAATAAAGGTTTATGATAAAGTCAGTGAAGTTTCTATGGTGTTCTACCTTTGCGTAGTCTCGGTCCACAGTGGAAGGCTCTGCACCTGAGCCTCGTTAGACTCAGAGGAAGTGTAAGGTGTAAGTGAAGATAATAGAATAGATGAAGTCCGTCCCTTACCTTAGCCTAGTCTATGAAGGGTAAAGTAAAGTCCAGAAGACCCGCCTTGTCTGATCGTTTGAACCCGAGGGCAACCGGTTCTACTTGACTAAGCCCCGTGCTCGTCCAAGGAGGGAGGGAGTTTGTTTTACCCAACTCTCTTTTTGATAACAAGGCAGAGAAGACCCGCCTTGTCTGATCGTTTGAGGGCAACCGGTTCTACTTGACTAAGCCCCGTGCTCGTCCAAAGAGGGAGGGAGTTTGTTTTACCCAACTCTCTTTTTGATAACAAGGCAGAAACTCTGACCTGACATTCATTAGTTTCGAATGAAGAATGAAGAGTGCCCAACCAACTGGAGGGCGAAACTTAGGCTTCAAAGCTACGAGGCCAAACCACGTGTTGATGTCACAACTGGAACGTCCTTCTATCGAAGAGGTTTAAAAAATCAATTCTTCCTTAGTAAACTTTTTAATAGTAGTTGTTTGCAACTAATTTGATTTACTTTATTTACGAAATCTTTTACACTTTTCATGTTTTTTATGTGGAAATTTTTTTTTTTATGAATTGCAAAATAAATATGATAAAACAATTTTTCAAACCCATCAAAAGATTCTTTTTTATATTTCTTTAAATAAAATCTTTTTTATATATCTGTTATCTCAAAAAGAATATTGAAATTGTAATTTAAAAATATAAATCTTGTTAATATTTTCAATAGCTTTGTTTTACTAATTTGGTAAACCATGTTGTCTTTTTAACAAAAATAAAATAAAATAAAAAATATAGTGTTTTGCTTTATACTTCTTTAATTTTAGAAATGTAAATCTTATATTGCACCTTCCTTTCCACTTTTGTTCCAATCTTGTATGTAGTGTCCAATTGTCACGTGATAAGATTCCTCTAAAACAATAGTGATTTTGACAACTCACTGGATAATCTTATGATTAGCGGGATTTTGATAACTCACATACCATATCATTTGAGCAAATATTTTGGGTAGCCTAACATTATTAATTTTCAGTAGCTTTGTTTTACTAATTTTTTTATAAAAAAACAAAAAATAAACACACACACAAGTTTTAGTTGAGTTGGTTTTGCTCCCCCTTCATTTTGGAGAGGGAGTTCAAATCTTGTCTTATACGTGAAATACAATGTTGTGTATCAAAATAATACGAAATTATAGAAAATTTGAGTTACTTAACAAAATGTTAAGAATAAATTTTAAATAACCAAAAATAAAATCATATGTGGGATGTACTTGGAAAATGTAAGGGGTGCACTATGGACACTCTTTTTCGGTTTATTATATATTTATATATCACTATTATGCCTAAAGATTTCACATCCAATTTGGGCCACAAAGCCCAACATATCTGAGTTTTTATTTAACTTTTAATAAATTAAAGAGTTAATTGGATAATCCGTTAATTTAATGGGTCGTAATTGAATTTTAGCTTTTGACATAAGTTTAACGGGTCATGTTCAGATCGAACAAAAATTATTAGGTTTATACAAACACAACTCGAGTCAAATTGTCACTCCTAGTTTTAAATTTATGTAACACAATTATGCCCAAAGTCAAAAAAAAAAAAAAGCCCCCAATATATCATATGTCTAAGAGGGGTCTAGCTACGGTACACTTAGTATATTTTTAATTAGTGAACACTAAGCATTGGATTTTAATCAAATGGTCCAAAAAATTCAAAAGGTTTAAAAAAATAAATAAACTAAAAATAATATTTCCTACTGAAAACTACACATTAACAATACAATTACTGCATTGTAGTTGAACCCAACTAAAAGTGTTATAGTTTTTCTTTTTTAAAAATCAAATTAAATAGATAAATTGATAAATATATAATTTAGAGCTTGTTTAGTTGGACTTTTAAAAAATCTCTATGTAAAATGTCTACTTATAATATATCTATTAGAAATAGAATTTTTGGGCTTTTAAAAAATCTCTATGTAAAATGTCTACTTATAATATATCTATTAGAAATAGAATTTTTGAAAAGTAAAAAATGTCTATTTGAAGAAACTCCTTCCCGTGAGCTTTTACCTAGTAGAGATTTAAACTCTACTAGCTGGATAATCTAAAAAGTCTAATCAAACAACTCTAAAAAACTCAAATAGAGGTTAGTAGAGCTTTTGATGTAGTAAAAAGTCTAACCAAACAAGTACTTAACGGGTTAATTGGGTTGTAACGGGTAAACTCTTAATTTAATGAGTCGTGTTTGATTTTTAATTTGTGATACGCTAAGTTCAACAGATGGTGTTTAGATTGAACACAAATAAGAGTGGTGATAATGACACTCTTTAAAAATCATATGTACATCATTTTCATAATTACACCAATCAAAAATTTTAAAAAATCTCTAGTTTGTAAATAACCTTCACTTAATACCAAAAATATCATTTATTTAATTATAATATAACATATTTTGTAAGTATATACCACCTACGTCTATTATTATATTATTTAATCAACTTTATTATTATTTAAAATTTTATAATTATCTTTAAATCGGTCACTTTTCTTTCCCTTCCCTCACTTTTTTATCCCCTCTTATTTCCTTCTTCTAAATTAGACTCCATTTTTCTTTCTTTCCTTTTCTCATCTCATGTCAAGCAAGAAACAACTCTCTTCATTTTATTATTAACTGTTTTTGTTCACAAAATCACTTCGATTGGGGGTTTATCTAGTTGGACATCTATTTTCTGTTTGTGAGAGTTAGATGCAAGATTTGTGTTATATCTCAATTGATGTTGAAATAAAAATTAAAGAACAACTAATAATGATCACACACACACACAAAGTCACTGAAAAGCGCGTTTGAAAGAAAAATAAAATACCGATGTTATAGAGTTAATGTTTTGGTTCTTTTAATAAAAATAATAAAAATTAATTTAAAACTTATTTTTTTCATTACCAATTTGTCTAATGATTTTGATTCATTCTTCATATTTAATTAGCAATTAATTTGTATTTACTTAAAAGAAATTTAAAATTTATTTGAGATTAGATTTTAAAAGAGAATCTATGAACATCTCCAATGCAGTGTCAAATTATTGTGTTAATGCTAAAATTTAGCATAGGGTGCAAAAACCATCCTCCAATGCAGTGTCAAATGATGTGTCAAATTTGGCATATGCTCCACAATATAGCATATGCCAAATTATGCCAAATTTGGTATAGCAATAAATGCTCCCTTTTTAATTACAAAACTACCATTATATATATATATATATATATAATGAAATAATGAATGCATTAATAGAACTTTGTATCGGAATATTAAATAAATAAAATTTTATAATTTTAATTAATAATAAAAATAGCATTTTAAATAGAGTTGTGCATTGGAGCACAATACTAAATTAATGTGCCAAATATAACATTTTACTGTTTTTTTGTACCAAGTTTGGTATTGACATTGGTATTTGCATCAGAAAGGGTCTAAGGTTTCAAAATATAGAAATAGTTTTTATGATATATTTTAATATTAAACCATTAATAGGGAACTTCCTTAAATGATTAATTGGAAAGTGGAAACCATTACTTCCTTAAAACAAAAACCAAAAACAAAAAAACAAAAAAACCATTAATAGGAATTTTTTTTAACTAACAAAAAGATTAAAATAGGAAATTGATTAATAATTATTGGTAGATATACTTACAAACTATTTAGTCCTCTTAGTAATTTTACTCAAACTTACGTATTATTTGATTTTAAAAAAGATACTAATTTGGAGTATATATATAGTTTTTAAAAGATGCAAATATCGTCACTCCACAAATAAATATACCGTTTTTAGATGTATACAAACACGATAAGATAACCCGTACCTAAGTGTGTCATATCCACCCATTATTGTATGTACACAGTACAACCTAATTCATATATCACCATCAGGCTGGCCCAACAATTTTACATTCAATTTGGGCCATAAAAGCCCAACATATCTGAGAATGTCCGGCCCATAAGCGAGCCAATTGAACTCCACCGATCTACGTATCCCCGTCCACGTCCTCATCTCTCTCTCTCCTCTCACATTCCAATCAATCACCAGAAAAAAGAAACCCTACCACAGTCGAACTGAAACTGAAACTCAAAAAAAAAAAAAAATCCACCCCAAAAACCCTAGGCTTCTCATCGAATTTGAATGATCGAAATCCGATTCGATAACTTCTTGGTCCGTTGCGTTCCAATTGAGCCAAAATGGGTGCGAGTCGCAAACTTCAAGGCGAGATCGATCGAGTATTGAAGAAGGTACAGGAAGGCGTCGATGTCTTCGACAGTATCTGGAACAAGGTATAATTGTACTCGTATGCTCACTGACTCGTACTTGTATTTATTTAACTGGAATGGATTTGATATGATTGGAAAATTCACTTTGTCCGTACCATTCGAGTGTATCTATTTGTATGCATTGTGTTAAGAATAACAATTGTTCTAATAATTTCGATTTTTTTTTAATCAATTTGTACCTATGATTCAGGCCTTGTTCAATTTTGTTTTTGTTTTTTTGTTGCTTAGTAGAATTGATCGTGTGGCTGTTTCTTTCTTTTGAATTGTTTCTTTCAGTGCACTTAGAGGTTCCATTTTCTTTGGTTACTTATGTATGTGTATAAATTTGTGTTTATGTATAAAAGCCATAAATCGGATTCTGTTAACTTTGGTCAACAACTGGTGTGCTTGTATCAATTGAGTAGTTATAAAGCTTTCGTTTTTGAAAAAAAATTAATTCATTGTAAATGGGTTACCGGGTTCTGTATCCGTGCATAAATGCTGTATGATTTTCGTACGCGTGTCATGTGTCTGTATAAACTGAGCTATGCATTAGTATTGGCCTTGCGGAACTGGACATTTATATATGAGTAATACTGTACAACCCAAAAAATAAACACAAATGATGTGCCAAGTGAGTTGTCCTTACCATACAAATCATGGGATGATGGGGTGAATGATATGGTAAGGACCACTCACTTACTGTGTCCTTTGGGTTGGTTTTTGGGCTAATTTTTTGGGTTGTCTAGCATTAGTGTTTATATCTCTCTCTTTCTTTTCTTTTATTCCCCCTTTTGTTTTATTTTGTGCAATTATTACGGGAGGGATATTGATCTCTATTTATATGTTTTGGATTTGATGTTTCTGTTTTTCTTTGGGTGTTTCATTGTTTTCTTACTTTTTTTTTTATAATTTTTTTTTTCCAATAATCGACAATTGCAGGATTATGGTTATATTATTTACTTTCTTTATTTGTATTTTTTCTTAGTTTGTTTTTGTATGTGGTTGGTTTTTTATTTTTTATTTTAGGTATATGATACGGACAATGCAAACCAGAAGGAGAAGTTTGAGGCTGACTTGAAGAAAGAGATTAAGAAGCTGCAGAGGTACAGGGACCAGATCAAGACATGGATTCAGTCGAGTGAGATCAAGGACAAGAAGGTCTGACTTAGTTGCTTTCTTAATCATTTCATTTATTTACTTGTTCTTTGCGTTTTGGAATAATTTAGATTACAGAGACTTGTATCGTTTGGGGAATGCTGAGTCAGAGTGTTCTGGATACAAATAAATTCCACTCCTATGCAGTTAATGCAATCAATTTGTTCAAATTGATTTATCTACAAAGCATAAACATTGATGTCTTATTTGACATTTCTACCATGTATGTTTCAGTATAGTTAGTAATTGTGTTGCTATAGTTTCTTGGTTATTTAATGGTCTTTAGTTAACTTGGACTAGCCTGCTGTAAAATTTTGTGATATAAAGCTAGGATTGTATTTCCTGCACTTCGATTTGACTGTTAATCCTTTTCTTTCTGGTATATGTTGACATAGGTCAGTGCCTCTTATGAGCAGGCTCTGGTGGACGCTCGAAAGCTTATTGAGCGTGAAATGGAAAGATTTAAGATATGTGAAAAGGAGACCAAGACAAAAGCATTTTCTAAAGAAGGCTTGGGACAACAACCTAAAACTGTAAGCTGATATACTATTTCTATCTCATTTTTCATTCTTTATCATGAATTAGTTAAATATGGATTGTAGTAATAAGATTTTGCATCTGCAAACTTAAAAATTTTTGACAGAGAAAATAGGTCGGTCAGTCAGAACATTAAAAAATGTTTTTCCTCATGCCTGTTACAATTGTACTGAAACTGGCTTCCAGTTAATTTTTCTACCTGAAACGACTGAAATGCTGACTCTTAGAGAGCAATGTTAAATTGGTTGCCCTTTTTGTTAGACTGTTTTGAAGGAGTTCATCTAGCTGGGTGTTACCCAGCTTGCCTTTTTTGTGTCAAACTTTCTTATGTGTTCTTTTCTTTCTCATTGAGTTTAGTGGAAGTTTTTCTATGAATTTTTCAATCATTAGTTTGCTGGTTCTCTTGTTAATATCTATATTCTCTCATGTTCCACTCCTTGTGCATTGTTGTGCCTTAAAGTGAAATTCATAATTACCTGTGTAAGAATACTGTTATTTAGTATAGTAATTCTTTTAGATCCTACTTGTGTAATCAAATCATATGACTCCATTTTTTGTTTTGTAATGCTTGTGATTTGTGAAGGATCCAAAGGAAAAGGCAAAATCAGAGACAAGAGATTGGTTGAACAATGTGGTATGGAGCTAGCCCATTTGTGTAACTCTCACATTCTCTCACTTCTGTTTCTAATAGTTATAACTTGTCGCAGTTTTATATTTCCAGCTTCTCTTTTTCCAGTTTGTTGTTGTATAAATCATTTGTCTCGTGTCTTGTTTGGAACTAGCTTGTGCTTCTGCATGCTGCATTTGGAATTGTTTTTTGCAAAAAGTGAGAAACTTATCAAATAGGTTATTGTCAATATATTTACCCTGCAGCAGTTATGTCCAAAGTTGTTATGTGACTTCTGTCAGTATATAGTTGCTTCTTTTTCATTTTCTTATTCTGAGGTTATTATATCATGTTGAATGCATTTGTTGATGTTTTGACATAATAACTACATCTCATTTTATTAGGACTTTAACTGCATGAATCTCTCATTATTAGTTTATTATATTCTGTATTGAGTAGGTCAGTGAGTTGGAATCCCAGATTGATAATTTTGAAGCAGAGATTGAAGGGCTATCTGTGAAGAAAGGAAAGACAAGGCCGCCCAGATTGGTAAAACAGAATGGAACTCATCCTTCAATGATTTTGACTTGGTGGTTGCTGATAAATTACTAATATATGTTTTTTTCTTCAGACACATCTGGAAACATCTATCACTCGGCACAAGGCTCATATTATGAAGTTAGAATTAATCTTGAGGCTTCTGGATAATGATGAATTGAGCCCTGAGCAGGTTAATGATGTCAAAGACTTCTTGGATGACTATGTGGAACGCAATCAGGTTTGGATCAGTTAAAAAATTGTTTGTATTTGTTTCAGCAATATATAGATGCAACATGCAGCATTGAGAGAATCTGCTTATTACCTTGTTCATTGTCATTTATTTTGACAAGAAAATACTTTTATGCATTTTCTTCTTGTCAGTTGTATAATCTTTCTATTATGTCTTTTTCTTCCAGGAGGATTTTGATGACTTTAGTGATGTTGATGAACTTTACAGCACATTACCCCTAGACAAAGTTGAATCTCTTGAAGATTTGGTTGCAATTGGTCCCCCGGGTCTTGTCAAGGTGAAGTCTTTACACTGCATACTGTTTACTTTCTCATTCTTGTATTTTGTCATTGCTGGTAGTGCAATTTGATGATTGCTGTTCCTCTTTCCCCTGCGATATGTGGTAGAAACTTGGATTTCTGTTGTGATCAATGTCAGGACTTGTTGGTATGATGTGAAGATTAAAAAATAATTGTTGGGTGGAGGTTTACAGATTTATATTCCTCTTTTGCATTATGTAGTATAAACTTTGAAACTCGGATGTCTGTTGTGATCAATGTCAGGACTTGTTGGTATGATGTGAAGGTTGAAAAATAATGTTGGGTTGAGGTTTACAGATTTATATTCCTCTTTTGCATTTATGATTTTATGTAGTATAAACTTTGAAACTTGGATGTCTGTTCTGGTCAATGGATTTGTTGGTATAGGTAGTATAATGCTTCAGTTACTGCCAATTTTACTATGTTCTTATGATTCTCAAATGGTGACTATGTCGAAACACATTAACCACTTTGGTTTTTGTTAACAATGATTTTGAATTAAGAGTTCTTTCTTACAGCTGAATTTTGTAACAATGGCATTATCCGTGTAGAAAACACTGAACATACAACTAAGTAATTTATTGCTATTTGTCTGTGGATTATCTTGTTTCAATTTTTTATTATTTAATATGATGTACAAGAATGTGTTCATAGCTTTGATGCTACGTTTTTTAAATTCTTGGATGTTTTAGGTCTTGATATTGATCATGCAAGCCTCATTAAGAATTGTGTTCTAGTAGATTGTGGGTTTAGCTAAATGAATCAACTATTTCCTATGGCTTATATGTAATATATAGGATTGCTCTAGTATGATGACACTGTTAGGTTTATCCCCTGGGGCTTGTCTTGGCAAGATAAGAGTTAGTGAAAAGAACTGCAACTTATTTCTGATTAATCCTACTGCTTGATTGTATTTTCCAAATTGGCTAAATTTGTAATAACTAGGATCAATTCCTTAATTTTGTTTATGTTAGTTTGATACAGGTTAATTTTATTGAAGGGTGTGAATGTTTATGCATATGGCATCTAACTATAATTTACCTTTGTTTGTGTAATTGTGGCATGGTGTCCACGTTGAATGGTCTCTCCATCGTGGTTTCAGTGATCTTTGACTTTCTATTATGAGCTTTGGGTTTGAATGTGTTCATGGTCCCAAGAAATAAAGCTACGATTACATCTTGTGAATCAATTAATATGAAAATTTGAAAGTAAAAAGATTTTTATTCGTTGGCAGACTGCTCCGGCTCTTAGCTTGAAGACTTCCTTGGCAGCATCAGCATCGCAAATGCCTGTAAATGTTCTCTTTACTTCTTTTTCTTAAAAAAAAAATTGACACTATCGCAATGATTTGTGTCTTGAATTTTAATTGGTTAAGGTAATGAAACTGAAATAGAAGGCTGGCTGTAGTACATCACTATTTGGTTTGATTTTTCTATTTCCTTATTTTATATGAAAAATTCCCTGAATAATTAGGGATGCATGTTCTTATTAACTAAATGACTTGTATTTGTGTGACTCTGTCAGTAGGCTCTAGGCTCTCTGAAAGCCTTTGTCCTCTTGTTGGAAAACGCATCCAGGTCACTTTTGGTCCCAGGAGATACACTAAACAAAAGCCTATTGTTTTAAGTGTTGATGTTTGACAAAATTTCATTAATGTGGTTTTGTTTTAAACATTATTAAGTTTAAGAGACGCTTATGTTGATTTGTATTATTAGACTCATTAGGACAATTTTAATATCTGGTTGCTTGATTGGTTAAATGTAGTTGTAAGAAATATTCACTTGATGTGAAAGTTCTCTTTTTTCTTTTTCTTTTTCGTTATCTATTTTGGACTTGGACTGATGGGTTTTTTATATTGTCTTCCAATTTCACCACTTGTTGCAGCACCTAAATACTGTGTAAATATACTGTTTGTGGTTGTGCCCAACATTTGTTTTTCATAAAATTGTTTTGTCCTCTGTTATGTTGCTATAACGTTTAAGTATGGAATTTGGTTCCTTTCTAGGCTACGGTCACTTCTACACTTCAGCAAGGTACCACTGCCCAGGAGCAAGGTGAAGAAACAGCTTCCCTGGATAGTAATTCTGACGTCGTTCCTCGGACTCCACCATCGAAAAGCAGTGGAATTATTTCCACTGCAACAGCACCGGCTGCTGTTCAAGCAACTCCTATTTCCATCAATGTTCCAGCTCATAATTTGTCGAGTGTGTCAAGTGCTTCAGCGCTCATTCAAGGTCCAGGTTCTGGTCGAGGTTCTGTGGACAGCACAGGTGCCATTAGTTCTCCATCTCCCTTAAATCTGACAAATTCTGCAAAGGAAGAAGATATTGTCAGCTTCCCTGGTCGTAGATTGTCTCCATCTCTCACTGATGTGAGGGGCATAAGTAGAGGTAGCCTCTCCAACCAGCCTTCATCCAGCATCCCACCTAGTTCTGCCAGTGCAGTTCCTAGCAATGGAAACCTTGGTATAGTTGCTTCAGCCTCGGATATAGCAAAGAGAAATATTTTGGGAGTTGATGAGAGACTTGGTAGTAGTGGCATGGTACAGTCTTTGGTTTCGCCGCTTAATAACCGAATGTTGTCTCAAACTGCCAAGGTAAACGATGGAACTGGATCAGTTGATTCTAGTAATGCTGGAGAAGCTGTTGCAATAACTGGCAGATCATTTTCCCCTGTGGTCCCTGGCATGCAATGGAGGCCTGGAAGTGCCTTTCAAAACCAGAATGAACCGGTTTGTCATTTTGTACCATTCCTTTTACATTCTTATACAAGTATTTTTTGTAGTCTCTCATGTTTATTGTTTAAATTATGTTTTTTATTCAGAGCCAAGTACGCCCAAGACCTGAAATTGCACCTGACCAGAGGGAGAAGTTCTTGCAACGGCTTCAACAAGTACAGCAACACAGTAACCTTCTTGCCATGCCTCCTCTTGGTGGAAATCATAAGCAGTTTTCTTCCCAACAGCAGAACCCACTATCGCAGCAGGTGCACTTTCTTTCAAAAGATTTTCAATTCTTTCCTCTTTACTTCGAGGCAAACAACTTAAGGAAAAACAAGACACATGTAGTTCTTTCAGATTGCTATCTTTATTGAGACTGTCTCTTCATTTGAGCGCTACTTTTTGTGATCCATTTTGTTCTGCATGCGGTTCTGTACATATCATATTATCATTTATTAATGATGTGGAAAGTGATATATTTCGATAGCCTATATTGATAGCATTTTATTTGTGCAGTTTGCCTCGCAGTTTGCGTCGCTATCCATTTCTCCTCAACCCAGTATGGGACTTGGGGTTCAGACACCAGGTCCCAATACTGTTACATCTGCCGGCTTACAACAGCAGCCTAATTCTATACTCCAACAATCTAGTCAACAATCATTGATGTCAAGTGGTCAAAAAGATGCCGGTACCCTTCCTTCCTTTCTTTCTTTCTTCTCTGCTTCTTTTGCTGACACTGCGTCTTTCTTGCCTTTAATTTATGAGGGGCACCCTGTGAACAGCATTTAGGAAGCTCACCAAGCAGCCAATCATTATGTTAAGTGAGAGAGTCTTACTGGATTCATATCGACCCTTCTATTTGTATTTTCAGTTATATCATTTCTTTTTTGTGTCTACCTAGTTCTTTTTACCGTATTAATTCATGTGGATTAACCTGTACATCTATTATGAAACTACGTCACTTTCGTATTAATAAGGCTGAAGTTGGTATGAATTCAGGAGTACTAGGGGTACTACAAGGTATGGTTTATCAAGAAATATGGCAGATCATTATGAGACTGTTGTAAATTTGTTATTGGTGAATGTTGTAAGTAAAAGGAATTATGAAAGATTTTCGCCAAATACTGATTAGCATAAAGGGGCACAATAGACTGCCTTGTGTTGTTTATTATAACATCTTAAAATATTAACGCTGTATTGCTTGTTTGTTTGATACAGATGTTGGCCATTTGAAGGTTGATGAGCAACAGCAACAGCAACAGCAACAGCAACAGCAGAATTTACCTGAGGAGTCAACTCTTGAATCTGCTCCCAGTCCTAGGCTTGGCAAGAACCTCATGAATGAGGATGATCTTAAAGCTCCATATGCAATTGATTCTTCTGTATGTTGAATAATCCAATCCTGTCTTACTGTTTTATATGATTGATTATGTGTTGTAAATTTCCTAAGGATTGATTGAATTTTTTGTTTTGTGCTGTCTTTGCTATTGTTTTGCTTTAACTTTCAAACACATAAAACACATTTATTCTTCTTTCTGGGAAAAGGAATTAGTTTATTCTTTAGCCAATCTAGTTAATTTCCTCACCTCCCCTATAAGAAGTATGCGGTTGGAAACGTGGGAGGGAAGACGAGGTCCTGCACTATAAGCCAACAGGACTGATTTGTAAGTGGGTTAGGTTGTGAGTTAGGTAGGGTCAGTCTACCTCAAGATTTATACACATGTAAAGCTGGTAGAAGTAGAACTTATTTCAATGAATTAAATAGAATCGAACTTTTAAATCTATTGAACCTGGTACAATTGTACAAAGGAACAATTAGTGGCTTTCTTTGGACCATAAGTTTAGAATAGATTAACCAGCACTGGATTATAGACCATTTTGGTCCTCTTCTATTCAAGTAATTGTTTGTTATGGGCACAATGGTGTTGTATATTCTGTTGGATATGTGATGAAACTGGCTCAGGATGGATGTGTCTTTGTTTCAGGCAGGAGTATCTGGCACTTTGACCGAGCCAACTCAAGTGGTGAGAGACACTGATCTATCTCCTGGACAGCCCTTGCAATCCAGTCAGCCTTCTGGTGGCCTCGGGGTTATTGGTCGGAGAAGTGTTTCTGATCTTGGTGCCATTGGTGATAGCCTGAGTGGACCAACTGTGAATTCTGGTGGAGTGCATGATCAGATGTACAATATGCAGATGCTCGAGTCTGCATATTATAAACTTCCACAACCAAAGGACTCGGAACGTACCAGGAGCTACACTCCAGTATGGATGCACAAAATTTGCACTTGTTTAAATTTGAGCATATATATTAGTTTTTAGTATGTGGGTTTAATTATCAATTTTTTTTTGGTCTTCTACAGAGGCACCCTGCAGTTACACCTCCTAGCTATCCTCAATCTCAGGCGCCCATTGTGAATAATCCTGCCTTCTGGGAGCGATTATCTATTGACAGTTATGGTACCGATACCCTGTTCTTTGCGTTTTACTATCAGCAGGTGATTTTTCTTATACACTTTACTATTTTTATGTATTGCATTTCCTGTTACGCCATTATATAGTTCTAAAGTCAATTGTTATTCTGCAGAACACCTTTCAACAATATTTAGCCGCAAAAGAACTAAAGAAGCAATCCTGGAGATATCACAGAAAATACAACACATGGTTCCAACGGCACGAGGAGCCCAAAGTTGCCACTGATGAATATGAACAAGGGACATATGTTTACTTTGACTTTCATATCGCCAATGACGATCTCCAACATGGATGGTAAGTTGATTTTGGTAACTTTTTTTTTTTTGCTTTTTCATTGAATTTTTATGTTTACGAGTTATGATCATCCCTCGCATTTTGGTTTGCAGGTGTCAGAGAATCAAGACTGAGTTCACCTTCGAGTATAACTACCTTGAAGATGATCTAATGGTATAAAAGATGTGCAGTAAGTCAGTTACAACATTGATAGTGTCTCGTCAATCGTCAATCGTCATCCATTTCCTGGTTTGTTCGATACCTGTTGTCCAGGAATGGACTCTGCAACTTTACAATATGTATTCATTATGTTCCGCTTCATAATGAGATAAAAACTGTTAGGCTTTCCTTGTGTTTTACATCCATTAATTGAAGAGACTTTCTTTCTACCAATGACAAATGGAGTATATAGTAAATGGCATTTTCCCCATTTCTGGTTATTATTGCATGCATGACACTCATGAATGCGAAACCGTTAACAGCTTAGAAAGAATTTTATCGCATGGATAGAAGGGAGTAAATTTTGATTTATATACACTATACAGATCCACCGCCAAAGATGATGATGATGATGGTTATGGAGAATTCTTTGAAAGCCCTTGTGGGATTTGTCATTAGATTGTTGAAATTTTGGTCGACAATTCCTTATGCCTTTCGCTTTCGTGCAATAAAGTCATATTTTTCCTGCATCATTAGGTTGAAAACCACCTCCATATTATAGATTCTGCAGGATAAAGTTATAATAAATAAACAATTAATTGCACGCCGTATAGTTTAAAACCATTATCTGGATTTGAACAGAAGTATCCAGAACATGAGTACATCAACGTGTCAAATGAAGGAATTCAAAGTTGATGTTTTAGCAGGATTTTTCTATATATGAATTAGATTTAATGTGTTGTCATGGCCACAGCCTTACGTTTAATTCTTGTATTTTTAATCACATAATTCTCCTTCAGGACTTTTCTATATATAACTTTTTAGTTGTTGATAATTAATTTAATTCAATACGATATTAATATAGCTTAATCCAACCCAATTGAATATTAAACAATATAAGAATTTCTCTTATTACACATAAACATGCTTTGTTGACATAGAAGCAGTTGAATATTGACCTTGAAAGTTGAAAATCTGAGTCACTATCTTGTTTTAACAGCATAACAAAACAAATATGTTATACCTTTACAAGATATTCTTCGATCACAAGGTTACTAAACTCCATTATTTTATGAAATTTGACATACAATTTCTATCAAAAACTCGGATTACGTTAATTATGACCTATATTAACTTGGATTACTTCCTGTGAAGTGATAGTTCCACAATCTGCTTCACCTACTAACTTAAATACGTCACATTTTAATTTAATAAAATTTTTAATTTTTAAGTTGGGACTTGGTATACCAAGTGAAAGATACGTAATTGACAGCGCAAAATTTCTAGCACCGACTTATTGATTTGAGTTTTAATACCATCAAAAATATGTTTCTGATAAAAATATCTCTCAAATACAAATACAAAATAAGTCATACTTTTTTCATCAACCTTTCGGTAGAGACTTATTAACCTTTTATTGAGATTTAATAGTCTTTAGGGCGAGAATTACTTATTTCCTTTGATCGAAATTTATTAAGTCTTGTGTGCAAAACTTATATACGGAAAACAGTTTACATTTACTTTTCTTTTTTTTCTTTTTTAGATTTAGATTCTTTTGCGTTTTTTTTTTTTTTTTTTTTTTTTCATCTTCTTTCTCATTCTCGCACTTCAAATTACTTATAAAATCATGATTTCTTACCATTTTTCTTAGGAAAATCTTTGTTTTTATTTTTTCATTAAAAAAAAAAAAGGTAAAAGGAAAAGTGAAGTCGATGGGCTTTTTTTTGTCCATTAATCTACACTAGTGCTATTCAAGTTATTAACTCAGTCCTAATCTCACAGAATCAGCCAAACAAAGTGCTATATGCATATATTTTCTCTACATACTAATTCTCTTAGGGTGTGTTTGGTTGGGAGGAAAGAAAATAGGAATGATAGAAAGATTTGGAGGGATAGAAAATATGAGGGAAGGAAAGAAAAATAATTTTCCTTTAAACTGTTTGATAAACGGAACGGAAAGAAAAGATATTTTTACTAATTTTACTATTTTACTCTTATATTATATTTTACATATTAAACAAAATAGACAAATTGTAATTTCAAGTCCCAAAAGCTTTCCTTCTTTCTCTTCATTTTCCTCATACTTTTGAGTGGATTAAAATTTGTGGGTCCCACCCATAAATTTTTCCCTTCCTTTCATTTTTCTTTCCATACTAATCACATATATTTCCCCTTTTCTTTCCTCTTCCTTTTCTTCCCTACCAAACACCAAACATCTGTGTTTGTTACGCATCATTGGACAGGATTGCATCTTCCCAACGTTGGTTGAGCACAAGGTGGGACTATGTCCAGTCCTCTCCCCACGGTGGGGCCCATATGTTGTCCTGTTGTGGTGGGATTATTTGGTCCCACCAAGGATGTTGGGACTATTTTAGTCTCACTTATTTATTTATTTATTTTTTGGGGCCAGCCTTCCCTCCTCTTACATTATTGCTTTTTTCAGTTTTTTTTTTTTTTTTTTTTTTTTTTTTTTTTTTTTCACTCTTTTGGCTGGGCCTATTTTTATCAAAAAAAAAAAAAAAAATTATATTATTTCTATTTAAAATATTAAATTTATTCAATCTGATTAAAAAATTAATTTAATATATGATATTTTATTATAATATTTAAAAAAAATATTTTTTAATTAAAACTTAAATGTTATTTTATTGCAAATTAATTTTACTTATTTTTTTAAAATTTATTTATTTTTAAAAATAATTTATTTTATTCAAAATATAATTTAATAATTTTTTTTGAACAAAATTGCATATGATCATTTGCGATGTTTTTTCTCCTTAGGTCAATCCAATTTAATAAATAAAAATTAACCAAATTTAATTTTAAATAATTTTATTTTTATTTTCTTTGAATTTAGTAAAATGATTTTATTTATTTAATATAATTTTATACTTACCTTTCACAAAAAAAAAAAAAAAAAAAAAAAAACACAATTATTTTCAATTATTTTTTATTTGTTTTATCTAATCTCATGTTACACTAAACAAGAGACATTATTATTTTAGTCTAATTTGTACTGCACCAAACATGTCTCGGTACTAATTTAGTCCAATCCAATCCCATAAAAATAATCCAATCATATCCGATTCAATCCCACGCACCAAACGCGTCATTAATAATATGCATAGACTTGTACTAATAAGCCTTGAATTATATAAATAATTGTTGGAATTCAAATTCTTGCCTCCCTTTTTTATGCTTTCAGACAAGAAGAATGGACAATGATCATCTCCTCACCTAACCTCATCTTCACCTCACTTAATCTTATGACACATATACAATGCAATGAATTAATGGTTAAGATGTGACTGACACTTTATTAACAACCAATCACATGCTTTAAAAAGGTGAGAAAAAGATGAAGATGAGGTGAGGTGAGGTGAGGAGAGGAGATGATCCTGGTCCGGGAAGAATAAGGTCAATTTTGGCTATTGAATCTTGACACATTAAACCATTTTGAAATGCCTCTTGGTTACAAGTTACAACATTGATATATCCGAGAGCTTTCTTGAACAACTATAGACTCATTGTTATTGCCAATGGCCTCTCAGAGTGCTGGCTGGACCCTCCTCTGGAGCCCTCCACCATCCAGGTTCGAGTGTCAAGGCATGCATATAGATATGCCAATTTTCCTTTGTCTACATGTTGTGTGGATGTGGTCCCACCTTGTATGGCTGTTGTCCCACCTTCGCGTGGGTAGTTGTCCTACTTTCGAGTGGGTCTCTCTATCCCCATCTGTGGGAGCTGCTCTCCAGGCCGTGCGCATCATTGTCTCTATCCCTGCAGGATCCTGATAGTTGTTGTAATCCAGTTTCAGTTGCTGTTATCCAACTATTGTAACCTAGTCGTTCTAATTCCAAATAAAAAAAAAAAAATAGACTCATCGATATTTTAAAGATATTATAAGAAAAGGATTTCAACAATTTTCATGATTGATAATTTAGATATCTTAAAAATGAAAAAAGAAATAAACAATATATGTGTGGTCCTGGTATCTAATCCTATAACGAAAGATAATTACTCCCATAACTCGGGAAAAAAAAACCCCACACAAATGCTTGTAAAATGTGTATAGTGGGATTTTAACCTCTCACCACTTATGTGGAAGGGAGGTACACTATCAGATCTACTAAGAGATGATGTGCAAGCTCTTGTCTTATTGAAATAGACAAAATGCAAGCATGTAATTAAGAAAAGAGAGTTCAAAATTTTACTATCACATAGGGGTTTTAGATATAAACTATGATTTCAATTCGTGTAGAGGAAGGTTTTAGACTCTTCTTCTACACATTCTTTTCGGCATTGGTTTTGACTTTTTCTATTGCTTATTGTGGGAATAACAGATGCACTAGTTTATGTTCTTCATTAATAAATGCATTAAAAAAATTGCACATAGGTACAACTAATTTGATCCAAAATCCTTAAAATAATACACCAAAATCTGATTTTTGATGATGACACTTTTCATAGAATATGCATATGTAACTTGTCAAACATCGCCGAACATGAACTAAAATTATTGTGTTTTTATTATATATATAGTTTCCTTTCAAAATTAATGCCATCTCCCTAGCTTTCACAAAATTGGGGACTTTTTATATTGATCACATTTGATTTGGATTATTGTTGCATATATGTTGGCCAATGTTTAAAAGTTGGTGTGGAATATATTCTAAAGAGAATATATATTCAAATAAGTAGAAATTTTCAATATAAATAAATAAAAATCCATGTGAAGAATCAGAATATGAGTTTTCTTTCTACTTCATTACATAATCAATATAGATGGAAGAAGAATCCCAATTTTACTTGATTAAGGCGTTGCAGATTTGGAATATAATCTCCCTTTGTTCTTTTCTTACAAAGGAGGAGATACAGCAATAATCTTTTATAACCTAATTAATAACTTTATCTCACTGTTGTACGAGTAAATATTTGAACCGTTTATTGTTTGATCTCGATAAATCTATAATATCTTTCATAAATCTTGTCAAAAACGTTACATGTGTTCATCACCTCAACATAAATAATTAAAAGAAAAAAAAAAAGATAACAGCTTATAAAGTTCGTTATATATAATCTTTTAGTTTCCGCGCACATAATTCCTTTTCATATTTAACCTTTCTTTATAATTTGTTTTTTTTTTTTTTTTTTTTTTTGACAATACAACAACTGCCAAGATTGACGAGATTGTGCTCTATTAGCGTAGTCCAGACTACAGCTCCCTTTTTTCTAAGTTTTACTTAATTTATATATATATATAGATATAACCCAATTGTACAAATGAAATCCAATAGCCCAATAAGTCCAAATAAGTACTTTAATCTTTTGTTCATTTTTTTTTTCTAATAGTTATAAAATACTTTTTCTCACTTTTCAGTTTCCACTTTCTAAGACTAAAGACCCCTTTCTGGCTTTCTCCATACAATCACTTTCCCCTTTTTTTTTCCCTTTTTTTTTTTCACCTTCCCAAATATTAGATTCCAAATCCTAACTTGTCTTTTTCTCTTAAATCTCTCAAGTCCCAACTCACAATCAAGAACTAAGAAGGTAATTTCATTTACTTTAATCTTTTCTTTTTACCTACTTATAATGAATTTAATTTTAGGTTTTATATTTTATGATTGATATTTAATTAAGTCTTGTGTTTCATGATTAAGATTTATGTTTTGTACATTGATGTAGCCTCTAATAAGCCTCTTTATGAGACAAACAAAAGTAAGAAAAGAGAGACAAATTTTAGGAAAACAAATATTTATTTTAATTTGTGGATTTGAAAAATTATACACTCTGAACGTGCATTTTCAATTACTATCGAACGTGCATTATCAGCCATAAAACTTGCCAAAACATCCCTTTGAAACAAGATGGATGACGACTTTCTTACCAATTGTTTGGTTATCTATATTGAGAGGGAACTTGATGATACTGTTGATTCTGAATCAATAATTGATATATTTTATGCTTTAAAACGTCGTAGTGTACCACTTCGATAGTATCTTGTTGTATATGTAATGCATATTTTTGCATTTGTTTTTGTGTTTTACTTGTATATATGGTATGTATTTGAGAGTAAGGCTCATTATGTCCCCCCTAACTAGGTATATCATTGATTTTTTTTTTTTTAATGAAATTTCTCGCGAATTATTTGATTTGATTATTTCAAAGAAAAATTTTGGTTAGTAGTTAGTTCAAAATTTTAGGACTTTTAAATAAAAAAATAAAATTTATTAGACCATCCCTATATATTTTTTTTTCTAGCTACGCCCCTGGCTCCCACAACGGGGAGACGGAAGCTTTCCACACTTGGGATATCATGGCCAAGGTGGGACAAGGAAAATTTGCACAAATATATACACACTTTTGACGTTGAACCCTATTGGTGGAGGCTGGCTTGGGAGCGTCCAGCCACATTAACAAGAGGCCCAGTGTAACCTTTCTTTATAATTATACACCAAAATTAAAACTAAAAAAATCAAATATAAAAAGGGACATTAATGTTACAAAAAGCCAAAAGGTATAAACTTTACGAAAGAGAATCGAGTCATAAAGTGTAGGTTTTTTATACTCAGAAAACACTCCAATTTTTATTATTAAATTTTTTAAAAAATATATACCATTTATAAAAATGGTGACTCAAACCTGAAATATTGTCCCACATTTAAATAACAAGAAATTAATAAATGCGTAGATGATGAGAGTACTAGTGAACCCATAACAAGAAATTAATATATAAAAAATGTGAAAGTGTGTGAATTGTGGAAGATATGGGTCGGTGGTGGATGTATATTTAAAAGGCAACACTTACCTTCTTGATTTGTAGGCATGCACCCAAGTTTTTTTAGTAAAGTCATTTTCTCTCTAAGATTCTCTACTAGGAAATTACATGCTACTTTCAATAGTCTAGTACATTTTTTTTGGATAGAAAATAGTCTAGTACATTTGCTTTCACACTTGTCCTTTATTTAATTTTAGGGTCATTATCATAAAAAATTTAAATTTTGTATGAATAAGAGTAAAAGCTAGTTATTGAATTGTAATTAGAAGTCCACCGAAGATTAAAAACAAAATAAGAAACTAAAAAAATAGATCCTTCTTATAACTAATGAGTAACTATAACATACTTATATATATATATATATATATATACGGTCTCGTTCTTATCAGGACATCCTTATATAACTTTATTAGGATATTGAATGTTAGACACTAATTTATAAAAGTGATTTGACAAGTGCATACATATCAAGTCAAAGTATGTAAAACGAGTGACTCACATTCTATGTCCTTATATAATTCTATCAGACTATCCTCATAGGAAAATTTCCGTATATATATATATATATAAAGTAACTATAACAATGTTGTATAGTAACTAAATTAGATATATATATTTTTAGTTTTAAAAGAATGTTAATTGAATTGTAAAAATTCTTTTTTTTTTTTTTTTTTTTTTTTTTTGGTATCGAGGATTCTAGACTTCGTCCAGGCACCCATCAACCTATCCTCCCCAACTGCGTGACTCGTTATGGCATGTATGTTGGATCATGGAGTAAGATAGATAGGAAACCCCCGCCCACACCCCCGGTCACACAAAGATGCAAGCTGGTAAATCAGAACTCGCATTCGTCTGGGTAGGATTCGAACAGCTGACTTTAGGGTTGGGCATTGTTCGGTTCGGTTCGGTTTTAACAAAAACTGTATTGAACCAACATATATTCAGTTTTTGAAAATGTGAATCGTTTGAACCTGAAAACCGAATTGAAACAAACACTTTTATCTTGGTTTGGTTCAATTCAGTTTTTGGTCATTGGGCTTTGAAGGTTTTTTTATCTTTTTATTTTTATTTATTTATTTATTTATTTTATATAGATATAAATTTTTGGGCCTTTAAGTTGCATTTTTGGCATTTAGGCTTAAACTTTTTTAAGAAAACATAATATGTAAAAAATTATTTAAACAAAATACAACCCAATTTTCAATCAAAATCTAAAATTTCAATCATATTAAGTCTACATACTCAATCAAAATATAAAATCTTCATAATTTCTATAAAATAGAAGAAAAAAATGTAGTACATAATGTAGTCCAAAATAAAACATCATCAACAAACATTCTATAATAAAATTTAACCTTACAAAATAATTAATTAAGACAATTCAGTTTATTCGGTTCGGTTTTATATGTCCAAAACCAAAATCGAATCGAATTCAATTCGATTTTCAATTTCAAATCGGTTTGAACCGAATAGAAGTATGAACCGAACCGAACCAAATCAAACACCATTATTCGGTTCGGTTCGGTTTAATTCGGTTTCGATTTTTGTGCCCACCCCTAGATAACCTAGTAATTACTCGTGCTCCAAGCTAGTCCTCCCACCAAAGCTTTCGTTGTTATTCTACTTGAATACAAACCGACTTGTCCTAGCAAAAAGAGAGATTAATTAATATGCAATTTAATTAGGGAGTTTTTTTTTTTTTTTTTTTCCTACAATATCTATTAATTTGGAACAGGTAATTTTTTTTTTTTAAAGCTTTCGCCATTAATAGGATTTGAACCGTTAATTTGGAAGTTATTTACCCAAACCCCAAGTTCGTCCATCTACCAACCGAAGCTATTTCCATGTTCAGGGACGGACCCACCTTTAGACCAGGTGGGGCCCGTGCCCTACCTCAATTTCTATTTTTTTAAAAAAAATTGATTCTTCTGTTTGTTATATATATTTATATGAAACAACACCAACATCAATAATATTTGTTAACATAGATGGTATTGTCTTTTTGAGCTTGGTGATGGTAAGAGTTCAAGTCCGCTTGCATTCTTTTAATGCCTTTATTTTTTTAAAAATCTATCTTTTTTTAATTTCAAATTATCTATTATTATAGTTTTAGTTTGAATTACCTAGATCCTAACTCCTAACACATCCAATCAATACCTAAAATCTTAAATTTATTAATTTTATTAAAAAATAGTTCATCTATTATTACTATTCATTTAATTTTATTTTCAGTATTTTTTATTTATTTTATAGTTTTAATTTATTTAAAATCAATAAATCAATAATTTACCAACAATTAGAATATAAAAAATTTAAAAATATATCTAGTTAGATTTATTAATCAATTATTTTTTAATATATTTAAAACAAATTCATTATAAATACAAAACTAAATTTCTTATTATAAATTTATATTGTAATTTATTTTTTTAAGAATAAAGATTATAATTTTCCATTGTTTATGTTGTTTTTCTTGTTACTATTTATTTTTAATGTTGTTTTTTTTGTTTTTATTTCTTTTTTAATATAAAATTATTTAATTGATTTTAAGTCCGTAATCTATTTGTTTTATCTTATCTAAATTTTATTATTTTTATATTAAAAAGCAATAAATTTATTAGGATTTTAAATTTTAAATATTTTTTAATATAATTATTATTTTATACAAATGTCTTATCCCGTAAAAATTTTTAGGTCCGCACTACCTATGTTGGCAGAGAGTTTCAAAACAAGAAGAAGACACGTTGTTTTTTTATTTTTATTTTTTAATTTTTTTTTAGAAAATAAGAAGAAGACATGTTAATCTTATCATTGTCGATCTCAAAAAACAGATCCCATCCAACGGTACTCATGCGTCCTGTTGGACGTCGGTCACCGACCACGTAAAAAATTAAAAAAAAAAAAAGATCTTTTAATCACTTCAACATCAAGTTGTATATTGTGACTCGACAAACCAGAGGCCACTGTGTTGACGCAGCGTGGGCTGTCAGAAGTCAGAATAAATTTTTTAAATGAACACGTCATCACCTTTCAACACCAGATATTCCATTGTAATTTTTTGTCTTTTTATTGATTTTCTTTATTAGTTATGTAAAAAAAATAAAAATAAAAAATAATAATAAAAAAAAAATTAAAATTTAAAATAGACCGACATAAATGAAAAAAGCATCGATAATAGATTATATAAAAAAAAAAGAGTAGAATTTCAAATAAATTATAGATTTAACAAAAAAAAAAAAAAAAAAAAAACAGCAGAAATGGAAAAATAAATTAAATGAAAATAGATCTTCCGCTAATATTGATAAATCATTTCATTCAAATTAATTAAACAATTTAGTTTTATTGAAATTTTAATTACTATGCCCAACTGAATTGGGTTCAATATATTTGGAAGGAAGCTTACTTAAAACTAAATAACAATTTAAAGATGAGTGGTTCTATTGGTATATTCCTATCAGTCTATTTATACCTCATTTTTTATTTAATTATATAATATTCTTTTTTTTTTTTAATCAAAATTACATAAAAGAGACTCACAATTTAACGAAAAAATCTTCTACAAATTAAATATATTAAAACCCTACATTCCTTTAATAAGAAAAAAAAAAAAAAAAAAAACCCACGATCTTGTAATCCATTTTTCGAAAAAAGAAATTTCTTAATGTTTAAACCCTAAATTTGCTTTCTGAGAAAGATATCAAACATATGGAAAAATTTGATATCCGAAAACTATTCCTTTTCTAGAAGTAAGTTTGAAGTTTACATTTTTTTTAGAATGATATCAATGTTTATTATGAAATAAAAAGAAGAAGAAAAAACTCAAAAAATATAATAATAATAAGAAGAAGAAAAAAAATAAATCGTTCAATAGAGGCGAGAGAGAGACGTATAGAGAGATCATAGATGAAGTGTATTAAGTTAAAAAAAAAAAAAAATAGGGTAGTTTTGGAAATAAATTTAATAAAATGTAATAAAACATTTAATTTTATTTAATTAAATCAAAATTTTAAAAAGTGAGACATAAATAGACATGCCAATGACACCACTCTTAAAAGATTTGTCACATATTATTGATTCCTTTTTAAAGACATATATGATTTATTATGATTTTCTGTAAAGGTAAATACAAGAATATAATGGTTTTTTTATTTTTATTTTATTTTTATTTTTTTATTTTTATTTACAGGCATGAATATATTATCTTGATATTGCATAAACATAATTTAACTCTACCGATGTAATTTCAATGGATCAATTTGATTTATATATAATTGATTAGAATGAATTACATTCGTCAACTTTCATTGAACTCAAATCGCGGACAATTGAATTTTTATTTTATTTTTAAGTATCCAATTGAAAATTTTATAAGCCAAATAATAATAAATCAAGATAAGTTTTAACAAAATCATTTAGTAATTATCATAATGATTTTCATTTTCTTTCTAAGAATAATCAAATGACCATAATTTCTTACAAATTAACCTAAACCTAAACATGTCACAAAACATAGACAACAAGTCACACAACTTATAGGTCTTGTGCATCGGGATGGAGTTGGACGGAGCCAAAAATTTAAATTTGTAGAAGATAATAATAATAATAATAATAATAATAAAATGAAAAGGGTTTAAAATTTAATAATGATTTAGATCATTTGCTATTTAAATGAATAATAAATAAATAAAAATATACTACCAATAATACAATCAACTTCTTAAAAAAGTATAAGATATATTATGTATAAAAATACCGTAATAAAGATGGTTCTCTGACCTGTTACATGTACTGAATTTTAATTATAAAGTAATTGTTGGAAATTTTACTAATTTTTAGAATAGAATTAGAAAGTTTGATTTAACATTTTGTCACTTTATAAGCTTTTCAAATACACATGAAAGACCTCAAATAAACTTCAATAATTCAATAATTAGTTAAATTAATTAATCCATTCCTATGAAAATTGAAATCATCAAACCGAATCATCAAAATATAGCCGTTAAGAGGAGCCCTAAACATCCTTTGTTTTTTTTTCCTTTTTACATATTTCTCTGCTGTATTGATCGCCTTTTTGTCTTTTAATCATTGGACTTTCTCTCTCTAAAAATCCTTTATTTCCCTTCAACATCACTCTTTCTTCTTCCTTCTTTCTTCTTCTAAATTCAATTCTCTTTTTGATTTTTGCTTCCTTAAGTTCACTTTTACACAATAATAAAAAGGGCTCCTTTTATTGATCACCAAAATCTTCTCTGTTTTTCCCAATATTCCCTCTTATTTGTTTCTCTCTTCAATCCAATCTCACTGTTTTGAAGCGGTCCTCTGTTTCAGTTTCCTTTCTTGTTTCCGCGGCTCGACCTAACGCGTTTTCAATCTATATATTCTTATATTTTGGTTTATTTATTTATATTTTTGCGATCTCTCTCTATCTTCATGCGCAAAAGATCGCTACATATTCGCTGATTTCACGTACCCAATCTGATACAACGTTGCTTCTTCCTCTCTTTTAGTAAAGTTTTTTATTTCTTTAAATTTTACTTATTTCAACAGAGTTGCAACTGTTAACAAATAAACCATTTATTATTATTATTATTATTATTTTCGTTTTTGATCCCTTCCTTTTATTTTCTTCCTGTTTGTTTTCCTGGGTAACAAACAGAATCAAAACCCCAGTACACTTTTCTATAGAATCTTCAAAAATTTCATAGAAAGAAGAAAAAAAAAAAAAATTAAATGGGTAACTCTTGGTATGTCAAATGGTTTATATTATTTGGTGTTTTGTGTTCATGTGTTGATGGTCTTGGTGTCAACTGGGGTACTCAGGCCACCCACAAACTGCCGCCGGGGACGGTGGTGAGAATGTTGAAAGATAATGGGATCACAAAAGTGAAGCTTTTTGATGCAGATGAAATCACCATGAATGCTCTTGCTGGGTCTGGTCTTGAAGTCATGGTTGCTATTCCAAATGATCAGCTTTTATTCATGAACTCCTATGATAGAGCCAAACAGTGGGTTAGGAGGAATATTACCAGATACAATTTCAATGGTGGTGTTAACATCAAGTAAGTCATTTTATCCTCTTTTTGTCCAAATTATTGATCTGGGGTTTGGTTTTTGCTACAATTTGTGTTGGTCTCTGTATGTATGTATGTGCTGAAATTGATTTAAAGTTGAATGAAGAAATTTTGGGTTCAATGATCTTAGTTGTTATTGCTGGAATCTGTGAACTAGTGATGCGTTAGTATTGTATGAAATTTTTTGATGATTTTGTTTTTCTGATTTGAAATGTCAAGTAGGCTGTTTGTTTGTCTGTGTATTACATTTCAGCTGTTGATTTATCATGTGTGTGCTTCCGATAATTAGAATTAGTTCGATTTTGTTTAGTGGAGTTGACATCAGTAAGATACTATTTTGTTGTGTTGTCCAGATTTGTACCTTTTGTTTTGAATTAACAATATGATGTGCACATTAACAGCAGAATTAATATGTATTAATTTGGTTTTGGTGAGAAAAGTTGGAGTTGTTTAATAGTTGACGTATTTAATAAATCTACAATTAGATGGCAGTTAGTATTTGTTTATTGGTAGAATTAATTCCTGAACTGATTTGCATTTAATTGATTGCAAATTGAGTTCCAGCAATTTTTTTTCTGTTGACTATTGCACATGTTGACAACTTCTAACAAAAGGAAAAGCAGGTTTGGAATCTTACATAGTTGTATTCCAACTTGTCGTTCGTTTTGTGACCATTTTTTGATTCTTTCTTTAATAGATGATCAAATTGTCAATTGGACTGCAAGATACTTTTGTTGGAACTTTTAACGATTTGAGATATAACTCTGCTTCTCTTAGGTCCTTTTGATACAAGTCTTGTTCATGATGTGTATGTGTAATTTCATGAGTTATTAAGCACAATCGTGAAGTTTCCATTCTTTTCTCAAGTGCTACAGAAGAGTAAACCGGAAATATTGTTTTTTGATGTTGAAATTGTTGTTGAACCAGAACCGTGAGATTTTATCTTTCTTTAAAACGTACGTCACATATTCTATGAAGTTTGTCTGCTAGATTGATAGTTCTAGGTGGAGAATCTGATTCTTCTTTATCTGGTGTTATCATAATAAACAAAAAAAAAACAATGACCACGAATCTTCTTGGAACTTTTTATCTTCTAGGTAAAGCTTTATAATTTATAGCCAATGAAACAATATTCTAGGCATCTCCGATATCTTCTTGGAACTTTTTATCTTCTAGGTAAAGCTTTATAATTTATAGCCAATGAAACAATATTCTAGGCATCTCTTATTTCTAAATAATAGCAATTTGTTGTATGTTGATTCTTCAAATTTACGTCACTAGTTCGTACCATGTAGGAATGCAATTTGAGTATTTCATGAACCTGATATCTTCTTGGAACTTTTTATCTTCTAGGTAAAGCTTTATAATTTATAGCCAATGAAACAATATTCTAGGCATCTCTTATTTCTAAATAATAGCAATTTGTTGTATGTTGATTCTTCAAATTTACGTCACTAGTTCGTACCATGTAGGAATGCAATTTGAGTATTTCATGGACCTGCAATCAATTTTTTTATTTTCAAGTCACCTTGTTGATAAAATAAAATTTTTTATTAACAAAATTTATGAATTTATTCTCTTATTGTGCTATTTAAGTTGTAACTTTGGTGTTGGTTAAATTGTGAAAATGGTTCCTTGAATGAATAAGTTCACTCTCAAATTGTCTTATTAATTTTATTGTTTGAATGTTGGCACAGATATGTTGCTGTTGGGAATGAACCTTTCCTTACATCATACAATGGAACTTTCTTAAATACCACTTTCCCAGCACTTCAAAACATTCAAAATGCCCTCAATGAAGCTGGAGTAGGAAACAACATAAAGGCCACCGTGCCCTTAAACGCTGATGTATATGGTTCTCCAACCGACAATCCTTATCCATCTTTTGGAAGATTCCGATCTGACATTATTGGACTTATGACCCAAATTGTTCAGTTTCTAGATACGAACAAAGCACCCTTCACCGTGAACATCTATCCTTTCCTAAGTCTCTATGGGAATGATGACTTCCCTCTTAACTATGCCTTCTTTGACGGGGCTACTCCAATTGTTGACAGTGGAAATGGGATCCAATACTCCAATGTTTTTGATGCCAACTTCGACACTTTGGTTTCATCTCTCAAAGATGCAGGGTATGGAGATATGCCGATTTTGGTAGGGGAGGTGGGTTGGCCTACTGATGGTGACAAGAATGCCAACAATGCTTATGCTTATAGATTTTATAATGGGCTTTTGCCGAGGCTTGCAGCCAACAAAGGCACCCCACTTCGGGCTGGATACATAGAGGTTTACTTGTTTGGTTTACTTGATGAGGATGCAAAGAGCATTGCTCCTGGAAGTTTCGAGCGTCATTGGGGAATCTTTAAGTATGACGGACAGCCTAAATATGCAATCGATTTATCTGGTCAAGGTCAAAACAATCTCCTTGTTGGTGCAAAGGATGTGGAATATCTTCCTCAGAAATGGTGTATGTTTAATCCCGACGCCAAGGATCTGAGCAAACTAAGTGATAATATAAACTATGCTTGCACTTATGCAGATTGCACAGCGCTTGGATATGGCTCTTCTTGTAACAGCTTGGATGCTAACGGAAATGCTTCATATGCATTCAATATGTACTACCAGGTAAAGAATCAAGATGAGTTGGCCTGCAATTTTGAAGGTCTGGCCAAGGTTACGACACAGAACATTTCACAAGGGCAATGCAGTTTCATCATTCAGATATATTCGTATTCTTCTTCGTTGCGCCCCTCACTTGCGGGTTTAGCATTTTTATTGGTATTAACACTTCTAGCACTATAAATTTATTTTTGTAGATACCTCAGAGATGAACTACTTTATTTAGTTGAATTTTGGCTACTTCTTGTATGTTACCACTTCTTGGCAATATTTATTATTTCTATTGATATTCTCAATAAGATTTGACTTGAGATATTGATTTAGTGATGAGCTTGAGAGTGTTTTGTGTTTTCCTCCTGATGTGTTTTTTCAACAGTATTAATATAGACTGATGCTTGAGTTCTAGGTTCAAGTTCTCCAGGTTTAGTTCGATAGAATTTTCTGAAACTAGTTCGTAAACTCATAGCAGACCAGACCGATATGGTTTGTCCATGTGCGTGTCTGTGTGTGCGTGTGTTGAGGGACGAGGGTGATCGAGCAAAGTTTCCTTCAATTTTTTTAGCCTAATAGTATTGAAAAGAAATAAATGTTCTTTGAATGTCATTGTTGGGGGAGGGATGTCTCTCTTTTCCTCTATATTTCTCTTTTGTTATTAAAATGCCATCGTCGAAATAAACTATTGTTTGCCTATTTACTTATGAGTTTTAACTTTTGGATCCGGTGGTTGCTTAATACAAAATAATTGCCGGTTTTGTTTGAAAGTCCGTTCCATGTGTTTGAATTTGTATTTGTTGTTTTGCATTTATGCTTTAATATTTTGTACATTTGAGTATTAAAATTTTACAAAGCCGGTTATAAAATGTAGTAGTGATGGAGAAAAGCTCAATAAAAGGATTCAACTTGATATTATATTATAGGGTCAAGCGCACATCATCTCTTAGTAGGGATGGTTGTGCACCTCCCTTCCACACCTAGTGGTCAAGGGTTCGAGTCTCACCATGCGTATTTTATAAGCATTTGTGGGGAGTTTTTCTCCCGGTTTGTGGGAGCAACCCTCTCTCCGGTTGTGAGTTGTAGTCTATATGTAACCTCTCCCCAATAGTGGTCAGGGGTCAGGGGTTCGGGGTTCGAGTCCCACTATACGCATTTTATAAGCATTTGTAGGGAGTTTTTCTCCCGGTTTGTGGGAGCAACCCTCTCTCCGGTTGTTTGAGTCCCTTCCACACCTAGTGGTCAAGGGTTCGAGTCCCACCATACGCATTTTATAAGCATTTGTGGGGAGTTTTTCTCCCGGTTTGTGGGAGCAACCCTTTTTCCGGTTGTGAGTTGTAGTCTATATGTAACCTCTCCTCAATAGCGTGTTTGTAGAGTCTAATTAATCTCACCATGTCACGGCAGTAGTTGTATTTCAAAAAAAAAATATTATAGGGTCAAGCTAAATCAACTTAAAATTTTGATTTCAACATCTCAATCACTCATGTGCTCTTAATTTAATGGTTGAGATTTGAATGTATTTATGACTTTTGGATTAAAAACACATGAGCTCTTAATCTAATAGTTGATATTTGAATGCATTTATAACTCTTAGATTAAAACACATGGTTAGTTGATATATTGAAGTTAAAATTTAATCATACTTGAAATCAATCATGTGTTGGATATACTTCAAAAAGTAAAAATCATGTGTTGGTAGATTGGGCCAGAAAAGCCCGTGATCTCCCAAATAATCTCTCAGGTGACACCTTAAAATTTTCAGTTGGGCCTGAAAAGCCCAATATACGTTATACACATAGTGTAATAGTGTTTACTATATTAATTTTTTTTTTAGAGGATATTAAAATTTTATTTTGGATCAAATTAATTCACAAAAATTTAATATAATTAGTCTGACATATTTATTTTTTTACATCTTTTAATAGGACCTCGCTATTATACACAAAATAGTTAGCTAACAGAGAGTCCATTTTTTTTTTTTGTGTGTTTTTTTTTGTTTTTTTGTTTTTTTTTTGAAATATTACATAAATTTGGGATTTTTTTTAAGAGTTGGAGGGCTTAAACCCACAATCTCATAGCTTAAGTGCAAGGGTTTACCATCGGACCAATCTCATTTTTTTTTTTTAACTTTTAAATTTTATTAGAATTATTAGACCGTAAACTAATGAAGAACAACCGGCTTATATAATAACATGACCCCACTTAATTATTTGTGACTTTTTTCATTAACTCAAATAGTTGGATGAATCTTTCAAAAAAAAAAATTTGTTGGATGAAAAGAAATTTTCAGTGAAATATAGCCTGAGGAAAGCAAATCCTAGATTTTTATGATATTAATTTATAGTGTTTGATCACAGTATGTCACGGCAAAGTATAACCTATGTCACCCTTTTAAAAATAAAAAAATTATAACAAGATTTAGTTGGGTGCCCAAACTAAAAATTCACAAGGTTTGGGATTATATTTATTTATTTATTTATTTGATCTAGATCATCTCCGTACCTTAACTCTTTTCTCAACTTTTCAAATTATGCGATTGGTTGTTGATAAAGTGCTAATGGAAAACAACCACATATTAACCATTCATTTATTGTAATGCAATGCAATGACATAGTCACAAAATTTGTTTGAAACGAGATAATTTTGTTGAAAAAAGAAAAGGAATATGCATACCCCTACTGATCAGTTGAGGTAATAACAAGGATTTAACAATCGAAATGTAAATTTCGTATCAGAATATGACTAATTACAAATTTACAATGACACAAGTCAAGAAATATACAAGGCAATAAATTAAATAAAAATTATTTATTTACTAAGCTTTTAAATAAATTATTACCTTTTTAAAACAATACTTATTATTTTTCTTGTGATTCTCTAATGATAATAGTTTTTATTTTTTTATTTTTTAGTTTTAATTAATAAATGATATGTTATAAAATATGAAATTTCATTTTTGAGTTATTACTTGATAGTTACTTGAAATTGATTATCTAAATAACTTAAGTATATTTCAATTTTTGTTAACATTGTGATGGCATAATATACAATAATTTTATCAACGGTTTAGTACTTTAGCTTTTCTTAACGGTATAAAGGTTTTTTTTTTTTTTTTTTTTTTTTTTTTCAACCAAAACCGACAAGAAATTCACATTCAACATAATTTCGATCATAAATAATTAAGATGGAAAAATATATTGAATATTAAATTATGTCTACACCATAAGAATTTAATAACTAATTATTATTTATAATTATGTAATTTAACAATGAGATGCAATCAAATATAAATATTAAATATTCTTTTAAAAAGGTATAAATATCAAATAGACATACGCGTATAGAAAATCCAAGAAAAATATCTTCTAAAATCAATACATATAATTTGTCCGACCTAACCTACATGTACCTTAACTCATATATTTACGTGTCATGAGATCACTTAAAGATTAGGAATAGCTAAATCCAAACTCTTATTATTATTTGTTTATACCATTTTTTATTTTGTGTTCTGAAAAGGATTGTATAATAGGACTGAACCTTGAAGAAGCAATTTGATGGGACCAAATTTGGATGGGCAGACAAAACATTAATAATATAAGCAAAGGAGGCTCTCAATTATGCACCCCCCATCCCATGCTCCTACAAACACAACAAACCCACTTGTGCTTCTCTCTTATGATGTGATATGATTCTTTTTCAATGAATTACTCTCTCTCAAGTCTCACCATACTTCAAAATATATACCACTTTGTATTAACAAATTATATTCATATGCATTTCAAAATTTGAATTCTAATTAGTGGGGATTTAAAATCTTTCATTAACATATATAAAACTATTTATGTTAATTGAACTATAAATGTTATACTTTTCACAACATCAAACCTTTTATTATCTATCTATATTATGTAGAACACTTTTGGAGGAGAGAAAAATATATACTTCTATTACTTTCATTTCATCAACTACCAAAATATAAAAAAAGGATAATCATTTCAAAAGTTATGGCGGGAATATTTAATCAACCGAATCATCAATTAATTCTATTCATGTTTTCTTATCAATCATACCTTATATCAAAAGTCATCATATAACTTGTTCAAAGTAACTTTTATTATTGTGGACTTGTGGTTGTATGTGAAATCACCACAAAGGAAAATGTGCACTATAGGGGATGGAACCAACATACAATAATGGAATGATAGAGACTTCCATAATTTAGACCCATTTCCCTCCTTCCACCTTCAAAGGCTTACCACAAGTTTGTTTAATTTTCTGTCCCACACAAACCATATTGAACCAATTTATTTAATTAACAATTAAATCCCCAATTTCAAAATAAATAAATAAATCAACTTTGCATTACAACAAATGTGTCGGCAACCCTAATCTCTATTTGTTTTTTTGAGTTATGAAGTAATAGAATCGCAGTCAGAAATATTATTGTACATTAAGGTTGCAACAAGATTGAGTTCGCATATAATAAAATTATATATTTGTATTTTCAGGATATAGCTTAGCTAATAAATGGACGATGATTGATACACGTCATCTTTTAGCATTGATGAGATGATGACAGTGCACCTCCATTTCCACATTAGTGGTGGTGTACTACGAGTCCTATCATGCATATTTTACTATCATATGTTATCCATTATGATAATAGATAGTCGAATCATATATGTATTGTTTAATTTCGACGGGTTTTGATAAATCTCTAACTCAACCATTCGGGTGTCGGAATAAAAAAAAAAAAAAAAAAAAAAAAAAGAGGGTGTGGTTGTGAAAACAGAGAAAGGAGAAAAAAGGACTCATAAAGAGTGGTGTAAAACACTAACACATAAGTCATAACTACCACCAGCCACCACCACCTAAAATTGGATGACTTGATATTGTTCAGCTTTTATATATATATATATATATATATATATATTTATATGTATATGTGATTCAAATTTGAAAAAAAAAGTTGGGAATTGAAATTTTTTCTAAAAGAAGCAACAATAAAAAAAGGAAGATAAGATTTGCTCCTGCCTATCTGTCATGCAATGTCACCCAGTAATAGCATCGATGCCTTTCCATTCATTAATCATACAATCTACGTGACGTTTTATTCTTACAACTAAATTATGATGAATGAGTTTAGGGTTTAGGTAAATAACTATTAGATCAGCAGTTCAAATCCTACTAATAATAAAAACTTTTAAAAAAAATTAACTGATCCTAGATTAATAGATATTGTCTTACAACTAAA
Organism: Acer negundo; assembly: GCA_035582765.1. NCBI lineage: Eukaryota > Viridiplantae > Streptophyta > Magnoliopsida > Sapindales > Sapindaceae > Acer > Acer negundo. The sequence goes on along the minus strand of CM069235.1, from coordinate 34,536,408 downwards.
TTATGAAATAAAACGGCCATCGATTCTTTCTCTTGTATTTTTTTTTTTTTTTTTCATTAATTATATCAAGAAAATTCAAATGAGAACTAAACCACTCAAAATATGATATGGGAGGGATTCAATTTTAAGACATTGCACATAATTATAAGAGATCTCAACATTTAAATTGAATTATGTTCAATAAATATATGGTAGCTTTGCATTTCATGTTTAATCTATACAGCTAAACACTAAATTTGAGATACTATCTGTATTAACCATAATATTTGTTGAGTTGCAACGTAAATTCTATGACTTATGATTTATGAAGTTACGAGCTAACCTATAAAGTTAGAGCGAATATGTTAAATATATATTTAAATGTTTCAAATTAATTGCAATTTACTTACAATTACACATAAATGGATCTCGAGATTCTGTAATAATAATAATAATAAATAATATTGAATATGAGTGCCGATAGATTTGTCAAGCACTTAGGAAGCCACTAATAGAAATATTATTTGTCTTGTCCGAATTCAAAATGCATATTTTATTATAAATTATAATCTTCTCAAAACCTAATCAACCAAATCTGAATAAATTGTCAATCAAAACCTATTCTATTCCCGGTGCTTGCATGAAAATGAAAATTTTAAAATCTATAAGTTGTTATAATGTCAATTATTTATGGCTTATGGGTAACATCCTACATTAATTATTGGGGTTTGAATCTTATACTATGATAAAAATAATAATAATAATAAAAATAAATATGGAGAGACTTTTTTCAAATGTTATGAGAATAGTCTGTTTAAACTGTGCTAATAATATTTGATAGACTCGTAAATCGTAACTAGGTTCGGGTGTCGGTTTCAAAAAATAATAATTATAATAGATGGATGATGTCAATCTTATCACATTATACTTCAAAATGAATACAAAAGTCAAGGACTTGGTCCATAACTTTTGCTTCCACGACTCTTAATGTCTCATATTATATTGTTAATATTCTTCCCTACATATAGTCTCATTTGTTATATCCATATAATAATTGAAAACTCTTGGTTGAGAATTTAACACAATCTAAAAGAAGAATGAAGCTATCAAGAATACGATGAGATACAAGTTCCATGGTATTAGATTATTAGTATGTAGGTTTTATTGACAATTACATGAATCATACTGTCTTTTTGGAGATAATAATCTTGCCTTCTCCCAAGTCCCAACATAGTTAGCATAGATGGACACTTTGGACACCTTTTTATAGGGGAAAATAACATTTAAACATATAATATGTCATTGAAACCGTATCGTTGAATTCTATAATATTGTTTGATTAGACAATATATCTTTATTTTCAGTCATGATTGTTTTTTATCAGATTTCGACAATAACTTAAATTTGTCTTTTTAGGAATTGTAAACTTCGAAATTTTTTTTTTTTTTTTTTTTTTTTGTGTGTGTAAGCAAGGATCCAAATAGCTAGTATAACTTTTGATTTCATTAATAATAAATTCATTTGGCCCTAATTAGATGGATTCAGGATTTATTTCAAATCTTGGTTAAAGGAGTAGATCAAAGAGTCTTTATTGGCAAATAGGTGAGAGAAAAATAATAACAAAAGGAAAAAAAATATGTATTTTGAAATCAAATGACTTGAATTGCAAGTCAATTTTGATGTTGGTTGAAATAGTACTTTAGTTGGTTTTTCCTCCTAAAAAAATGGGAGCAAGTAAAATGTAGAAAAAAAGCAAAACAATGTTGAAGAAGAAAAGAATCGAGAATCTTTTCAAAACTCTGTATTCCATTTTCAGAAGAATCCATTGGTTCAAAGGTCACGTGCATCCATACATGCCTGTAATCCATCAAATCTCCTTTTCTTCTTTTATATAATTATACACGGCCAATTATTCTATTATTTACAAATTTTAATTAATTTCATAACCCATCAATATATATATATATGGTCTCGTTCTGGTCAGTAGTGCGCACTGATGTAACTACATCATTATCAATATATGTGAACCACCGATTATAGAGAAACTTTGACAAAGTGCATACATTTTGAGTCAAAGTATATAAATATAATGGTTCATAATGGTTCACACCAATAAAGTTATATCAATGTTATTGACTTGAACATATATATATATATATATATAAATTAGTGGCTCACTTGAGTCAAAGTATATAAAACTAGTGACTTACATTCAATATTCGTATCAAGTTATATCAAGACATGCTCATTTAAAAATTTCTATATATCAGTCATGTTTTTATACAGACATCCTGATATAACTTTATGATGATATTAAATATGAATCACTAGTTTTGACAAATGCATACACAGAAAGTGAGCCACTAATTTTGATATGTACATACACACTTGAGTCAAAACATGTAAAATTAGTGATTCACATTCAATGTCCTCGTATATATATAATGACTTCCTCATTTGAAAAAACATATATATATATATATATATACGCACGTACTGGTTTCGGTTTCATGTTTCACCATATCCATTTCCATTTTATAAGAATGTACAATAATAATTCAAAAGTTTGGTCCCAATAAAACTTTATTTGTTCGTTCGGTGTAAGTAATTCATTATGTAGACATGTATCTGTGTGTAAACTCATTATTGAATTCTTTGATCTTTATTGACATCTGGGCCTATTTTTCTTAACAGGTTGATTAAAAAAAAGATTACTTTCTGGGTTTGGGTCAAAATATTCTGCAGAAACCGAGGGAAAAATCATTCTGAGATGTGCAAAGAAACACAATAAAAAGACTGAAAGTTGTGAACTTTAATAATCAATAACCACAAAATTCAATTGCAGGGGAAATCCTAAGGTCATAATACTTTGATATCAATACTAAAAACCTAATACAATACTAATAGCTAAAAGCCTAAAACTTCCTCCATTTTTTTCTCTTTTTTTTTTTCTTGGGTTCTATTCTAAGGTTTTGATTTACATGGGGGAAAATGGGAATTTTTTTTTGGTTGGAGAAAATGAGATTGAAAAGTTTTTCACTTAGGAACTGAAGGGAGCAAAGCCGTTCTCATCTCCATCACTTTCTTGTGAGAATTGGAGTGCAAATAGCTAACAAAAGTAGGACTCTTTGCTGGCCTATACTCTGGCAGTAACCTCCCTGACTTGTACCTCACCCCACATGCATTGCACAGTGTTTTAGGACCTAATGGTCCAGCCCTCCACTGTGGGGTCCTCTGTGATAGACAGTGGGTGCACCTCCTTGGTTGCTGTCCATTGTTGTTACCTTCCAAATTCCCAATACTACCCTCCTCCTCCTCCTCCTCCTCTTCATCTTCTTCCTCCTCTTCCTCCATCATCATCACATTCACATTCACATTCACATTCACATTTTTCTCTTCAACATCATTTTGTTTCTCTTCCTTTTTGGGCAAAATGAGTTCACTATCAGCTAACCAATAGGTCTGGTGAAGCAAAGGAGGGTCTGAGCTGAACTGGTCTTGTGGGTACAGACTGTGAGTCCAGCTTGTCAGTTGACTCCTTTCACTTTTGGAACAAATGCTTTTGGTAGTGGTAGTGGTGGCTCTTTTTCTTTTGCTTCTTGCCTTGCTTGGGACTACAAATTTTTGAAGTGAAGGTGGGGTGGTTTGTTGAGGTTGTTTTGGTTGGTTTGATTTGGATGTGTTTGGAGTTTGAACACTACTTGTTGTGTTGGGTGCTGCTGCTGCTGCAACTGGAAGACAGTTTCCTGTGCTTGACAAGCAATCCTCTACAAATATTGAAAGCCATTCCAAGCTAACATCCACTTCCTACAAATTTTTTTTTTTTTTTTTTTTTTTCACCACATAGAGCAAAAACAAAAAATTAGCAAAACCCCATGAAAAAAATGTGAACTTTTTATGGAACAAATAATCTGGAAATTGTGTATAGAACATGTTTACAAGCACAAAATGCATAAAGTAAAGTTTTTTAATGAGAAAATATAGCATAAGATAAAAAACAGAACCCATAAGAGGGAAACAGCTAATAAAACACTCAAAAGTACAAACAAACAAACAAACCAAAACAACACAAAGATGCAAACAGAGAGAGAGAGAGAGAGAGAGAGAGAGAGAGAGCAAACTGGAACTCAAAGTCTCTAAACTGAGAAGTAGAAAAATGGAAACTTTGGTTACTCACCGTGTTCTGAGCAGGAAAAAGGTCATCAATAGAAGTAGAAGAAGTCAAGGAACCAAGCTTGGAACAAGGAGGAGACATAACTGGTTCTTGTTGGCACTCACCGGGAACAGACACATTCCGGCAAAAATCCATGGCTTTGCAAACAAGAAAAAAAACCCAGAAAAGAAAAAGAAAGAGAAAAGAATCTATCAACTATCAAGTGAGAAGAAAAGAAAAAAAATGAAATATGAGCTTATTATATGTGCGTATGTGAGAGTTGTTGTGACACTTAATGGCCTCTGTTTCTGTCGGCAGATAAAGCTAAAGAAGAAAAATAAAATACAATCAAACTTTGAAAAATTTTAAAATATAAAAATTTAAACAAACCTTTTCTCTCTCTATCTTTTGTATATATGTATGTATGTATATATAACTGTTTACCACTTATTGTAGTTCTTCTTTTTATTTTTGAATTTTGGATTTGAATTACTTTTTCTTGGTTTTGATGATTAAAGAAATGGTTTACTGCTTCTGTTGTTTGTTTGTTTCTCAGGTTGAGAACAAAAGCGCAATAATGGTGTACAACATTTACAAAATGTTGTTATTATTACACTCCTTATTTAAAAATTAAAATTAAAGTCTCTGAAATTTTATTTGATGATCGTCTCTATTAAAGAAGTATACATAATGTACGGTGTATTGTAAATTTGTAAGAAGTGATTCCCTACATATTTTAGCAAAGCTTTGGAAATTAAAAAAACAATATTAATACAAATATGTATTCACTTATATAGAAATGAGAGTCTCAATGTATTTTTTTATTTTTATTTTTATTTTTTAAAATTGGATTGACTTAAGGGAAAAAATATCACAAACGATCGTATACCAAAAAACCCTAGGTAATATTCAGAACTATATAAATAATAAAAAGAAGAGAACAAAGCGTAGCACAAGCCAAGCCGGCCACAAAACATAGGGAGCAAATCTCTAACTAGAAAAGTGGCGTGCATGCCACACAAGAAAACAAAAAACATAATGAAAAACGAAAAGACTCCCAACCCATGAAGTCATTGCCCACTAGCGAAGAACAGAAGGAAGGAGCGGAAAACCACTAGGAATTAACCTCTGACCCTAAAGCATGCTTGGAACGAGTATCTGCAACTTGATTATCTTCCCTAAAATATGCAACCATCCGAAAGATTTGGAAGTCACCTCAATGTTAAATCTATAATAAGCTCCATCAATTCCTTATCATCTTATTCAGTAAAATACAAATTCAATTTGTTTTGAAATTCATTAAAAACATACCCTTCTAACCGGGGCGAAGGGAAGAGGGAATGGTCCCCTCCCTAAAAAATAAAAACCTTTAAAATCTTTCAATATATTATAAAATTATTACTAAGTGTTAAACTCTTTTCACTTTGATCCCTCAAAATGTTTCTGTTTTTTATAATAGCTTCTCGCACACTTGAATTTCTAGTTCTGCCGTTGCTTCTAAAATTTGTTAAATATCAAAGGATTCATATATAATCCGAAAGTATAAAAGTTATACAAATTAGAGTAAAGAAGGAGTGTTTTGAAATGAGTGAAGATTTGGTGAATTTAGAGAGTGGGACCAAAAATTCCCAGGCCTGCCCTGTTCACTGAGGGCCTGATTCTTCTGCTATATCTATGACTCTCTCTTTTCTCTCTGTAAAAAGATAAAGAAGAATAATTAAAATACTTTTTTGGGACCAAGTTTGATAAGTTAGACAAGCAAAAAGACAAGTACTAATATTAACAGTCTACATCTACAAACACTGCACTCTTAGCTGCTGCTGCTGCTGCTAGATTCTTTACAACACCAACCAAACATTTCTTTCTTTTTCTCTCTTAAACTACCTTTACCTTTACCTGTTCTTCTTGAATTGCTTTACATTTACAAAGCTAGCTTGTACTGAAAAATGGAAAATAGGAATCATTTTCTATGTATGAACAAGAAATGTTATTTTTCTCAATTTGTTGAACAATCATTTTTGTTTCATTATCTCAAAACGTTACTCTATATATATACTAGTAGATAATATTGTTTTATCTATTTATTCTCTGTTCTCTGCAAGACTGCAATCTTTTTTTCTTTTTTTTTTTTCCTCTTTTCTTTTGAGTATATTGGGTAATGGAAATTTGAGTCCATATGAAATGGTTAAAATAAATTATTTCCAATGGATAGTATTGATCGGCCAGGTTTTATAAATTACAAATTTTTTGTTTTTTTTTAGTGATTTTGACTCCAAAAAAAGGACAATACTCGGTACCCAAGGTACTGATCAACCAATGAAGTTTTGCTATATGGTCAATTTGTGAAAAATGTAAGGAGATAAATATAAAAAATTAAGAGAAAAAAGCCACATGACAACACTCCATTGGTAAAGTCAATACGCAGTCGGTACTCAAGCAATTTCCCTAAAAAAATATGGATTTTGTCTTCCAATAAATATTAGGGCCAAAATCATAAATAGCCCTAAAATTAAGGGAATTTCAAAAATATCATTTCTCAATAACTTTTATATTTTTTTTATCCAAGAGAAGTGATTTTGGACAAAAAAACCCTTAGTGCAAATATCACATATAAGAAAAATAACATTTTTTTAATCATCTTCATCGCCCCCATCAATAGAGATTTGAATTGTTTTTTATTCATCTTCATCGGATTTCCATTGATGGAGTTCTGTTCGATCTCCATCAATGGAGGTTTGGAAAAAATTATATATTTTAGAAAATTGAAAATTGGAAGAGATATTGAAAATAGAAAATTGGAAGAGATATTGAAAATAGAAAATTGGAAGTTTCCAGGAACATTACACGCTAAAATGTAATTTTAGCGTGTAAAGATTTTCATCGTGTAATCATGTTGACATTTCAACATGTAAAGATTTTCAGCGTGTAAAGATTTCATTGTGTGATCATATTCATATTTCAGCGTGTAAAGATTTCAACGTTAAACTGAATACTTTCAAAAGACTTTTGAGGGGGTAAACGATATCCTATTTTCGCCAGTAATATACCATTCGAATCGTTTCGACGAGGATAGCAATATTTTAAAGAGAAGAAAGGAAAAAAAAAAAAAAACAAAGTTTTAGAGAGAGAAACATGACAAGAAAAACTTATGAAATAGAGAGAAAAAGTTGTGTCAGAGAATAAAGTAAAAAGGTAGATGAGGGCAATCTTGTCTTAAAAACATTTCTCTAGGTTAAAAAAAGAAAACTTATTGGGATGTGACCGTTTTTGTATATTATATTAATTTTCAGGTCAAATGTGGTAATTTTGCCTATTAAATAACATATAGTTCATTTCATCCGTTAAAGAAAAACCTAGGTAAGTAATTTAACAAAAGATGATTACACTGAGATATATCTTTCCATGAATGTATTTTATACTCAAATCGTATCTATTCTTCGTCAAGAGAGAAACCATTTTTTATTTATAAATATGATATTAATCAGGTTGTGTATGATATGACATGTTGAGACCAATCATTACAAACGTTATTGAAAATACAACTCTCGTTAAAGGGAGTGAGTCTCCCCACACTTTGTGATATAATTTAATGAAATTATGTGAGACTTAAACTTTATAACTGTGGCGGAGGAAATGGCCAACTATTTTGCTAAAATGAATGTGCTCAAGAGATAACTCTTAAAGATATTCTTATGTTCAATTTTATTTTCTCTATAATAATTTTTAGTATGAAATTCCTATATAAGATCTCAATTTTCAAAATAATAATAGACATTGAAAATTATAAGTATTCATTATTTTTCTCTCTTATTATTATTATTATTATTGATTTTGAGTTTAGTATAGACAAATCTAGGTGATCCATGAGTGTCATTAATCGGTCAAAAACCTTGTTAAATTGCCAAATACTACGACAAAAACCTCCTTAGAAATCACTAGAATTTGTGTGGACTAAAATATGGAGACAAGAATACATGAACCATATTATATAAACCCAAAAAAATAAATGAGAAAAGAACATGTATCCACACAATAGTTTAGAGGCATTGATGATTTGGTGATGGGTCACTTCAGTCTATTGTTTAATGACTGACTATCTATTTGGGTTGTAAAGACAAAAACCTTTTAAGTTTTGAAAAATATAAAAATGAGTATGTGTGAATTCTGAGCTCCATTTTTGACTATTTCCAAGTCCACAAGTCCACAGGTCCCCAGTATCCAGTACAGTGCTCATGAAGTGAATGTGATTAATGTCATGTATAATTTGTATTTTTGTCAGGATCATATATTCGTACTTCAATGAACATGCTCTATAATTTCTTGATTTCAATGGCTTGCATTTCGAGAAATGCTATGTTAAAAATTGGGCGTATCAAATCATTTATTCATTTTTTTTCCTTAAATTTATTAGTGTTCATGAGGTGTATCGGAACGTAGTTAAGCTGACACCTTCTTATCACCCTCATTATTTACCCTAACCAACATATTAAAATAAATAAAAATAAAATATATTTATGTATGAATTTTGATTAAAATATAATTTATTTATTTTTTTTCCAAATTAGGGTTCTATTCCTTATAAATTTTATTTTGGAAGATGAGTCTTCTATGTATATAGAGGCTCTATTATTTACATGTCTTCAAAGCTTACAAAAGTTTGAACAATAATTAAGTTGTGTATAAAACAATAGATATTTAGGTAAAGTTTTAGAATGATCCCACAAAACAATCAAAAAAGGTGAGTAGAGTACTTGTAGTACTCAATAATACTCATAAGAAGATGACTGCAGAGGTGGTCCGGGATGCATTTCTTTAAAAGGAATAGAGAGGTCAGGTTGGGAGAGGCTCGTCCCAGTCCAGCTGCAGCTCTCAATGCATATAAATATATAATAATAATAGCAAAGGACATTGTTAGCTATTATGGATGGAAAGAGAATGAACAAATGAATAGTAATAATAATAATTTAGAGGGGAGAAAAACACAAGTGCTCATGGATGATTCTGTCCAATCCACCTATGTGTTCAAACAACTCCATATCTCCACAACGTGACTGCACTGTAACCCAAAAAAACCATAATATGCTTAACCAATGTATATTGACATTTCTTTTTTAGACTACAGCTAGTTTAGGGTTTGAAAAGTAATTTAATCTTCAAATCCATTCTAATTTGAAGAGAATATATATGCTGAATTACTCAATAATACCCATGTAAATGCAAGTCAAGATATATCCACTTTGACCTGTTAGGTCTCACGGTTTTATCTTTAAAAAGACTTTTGTACTGATTAATATAGACTTTAACTAATATAAACGGATCATTAGTGTTTTTGAACTTATTTTATGTTTTACAAATTCAAAAACAAATTAAAGCAGACAATAGTGTTGTATGAGGAAAAACAGTTTGGATCCAAACATGATATCAATACTTCAAAGAACAAACACTGACTATACTACTCATGATATATATATATACTACGCACAAAAACTGATCGGTCTCAAGGTTAAAAAGAAAGATGTTGCAGCATTTATAGTAACATATTAATGAGATTATTTTAAGGAATAATTAGAGTAAAATGAAGCTGAAGATATATACTCACCAGGAAGCAGAATCAACAGAAATATTGGAAATGAAAGGAACCAAAGCTCATACGTCGCCCAACATACCTATTTTGTTGCACCAAAATTTTTCTAATCTCCATCACATTGATCAAGTTAATGCAATGATCAAGTCTTAAGCATATATTTCAAGTTATCCAAAAATTAATAACACAATCTCATATCCCATTTTTTATTTCTTCTTTGCCAACATCAATAACTAAATGTACATTCTTTCAAAAATAAAAAAATAAAAAAAATAAAAATAAAAAATAAAAAATAATGTACATAATAACTGTATGTAAAAGAGGTTTCAAATAAAAGAAAAAATTAAATGATTTCAAAAAAAAAAAAAAAAAAAAAAAACTCTAAAATAACGTGTCATTTGTCATGTTATTTATAAGAATTATTTATCATCCATGACTGAATGTAAATAATCAATGACATTACTGGCATTCATATTTTTAGTATTGGGAAATTTCTAAGATAAAAAGATGTATTGTTTTCATTTTTTGGAAAAAAAAAAAAAATATATATATATATATATATATATCCATTCTATAGACTATAAACAAATATATTAATTTTTAGTTCATCTCTAAAATAGGTTCTCAAATAAATAAATAAAAAAAAATCTATAATCTATAACAACTTTAATTCTATTTTTTTCTTAAATTTTTTTTAATATGAGACAACCTATTATATATCAAATTAAATTGATATATCCATTCATTGTTTCAAATGCAAACGATTTTTTAATTTAAAAATTTGTTTCGCAGTTTTCTTCTTTCTAGTTGGTTAGGATCATGAATAAATTCACATTCACTATTCAAATTTCAACATTTGGTGCATGATCATACATAAAGTACACATTATGCATAACAATAAAATGCTAAATGTATTTTTTAATAAAAAATTATAATGAAGCACACCACCATTCACTCATTCATAATGATCGATACCACACCTCCTCTTCTACGTTAATACTAATAGCATCTCTAATAGAGTGCACTAAAAATTACATCAAATTAGTGTAAAAGGAGAATCTTGTGGGAATATTCTTACACTAATTTTTTTTCCACTCCAATGCATCCAACACCAATTTAGTGTAAAAGAGTATCTTTACAAGAATATTCTCTCAATAAAACTTTATACAATACTAATTAATTTGTATTAACTTAAACAAAATTGATTACTTTTTTTGACATAAAAAATATTATTCTTAGATAATTAATTGTATAATATAAAAAAATAAAATAATTACCATCATAATTTTACCCAAAAATTTTCACCATAATATTATTCAACTTATTTATCCAAATGGTTCATTAAAGTTATTGTTATCAAATTTTTTTATTGTTAAATTGTGTAGTTATTTGCTTTATTTTAGACAACCTATTATGTATCAAATTTAATTCTATATTTTTGTCATGTATTTTTTTTAAAAAAAAAAATTTATCATGTCTTTTCTTTTTATAAGTATTTTTTAATTTCTTTAATTGCACTAAATTAAGTTAATATAAAAAAATTACCATTAATTAAATGCATAATTAATAAGTAAAATAATAATAATATATATATATATATATATATTAATATTTGTGTCATTTTGAAGATCTAGACAAGTTATTTCCAACAGTATAATTTTAAAAATAAATATTATTATAAATAAGTGTGAGAGGGTTAAAATAGGAATTATAATAAAACAATTTAGTATTAATTTGACATTTTAATTAAAAAAAAAAATAGTGTTGGTATGAATAGTGCTCCACTAAATTTAGTGGAGCACACCAACACTAAATTTATCTTGATAATTGTAATTTAGTGTTGCATTGAAGAAACATTTTATATTAACATAGTGTTTTTACACTAACTTAGTGTGCCATTGGAGATGGCCTAAGGAATTTAAGTCAGACCATATGCATTTTATAAAAATGTATAATGAGTTTCTCTAGTATCGTACAAATAGGTATCACGTGTTGTGAAATATTTATATTTATCGATTGTAAGAGGAGATATTATATATATATCGGTTCCGTTCACATCAGTGCTCACCGATGTAACTATATCAGTACCAATGTAGGTGGGCCACTGATTATAGAGAAGTTTTGACAAGTGTATACACTTTGAGTTAAAACATGTAAATCTAATGGTCCACTTCCAACGCATTGATGAAGTTATTTTAGTGCGCACTTACTTAAATATTTTTGTATATATATGTATATATATATATATATATATATATAATTTAATGTGTTTTCTTTAGCCTCAAATATTAGCTTGTGATAAAATATAGCCATAATGATGTATGTGTTCGAGACATACCATTGAATTAATAATCTTAAAAGATATATTTCTCAAAATATGAAAACAAAAGCTACAATCCATTATATATTTTTTTATTTTTTATATTATGTCATGTTGTGTAAAATTATATAATTGGTTATTTATAGGCTTCAAATTCTAACTAGTTCTCAAATCAGTGGCCGACCCATGAATTTTAACAGGTATTTGAATAAAATAATAATTATGTATAAAAAAATGCTGAAAATTTAATATAATAGTAAAATGATTTTTTTTTTAATGTAAAGACAAATTAATGGTATAATAAAGTTTAGAAAAAATAAACAAATAGAATATTTATTCAAGGTGAACTAAATAATCTTACAATAAAAAAGAAATAAAAAAAAAATACAATATTATAAAAATAAATATTAACAAGAAAAACAACATAAATAATGGAAAATTGCAATATTTATTTATTTTTTAAATAAATTATAATCTAATTTTATAATAAGAAATTTTGTTTTGTATTAATAATGAATTAACTTTAAATTTATACAAAATAATTGATTAATAAATATTACTAAACATATTTTTGAATTTTTTAATTCTTATAATTATTGATAAATTATTGATTCTAAATAAATTAAAACTATAAAATAAAGAAAACCATTAATGGTAAAATAAAATGAATCATAATAATATATATGGACTATTTTAATATATTAAATTAAAATTTAAGATTTTAGGGTTTATTAATTGGATATGTTAGGTATGTCTATGCCAAACTAAAATTATTAGAATTAAGAAAAGTTTAAAATAGTAATAGATATTTTAATAAAAATAAAATTGAATTAAGTAACAGCAAATTAAGAGTAGTTAAGAAGTTAAAGAAAAGTTGAGAAACAAATTAAAAAAAGAGTGTAAAATAAAAAATATATTAGATAAAATTGAATATTTAATCATTTGTCAAAATGCAAGTGGTGGTAGTAAAAGTACCGGGGTTTGGTAAAATCCAAACCCAAACCCGTGAAACTTTGTATCTACCAAGCTCGTCAGTGAACCCGCAACAATAAACGAGTTTGGGTTCGGGTTTCACCTGCGGGTTTGGGGGACACCCAAACCCACCCACGAACCCGTGAAATAAAATGGTCCACGGGTCAAATGCACAAACCAGCCAAATGATTTTTTTGAAAATTATTTAAATATAAGAAATATCATAATTTTAAAGAATAAAAACACTTAATAGATTGAAATATTTAGATTTTATTTTCTATATAATTAATTTTTTTTATTGGAGTTTAAATTTATAATATTTTAAATAATAAAATATAATATAATTTTTATTGTTCGTGGGTCATCTGTGGGTTTGTTTTCTAAACCCACACCTGAACTCGACCCCGCTAGATTTTTACTTATACGGGGTTCACGGGTCGTAAATTCACCAACCAACCTGCTTGAAAAGGGTTTGAAACTTTTTGTCATCCCTAAGTAAAACCCATTCCAACCAATGTAAAAACAAAAAGCTTTACCAGTGGTATAAAGTGAAGTGATGGATAATTCGAGTTACTTAATATATAAATATATAAAACAACAAAATCAATTTTTTTATAAGAAAATTTAAGGTGGGGCCTGATAGCACCATCTGATCTTAAGGTGGGTTCTCGTCCATGTCTCAAATTAGTAGATTAAAAAAAAAAAAAAAAAAAAAAAAAAAAAACTTTGAAAGTTTTCTTTTTTTAGTAGACAAAAATGCCCTCAAATCTTAGGAGAAACACAAAACATAGGAGAAACCATAAACTTTATACATTTTTTTGACTTAAAGTCATGATTTTATGTAATTTTTTTTTATACTAACTATCTACTTATCTAGATCATATATATTTTTGAAACTTTTTGTCATTTGTAGGATTTGAACCGTTGATTTATAAGTGATTTACCAAAGCCCGAAGCTCGGTCCCTAATTTTATGTAATAATATGTATTTAATATGTAATTTTATGTAATTTCCATTAGCATTTTCCAATTGTTATCTACCATTAACATTATTTAGGCTAATTAGCACAGATGCCCTTGAACTCTTCAAAAATCTACACATTGCCCCGTAAACTTTTTTTTTGGGCACTAAACCCCCTAAACTCTCAAAAATTTGCAAAAGCTGACAGAATGACAATGGAAGCCACATTCCGTCTGTTTTCAAGTCACGTGCGCCTCACGTGACAAGAACTAATTACACCAACCTCCCCTAAGGTTTTCCCTAATACTTTTTTTTAAAAGAAAAATAAATATTTTTTTTAAGAATATAATTAAAAATTTTAATTTATTTCAATAAATAGATTTTTTTGAAAATAGAAAGATTGATCTCCACCGTCCATCAATCACCATGGACGGTGGAGATCATATCATATCTTCTTCAATAATTCAATAATTCCAACAAAAAATATCACAAATCAATAAAAAAAAAATCCACAAATCTCATTCAATAATTCATATCTTTTTCCTTCTTCTTCAATCAATTCCAAAAGGAAATCAGAAAAATAAAATCCACAAATCTCATCTTCTTCGATCAACTCCAAAAGCAAAATAAATTCAAATAAAAAAAGCAATTTTTAAATAGATTGATTTCAATTAAAATAATAATAATAATACAAATTATTATCAACAACAAAACAAAACAAAACAAAAACCATATCCATTACACTCATCATCATCATCAGTCATCACCACCAGTCAACCACCACCACACTCAAGTCATCATCATCATCTTCCACCAATACCAACACCCAACTCTAGCCGCCACCACCACCATCGTCTTCATCTCCTTCAGCCGCCGCATATTCATCTGCATCTGCTATTGTCACATCTTCATCTTCATCTTCTGCAACCACCGTATCTTCATCGTCATCTTCCGCCGCCGCGTCTTCTCTTCGCTTTGCACTGGATCTCCTTCAGCTGCCGCCACGTCGTCACTACGAATCTGGTTCTAACCGCCTCTCTCTCTCTCTCTCTCTCTCTCTCTTTGCAAATCCATCACCATCAATCTCCTCTATTTCCAATCTTGGTCCATCTTCTCTCTACCTTTTTTCTCTCCTATTTCATGTGATTTCGTGTTTGGGTTTGGTGGTGCTTGATTGGCGCGATTCGGGTTTGGTGGTGGTGCGATTTCGTGTTTGGATTTTGGTGGCTAGTGCGATTTCGTGTTTGGGTGGTGGTGTTGTGCTTGTGTTTGGTCGTTTGGTGGTGACGATTTTGATGCAATTCCACCTGTGTTTCTCCATTGATGAAGATCTGAAGATCCATCAATGTTCTTCTTTTTTTTTTTGTTTGTTTGGTGATGAATTGAAGGAAAGAGAAGGGAAATCCCTTAAATTTTTTATGAATCCGGGATTGTAAAGATTGATGATGTTATTATTTTTTATTTTTTTGGTTTAATTTGTATTATTATTATTATTTTGTAAAGATTTTATTTTTTTCGTAAAAAAAATCATAATTATATTATTGTTAACCATTATTTTAATTTTTTAATTTAAAATTTGATGACACATATCAAATTTGTATTGGATTACAAACCAAATCAAGTGGTCAAAAGGGTATGTGGGTGTTTTTTTTTATATTCTTTCGTTTTAATGCAATTATGTATATAATAAGGGTAATAGAGTGCAATGTTCCCTTGACGGAATCTGAGTTTCGTTAGGTTTTTCGTTAGCCATTTCAAATTTATGATAGTTCAGGGGGGTTTAATGCAAAAAAAAAAAAAAAAATATATATATATATATAGGAGGCAAAGGGATATCAGTGCCAATTAGCCTATTATTTTTTCAAAAGATGTTGATCGTTGACAAATGGGGCGAGTAATAAAATATAAAAAAAATTGTGGTATTTATTAAATTTTAGGGTAAATTGCTATAAAGTACACTCATGTTTTGCCATACCACAGTCAAATCGTTTTTTTTTTCCTTTCTAAAATTGCAATAAGGTACCCTTGACCCATTTGACCAACCTTAGCTTTAACGGCCATCTGTTTAGGCGGGCTGGATCCGTACCGACGGTCCATCTATGACGTCGGTTAACTCTGTCGATGGTCGGATCTGGAAGATTGGATGGCGCTGAGTTCGTTGGCGTGATCGGTTTCGTCGGATTCACGACGGAAAGACTCAGATCTAGTGACGAAGCTTAGGCAAAGGTAATGATGTCAGCGGCAGAGATGATTTTCGAACAATGGTTTGACCACCCAAATTATTTCATTTGGTGACGGTCCTTTTGAGAGATTGAAAGGTCGGCATCCCCCGCACCTTCTGGTATATGTGGTGTCGACTCACTCTCTCCGGTGGTCGACGATCGGCGAGGTAACGGCTGAGAGTAACGGTGAATGTTGGTCAAATGGGTCAAGTGTACCTCATTGCAATTTATAAATTAAAAAAAAAAAAAAAAACGATTTGGCTGTGGTATGGCAAAACGTGAGGTAATTCATTGCAATTTACCCTAAATTTTATAGAATATGTCCCTTTCACTTTATTTGTTTAATCTTATTCACCAACTCAATTCATGTTTTTAATCAATGGCTGCGACAAGCGTCAACCCAGGAGTTGAGTCACTCCCACTCAAAGACCGAGTCGCTATAGTCACTGGGTCGTCTCGAGGAATCGGCCGAGCCATAGCGATTCACCTTTCCCAACTCGGAGCTAAACTCGTCATCAACTACACCTCCAACTCGGCTGAAGCCGATCTCGTAGCAGCCGAGATCAACTCCTCTGCTTCTCTTGACACCACCACCCCACGAGCCGTTACGGTCCAAGCCGATGTTTCTGACCCGGTCCAGGTCAAGTCTCTGTTTGACTCGGCTAAGCGGGCCTTTGACTCGCCGGTTCATGTCCTGGTTAACTCAGCTGGGGTGCTTGATCCCAAATACCCTTCAATTCCCAACACTTCTTTGGAGGAATTTGATCGTATTTTCAGGTAATGATCACAATTCGCTCTAATTAGTTTTCTGCTTTTGTGTTTTTAATTAATTTTGTATCAAAATATGAAATTTATGTATACAATTCTGTTGTTTGGTTGAAAAAAAAAAGGGTAAAAAATGATAGTGTAGAAATGTTTGATTTGAATAAACAAGTGTGATTATGCCTGTTTCAAATGGGTGTGTTGTGTTCTTTTGTAACCTAATATGTGGTATGGCTGGTTACTGCCATTGAAGAAGCATGAGTTTGATTCAATCAAGTGAGTGACGGTTTTGTAAATAAATGACAACGTGAGCGAGCATAGACATGTTTGATTTGAATAAACAAGTATTATTATGCAAATTTCAGAGGGATGCCTCATTTCTGTTGTGTTCTTTTGTAATTGTAAACAAGTATGGCTGGTACTTTTTGGTGTGGGGTAGGTCTATGTCAATCATTAGCAAATGTTAAGTGTGTATGGGAGTAGTGCTAAATACCTTTGTTTGAATGTATCACACACGATTTTATTGAATTTTATGTGATAAAATGGAAGAAATCCGAGAGTTATTCAATCAAGTGAGTGACAGTTTTGTAAATAAATGGATACACGTTAATACATGAGTGAACAGATCACTTACAAATTGTATTTAACCCTTTTTGTACTTGTATGGAAATGCTTTTAGCTTGTCATTATCCTATTATCTTCTCATATCGGAAGGAAATAGGGTGGTTCATCAATTTACCATGAAGATTGAAGGTAGAAGGAAGTTAAGCAACATTGCTTCTCCATTTAGTTTTTTGAGCTGGGTTTGCAAGGGCCTAAGAACCCAAAAATGTTTTAGAAAGAATATACATTTTATGAAAACTTTTCAATTATATTCATGATAATTTGGTTACTCTTATATATGATCCATCACAAGTGCTTTCTGATGCATTACTTGAGTGTTTTTCTGATGCATTTACTTGAACATACTTTATAGTAACCCTAGTTTTTGGCATCTTAGATATCCAAGATTAGAGGATTTACCATGTGAAAAAGCAATCTGGAAAACGTTGGGTTGGGTATGGTGATTCTGTCAATAAATGTTTTCTTTTCAGTTCGGGTTTTGAAAGACACGAAAAACTAATTGTGTTTGATTGGCTAGAAATAAGAATATTGGCTGATAAAATGAGCGGAAACAATGAACTACAAGGGTGTTTTTATTTCAGTCAAAGAATTGAATGTGTTCCTATTGAACCTTGAGCATTTTGAATCTTGTTAATATTGATAGTTCATCAGTTTCAAGCCAAGGCTAGCAATTACTCAAAAAGTTGATAATTTAAAATTTTGAGTGACATGTAGTTTCAAGCATATGTTCTCTAATATTGTTTTGGCACATAATGGTTGTGATCAGTTGCTTCCATAATTTTCTAAATATTCAAAAATTTAGGGAATCTTTGTGAGTTTTGATTAAAATATAGATGAATCTGATTGATTTTTTTTTTTTCCTTTTTCTTTTTGAATGACCTCTCCTAGGAAGGATTTTGATGAATTATAAGAGATTCCATGAACGCCTCTTATGAATTTTTAAGAAGCTCTCTAATAAATATCTTAGAATGTGAGAAGTTATTTATTATGAATTTATTGAAGATCTGATGATGTCTCTAAATATGTCCATTATTCTATATGCTATACAATTATGCAAGATTTATTATATTTGTGGTGCAAGATATGTATATGTTCATTTGTATTCTTGTATGTATAGATTCTAAACAGTCCCTGTCTTGCTCATTTTATTCATTCTTTGCTTCAGTGTCAACGCAAGAGGTTCCTTCGTATGCTGCAAAGAGGCATCGAACAGGCTAAAACGTGGTGGTGGAGGCCGGATTATAATGCTATCAACATCATTGGTGGGTTCATTGGTACCGGGATATGGTGCATACACAGCATCCAAGGCTGCGGTAGAGACATTGGTGAAGATATTAGCAAAGGAGCTGAAGGGAACTGGAATAACAGCAAATTGCGTGTCACCGGGGCCAATCGCAACAGATATGTTCTTCAATGGGAAGACAGAAGAGATGGTGAAGAAGGCGATTGAACAATGCCCGCATGGTCGGCTTGGAGAGACCAAGGATGTGGCACCAGTTGTTGGGTTCCTGGCTACTGATGCCAGTGAATGGATTAATGGGCAGGTGATCCGTGTTAATGGTGGTTATGTCTAGTAGGAGGCTTGTTTATTCGTGTTAATGTACAGTATGTGCCCATGATAGTCTCTTGTTAAAGCCTTTCTTTGCTGATTATATAGTTAGCAAGAAAGATGAATAAGTGATATAATGATATAGTCTGTCGTAAGTGAAATATTCATAATGTTCTGATACAACACATGCAGTGTGTCGTTTCAAGCCTGGACATTGTTAAATTGAATCGGTACCCTTTATCACTAAGTCACATTAGACGGTAAATATTCCTAATGTTTACTCATAAAGCTGCAGCTCTCAAATCTCAATGCATGTAGGTCACTGATGATAGCAATTATGATTTTATAGTATGTGAGAGAGATTATCATGAGTAATAATAATGTAGATATGAGAAAAAAAAAATGTGCTCATGGAAATGATTCTGTCCACCTATATGTGTTTAAAGTTCAAACAAATCCACAAGCATGACTACAGCTATGGATACCCTAAACCCTGATTTCAAAAAAATTCATGAGCACATTTTTTTATCGATATTGTATGTCGATATTTCTTTTGTAGACTATAGCTAGTATAGGTTTTGAAAGGTAACTATGTTTTTTTTTTTTTTCAATCTTTTTATTACACCAAATTCTAATGTGAAGAGAATTTGTAGGGCAGAACCCATGTAAATGTAAGTATGAGTGTATGACTATCGACTAGGTCACCATTCACGAGATATTATCCATTTTGGTTCATTAAATATTATGGTTTTGTTTTTATATAAAAGGGCTATTGTGCTAACTTGTCTTGATTTCAACCGATATAGAAAAATATCCTCAAACAATAAATTTTGAACCGAAAATGATTGATAATGAAAAGGGATATTCACTAGAGCTTTTGAATCTATTTTACATTTTACAAATCAAAGAAGGCACTAGTATTATATGAGAGAAAACAGTTTGTATCCAAACATATCAAATTTTCAAAGATCAAGCACCGGCTTGTTTAAAATTAAGAGGTAGAAATACTACTCACGATTATCACCTTTTATTTCTCTAAAAGATTGATGTCTAATGCATATATTTTCATTAATATTTATGTTTCAATTATTGTTTTCAACCCATTTTGTTCTAAAGCACAATATTCTTAGATGGGGCGGACCCACAAAATTTTATTTGGAGCAAATATAGTAAAATATAATATTTTGGGGGTTAAAGTAAAATTGTACAAATTTTAAATTAAATATTTAACTTTTTAAAAGAAAATTTGAATATCTTTTTAGTATATTTTTTTACTTTTCATATTACAACTTATAAAACAATACCCAATCAATTTCTATTTATATGCCTTATCACAAACACACACAGAATCATTGACTGCAGTAAGCTTGAACCATAATCCGGTAATATTGGAATGGAATTTAGTCATTTTAATAGGATGTATCGACAAGATGAGGTTAATTCAGCTATCTATGAGATTGTGAGTTCGGGTTATACTCCATCCTCCAACCTCAAAATATTGTAATATATATAATTCACGAAAAAAAAGGGCCGATCAGTTGCATGTATCCTAAGCCATCACTGACCCCTTAAAATCTCGAATCACTAAGCCAAAGCCCACCATAAGATTAGCTGAATCAAGAGCTGCATCAGAGTTTACCTTGTAAACGCCCTCCACATGAGGCCTCCAAAGAACATCCCTAGGGACAACAACACCTCTGTCAACAGCTTCCTTCAAGTTTGCACTCCTAAAACTAGTCAGATAGTTCTCGGACCATCAATATTTTATAACCTGATCCATCTTTTCCCATGCTTTTTCAATTTTTGGTTACATAAATTCCATAGATAACTATGTAACCCATATCCTCAAGAGGATATGCTATCAGCTTGCATTGAATTTCAAAAGAGAGTAACTCCTTCCACATAAAGTTAATGCAATGATCAAGTCAAAAGTATATATCCATATGGTTGTTTGGTTTCCTCCAACATTTCAAGTTATCAAAAAAAAAAAAAAAAAAAATTAATATTAGACAATACTCATATCCCATTTTTTTTTTCTTCTTAATTTGCCGATCGACATCCATAACTAAATGTACATAATAACTCTAAAAGAGGTTTCAAATAAAAAAATTAAATGATATTACTATTGAGAAATTTCTAAGATAAAAAGATGTATTGGTTTTTTTTTTTTGGAAAAAAAATCATATATATATATATATATATATAAATTTTTAGTTGATCATCTCTGAAATAGGTTCTCAAATAAATAAATAAATAATCTAAAATCTATAACAGCTTTAATTCTATCTTTTTTCTTATAAAATTTTAAAATGAGACAACCTATTATATATCTTTAATTTTCTCAGTTTTTTATTTAAAAATTTGTTTCTCATTTTTCTTCTTTCTAGTTGGTTAGGATCATGAATAAATTCATATTCACTATTCAAATTTCAACATTTGGTGCATGAATCATGATCATACATAACGTACACATTATGGGATTCATAGTTAATGGGTAGTTATATGGAAGAGAGTTAGTTACTTTTTGTTTAAATTTTTTTTTTTTTTTTAATTTTAAAATCTTTAATTTTTATGGACCATTGGATTTAAATCCAAAGACTAAAAATTTACTTAACAACTATACAAGTTAGGCCCCGTTTGGTGCGCGGGATTAGACTGGACTATTTCATGAGATTGAATTGGATTGAGATGAGATTAGAATTAGATAGGATTGGATTGGACTGAACTGGACTAAATTAATACCATGTTTTGTTTGGAGAAATATAGGATTGGATTATTATTTTTTAAATGGAAACTTTTTTTTTAAAAAAATATTTTAATTAAAAAACAATAAACTATAAGTTCACAAACAGCCGTTCACTTTTACTTTTACTCTTTTTTTTCGTGTTTATCTTCTTTGGTTATATATATATATATATATATATATATAAGAAACATTTAAAAACTTCAATCGGTCTTGATTCTTCAACCCAGATCATCTTAAAAAAAATTCTTATAAACTCAGTATCATCTCCAACAACATTATTTTGATTTTTTTTCCTAGATCTCCTCTTACAAACTCAGTATCAAGTTTTCAACATCTCTCTCACTTCTTCTTTTCCAACAACAACTCAGTCCAGCGTTTAATTATGATTGTTTTTATTTCAGTCCAGTGTCTCCAACAACTCGGTCCATCTCTCCAACAACAACTCAGTATCAAGTCTCCAACAATATCTCTCCCACTTCTTCTCTTCTAACAACAACTTAGTCCAGCATTTAATGATGATTTTTTATATATTTCATTACAGCGTCTCCAACAACTCAGTATCAATGAAGAAATGATTTTTTTTTTTATAGATCGAAGAAAATATTTAATGATGATTATTTTTTGAAGAAAGTTTTTTCATTTTTTTATTAATATTTTTTATTTTTATTTTTTAAAATAGTCCTGACCAACGTAGGACTAAATAAACCCAACAATTTGAACCCAACAATTTGCTGGGTTTATTTAGTCCAACGTTCATATGACTAAATGACTAAAATACCGGGCTCCACTGGATTGGAAAAATAATTTTGTGTGTTTCCAAACATGGGATTGAACTAATATTAGTCCAAACCCAGTCCAATCTCATGTGTCAAATATGCCTTTAATGTATAGAGCTGAAAGCCTGAACCCAACAATAAAATGCTAAATGAATTTTTTAATTAAAAAAATACTAATAAAGCACAAAACTATTCACCCATTCACAAGTGGTACTACAGCTCCTCTTCCACATTATTACTAAGGAATTTAAGTTAGAACATGTGTATTATACAAGAATGTGCGGTGAAATATTATATTTATCGATTGTGAGAGACTGAGAGTAGATATATTATAACTTCTGGTTGCTTATATAGTGCTAGGTCCTGGCATATCATTGACATGTTCATGTCAAAATTTTTATATATTTTAAATTTTCTAAACTTTGGTTTTCTTTAACCTCAAATATTAGCTTGTGATAAAATGCAGCTGCAATGATGTATGTATGAGAGACGTATCAATTTTTATTTGAAATACAATTATTTGAAATACAAGTATTGCTAGGATCTAGTGAGATTAATTAGACTCTACAAGCACGGTCCGAAATACTATTCCTACTATCGGGGATAGGTTACATATGGACTACAACTCTTACAACCGGAGAAAGGGCTACTCCCACAAATCGGAAGAAAACTCCCCACACATATTTATAAAATGCTTATGGTGGGACTTGAACCTCTGACCACTAAGTGTGGAAGAGAGGTGCACATCCATCTTTACTAAAAGGTGACGTGCGAGAGACGTACCAATTGATTAATAATCTTAAAAGATATATTGTTTGGAACATGAAAAAAAGTTAAGATATAGTATATTATTTTATGTGTTATATGTGGTATAAAATTATATATAATTGGTTATTTATAGGCTTTAATTTATAGCTGGCTTTCAAATTAGTGGATTTTTTTCTTTAAAAAAAAAAAAGCTCAAAATTTTTATTTTTCTAATAGACAAAAATGCCCTCAAAATTTAGTCTCCACACCATCACTAAATATAAAGAGGGAGAAACACAAAACTTAGGAGAAACCAAAAATTAACTTAGACTTGTAACTTTTGACATTTTTTTTTGTGTGCTTAAAATCACGATTTTTCATTACATTTCTTTCGATTTTATTTCAGTATAGTATAAATCTTTTATGCAAACAAAACAATAAAACTCTCTTGCTTTCACCTCGCTTCAAGCTTTTAGAAGAAAAAAAAATATTCCAAATAGAATTTTCATTTTGATTTCAATTTTTGAAATTTCTAATATTCGAATTCAAAATTCAATTGATTGTGTAAACAATATGTGTTTAACATGTTGGATCCACGAGTTTCGACAATTTAATTGTTTGATTTAGGCTGTTTCATGTTTCTAGCAATATTAATCATATGGAAATAGTGGAAAATGTTACATTTTAAAAGTGGTTTTGTAAGAAAGTCACAACTTTAATATCTTAAGTTTAAAAGACACATATTATGGTGAACGAACAAAAATGCCCTTATTTTACACAAATTCTCTTACGTTGAAGTTTTATTTTATATATATTTTTTATTCTTTCATCTTCTTTTTAGAGGTCTGTTTAACAGACCTTCAATGGAGGTTGAACATCATTGGATAATTAGTTTAGAGGCGCTACGAGGAGATTTTTTTGGTTTTGAATCTTCCATTGTTGAGCCTTTTTAGCCATTAGTTTTTTTTTGTTAATTTTGTATATCCGAGACTTTGTAAATAGTCTTTGAGCTTTTTCAATTAGATTCAAAATTCACACAACCAGTTTAAGGTTGTTGTTTTGATGTGGTTTTTGTTGTTCGCTGTGAAGTTTTCAGGTGTATTTTTTGCAAGCTGATGTTTTCTCTCTCTCTCTCTCAACTGTTTTCTCTCTAGGTTTGAAAAGACATAAACGGACAAAATAAAAGTATTTTTGTCTGGTTATCTAAATATGTGCCTTTTAAACTTGAATTAGTAAAGTAATGATATTCTTACAAGAAACGCTCCAAATAGTGACAAAATTTTTTTGAACCCTATTAATCATTCCTTAATTTTAGTGTTTAATTCTTCTTTATTTCCGGTAATATTCCTTCTTTAATAGCTTGCAATCTTTAGTTAGTTTTCGGTATCTAATAATTCTATTCTTTTAACTCTTTTAATGGATAAACAATATCAGATTTACACACATATTATATGGTTGGAATTGTCTCCACGATGAGGAGAACAAAAATATACCTTCATTTTTTTTTCAAAAATCCCAAAGTGCAGGGATGATTCATCTTCCAAAAGTGGGAGCAGCCCTTACTACAGATGTGAGAGTTGTAGCCAATGTGTAACTTCTCCTCGACAGTGGGAGTAGTATTTCAGACTGTATTTATAGAGTATAATATCGCTAGGTCCAGGTAGTGGTTGTAATTCAAAAAAGAGGAGTACTAGATACAATATCTTAATCCACTCTCCCAACATACTCTGTGTTCATACGATAACACATGGACATCATTAACTTATTCACATTAAATTTGTAGCCTTTATAAATAGCCTCATTTTTCATTTTATTTACAATATAAACTAACAAGTTATTTCCTAGATTGCCATTCTTCTTTAACTTTATCATTGCCCATTTAATATCGGTTTATATATATATATATATATATTTTTTTTTCTATTGTCAACAGATATAAAATATATCAGTTTTTTTTATGTAGGTTATTTGATTTAAATGCTTTGACTTTACTGCATGCATTTGTTAAGGCATTTTTTAAATCCAATGACCCACATGCAAGGAACTGATATATTTTATATCAGTTTGAATTGACAATAGAAAGACTATATATATAAAAAAATTTTCAATTCAATGTATCCTGATATAATTTCGTGAGGATATTGAATGTGAGCCACTAGTTTTACATATTTTGACTCAAGTGTGTATGTATTTTTCAAAATTAGTGGTTCAAATTCAATATCCTGATGAAGATGTACTGACCAGATCGAGACTATATATATATATATATATATATCAGGTGTGTGTGTGTTTTTTTTTTCAAGACTCTACAACTTCTTTTATTTATTGCTTGTACGGTCCCAAAGTGAATTGCTCGGATATTTCTTTTTACCAAATTTTTATTACAAAACACTAGCTAATTTGATGGTTGTTGTATAGAATAAATAAATAGTAAAATAAATTAGAGTTAAATTGTTTAAAATATATTATAAAAAATTCATATAAACTGAATTTCATTATTTAATTTTTAATATTTGAGGAGATAAATATGAACCTCAGTTATCCTTATTAGGTCCGCCCTTATTAGATCCGCCCTAATTGTATATGCCCTTCAAGATTTAGCTAATGAAATGATTTTTCTCTCTCTCTCTCTATGTGATTAAACAAAAAAAAAACAAATAAATCTAGTTAGATTGACAGATAAATTAAGTCAAAGTAAAGCATAAAAATTTATGTAAGTATCCGTTTAATAACATATATATATATATATATATATATATATATAAATTTAGATTTAGACATAAAGTTTTACTGATCTTGTTTTATGAATTTTTTATAATATAATTTTAAACTATTTAACTCTAATTTATTTTATTATTTATTTATTTTATATAATAACCATCAAGTTAGTCAGTGATGTAAAAAGAAATGTTTGAGTAAATTTGGTAAAAAGGAAATAGATATATGAGCAATACATATATTAAAAAAACAAAAACAAAAACTGATATTAAATGACAATATAACAATCTAGGAATAAGTTATTGGTTTGTATTGTAAATAAAAAAAAAAAAAAAAAAGGCTATTTATAAAGGTTACAAATTTAATGTGAAAAAATTAATGATAACCACGTATTAGCATATAAACAGATAGTGGGTTGGGAGAGTATACCTAGCAATCTTCTTAAAAAAGAAAAAAAAAAATGTTAGATTGTTAACAAATGGGGCGAGCAATAAAATATAAAAAAATTGTGGTATTTATTAAATTTATTGACTTTTTTTCTTTAATTTATTTTTTACTACAAAATTTTAGCGTTTGGATCGGGAAATTTGAACCTCTAATCTCGTAACGTAAATGATATAAATATGACCAATCTCATCTTGTCACTCACCAACCCAACTAATTTTTTTAGTCGAAGGCTGCGATAAGCGTCAACCCAGGAGTTGAGTTACTCCCACTCAAAGACCGAGTCGCTATAGTCACTGGGTCGTCTCGTGGAATCGGCTGAGCAATAGCGATTCACCTTTCCCAACTCGGAGCCAAACTTGTCATCAACTACACCTCCAATTCGGCTCAAGCCGATCTCGTAGCCGCCGAGATCAACTCCTCTGCTTCTCCTGACACACCCTACGAGCCGTCACTGTCCAAGCCGATGTTTCCGACCCAGCCCAGGTCAAGTCTCTGTTGACTCGGCTAAGCGGGCCTTTGACTCTCCGATTCATGCCCTGGTTAACTCAGCTGGTGTGCTTGATCCCAAATACCTCTCAATTCCCAACACTTCTTTGGAGGAATTTGATCGCATTTTCAGGTAATGATCATAATTCGCTCTAATTAGTTTTCTGCTTTTGTGTTTTTAATTAATTTTGTATCAAAATATGAAATTTATGTATACATTTCTTGAAAACAAAGGTCAAAAATGATTTTGTAGAAATGTTTGATTTGAATAAACAAGTGTGATTATGCAAATTTCAAATGGGTGTGTGTTGTGTTCTTTTGTAACCTAATATGTGGATATGAGTAACTATGGCTGGTTACTGTCATTGAAGAAGCATGAGTTTGATTCAATCAAGTGAGGGATGGTTTTGTAAATAAATGACAACGTGAGCGAGCGTAGACATGTTTGATTTGAATAAACAAGTATGATTATTCAAATTTCACATGGGTATCTGTTGTGTTGTTTTGTAACCTAATATGTGGATATGAGTAACTATGGCTGGTTACTGGTTAGTGTCTTATCATCTATGGACTATGGTTATGTGACTATGCAAGGTTGGTCATTGAAGAAGCATGAGTTTGATTCAATCAAGTGAGGGAATTCGAAAAAACACAGATGCTATTCAATGAAGTGAGTGACATTTTTATAAATAAATGGATCCATGTTAATACTCGAGTGAGTGGATCACTTGCGATTATATTTGGCTCTTTTTTTCATGTGTATGGAAATGCTTTTAGAATGTCATTATCCTATTATCTTCTCATATTGGAAGGAAATATGGTGGATCTTCTTATGAAGATTGAAGGTAGAAGGAAGTTAAGCAACATTGCTTCACCAATTAGTTTCTTGAGCTGGGTTTGCAAGGGCCTATGAACCCAAAAATGTTTAGAAAGAATATAAATTTTATGAAAACTTTTCAATTATATTCATGATAATTTGGTTACTCTTATTTATGATTCATCATGAGTGCTTTTCTGATGCATTTACTTGAACAAAATGTATAGTAACCCAAGCTTTTGGCATCTTAGTATATGCAAGATTAGAGGATTTACAATGCGAAAAAGCAATCTAGAAAACATTGGTTGTGGTGAATTTGTCAATAAATGTTTTCTTTTCGGTTTAGGTTTTGAAAGACGCGAAAAACTAATTGTGTTTGTGTTTGATTGGCTATAAATGAGAACATTGGCTGAGAAAATGAGAGGAAACAATGAACTAGAAGGGTGTTTTTATTTAAGTCAAGGTGTTCCTATTGAAATCATGTTAATATTGATAGTCCATCAGTTTCAAGCCAAGGCTGGTAATTACTCAAAAGTTAATTATTTAAAATTTTGAGTGACATAATTTGACTGAATTGGTTTGGAATATGTTCTCTAATATTGTGTTGAGGGCATAATGGTTGTGAATTGCTTCCATAATTGTCTAAATATTCAAAACTGTAGGGAATATTTGTGAGTTTTGATTAAAATATAGATGAACCCGATTGTTTTGTTTTGTTTTTTTCTTTTTGAATAACCTCTCATAGGAAGGATTTTGACGAATTATAAGAGATTCCAAGAATGTCTCTCATGAATTTTAAAGAAGCTATCTACTAAATATCTTAGAATGTGAATTTATTATGAAATTCTTGATCTTCACATTATATTTATGTTTAACAGAAATCTAGGATCTGATTGATGTCTCTAAATTTGTTGATACAATCTATAATTATGCAAGATTCATTATATTTGTCGTAAGCTATTCTCGTATGTATAGGTTCTAAAGAGTTCCTGTCTTGCTCATTTTATTCACTCTTTGCTTCAGTGTCAACACACGAGGTGCATTCTTATGCTGCAAAGAGGCATCGAACAGGCTAAAACGTGGTGGTGGAGGCCGGATTATAATGCTATCATCATCATTGGTGGGTGCATTGAGGTAGGGACGTGGTGCATACACAACGTCCAAGGCTGTGGTAGAGACATTGGTGAAGATATTAGCGAAGGAGCTGAAGGGAACTGGAATAACAGCAAATTGCGTCAACAGAGATGTTCTTTGATGGGAAGACAGAAGAGATGGTGAAGAAGGTGATTGAAGAATGCCCGCATGGTCGGCTTGGAGGGACCAAGGATCTGGCACCAGTTGTAGGGTTCCTGGCTACTGATGCCAGTGAATGGATTAATGGGCAGGTGATTCGTGTTAATGGTGGTTATGTCTAGGGGGATGAATGTGTAACTCCTAACATCTTTTAAGTTTCATTGAATGGATTACTTATTTTAATTTTTGTGCAAAAATTGTAAAACAAAAACCGAAAAACCAGTGCTCATCAGAATTCTAATAGATAGAATTTACTCATAGTAAGAAAATTCAAAGGACAAATAAACCAAAACAGAACAAAATTAAATGCTTCAGTCCTGCATTATCACCCACAACACAACACTAAAGTTAAGCAACAAAGAAGATTGCAATCGTATTAGACTTCTTTAATTGGATACATAACGAATTTGGTTCTATAACATTAACATAACGAATTTTCACTTTCTTTTAAACACAATCAGAAAAGATTTAAAAGAAAAGAAAAGAAAAAAACAGAGCAGGGTTTTGATTAAGAAAAAAAGATAGTCTCATTAGAAAAGAGCAAGATTCTGACACAACCAACCCATTTCATGATCATAATTCTTCTTCGTCTTCTTCTTCAATGGAGGTTTCTGGGCAATCTCCTCCTCCCTATCTTCTTCTTCGGTGTGTTGAGAGAAAAAGTATCTTCAAAGAATTGTTGCATCTGGGTTTTTTTGAGATTTTGAAACAGAGCGCGATAGACTTCTGAAAAGCTTCTACATCTTCTCTCATTTTGATTCCTCAACTCCACTGGAATATCAGTCGGTGGGTCCAACTCCAAACCCATTTCATGAACAGGATTCTTTTTCTTCTTCTCCAAATTATAAGTCTTCCTCCGCTTTTTCAATGGAGGTTTCCGGGCAATCTCTTCCTCCCCTTCTTCTTCTTCTTGGGTGTGTTGAGAGAAAAAGTGTCTCTTCAAGGAATTGTTGCATCTGGGGTTTTTTTGGATTTTGAAACAGAGCTTGATTGACTTCTTAAAAGCTTCGTTTTCTTCTCTAACAACCAACAGAGTTCGACTTGGAAGATCAGACGGTGGGTCCAACAGAGTCGACTTCGAAGTTCGACTTGTCTCATTCTGATTCCTCAAATCCTCATCACTGGCTTGTTTGGCGGCTTCAAGAAGCAGATCGAAACAAGTGCTCATCAACTTCTTCAATAAAACCCCACTCAAGAAAACAAAATCAGAGAAAAATAACAACAACTGATCAAGAAAACAGGGAAAAAAACAGGGCAGACAAAATGTGAGAGACGGTGAACTGAGAACTAGTGTGTTTGCGATTCAAGAAAAGCCTTTAGAGAAATCCGTTAGGCGGAGGCGCATATCAACGGTCATATTTTCTGCTTCAATTTCAAGCGGCAAATGAGACTATTCAATTACTGTCTTGCCCCTAACGGTCATATCTGTTACGCTGAATTGTCGATTGTGGTAATTTGGGCCTCAATTATCCCAAATTTTATTATTAAGAAAAATCTCAGTAAATATATTATTTTTTAATTTTTAATTGATGTCTGTTTTACGAGCTTTTGTTCCACCTGGAACAAAGAAAAAAATTCCTTCAAATTTTCATCAAGGGTGGTTTATTTTAAAAAGTTGAATAATGCTTGGGTACTAGTTACTATCCAAAATCCTAACCCTAAAATATTGACCCCCAACATTATTCTAAAGAGTTTGTGAGAAATATTAATAAAGATTACTTTATTAATTTTGGTTTTTAAAGTTTGGATAATTTAATGGCAATATTATTCTGTATATATTTTTTTAGAATGGTATTCTTCTAGATATTCTAAATACATGAAAAACATGAACTTCTTATAAATTTTGTCGATATGTGGAGCCCTAGAAACTTCCTTAACTCTTCTAATCGAGTCAAATGTGGAGTCATCAAGGCACCTATCGAGACAGATGTCACAATGTTAGATTCAGACACACAATATACTATTGGAATTATCTCATCACGATGTTAGACTTGGACCCATAATATAGGTGTCGAGATGTTCGATTCGAATCCACAATATACTATTAGAATCATCTCATCACAATATGTCCAAATTTGGTGTCCAAATCTGGTGCCTAAATGATATGACAACATTATAATCAATTTATTTAAGTTATATTAGATTTACATGATTTACATGAATGGATTAAAGTGTTGCCACATCATTTAGATACCAAATTTTAGCAAAGTAGCATTACTTTGTATGTATATATATATGTTATCCGAAAATTATCGCAGGGACTTTCCGTACAACATTTAGCTAGGGGGTATGGGTGCCTCCCGGTGGGGTCTCTAGGGTAAGGAGAGGAGATGGGCACTTGCAGCTCTAATACTGGTCTATGGTTTTTGGTACTGAGTATGTGGTCCTTGGTACTTGGTCCCTGTTACCCTGTCCGTCGTCCCTAATACATGGTCTATCGTCCCCAGTACCTTGTTTGTCGTCCTTGGTACATGCTCTGTCATCCTTGGTACATTGTATGTCATCCCTGGTATATGTTTTTTGGTATCGGGTCTGTGGTCCTTAGTACCTGGTCCCTGGTACCTATCCGTCGTCCTTGATACATGGTCTGTCGTCCCTGGTACCCATCTTTGGTCTCCTTTATGGTTTTCCTCTGTAGTTCCACAATACACGCGGCATGCAAGGAGGGGGGGATAATGGTGCTAGGACTAGTAGGGTCGGAGCCTAGCTCTCATACATGCATAATAAAGGTGATAAATGGGGAGAATGACAATGTCTTTGATAGAATTGGACTGGCGTAGGGGGAAAAAAGTATCACATGTGATCATATGCTGAAAACCCCCTAGGTAGTATCCAATGGAGATAGTGGTCATCATTTATATGTTTATGAATAATACATGCTCCGGGGAGCTTACACAAGTAGCAAAATAGTATAACATAAGTGCTCTGGAGAGCTTACAATAATTGCATGTCTGTTTTGCAAAGAAGGGGAGCATAGAGGCTCCTATTGGAGAGGTACCTCTACCATGTGTATGAGGTTTCCATGGAGGTGAGGTTGTTGGAGTACACCCTCAAATAGTGTAGAAGATAGCCCAAGTCTAAAAGGAGAAAGTGTTTGGATGGGGGATGCATAGTGGCTGCCTATTGGAGTGGTACCTCTTCCTAGGTGGATGATCTCTCATGGAGGTGGAGTTGATGGAGAACACCCCGAAATAGTCCAGAATAAAGGTTGTTAGTGGAGGAGGAGAGAACCCTAAAGAAATGCATATGATTTCACTTATATAGTGGGCTTAGGTGGTGATATGGAGGGCATGCGGTTGGCATATGTGGGCACATGATTCTCACATGAAAACACACTTTTTAAATGGTGTAGGATGTGCCACATTAGATTTAGGGCATACGTGGTGATAACAAAGCGCTTTGGTGTCATTTTAGTGACTTTCCATTGGAGGGAGGTACCTAAGTGGCTCTTAGACCAAATGACCATCACATGGGGCTGTTATGGAGCAATTAATGCTGTTGAAAGTTGGTTGAAAAGCTGCTGAAATGTCACCATCAATGGGCCCTTTTTGTCCTCCAAAATTGGTGGAAAACTCTTATGTTGTCTTTTATTAAAATATGATGCGTCCTTATCACTTTGACTCAAATTTTCTCATGGAATACATCCCATAAATCATGTGGGAAGAGCTACTCTTTTTGAAGGATTCGGTACCTTGGTACCCCAATAGGGATTTACCGTAGAGGAGATGTACTGGTGTAGATTGGCTGCCAAGAGGGGAGGATCAGGTAAAGGGGATCCTATAGGGGAGATTTGGAGGGGATCTCGTAGGGGAGGCCCAATGGGAGGTTCTCCTTATATAGATGCCTTGAGAATTCTCCTTTGGATAAATGACCAAATTTCGGCGTTAACAATATATATTATCATATAACAAGTTATTAATTTTTGTTATGTTATTATTAATATATTTCCATTGATATGATTTTAAAATATACCATAAATTCCATAAAAAATAGATTACCATTGATTTGGTAATACAATTAATATTTTAATTTGCTTTGTAAAATATTTATTTATTGCCATTTATAAGAATAATTAAAATTCAAAAACTTTTATTTTTAGAAATAATCATATTGTATTTAATGCATAGTTAATACATTCTAAACAATCTAAAAGAATAAAAAAGGGTAAAAATAGAAAAAAAATAATATAAACATTTATAATTATATAGAGATAAATAACTATTGATATTAGCTACGATCTATTTTTTTTTTTTCACATTTATTTTCTTAAGACATCTCATTTTAATAAATTAAAATTTTGAAACCTCTAAATTCTAAATACACACCAATTTACTTAAAAGTACTATATTATATATATATTTATTTATAAAAACGCTCATTCTAGAAATAATTGCAGAAGTATTATTTTTTTTTTTTTTAAGAATTCCATGAAGGGTATTGTCAAACTAAGTGATAAATTAATTTATTTTTCGACACTTTTTTTCTAAAAACATTCTATTTTTTTTTAATAAACTCATTATTAGATTTTTCTTTTCAAACGTCCGTTTCATAGATGATTCAATAGAAGGTAAAGAATTTTATTGAGATGCAAATAGTAGTAGGAGTTATTTTTTTTACTATCTTTCAAAAAAAAAAAAAATTTATTACTATATATATATAAACAATCGGAAATTTTCATATGAGGATGTCCTGATAGAATTATATAAGGACATTGAATGTGAGCCACTCGTTTTACATACTTTGACTTGGTATGTATGCATTTGTCAAATCACTTTTATAAATGAGTGGTTCATATTCAATATCCTGATAAAGTTATATAAGGATGCCCTGATAGGAACGGGACCGTATAAATAATTGTGAGTGAATTTCAAATATTTAGAAATAGAATCTATTGAATTGAATGCAATAATTAATGTTTATAATGTGTTACCATTAACAATTGATCAAAAACTATTATTTTAATTCTTTGTTATGTTATCATAATATTGTTAATATATTACAATTAATATGTTTTTAGAATTTATCATTAATTCTATAAAAAAAAAAAAAAAACAAATTACCATTAATTTGGTATTACAATTGATGTTTTGAAAAATATTTATTTATTATCATTTATATGGATAATTAAAATTCAAAAACAATTAATTTTGGAATAATAATCTTGTATTTAATGCATAATTACTTAGTAATAGTCTATCGAATCCATAGTTCATAAGTACAAAGCACATCATAAGTCTTAACTGGTTCATTGATTTTTTGCATTGGCGGTGATGAACATGATGCTAGCCTTGCCGGGTGGTTCTATAGTGAACACCTTAGTGGACACAGCTAATTGAAAATCCAAGACGGTCAAAGTTAAAATTCCATAATCAATCCAAAATTACTTTTTAACTACTAAAGTGTTTCCTAAAAAAAAATATTAAAATTATTCAGCTAAATATTAAAATAAAATCTCTAGAAATTACTCTTAGTTTGCTCGTGAGGGAGAGCCAAGGATGAGATGAAAAAAAGCGTAAGATTAAAAAAAAAAAAACAAAAACAAAAACTAAGGGATTAATATTATTCACCAAATATTAAAAAAAAATATGTAGAAATTTCTCTCACACCCAATTAGGTCCGATTCTCCCCCGCTTGTTTTGAGTTTGCCAAGAAAGTCAATGGAATAAGATGAAAAAAATGTTTGATTTTGGATGGTTTTTATAGAGAAAATTAAGGGAGATGAGAGGGCATGTATGGTTTAGAGAGAGAGAGAGAGAGAGAGAGAGAGAGAGAGAGAGAGAGAGAGGATATACCAATGGTTTAAAAAATTGATTTATTGCAGTGAGGGCCAACTTTTATATATTATATAGATACAGATAATAAATATTCTTGGCCTAGAGAAAACATTGTATGCATTTATCTCACTCCATTAGTTGTTAAGACTTAGGACTAGGGATTGCTTAATTAACAAATGTTAAGTGGAATAAACACAAAAAAAATCAAGAGGCCTCAGATATTTATTAAACTAAATGAATTCATATAATTTTGACTTGGAAAATATATTGACAAGTTCAGTTTAGTCTAAATCTAAAAAAAATAAAAGTTCAGAGACAAAATGAATCGAATATTTTTTTTTTAAAAAAATCTAATCCACTAAAGGATCGGATAGAATCATAGATGTATGTCATAAGAACGTCGTAGCCGTTCTAAACTTGCAAGATAGGTCTCTCTTCAAGCCTTCAACGCTTTTATGATCCTAAGTACAAGGTCATAACATTGTGTGAGAACCTGCAGATTAAAAAAAATATGAGAATCGATATTCATTGCTCTTAGCTTCGCCACTTTTTTTAGAATATGGAAGGGGGGCGAAGCTTTCATCGACCGGAACATGATTGAGGGCTTACTCTATATATGCCGATACACAAATTAATCTGAAAGGGATACCTATATCGAAGTATTTTGGGAGTTGAGATGGAGAAGACATGATCCGGTGTGGGCCTTAATAGAAGAATTCATAAGAGGAACCTCTGAGCGTGAAGTTGTCCGTGATAAGTTTAGGAAGTTCGCCTTTTCGTTTTATGCAGGGACCGATTCTCTAAAACAGTCCATGTTATTTTCTAGAATGTTATCAAAAAATAACAGGGACAGTTATATAGAACTGATATATGCATAAAACAAAAAGACGAACTTCATAAACTTATCACGGACAACTTAACACCTATGGGTTCCTTTTATGAATTCTTCTACCAAGGCCGGCATTGGATCATGTATTCTACATCCCAACCCTAGACATACTTTGATGTAGGTATCCTTTTTCAGATTGATCTATGTATCGACATATATAGAGTAAGCCCTCAATTCTGTTCCGGTCGATGAAAGCTCCACCCCTTCCATAAATTGAATCTCGTCCCCTTCCATATGTTGAATCTTCACAATTATATGTATACATCACAAATTACAATTATATTTAAATTTGATGCAATTGGTCATACACAAAATTCAAATCGCTAGAATTCAAGGTTAGGATTCAATTATATTTAAGTTTAAATTTTACATAAATAATTAACAAAAAAACACTTTGATATAATGAAAAATAGTTTAAATTGATGAAAACTAATATTGGCTCACCGAAATCGAAAATGGAGATAGTTGAATCTCTAAATTTTTCTGAGGGAAAGGGTAACAACTAACAAGGTGAGTAATTTTGATATTTTGAGTAATTTTTGCAACAAATTGGATATATATAACTCAAGAAAACAAAAAGTACAAGAAACATACAATCGAAGGAAAAAATGGGGAACTGGGTCGGGGATGGAGATACCTCCCTCCAAAATTCCCCATCCCCATTGAGGAAAAAACGATTTAATTGAGGAATTTTTTGTTCTGGTCTTAATGGATTAATTTGGCAGTCGTTGAATGATCGTCAACTTCACAGGTTTTTCAAACTACTGTGTAGGCTTTTTCTACGGTAAATTAGAGTAATTCAACTGTTGACTGTAAGGAGGAGGAAGATTTGGTTTGAGTGAAGAAATTGAAATAAACGTGCTCTTTGAGTGGATATGACTCCACCAAATTAAAGTCCACCACC
Organism: Acer negundo; assembly: GCA_035582765.1. Lineage (NCBI taxonomy): Eukaryota > Viridiplantae > Streptophyta > Magnoliopsida > Sapindales > Sapindaceae > Acer > Acer negundo. Next base: position 34,499,686 of record CM069235.1, on the reverse strand, counting down.
GCCTCTGTTTCAACGAAAACAGTACCACCCATTAAAGCTCGCATTCATGGAATACTCTGTTGCATAAAAACTGTGATATTATGCCTCATAGGAGAGTAGATTCATACTCTAAGTCATAAAGACTGGCTTTCAGTTGAATATGTACGTGTGTAGTGCGCTTATGGATATGCATGTTAAGCTTGGAAAACTAAGTAATGCACAGGGAAATCTCAGAAGATTCGCTCACACATGCAGTAGAATCATGTATGTTAGTTAATTTCATGATCATGCATACAAGGATTGGTCTCTTTTGATATTAGCTTTTCTGTCGTTCATCATAATTTTAGATGGATTCTGATTTTGATAATGATACTTCTAAGTGTTTATACACACACAGCACGGACAAGTAGTTATCTAAAATCAGATACTGAAAATGTTTCATGCAGTAAAATCATGTATGTTAGTGCGCTTGTAGAAGCAGAGACAATTCTGATATCATGATATAACTCTTGGATCAGCTTAGACACTGTTGATTAAAACCAATTTATGAAAATAAATTTGTACTTTGAACACAGAAAAATCAATGTCATCATCACACTGACCTTTTTATTGTCAGGACCCGATAACGATCTCATTTCCAAGTCAGATGTCCTAGAAATAATGCCTTTAGGTAGTGTCTCAATTCCATGTGGCCTGCAATGAGTCTGAAAACAAATTATGGAAAACCAAAATTGATCAATGTATACACAGGATCAATATATCAAAGTTGAAAAATCAACAAGCAAACCTCACACATCTTAGACACTGTATTCTGCACAGAATTAAGCGGTCCCCATCGCGAAATTCTCTGTTCATAGAAGTAATAATGACATAAATATGCAAGTTACATGATGAGAAAAGTGCTTGTATATCATTATATGCACACCTGTTTATAGTCTCTGACCACAAAAGCACTTCCTATGAAGAAAACAGCAGAAAGCAAAAATATTGTAGGCAGAAGATGGCGAAAACACGATTTCTGCCTCTTTGTTGTAAGCATCTGAAATGATATATATATATATATATATATATATATGAAAATTGGTATTCAGAGAACAATCACAGACACATCAAACACAGAACATATACATACAATTACAGAGATCATGATGAGCTTACAGGAGTAGTTGTTGAAATATTCATCTTCAACTCCATGTTCCATGCAACAGAACTGTATAAACTGGCAAAATAAAAAGAATGTGTAAAGTGATCATAAAGAGCATGAAATGGGGAAAATTTTGCAGGAGCAAAAGAACGTGTGAGTTACTTAGAAATACCAGAAAGAGTCCAAGCAGTTGATTAATGTTCAAAAAAAGCAGCTAAAAGAGTTTCTTGTAATGCACAATTAACGTGCTCTTTGAGTGGATATGACACTACCAAATTAAAGTCCACCGCCTAAGTTTCAACGAAAAAAGTACCAATCCAAAGCTCAAAGTAACTCAAAGCTCGCATTGATGGGCTTGCAATATCAAAAACCAATCCAAGTACTTCTTATAGTGTTGTGTATCTGATCTGATGTCTTCTTCTTGCAAGGTGGTTTCAGTTGTAAACATCGTTTGATATCAAGGTTTTTTCGGCCCATTAATATCTTGTTGGGCCTAAAGAAATTACACTTCCTTCTCAGGCCCAAGCATAAAAGCTGTGATAACCTCAAGAATATCCTTTTGCATCTGGGAATGAAAATGAATCAAGTTATACGTTAATAAAAAATTAAAGAATGGGAACTTATTTCTTTAGGTGGGACTGTGGGAGGGGTATTTCCAGCCGCAGGAACTTAATTCCCGAATTGTGTGTGGAACCGACGAAATTTGATTCCCAACTAATTTTAATAAACACGGTAATCACAAAACGAAGTTCCATTTTCCTCATTGTCAAGAAATTCTTGTAAATTTCATAGAAACTTGGTACCAGTAACCAGAATTTTTCAACATGTTTGCAGTTTGCTTCAGTTTTGCTACGGCATGTGATGTCTTCTTCTTGCAACTCACAAAGTGCCTGGTTTCGGAGTTGTATCATAATCACTGTAAGCAAGCACTGCTTGATTCCATCGTTTTTATTTCAGTTTTACTGCGTTTGTTCTTTTATTTATTATTTGTTGTTATTCAATTGCAGCTATTTAATTGAGATAACAAGATTTTGTCTATCATTTTATTAGTATGCTAGAACTGTATCTAGGTGATTTTCAGGACAAGTACATTACTTTGTATAGCCTGTACTTTGAATAGAAATATCAGTTTTTCTACATGAAAGCTGCGGGAAATTAATTTCCTACATCGATCACTTGCTTTGTATCAAAATTTCAATGATTTTTAATTGCTAAGACCCTACTTTGTTTCCCAACTAATCGAATTGATTTTTCCAAATCAATTATTGATGCAGCCTTGAAGACTTTTTATTTAAAAAATATTATTGTAATTAATATCTATTATCATGTTTCTTTTTATTATATATTTAATTAGATAGTTAATTATTTGAAGATTTGATTTTATGATGCAAAAGATATTATTGAAGATTTTTTTGAAGATTTTTTATTTTAAAAATATTCTCGTAATTAATATATGTTATTATGTTTCTTTTTATTGTATATTTAATTAGGTAGTTAATTATTTTATGATTTGATTTGATTAAATCTAATATTATTTCCTTATTAGATAGGTTTTTGACATTTTCGGATTTTAATATTTTTAATTTCCACTGTTATCTCAATTATCTACTTTATAGGGAAATTTAATATTTTTAATTTCCATTGTTATCTCAATTATCTACTTTATAGGGAAATTGACGATTTTATTGCTTTACTAGTTATTTTAAGTTTCTTTCAAGTTTTTATTTTCCTATTTAAAGATGATGTACCCTAACATGGATTTTAGTATTTGATGATTAATACAAATTTGAGAGATAGTATCTATTTTTATCCCGGTATCTGTGTGTAGACCGACAGTATAATAGTAGGATCCGATTTCGGTATCCGTGCACGGATCAACAGACTCGAATCGGTTACTCCTTTTCTTTTTATCGATTGTTGTTTACGTGAATTTTTTTGCTGCATCAGCTGATATCATAGCCATCAAGTCTATCTCTATGCTAGACTCATCGTCCATGGACCCCGTATAAAAAAAAATTCCATGAATCCAAAAAAAAAAAAAAAAATCTTCACCTACCATTCATTGTTTTTTGATGAAGATTATGTGTCGAAGCCGGTTATTGTTAACTTCGATAAGTCATCAATTTTTCATGAGGAATATGTGACGGAACCTATTATCGACGATTTCGATAAACCATCGGTTTTCGATAAAGATTTGTTCCAGAATGAGCATAGGAGGAACTCAATTTTTGAGGATTATTTCTACGATGTTGCTGTGTTTCATCATTCCACATCATCTCCAGTTTATTTGTTCCTCAAAGCTGTCAAAATTCGAGAGCGCGCGAGTTTTCTTCACACTGGAGAGAATGATACATGAGATATTATTAAAGATTTTCTTGAAGACTTTTTATTTAAAAAATAATCTAGTAATTAATATCTATTATTATGTTTCTTTTTATTGTATATTTAATTAGGTAGTTAATTATTTTATGATTTGATTTTATTAAATCAAATCTTATTTCCTTATTAAATAGGTTTTTAATGTTTTAGGATTCTAGTATTTTTAATTTCCATTGTTATCTCAATTATCTCTTTTATAGGGAAATTGATGAATTTATTGCTTTATTAGTTATTTTAGGTTTCTTTTATGATTTTATTTTCTTATTTAAAGATGATGTACCTAACATGAATTTTAGTTTTTGATGATTAATAAAAATTTGAGTGAGTATATCTTTTTATCCATTTACGATACATTTGTGAGTGTCAATGTATTTGAAGCCTAGTATCCTAGTATCCGTGCACGGATCAACTGCATAATAGTAGGATTTGCTAGGAATTGTGTTGCTTCTTGGAATTGCATCTTTTAATATATACATTAAACCTCAAGGGGTTTGGCTTAGCGGTAAGGGCGAGCCTGTGATGTGTGGTTAGACGCACTGCCACATGTTCGTTTCCCCCTAGTGTCAAATTTTTGAGGCTAGCCACCAGGGCATTAGCTTAGCTGGTGAAAGGATGAGCATGAGGCTTAGAAAAAAAAAAAAAAACCCAATTCAACGATTTGAATCCTACCTAGACGCATGCGAGTTCTAATTTATCTGCTTACATACTTGTGGGGTTAAGGGTGTGAGCCGAAATTTCTTATTTGTCATACTCCACAACAACCAACAAATAGACTATGGCGTGTCATGCAGTTGGAGAAGGACAAACGGATAAGTGTCTGGACGAACTCCATGACACTCGATATTAATATATATATATATATATATAGAGAGAGGGAGAGAGAGAATTGCACACAACCTCCCTGAGGTTTGACCTCTTGCACACATAAACAACTTTATCATTAATTGACAATCACACCCCCTGTTGACTTTCTTTTTCCTTTAAAAGACTAAAATACCCTTGATCCCTAAATTAAATGGGAAAATTGCACTAATATCCTCTAACTTTAGGTGAAATTGGACCTTTAGACAAAATCATTTTATTACACAAATCTCCCTTGGATTTTGTTGACCAAATGTTGACCACAGTTAAGATTAACTGTTGATAGGATTGACTCTTGAAAAGTCATATTTACCCCAAGCCTTCAATATAGTTAAATTTACTCCTACCCAATAATAAATGAAATAAAAAAGAAATTGTAATATTTTTTCAATAAACACAACAAAATCATCATTCATAATTGTTTTTTTTTTTTTTTTTTTAATGAAGAAAAAGATAAATAATTTTTTTTTTAGGTGGGGGAGATCATCAAATCTCGTCATCATCAAATGAAAGGAAGAAAAAAAAAAACTTAAAGGATTAATTGTTTGAATTGAAGAATTTTTTTTTTTTTTTTTGGGGTAGATGTCAAGATCTGGATTTCGTTTTAGGATGACCTGGGTTTAGGTTTTCCATCATCACTATCATTGGAGGGAATTTTTTTTTATGAGAACCCAGATCTCATTTTCTCTTATTCACTCAATCATCACAACATTTATTCACTCGATCATCATCAACAACAAGAACATTTTCTTCTTCTTCTTTGTTCTCAAACAAAAACACAAAAACTCAAAATCTCATCAAAATCTCATTACAGATCCATACCCACCAAACCAACAAAAAACCTCAAACTAAAACTCAAATAGACATCTCTACCCACCAAACCCTTACCACCACCACCCACTCCCTCCATGCCCTTCCGCTGATGACATCACGTTCTCTCTATCTCCAGCTACATACACTTGCCACCGCTGCCATTCTCCCCCCACATGACGAGCTTCAATCTTCTCCAAGAATAGATTGAGTTTGGCCTCCATATCTGCAGCTGCACCATCCTTGATTGCTTGAATCGATCTCCTCCCACCTCCATTTGGTGAAGATCGATTGTTATATTTTTTTCTTATTTTTTCTAAAAAGAAATTGAAATAAAAAGAAGATGATAGATTGGATCTCCATGGATGAGATCAATTTGGTGGTGAGTTTTGCTGATAAAGACTTAGAGAATGATAGAGAGATTGGGTTTTTTAGAGATGGATCCATGGAGATCTGATATTCAATTTTTTACTCACTTTTAGATAAATATTTGTTGAGCTTTTGTTCTTGGTTTGGAAAACAGAAGGGTTTGTACAACACAAGAACATTTTTCCAGCAGCACATTTTAATTTATTTTAAATTAATATTTGTTTTAGTTTTTTAATTGTTAACTTAAATTATAGAGAGCTAATGTGTTCGGTTATGATTGGACAAGAACATCCATTAGTTTTTTTTTTTTCCTGTTTTTATATATTTTCTTAGAAAATAAATTTTTGTTGTTAATTTATATTTATAAACCATTTTAATATTATTTATTTTTGAAACTCAATAAATCATTTGACAAAGGTAAAATTGTACTTTTATACATATAATTAGAGTTGACCATTAATATTTTGGTCAAATAGACTAAAGTAATATATTTTGGAAAAATAAGGGACTTAAGTTGCTAATATGATAAAAGACATTTAAATAAGTGATATTTCACCAAAAAGTAGGGACGTTAATGACATTAACCATATATTAATTTAATTTAGGGATCAAGGTATTTTAGTCTTTTAAATGAAAGAGAAAGTCAACAGGGAGTGTGAGTATCAATTAATGATAACGTTGTTTCTGTGTACAAAATGCTAAACCTCGGGGAGGTTGAGTGCAATTTGCTCATTTATAAATATATATATATCGGTCCCGTTCCTATCAAGACATCATTATATAACTTTATCAGGATATTGAATGTAAGCCACTCATTTATAAAAGTGATTTGACAAGTGCATACATACCGAAGTCAAAGTATGTGAAACGAGTGGCTCACATTCAATGTCCTTATATAATTTTTAGGATATCTTCATAGGAAAATTTCCTATATATATATATATATGAATTATTTGATGTGACTATATATCTTCTTTGATTAGAACTAACATTATATATTACTAAAACACATAGCATGCACACCCTATTGAATTGTAATGGATTTGTATATTACTAAAATCTCATAACAAATAGCATGCACACCCCATTGAATTGTAATGGATTTGAAGAGGAAGAAGCTTAATAACCAGGCCTTCTTTTTCCATCTAATGATCTTTGTTTATCCTTGTCAACCCATCAAAACCTGATGAAGAAGTCAGTAATATTAGTTTGAGTTCTGTGGCACAAGTACATGTTGGAGTGATAGTTGATATGGGATCATGGTCAGGGAAGATTAGCCACAGCTGCATTTCCATGGCCATTTCTGTTTTCTGTGCTCTCAATAATAAAACAAGGGTACTTCTCCGCTGGATGGATTCCAAAGGCGATTCTATTCTTGCTTTACATGCAGGTTATATATTATTTTATATATTAATGTGATTTGTATATATATATATATATATATATATCTATGGTTTCATATTCATTAATTTTCAAATGCAGCCTTGAATCTTTTGCAGAATGTCACATTGCAAGCAATCATCATTACAGAGACATCAAGTAGTGGAGCACAAAGCTTAGCAGAGTTAGGATCCAGAGCTAAAATTCCTATTATTTCTCTCTTTGCAAGTGGTCCTTCTCTAACCTTGTCCAAGTCCAACTACTCTAAATTTATTCAAATTGCTCATGATGAAGCTTCTGATCAAGCCAAAGGTATTGCTACTCTCATCAAAGCCTTCAAATGGAAAGATGTCATCCTCATTTATGAAGAAAACAACTGTGGGAAAGATTTCTTTCCTCACATGTTTGATTCCTCACAGGATGCTAATATTCATATTGCTCATAGAATCAGCCTCCCACCTTCATCTTCTGATGAACATATCATTGAAAAGCTTTCAATGATAAAGACTTTCCAAACAAAAGTATTTGTTGTGCACATGTCTCATTCTCTTGCATCTCACTTCTTTTTGAAAGTTAAGAAGCTAGAAATGATGAGTGAAGGATATGTTTGGATAGTTACTGAAACAATTATGAGTTGCTTTCATTCAATGGATACTTTAGTGTTTGAGTCCATGCAAGGAGTTGTGGGTTTGAAGCCATACATTCCGGCTTCAAAGGAGCTCCATAACTTCACTTTAAGGTAGAGAAGGAAAATGTATATTGATCATCCAAATGCTGAGGTATTGGAATTAGATGCATATGGGATTCTGGCGTATGATGCAATTTGGGCCCTAGCAGAAGCAGCACAAACACTGAAAAGTACTGAAATTTCTCAAGGTGGTTTGATGCTCTACGAGGAAATAATGAAGAGTAGGTTCAAGGGTTTAAGTAATGTCTATAAACTACCTTCTAGGAGATTCGAAATAGTTAATGTAATAGGAAAAGGACTGTGAAGAGTTGGATTTTGGACATCCAAAAACTGGGAATATTACAAAAGAATCGAATTCACCATCAACAAGTGACCTTGAAGTCATCATATGGCCCGAAGGATCTGCAACCAATTCAAAATGTCAGCTGATTCAAATGAGTTCTAAGATATTGAGGATCGGTGTTCCAACGCTATTTCCATTTAAGGAATTGGTAAATGTGGTCCATGATTCACAATCTAATGCAACGATTTTCAGTGGCTTCTCTATAGAAGTGTTCAAGGCAGCCATGGCCACTCTAACATATGAAGTACCTTATGAGTTTATACCGTTCACATATGCCAATGGATCTTATAATGATCTTCTCCATCTGGTTTATCTCAAGGTATGGCAAATTAATTCTAGTCATGAATTAATATCAATATTCTGTAATTTACATGTAATATTAATTCATGATCAACTAGGAGTTTGATGCTGCCGTGGGAGATATCACAATCACTGCCAACAGATCTCTGAAGGTGGATTTCACGTTGCCATTCTCCGACACGGGAATTGGAATGATAATGCCTACTTATCAAGGATTTTCTTGAAGCCGCTTCAGGCTGATCTTTGGCTGACCAGTGCTGCTTTCTTTGTCTTCACCGGCTTCGTGGTGTGGATTATTGAACATCCTATCAACGATGAATTCCAAGGTTCACTAGCATACCAAATCGGAATGGTGTTTTGGTATTCTTTCTCAACACTTGTATTCGCCCATAGTAAGTAACACAAACATTTACAATATTTTGCTGATGATTTTAAATTTAATTGAAATTTAAATTGAAATTATAAATTGAAATTTCAGAAGAGAACCTATTGAGCAACTGGTCCAAGTTTTTAGTGATCGTATGGGTGTTTGTAGTGCATATATTGACTTCAAGCAATACGGCCACTTTAACATTTATGTTAACCGTTCAACAAATCCAGTTGGGTTCAAATGACTATATAGGATACCAGATATTTGGAACAGCTACAAACAACATAAATTTTGATGATCCCATTTTGAATGTATATGATTCTCCGGCATATTCAGCTACAAACAACATAAATTTTGATGATCCCAGGCTGAATGTATATGATTCTCCGGTAGAATATGCTGATGCGTTATTAAAGGGGAGTAAAAAAAGTGGGGTGTCTACCATTATCGATGAAATACCTTACATCAAGATATTCCTTGCTCATTAACCTACTCATCAGGCTACAACTTCTTTTATTTCTCGAGTGTACAGTCCCAAATTAGATTGTTTAGATATTTCTTTTTACCAAATTTTTTTGATGGTTAATTGTATATAATAAATAAATAGTTAAATAAATTAGAGTTAAATAGTTTAAAAATATATTATAAAAAATTCATATTAACTGAAATTCATTATTTTAATTTTTAACATCTGAGGAGAGGAACGTGAACCTCAGTTACTCTTATTGGGTTCGCCCTATTTGTATAATGGAAATATGTTTGAATCAAAACCTTTACTTTTCAAGATTTAGCTAATGAAAGAAATTTTTTTTTTTTCTCTATATGTGATTAAGAAAAACAAATGAATCTGATTAAATTGATAGACAAATTTAATCAAATGAAAGCAAATCAATTTTAAATTAGAAGATAAAAAATATATAAATAACCGTTTAACATCAGATTTTTTCTTTATTTTTTTATATTTTTAATTTAGATATAGACATTAAGTCTTATGAATTTTTTATAATTTATTTTAAAACTATTTAACTCTAATTTGTTTTACTATTTATTTATTTTATATAAAAACCATCAAGTTAGCCGGTGAAATGTTTGAGTAAATTTGGTAAAAAGAAATAGATATCTGAACAATACATATATTAAAAAAAAAAAAAAACTAATATTAAATGACAATATGTTAAAATTAAAAAAGAAGGACGATCTAGAAAATAAGTTATTGGTTTGTATTGTAAAAAAAATGAAAAAAGAGGCCATATATAATGGCTATAAATTTAATGTCAAAAAATTAATACTTTCCACATGTCATCTTATGAACAGAGAGTGGGTTAGGAGAGTGGTATGAACAGAGAGAGGGTTTGGAGAGTGGTTTAAGAGTGTGTATCTAGCACTCCTCAGCTAGCAAAATAAAATGAATGTGTAAAGTGATCATAAAGAGCATGAAATGGGGAAAATTTTGCAGAAGCAAAAAGAGCGTGTGAATACCCAAAAGAGTTCAGGCAGTTGATTAATGTTCAAAAAAAGCAACTAAAGAGTTTCTTGTAATGCACAATTAACGTGCTCTTTGAGTGGATATGACTACCAAATTAAAGTCCACCCATTAAAGCTCACATTCATGGACTTGTAATATAAAAACCAATCCAAATGAAAAAGTACCACCCATTAAAGCTCACATTCATGGACTTTTATTATAAAAACCAATCCAAGTGAAAAAGTACCACCCATTAAAGCTCACATTCATGGACTTGTAATATAAAAACCAATCCAATCCAAGTACTTTTTATAGTGTTGTGTATCTGATCTGATGTCTAATGTCTTCTTCTTGCAAGGTGGTTTCGGTTGGCCACCAATTCGGTTTGTGTTTTAGTCATTGTAATTTTGTAAACATTGTTTGATTTCATAGTTTTTTCGGCCATTAATATCTTGTTGGGCCTAAAGAAAATACATTTCCTTCTCAGGCCTGGGCATAAAAACTGTGATAATGATAAAGTAGATTGTACCTAAATAATACTCTTTTGCAGATTTATTGATAGCAAGTTCATTAATCGGAAATGAAATGAGAGGGAATCAAGTTATATTGGAAAAAGAATCAAGAAAGAGAACTTGATTCTTTAGGTGAGAGGGGGCTTTCCAGCAAGAACTTTAATTATTTAATTCCTGAATTGTGTGTGGAATCCATATAGTAATCTGATTCCCAACTAATTTCGTAAATGTTGTAATCATAAATCAGTAACGAAGTTCTGTTTTCCTCATTAAGATTCCTGACGATTGTCAAGACATTAAACTGGACTTAGCATGCAAACACACCCATAACCCACCCACATATAGGCCCTATCCAACAGTCCAACTCCAATGCAACTTTTGTTCAGCAAGATACAACACCGTTTAGTTCAGTTTGCTCTTCTGCATCAATCAGCATGTTTGTAGTTTGCTTTTGTTTTGCTACTGCATGTGATGTCTTCTTCTTGCAACTTACTTTAACAAAACCGTAGCCGAAACTATTAGATGACAAGTATTCAATTAAATTATAACTCAGTAAATATTGTTTTAGGTAGCTTTCCTATTTCAAATTACATTCCTTGTACATGATATATTCTATCTCCTAGGGTTGCTTAGGAAGGTAGGACTCTTATCACTGATGTATATATATTGTTCATAAATCAATGAAAAAGGTGTGCAAATATTTCACCAAAACCTAATTGTTACTATATGGTATCAGAGCTGTCGATTTTCTCTCTCCCTCAAACAATTTTTCTGCCTTCAATATATCTCAGTTAAGCAACCATCATGACTGGAACCAATAACGATCTCCCTAACATGATCACCGAATCAGTCCCAAAAACTGCTGCTGCAACTTTAACCGATCAGTCCATTATCAATGTTGTTCCAGTCAGTTCTACGGCCTTCTGCTCGAATGAATTCCACCTGATTACTATCAACATCGCTACCCAAGCCCCACTCAAACTCATCACCACCAATTACATGTCCTGGAAACTACAATTTCAAACCCTCTTCTATGGGTACGATCTTGTTGGATACATAGACGGCTCTAAACCTTGTCCACCAGTCACACTCACCGTGGATACCGTTACCTCTCCAAATCTTGCCTACAACATCTGGTTTTGTCAGGATCAACTTATTCTTAATGCCATAATCGGTTCCCTCTCACCCACAATCATCTCTTTTGTTGCTCGTGCAAAGACTTCAATGGAAGCTTGGAACATACTTGCCAATACATATTCCAAACCATCTTGTGGACGCATAAAACAAGTCAAAACCCTTCTCAAAAATTCCACAAAAGGTACACAGTCGATTACTGACTTTCTTCACTCTGTAAAAGCTCGTGTAGATGAACTTACTCTACTTGGAGCACCAATGGATGATGAGGATCTCACAGGATGGATCCTTGATGAACTTGATGATGATTACAAGGAACTTGTTCGCGCAGTTCAGGCCTGAGACACCCCTATAACGTTTGATGAACAACACGAAAAAATTCTATCATTCGAAGCAACAACTCTCAGCAACAAGAAAGATGTCAACTCCTTTCCAGTTACAGCCAATCCGACACACCGTTCAAACAACAATTGGCACCCACAGAACATCAACTGGCATCCTCAAACTTCCACCACCACGGGCTGACACCCCCCATCCAACACAACTGGACGTTCAGCTCCTACTCAGTCCTTAGGCACTCCACACCGTGCAGCCTCTCGTCCCTACTTGGGCCGGTGTGTGGCACTCATGGTCATTCGGCCAAACGGTGCCTCTTATTCCAGATGGTACCAATTTAGTCTCCGGGCTCCACATCCTCTCCTAAACCCTCACCGATACCCTAGCAGCCCCGAGCTCATGTCGCTACCAATATTACGTCACCCAATCAGCCTTGGCTACTTGACAGTGGTGCATCTCACCATGTCACGGCTGATTTGGGAAATCTGTCTCTGCATGTATCTTACAGCGGCTCAGATGATGTCATGATTGGTGATGGCACAGGTCTTTCCATCACACACACTAGTTCCACATCTCTCAGCATTCATAACAATTCTTTTACTTTAACTGATGTTCTCAGTGTCCCTGATATGAAAAAGAATTTGATCGATATCTCACAATTTTGCACCATTAATAATGTTTTAATTGAATTCTTATCTTCTTGTTTTCTTGTGAAGGATCTTCGTACGGGGGCAATTCTTCTGAAAGACACAACCAAGGATAGTGTATATGAGTGGCCGACTGCCAAGTCTGTGTCTTCACCAATCCTAGCTTTCTCCAGCACCAGAACCACATCATCAAACTGGCACCATAGATTAGGTCATCCTACTTGTCCAATTTTGAAGCATATCATTACCAATTTTAGTTTAAATTTGTCATCTCCTATTTCAAAGGAATTTTCATGTCATGACTGTCATTGCAATAAAAGTCACAAGCAATTGTTTTCTAGTTCATCTTTTGTCTCATCGCATCCTCTAGATATTATTTTTTCTGATGTTTAAACCTCACCTATTATTTCCTATGATGGCTTTAAATACTATTTAATCTATGTTGATTACTTCACAAAGTATATCTAGTTTTATCCCCTAAAGAAAAAATCAGATGTAAAGGACACCTTCATGCGATTTAAAGCTATTGTGGAAAACTATTTCAAAATGAAAATCATCACTTTTTATTCTGAAAATGGAGGGGAATATCTATCACTTAAAGATTATCTTGCGACAAATGGTATCTCTTACCTCACAACCCCACCTCACACACTTGAGCATAATGGGTACTCAGAACGGCGCAACCGCCACATTGTCGAAACTAGTCTCACATTACTGTCTCATGCATTCATGCCAATAAATTTTTGGCCTAATGCTTTTGCTACAGCTGTCTATTTAATGCCAACTGAAACCCTTGCACTCTCATCACCCTATGGGAAAATTTTTGGACACGCTCCTAATTATTCAAAGCTCAAAATTTTTGGTTGTTTATGTTACCCGTGGCTTCGGCCTCACTCGTCACATAAACTGAACCCACGGTCCATGTCATGCGTCTTTCTAGGGTACTCCATGTCGCAAAGTGCTTACTTGTGTCTTAATCCGTCGAGCTCCAGAATATATACCTCTCGTCATGTTCAGTTTATAGAGTTTGTCTTTCCCTTTAGAACTCTAAAAACTAACCTACACCGCCCAAATCCCACCACCATAGACACTTAGATTCCACCAGTCCTCACTGTCAAAATCCCCAATCAGTGTCAGTCGGCTCCCTCAACTACTGTGCACCCACCATAATTGCCACTGTACATTGACTCTGCCACATCTCTACAAGTCGATATCCCTTCGCCTGCGATCACCACATCGGATTCACCATCTGCGGCAGCTGTTCCACCAGTCAATCCCGCCTCCATCAGTGCCGCAGCTGGTCCCTTATCCGCTGACATTGCAGTGCCGGAAACTACACTACCACCACCCTCGGTCTCTTTACAGCAGCCGTCCTCCTCGGCCTCAACTCCAGCTTCACCGAGCAAGCATCACATGATCACCCGAGCAAAAAATAACATCTACAAACCTGTCTAGAAACTCAATCTCCATACACACTTACACCCCTTAGCTGACTTCGAACCAACTACTGTCTCGTAGTCATTGAAGGACTTCAATTGGTGTAAAGCCATGTTAGAAGAATGTGATGCCCTCGTCAAGAATAGAGCTTGGGAGCTGGTCCAACTGGACATATCCACCAATATTGTTGGCTGCAAGTGGATTTTTCGAATCAAGCAAAAATCCGATGGTTCAATTGACAGGTATAGGCTCATTTGGTTGCGAAAGGGTTCCATCATAGGCCCGGGGTAGACTATTTCGAAACATTTAGTCCAGTTATTAAACCCACGACAGTCAGACTCGTACTGAGCATAGCCACCAGTCATGGCTGGTCCCTATGTCAACTAGACATCAACAATACTTTCCTACAAGGCCGGCTTGCTAAAATGGTGTACATGGCTCAACCTCCAGGCTTCACTGACTCAGATCATCCTACGTATGTTTACAAACTGCGTAAAGCTATTTATGGACTGAAGCAAGCTCCGCATGCATGGTACCACCAGTTGCGTCAATTTCTCCTCGCATTTGGATTTAAGAACTCATATGCTGACACTTCACTATTCATCCTTAAGATCGGTGGTACTCTCATATATCTCCTCATTTATGTTGATGATATTATTCTTACAGGTAACAGTACAGCTCAGGTTGAATAGATTGTAGCTACGCTTGCTCAGAGGTTTTCCCTAAAAGACCCTGGTGACCTCTCGTTCTTCCTTGGTGTGGAGGTGGTTCCACATAAGCACGACATACTGCTATCTCAGAAGCGCTACATCATGGATCTACTCACTCGCACTAACATGACAGGTGCGAAATCAGTTTAAAGACCACTACTAACGAGCCCTCCTTTCAGCCTTCACTCGGGCACTCCTCTTAGTGATCCCACAACCTATCACAATGTTGTCAGCAGCCTTCAATACTTATCGCTCACACGTCCAGACATTTCCCTTACGGTCAATAAACTGTCTCAATTCATGCATTAACCTACAACTGACCACTAGGATCTTGTGAAAACAGTGTTGCGGCACCTCTGTGGTACCTTGGATGAAGGTATTCCCTTGTATCGTGACTTTTCGGTCACGCTTCATGCCTTCTCAGATGCCGATTGGGCCGAAAACAAATATGACTATTCTTCCATAAATGCTTATATTGTGTATCTCGGCCGCAATCCCATCTCTTGGAGCTCAAAGAAACAAAACACCATTGCTCGCTTATCCACAGAGGCTGAGTATCGCACCGTTGCCTCCACCGCTGCCGAGCTGAATTGGGTGTGCTTTCTTCTTAATGATCTTGGTCTCACATTGCAGATAGCCCCAGTCATTTTTTGTGATAATGTAGGTGCGACTTAGCTGTGCTCAAATCCTATATTTCATTCACGAATGAAGCATGTTGCTATAGATTTTCACTTCATCAGGGATCAAGTCCGATCCGGTTTCTTTACGGGTGACTCATGTGTCCTCTAAGGATCAGCTTGAGAATGCACTCACAAAACTGCTCCCTTATGCTACATATCAACCGTTGAAGTCCAAGATTTGCCTCTTTAATCGTGACCTATCTTGAGGGGGCATGTTAGATGACAAGTATTCAATTAAATTATAACTCAGTAAATATTGTTTTTGGTAGCTTTCCTATTTCAAATTACATTCCTTGTACAGGATATATTCTATCTCCTAGGGTTGCTTAGGAAGGTAGGACTCTTATCATTGATGTATATATATTGTTCATAAATCAATGAAAAATGTGTGCAAATATTTCACAAAAACCTAACTGTTCCTATAGAAACCACCCATTTGATTCGTATTGTTCTCTCAGGTTGATTCCAATTTCCAACCCCATAGGCCATATATATAGTTGACTTGCTTCAATTTTCCAGTTGTATATTAATTTAATGTTATACATGATTTCATTGAGGAATTTTTTGTTCTGGTCTTAATGGTTTATTCTATTTACTTTGACAGTCGTTGAATGATCGTCAACTTCACAGGTTTTTCAAACTACTATGGAGGCTTTTTCTACAGTAAATTAGAGTAATTCAACTGTTGACTATAAGGAGGAGGAAGATTTGGTTTGAGTGAAGAAATTGAAGTAAATTTGGGAATTGATTTAGGGATTTCGGCTTGCCAAAGAAGAAGAAATTAGGGATTTCAAAGGTAGAATTGGGGAATTTTCAGACAGCTTCAGAAGGTAGCGTGGCTTTTATATGGGATACTTTAAACGCACCGTTTTTGATTATAAATTGACATTTCAGGTGAGAAGCTGTTGAGCAACTGGTCAAAGTTTGTAGTGATCATATGGGTGTTTGTAGTGCTTATTTTGACTTCAAGCTACACGGCCACTTTAACTTCTATGTTAACCGTTCAACAAATCCAGTTGGGTTCAAATGGCCATGTAGGGTTCCATTCAATTACAAGAGCTACGGACAACATAAATTTTGAAGAGTCCAGGCTGAAGGAATTTAATTCTCTGGAAAAATATGCCGATGCTTTATCAAAGGGGAGTAAAAAAGGTGGGTAAAAAAGGTGGGGTGTTTGCCATTATAGATGAAATACTTACATCATGATATTCCTTGCTCATTATACTGCTCATTACACAATGGTTATACCCAAAAATCCTCTTTCTACCAATGGTTTTGGCTTTGTGAGTATACATTAATTAGAAATTGTGATCTTATAGTACTAATCATTTAATTTTTTATCAGAGCTTTAATTAAAGTATATACTTGATATTGTAGGCTTTTCCAAAAGGGTTCACCATTGGTCCCGAACATATCGAAGGCAATTACAAGGCTAAGAGAAGAAGGAAAGCTTAAAACGCTACAAGATTATTGGTTTAGTAGTAATCAGTCTACACTTTATATGAACCAGGATTCCTCTAGTAATCCCATCAGTCTAAGCCTCGAGAGATTCAGTGGTTTATTTCTCATTACAGGGATTTCCTCAACTTTAGTTCTTTCCATATTCTTCCTTTGTTTTGTCTACAGAAAAAGGCATGCTTTGCGAGACTTTGTTACACAAATACTAGAGTTTCTGAAGGGTACATTCACTATTGTCTTCCTACTCTATCTCTGAATCATTGAGAGAAGAATAAAACATATGAAAGTGTAGATAGATATATGATTCATTTCTCAATTGGTATTGAATAGTTATAATACATATATGGCTATAATACTTGCATATTCGAACCCTGTTTGGTGGTTTCGATGAAACTCTGTTCGTATAGTTAAACTATAAAAAATGATTATACATTGTATTATTAATGCAAATATTGTGAACTCTGTTCTTCTAGTTACACTAAAAAAAAATGATTATACATTGTATTATTAATGCAAATATTAACAATAAAAATGTTGAAATGAAAAATTACTACTGTTATCCTGAAAAATCCGTCGGATATCTTTAGGACAATGGTTGCCCACGGAGTACTAGTGCACTACGGTTAGCCCGGATCGGGTGGGGCATGGTTCCTTTCCCGCCAAGATAAGTAGCAGGGGAAGCCCTTGGTCTGGTTACCAGGGACCAGCGCAAGGCTTTTAGGTTGGCCCTGATGCGGTATAAGGTTGAGATGGGTCTTTTAGGGGTAGGATGGTAAGACACTATATCAGTAGTGAGAATGCTCTTTTATTAGTTGCCAAAGTGATACATTACTACGGTAGATACAATATGGGGAATATAGAGTAGCCTATGGCTAAGCAAAAATAACATGGAGGGGATGTCTTAGACGAGGTAGTAGCCAAATAAGGGGACACACATGTGCTTGAGCCAAGTGGGATAGTGGCCAAGTAGGATAAACACACGGGAGCTTGATCTAGGTAGGGTAGTAGCCAAGTAGGATAAACATATATGAGCTTGATCTAGACGGGGTTTTAGTTTAGGCTTTGTCTTAAGTTTTTTGAGGCCTACCCCTTACTCCTTGAGAGTTGAGGTGTTTATAGTGTACATGTTGAAGGGGAAAGTGAAGGATGATCGTTTAGGAGGGAATTCCCGGTTCGATCTCTACCGTCCCTTAAATTAAGTGTTGAGGTGGCAAGAGCCGGAGGGCTGAGATGGTACCATCGGGGTGTGTCTCTTGGTTGGATCCTGGCTTGAATAGGTGGGAGCTCTAGTCCCTAGGCCGAAAATGGCAGAACCAATCCTCACCGTTGCTTTGAACCAAGACAGTGGTTGACACGCGCCCTCAAGAGCCATGATTGCCCCACCTATTCCCTAGGTCCTTACATGTGTTCATTTAGGGCTGATGTGGTGATTGTGTGGAGTTTTGGGGAACTAGGATTGGTTAGAGGAGGTCTGTGTAGCTCTGGGACGTCATTGTCAACATTTGGTCTAGTAGGGGACAATGTCAGTGCTTGTCCTACTGCACACTATCATGTGCTCTTCTCCACCATTTTCTTTTTCGTGATTGTTGGGTTTCTGTGAGCATTTCGTTGAGGAAATACAGCTTCTTTCTCATGCATGGTGTAGTTGACTCTAATTAAGGCTTTAGTGGAGGGGGATATGACCGTTGATAAAGCACGATCATTGGATGATCTCAGCCGTTGATGGTTCGCCTTTCCTCTTCTATGCTTATTGTCTTACATTAATGGTCTAGCTTTGGGATTTTGTAAGTTGCCCCGGCTCTTTCTCCTTTCCCACGTGGCCTAACATGAAGTCTAACGTCAGCCTTTAGTAGGGGCTATCACTTGCTAGGAGTTTCCAAAGTCATTCTAGAATGCTTTCAAGGATGCTAGATGTTTCGACTTATCTTGGTGTGATGATCAGTTATGGTCTGGTAGGCTTGATCAACCAGCCTTGTTTTGGGTGAGGGGGTTGCTTCTTGTGCCTGGTCGTGCCCTGGTTCTGGAGACTAGGTGAGGGCCGGGTCCCTCGTAGATCGGGAGGTTCCTTCTTCCTATCGGGCGTCTTAAGGAGGACCAGCTCTCTGATAGACAACATCATTCTTATTATCAGACGCTTTCTAGAGGGCTAGGCCCATGGTAAACCGTGTCTTTATTTGTACTGGGTCCCTGAAAGACTGGGTAATTTTTCCATATCAGATGCTTTGAGGAGGATTGGGTTCCTTTCTGTATTAGGTCTTTGAAGGACCGAACCTCTCTTTATATATCAAGCGCTTTAGGGTGGACTTGGTCCCTTTGGACCAGGGCTTTCTCTGTATGAGGTGGCTTATGCGGGATCGGGTACCTCCCGGTACCGAGTTAGGGTGGCCGATTGGGCTCTCTTAGGGGAAAAGTTCTTCCTTGAATTAATTACCGCTTTTTCCTGTTAACAATTACTATACTTAAATATAAAAACATTTTACTAACCTTTTCAAAAAAAAAAAAAAAAAACTCATTTGTGGTTTTGATGGTTTCGGTTTCAAACCAATATTGTCGAAATCTAGGTTCTCATAATTAGGCTATAAAAAATAAATATAAATTGAACTATGAATACAAGTTTAATGATAAATATATATAACAAAAACCATTAAATGAAAAAAAATGGCTAAAATATATACATATGTGAACCATATTTTGTTTAAAACCGCAACCATCAAAACTTGAGTTCTCATAGTTAATATAAAAAATAAGAGTATAAACCAAATTAAAAACACAAGTTTAATATAAATATTTTCAATAATACAATCAAGTGAAAATGTGGCTACATTACTGTTATTCGAAAAATCGTCAGGGAGACTTTTCATACAACATTTAGACTGGATGGAGTGGTGTTCCCCAGTTGGATGGGGAGGAGCACGGGTACCCTGTCTGTCGGGGCTTCAAGGATGAGGAAAAGAGATGGTGCTTGAGGTTCCTTTACTGGTGTTGGGGTCTGGTCCATGGTCCATGGTCCTGGTTCTCGGTCTTGGTGCTTGGTCCCGATACTCGATCCTGGTGCCTGGTCTTGATAACCGGCCTCTTCTCTAGGTCTCCTTTGTAGTTCCTTAACCTAAATAGCATGCTAGGATGAGGGATATGTACTTCTCAATGATATAGATCTGGTCATGAAGGATCTGAAACCCAATAGTGATCTTTCACGCTTCGATCCTTCCGGACGGGCTCGGAACCTATCCCGATTCTTCTAGCTGGTCCAATAGCTCTTCCAGGGTGTGTTGGAGCAAACTCCCCTAGTCCCGGTGTCGAATCCTTTAAAAAGGGATCGGGCTCACTTAGAGGAAGTGGTTGAGCTTGCTTGGTCCGTTGGTGAGTCTAGCGATGCTCCTCTTGTTTTTGGCATGAATTTGGTCTTATCCCATTAGTTTTGGTCGTAAATTCTCAAGAAGGTTGCTCATTCCTATAAAAAAGGTACAGGAGAGCTCATCGACTCCTCGGTTTCCCAACTCCTTTTTAACTAGTCTAGTGAGTGTTCCCCCTTTTTATATGTTATTTTACATGCAATAAGAGAGCTAGGACCAGTAGGGTTAGAGCCGAGCTCCGACACATGCATATGATGGCCCAGAGGCTTACTTTAAGCATTTAAGAGACCTCAACAAATGTCGAAATCCTCTAGACTCTCCTCGAGCGAATTGGGACTTCAGCGACTCTCTAAGGCGTTATAGGGCTTGGCTTAAACGAAAAGAAGCCACCAGCATGATCTTAGTCCAGAGGCATGCTTGGCATCGTAAAAGTCCCTAGAAACTAAAATGAGGCTCTAGACCCTCCTCAAATGAATCGAGACCGCAGTGGCTCACTTGGGCGTTGTTTTGCCCGAGACAAAAGGTGATGAGCCACTTGTCTTACAGAGGTGATGTTGCTTTAGAGGCTTGCTTAGACAGTTAGGTGGCCTTAATAAACATGGGAAGCCTCTGGGCTCTCCTCGAACGGATTGGGACTTCGGTGACTCTCTAGAGCGTTGAAAGATCCGGTACAAACGGATAGGAGCCATTAGCATGATACTGATCCAGAGGTATGCTTGAGATTGTAGAAGTCCTCATCAACTGAAATGAGGCTTTGGACCCTCTTCAAACGAATCGGTACCGAAGTGGCTTGCTTGAGCATTATTTAGGCCGGTACAAAAGGTGAGAAGTCACTTGTCTTGCACTGGTGCTTCTGCTCCAAAGGCTTGTTTAGGCATGTAAGAGGCCTCAACAAATGTGGAAAGCCTCCGGGCTCTCCTCTAACGGATTGGGACTTCGGTGGCTTTCTAGGGTGATGAAGGGCCCGATAAAAAAGGAGAAGAGCCACGAGCATGATATTGGTCCAGAGGCATGCTTGAGATCCTAGAAGTCCCAAGCAATTGAAATGAGACTCGACTCTCCCGAGTGAATTGAGATTGAAGTGGCTCACTTGGGAGTTGTTTGGTCTGTTACAAAAAGTGAGAAGTCAATGATCTTGCATCGGTGCTGTTACTCCAGAGGCTTGGTTAGGCATTTAGGAGGCTTTAACAAATGTGGGAAACCTTTGGGCTCTCCTCAAACGGATCAGGACTTCAGTGGCTCTCAAAGGTTTTGAGGGGCCTGGTATAAACGGAAAGGAGCCGCCAACATGATACTGGTCCAGAGGCATGCTTGAGATCCTAAAAGTCCCCATCAACTAAAATGAGGCTCTGGACCCTCCTTGAATGAATCAAGACCTTATTGGCTCACTAGGGCATTTAGGGGCCTGATACAAATAGAGAGGAGCCACATGTCTTTTGCCGGTCTAGCTGCTCTCACGACCACTTGGTTAAGTTGGCTTTTTAAGTACATATGTAGATCCACTGACTAGGAGCTTTAAAAGAGTGGATCTGGTGACGTGAGAGGATCCGTATATATAGGTGAAAATCTGGTGGATCTGTTAGATTGGGGCTCTATCGGTACCCAAGTAAATCTATTGCAAGAAAGCAGGACATGTGTAGCTCTCTTGCATATAAGCTCTAAAAGCACTGGGGTAAATATGTTGTAGAAGAGCCCTCCAAGCACGAAGCTGGTATAGATGAGCTCCACAAGTATATTAGCAGATTTGTTGCATCGGGGTAACATAGGAGACCAGCTCCACCAAAAGTCCTACACACCATATTTGCTCCACAATAAACAAAAGTCATCAAATGACAAAGTGAGCACCACACGTGGTGCTTAGGCGGTATATACAAATATGGAGAAAGGACATCACAAATAATGAATAATATGCCATGAATAATGAGTCTATCATCTCACTAGTAGAAAATCGAGTTAACATGGCAATAAATTAGTTAGATCTCATGGATCTACAACATGATGCACTCTATGTGCTCAACATATTTAAGTAGCAACATATATTAGGCGAAATATCAATCAATCAATCATGGCATCATAGCATTATGGCATAAGCATGTAGTGAGCATAGCAGTGGAATATGTAAAATCACATGTAAAGTGATAATATGTAAAGATAGAGAAATATATGCTCATGTAAAGACAAGTATGCCACATTGGTCTAGTGAGCTTCCTACAGACGACACCAAAATGTCATCCGAAAAATCGTCGCTAAGACTTTCCGTACAACATTTAGACCGGATGGAGCAATGCTCCTCGGTCAGAGGGGGAGGGGGAGGGGGAGGGGTACGGGCACCTCGCCCGTCAGGGCTTCAAGGATGAGAAGAAGAGATGGTGCTTGAGGTTCTTTTCCTGGTGTTAGGGTCAGGTTCTGGTCTATGGTCTATGGTCCCTAATTCTGGTACCCGGTTTTGATACCCAGTCTCTTCTCTAGGTCTTCTTTGTAGTTCCCGACCCAAATCGTATGCTAAGAGGAGGGATATGTGCTCTTCAATGATATAGATCTAGTCATGAAAAATGTGACCACCCGGTAGTGATCTTTCATGCTCCAATCCTTTTGGACTGGGCCGAAACTCGTCCCAGTTCTTCTAGCTGGTCCAATGGCTCTTCTAGGGTGTGCTGGAGCAGACTCCTCTAGTTCTGGTGTCGGATCCTATAAAAAGGGATTGAGCCCACTCGGATGAAGTGGTTGAGCTTGGTTGGTCCGTTGGTGAGTCTACCGGGGTTCTTTTGGTTTTTGGTATGGATTTGGCATTGTCCTACTAGTTACGGTAGTAGATCCCCAAGAAGGCTGCTCGCTTATATAAAAAAGGTACGGGAGAGCTCCTTGGCTACCCGACTCCTTTCTAGCTGGTCCAGTAGGTCTTCCCCATTTTTATGTGTTATTTTACATGCAATAAGAGAGCTAGGACCAGTAGGGTCAGAGCCTAGCTCCCACACATGCATAATGATAGAGATAGAGGGGAGAAAGACAATTCTTTTGATAGAATTGGACTGATATAGGGGGAAAAAGCATCACATGTGATCATATGCTGAAAAACCCCTAGGTAGTATCCAGTGGTGAGAGGGAGGTCATTTTTCATATATATTAATAAGGAGTGCTCCGGGGAGCTTACAATGGTAGCCAAATAGTACAACACAAATGCTCTAAAGAGCTTACCATACCTCTCTAGAGCTGATTGTATGGGGTTTTAGTAGATAAATAAATAAGTAGCATGAACGCCAGTGAGGGGTTTTCTCTAGAAAACCAGTCATCCTATAGTAGCATTTCTGTTTTATCAAGGAAGGGAGCATATGGGCTGTCCTTTGGAGAGGTACCTCCCTCGTGAAGGTAGAGGTGCTGGAGAACACTCTCATATAGTGTAGAATGGAGTAATTTTGTGGAGGAACCAAAAGTCCCTTAAGTGAGACCATGCTTCTCACTTATATAGTGAGCTTGAGTGATGATATGGAGGGCATGTGTTTGGCACATGTGGGCTCATGAATCCCATATGCAAACACACTCCTCAAGTGGTGTAAAACGTGCCACATTAGATTTAGGGCATACGTGGCGATGACATCGCAATGACGAGGCACTTTTGTGTCATTTTTGTGACTTTCCATTGGATGGATGTATTTATGTGGCTATTGGACCAAATGACCATCACATGGGGATGTTAGAGAGCAATAAATGCTATTGGGAAACTATTGAAAAGCTGCAGGTTGTGGGCCCACCTTGTCCCCTATAAATTGGTGAAAAACTCCCATGTGACCTCCTTTGTTGCCCCCTATGCCAATCTGATGGGTCTTGGTTCATTTGACCCATTTCTTTCATGGAGAACAACTCATTTATCCTCTTATGAGTTGAACTGGCTCAAACCCTCACCGTTGATCCGTTACTTGGTCAAAAGGCTTCGATTCTAAGCTGTCTGATCGTCTTGAAGTGTATCGTTGGTCCCACTAATGCCTTGGCTGACTTTTCCAACCTATGAGGTGTGATTTAACTCTGATTTGCTCATATGAAAGGAGTTGCTCCCTTGGAGGGATCCGGTACCATGGTACCCCGGTATAGAGCTGCTATAGGAGGAATTTAGATGGCTTTGATGGCCCTGATAGCCTAATATAAATGAGTTGCACTTGTGTAGACCTGCTGCTCAATCAAGGATCCGGTACTCTAGTATCCCTATACCATGGTGCCTTGGTAGAGATATACCATAGGAGGGATCCGGGTTGATATGGGCCAGGTCCAGTCAAGGTCATGCTACTGAGTATTAAGAAAAATGCTTATTTGATTTTATGGAAATTTTTGGCGGTTAACAATTACTTTTATATAAAACCTCATTTTGAGATAATATAAGATTGACCGAGTGGTTTACCTCTCACACCCATAAAAACCCATGGAGTGAAGTGCATTTTGTATTCGGGTATATGGTGTCACTTGGGGTCTAGCAGAAGCAGTTGACACTTGATAGGGTGAGCTCCAAGATTTCTTAGAAAGCTATTAATCAGTCTAAATTACAAAATTAATAAATAATTACAACAATAAATCTTTGTATTAGGAACTTGATGGTCATGGAGTAGTTTGCTCTGGGTGTATAATGTATTATTGTATTTCATTAATTCTGCTAAACAATTTCTTGTAGAGGTACTCTTTTACAAAATTCAATCGTGCCCGAAAAAAGTCTTTAAAGTCACAAATTTTCAGAACATGCCAGTTTTTGTGAATCAGATTACTGTAAAGCATGACTAGAGCTAGAGCTAAAGAGACCCCGCTGATAAGAAAAAGACCGCGAAAGCTTTCAGTAGTGAGAGGCTTCACATTGTTTGAATTGTCCCCGGATGATGTTAACATCGATTGACTTTGAAACCATGTATATTCCATCATAGTAAGCTTTCCATCTTCTCTTAGTTTTGCAATTGCCCTTGAAATATCTGCGACCAATGGAGAACCTTTAGGGAAAACCTGAAAATTTTAAAGCAACAAGAAACAAAAGATTAATGTCTGAATATGATGGATTAATAAATCTTTGAAGGAAATGAATCAAATGATACTCACAAAGCCAAATCCATTAGTGCTAGGAGATATCGGTCCGGTCATGGAATAGTCCTTTGAGTACTTCGTGAGGAAGATCTTGAGGTATGGAACCTCATCAATGATAGCAGAGACACCACCCTTCATGCTTCCTCTTGACAAAGCATTAGCATATTCTTCAGGTGAATTAAATGGCTGAAGATTAGAATTCTTGAAGTTGAGGTTGCTAATGACTCCTTTGGAGACAATTGAACCATCTTGATATCCTATATAGTTGTCCTTTGAGTTCAACACATTCAACTCAATGTGTTGAACTGTCATCATGGAGGTCAAAGTTGCTGTGTAACTGGATGTCAATATAAGCACAATGAACAACCAAACGATCACCACGAATCGTGACAAATTGCTTAACAATTTTTCCCCTGTCACAAGCCGAACAAAAGTTTAATAGCATAAAAAATATTGATTCAATTACCTAAATGTATATATTATGGACCAAAGAGAATGGATATAAGTGCTTACTATGAGAAAAAACAAGGGTTGAGAAAGCAAACCAAAATATCATCCCAATTTGCTGAGATATTGGACCTTGGAACTCATTGTTGATTGGATGTTCAATCAACCAAATGACAAAACCCGTCAAGACAAAAAAAGCAGCACTTGTTAACCAAAGATCACTAGTGAGTGGCTCCAAGAATATCCACACACTGTTTTTGCTGTCTTTTGGGGCTACCATTCCGACACCCAAGTCAGTATAAGGTGATGTAAAATCAACATATAAAGATCTCTCCGCTGTGATAGTTGTATCTGCAACAACAGCATCGCAATTCTTTGATGTTCGTATCACCGGGTGCAGCAGCAACAACAACAACAACAACGAGTCAAATAACAAACATAAGCAAAAGGGTTATCCTGAAATGCTATATATCAATGTCAGGAATAATGATTTCAGAACAGGTTACAAAATCAAAAAGCCAAAGCTATTCCAAACTTTAAATCAAGCATACCTGAGGATTCAATTGTTTAAATAAATCAATAGTTGCTTTACTCCGATCCCTATCTGGAAGTGGTATTAATTCATATTCCACTTGATACGGTAACTGTTCAATGGCAGCCATGAATACATCTATACAGAAGCCTGTTATAGTTGTTATATTAGTTTCAAGATTGTGGCGTATGTTCACCAATTCAGGGAATCCAGAATTTCGTACAACACCAATTCTAAGCTTTTTACTACTCATTTGCATCACATGACCTTTTGGAATTTTAGCAGATCCTCCAGGCCAGATAATGTCTTCAAGATCGGTGCCATTAGAGTACAATTGCCTTTCATGACTGGATGAGTATAGCTCTCTAGTAATTTTTCCAACACAAGTCCAAAACCCTACTCTTCTGTCCCCTGATCTTCCTATCACATTTACTATCTCAAATGCATTTGAGACTAGTTTCCCATTAACAAACTGAAATTCACCACTTAAACCCTTGAATTTCAGTTTCAGTATTTCTTGGACAAGTATCGAACCATGTGTAGATGTGGTAATGTTATCTAAATCCATTAGGTTCAAACTCAATCTATCATCGGATTTTCTCCTCGAACGGATCTTAGGCCTTGCCCTCTCAGCTGCTTTTGCTAGAGCGCAAGCAACATCATATGCCCGTATGCAAAATACATTTAAATCCTTTATTTCCATGTTGTGTTCAGCGGAAAATGTATTTCTCCATCTTGAAGTAAAATTATAAAGCTCCTTTGAGGCTGGAATGTAGGACTTGAGACCGATAACTCCTTGCATTGATTCCGTGACAGATGATCCCATATTGGAATGCAAGTAATCCATGCTTTTTACAGTCATGATCCAAGCATACCCTTCACGCATCATTCCTAAGTTTTTCGCTTTCATGTAGAACCGAAATATTAACAGAGGTGACATGTGCACAATAAACACTTTTTGCTCTGATGCCATGAGCTTCTGAATTTCTTCAATAATATTATTGTCATCCGATGAGACATCAAGGGAACTCTTATACGAAATATGGATGTCCTTTTCTTGCAATGAATCAACCAAATGTGGGATGAAATCTCTCCAATCATCGTTTTCTTCATGAATAATCACCAAATCCTTCCACTTAAATGCTCTAACAATATCAGCAATACATGTTGCTTGAGAGCTTTCATCTTGGTTGATTTGAAAAAAATAAGGATATTTGTTTGAGGGTGAAGTACTAGTAGGTGAAGAAAATGAAATCACAGGGACTTTAGTTTTATCCCCTAGTTCTGCCAAAAACTTTGCTTCCATTGATGTTTGAGCACCAATGATTGCTCTCACTTCTGAATTTTCCAAGAGATCAAGAGCTGCATGCATTTGAGTATGAACAATATTCTTAGTATTTGAGCTAATTTACTAATAATTTGATTTAAATAAATAAATAAATAACCGTTCATTGTAAGCCAATCCATGCAAACATATATTCAATTATTCATATTTGTTGAAGTAGATTTGTTTCATACTTTCATGACATACAAAACTAAGCAAAGCATAATTAATAAAGAAAATTAAGCTCACCTGAAGACAAAGCACGTAGAGGTTCGCCTTTGGAATCCCTAGTGTGGAAAATAATTCTTGTTTTGTAGTAACTATGTACACTGTAAAAGTCAGAAATTGCCATGGAAATACAGTTTTGTACTATCTTACTTTCCCTTGAACCCATATTTAGTATAACTCCCACATGAATCTCCTCCACCACCATACCTTGATGAGTTTCATCAAAGGATTGGGCAGATAGTACTGGACCAACACAGCTGATCATCATCAATAAGGTTACAAAAGATAGGAAGATAATTCGGTTGCTCCTTTTAGACTCCATGCATAATACACAACTGTTTGTTGTTCCTCTAATTAATCACAGTTGTGATTTACCTGAAAGCTTGACTTGTTACATGAAAGGAGTTTCTTGAAGACTTGATGAGGTATACTAGAGGAGCACTGAAAATTTAGAGGAGAGATTGTTGAGTACTTGACTCAAATTTAGGCCACACTCATACATTTATTGTCTTGCTAGTATTCCTGAAAGCTTAACTTCTTACATGAATGAATGTGTGTTTGTTGACTTGACTCAAATTTAGGCCACACACGTATACATTTATTGTCTTGCTTGTTTTTCTAAAAGCTTGACTGCTTACATGAATGAATGTGTGTTTGTTGACTTGACTCAAATTTAGGCCACACACACATAAACATTATTGTCTTGCTAGTATTCCTCACAAACCAGACCATTTTCATGGAGAAAGGTTGAAATTCATCTGGAAAGGTATTACGCAATTTCGTGGAGACATCATGGTCGGGCAAGGTATTAGGCGACGAAAGCTAAAAGTTTTAGTTGACAAATGTATTTCATCGGTGAAGAGTATACATTCGTTTGTAGAGATGTTGGAACTTTAAAAATTAATCCGCCAAGGAATTGATCAACTTGTAAGTTCATATCAAAGTGGTAAGCCTTTATTGTCTAACTACAACACTTGATTTGTTAACAATTGTACAATATTTATATATAATATATATGAGTTGTTAGAAATTAAATAAATAAATAAAAACTTATTAGATAAATTTAAATTAATTCAACTAATCAAGAATCTAATTTGAATGATAAACATATATTGAAAAATATTTATTGGATTGCAAATCAGGTTATGTGATAATGTTTTTTTGTCCACTAATGATTAGTTTGGTAGTGGTGGATTTATCTATTAACTTTTAATATTTTATAGCATAATATCTTTAATTAATTAATTAATTTTAGTATATATATTTTTAATTTTAATTAACTTTTCCCTTCAAATACAATTTTTGTTGGGAAAATTTTCTGTTAACTTTTCCCTACGAATTTTGAGTTTTGTGGGAAAAGTTTTGTAATCTTAGCCAACGAATTTTGAGTTTTGTAGGAAAAGGTAACCTTTCATGATGAAACTCGTTTTGTGGGGAAAGGTTGGGAAAAATTTTATACCTTTAGTTGACGAATTTTGGGTTTTGTGGGGAAAGGTAACCTTCCCGACGAAACTCGTTTTATGGGGAAAGGTTGGGTAAAATTTTGTATTTTGAGTTTTGTGGGGAAACGTTACCTTTCCTGACGAAACTCATTTTGTGGGGAAAAGTTTATTGTGCCTACAAATCTTGCTTTATCTCATAAAGTTTTGTGGGGAAAGACTAAAATTCTTGAAGTGCTTTAAGCTTGACTTCTTACATGAATGAATGTGTGTGTCATTGATGGTATTCCTGAAAGCTTGACTTCTTACATATGAATGAATGTGTGTGTGACATTTATTGTCTTGCTAGTATTCCTGAAAACTTGACTTCTTACATGAATGGATGTGTGTGTGAGACTAGAAAGCTATCAATAGTAAGAGGATTCACAGTTGACACCGTTTGAAGTTTGATTAGATATTTAAACCATCAACCACGCATTTACAGTCATACTAAGTGTGTGTGACTAGAAAAATATCGAGAGTAAAAGGCTTCACAGTTGACACCGTTTGAAGTTTGATTAGTTATTTAAACTATTAACCATGCATTTGCAATCATACTAAGTAGTGTATAAATAATAGTTTAGAGTTTCAAGAACATGCGTCTCACAAAAATTTTCTTTAATAAAGAAAACGCAATTTGCCTTAACGTACCCTAACGTATAGTTAAAATGCTTAATATTCAACATTTAGTCTTAATAACACAAACATATAATCATTTAGTCAACAGTAGTTAATAACGGTTGACCATATTTTTGGATAAAAAGCGCAAATTGCCCATGCCGTGAAAAGCTTAAAAAAGAGAGGGTGAGGATGTTGAACGATCTAGATATAAAGCTTAACAAATGAATGATCCAAAATTTTAAGAATATTAAATTAAATTAAATGTTAAAAAAGACTGGGAAGAGATCATTCTTATTTTTCTTTAATTTTTTTTAATTTTTTGTACATTTTTTTTTATCAAAAAAAATATTACAATAATTTGGGATTTGATGGAGGAGAATAGACTTGAACCCATTACTTCTTGATTGATGTAAGAGATAAACCACCGGACCAACCTCATCTTATCAATTTAGACAATTCATTTTTTTAGCTTTACATATGGACCATTTATCATCATCATCTTCTAAGCTTTTCAGCATGGGAAATTTGGATTTTTCATCCAAAAAGTCCAGTCAACAATTATCTTTAACGTTGTTGACCAACATAAGGTATGTTTGTGTAGTTAAGGGAAAATGTTGAATATTAAGCTTTTTGGTCATTCCTCATAGTAAATTTATGTAATTTGGCCCGGTAAAAAATAATAATAATAATAATAATAATAATAATAATAATAATAACACACATCTCACAATGTTACTGAAGTAAGTTGACCTTGAGGCCCCGTTTGGTACGTGAGATTGGATTGGATTAAGATGAGACTGGGATTAGATGAGATTGGATTGGATTAAACTGGACTAAATTAATACTATACTGTGTTTGGAGAAACATGAGACTGGACTAAATTAATACCATATTTTGTTTGGTGAAACATGAGATTGGATTAAATATAATAATTTAATTTTAAAACATAAATAAACAAATCATTTAATTAAAAACTAAATAAAAAAAATTATATAAACTAATAAAAAAAATTTATCAGTCATCACCGAAGTCTTTAATCATCTCTCTCTCTCTCTCTCTCTCTCTCTCTCTCTCTCTATCACATCTCCAAATCTCCTCTTGATTTTTAGTTTTAATTGTGAGAAAAAAATAGGGTTGCTTTGTTATGTGAATATAGTTCAGAGACCACTTAGTGAAGCTTGGGGTTTGATTAGAGAACCATTTATAGATCCAACTTTCAAACATCAAGCAATTTCTGGGTGGTGGTTGATTGAAGCAGAGGTAGAGGTGGGGTAGGTCGACGATTTTGAGTTTTGTTTGGCCGCCGGTAGGTGTTGGCTTTTGGGTTTGGTGAGGTTTGGGTGTTTGGCGATGTGGTGGTGGTAGTGGTGATGGTTTACAAATTGGGTTTTGATGCAATTTGGTAATGACTTTTGTTTTCAAATTTTGATTTTCTGGTTTTCAATTTTCAGTTTTTGTTTTTTTTTTTTTCCTTCAATTTTTGGGTTTTTAATTTTCTTGGACAAAAATTTCTAGGTTTTTTTGGACAAAAAACTATGGGTTTCAGTTGGTGGGTGTGTATTTGTTCCATTTGGTGGAGTTTTTTTTATTTTTTATTTTTTTACATTGATTGATCTCAAAAATCTTTGTTCTTTCATTTGGTGTTTGTTCTGTTTTTGGTATTTGTTCTTTGTATTTGGGTTTTTGGTTTTACTATGTTCATGTGTTGTACACTCAAAAATCTGAAGAAAAAAATTTTTTAAAAAAAAATTAGTCCCGCGTAACGTAGGACAAATAAACCCACATGGGTTTAGTTGTCCGGTGAAACGCAAGACTATTTCACTAAAAATGGGTCCCACTATTTCTTTTAGTCTAGTCTAATGGTGCCTCCAAACATAAGATTAGACTGAAATTAGTCAAATCCCAATCCAATCCTATGCAACAAACAGGCCCATCAGTCTTGCCAAACATGGGAATCGGACTAAAAATAAGCCGATTCCCATCCTATCTCAGCTGCCAAACGAGGTCTAACCGTCTTATTATGATCGAACGGTTTGAAACACAATAAAATTTGTGCCGGTTGGCTTAATTGAAGTTGGACCAGATTGAATCCAGTAGGCCCAAACCATGACCCATTTTTTCTCTTGACCCAAATTCAACTTTGTATAGAGTTGAATTGGACTGATGTTTGGAAGTCGAGCCTCAACCTCACCTAGTCTGCATTAAAGCACTGCCAATTGCATCTCTCTGTTACAAAGAAATTAGCTAAGCACCAAGCCCCTCACACTTGTATCATTACACTTTATTTGATTAATTTATTCTCCAAAAGGTAAATATTAAATTTGACAAGTTACTAATATACACCTTCCTCCTACAAATATGTAAAACTTTTGTTTTAATTTTTTTATTTATATTTTTTTTAATGACACTAAGGTTAGGAGTCTGTCTAGATTTACATAAATGAAGTACCGTAATGATGAGTATTGTTCGAATATTGGTTCCTTCAAATAAAGAGATAGCTACTTTCATCAAATGAGTAAAAACTTCTCACACCTACACTCCTATGAATAAATTGTGACTTATAATCAATAATGTAAACTCATGATCAAAGTTTTCATAATTTTGTTGATCAAACCATCAAAACCATGAAACATTAATCAAACCTCAATGGAGAAAATGATTAAATCCCATTAATTTAATGTTATACATGATTTAATTAAGGAATTTTTTGTTCCGGACTTGTGATTTATTTTTTATCAAAAAAAAAAAAATCATATATAAAATAAAAAAGAAAACAAAAGAAAAGAAAAAGAAAAGCGAAAGCAAAGTGACACAAAACCCTAAAACAATAATTTAAAAAGATACGTAGACCTCAACAGAAAGTATGAAAATATGAACCTAAAAAGGCATAAATTTGCCAGGAATTGTGTTGCTTATTGGAATTGCATATTTAAATATATAAATATAATATTCTATACTTTTGGTTTATTTCCTAGGACAATGATCCTTTATTGAATTTTCCCTACCATGCTGTCATTTTAAGGATCTTGTAACATGTGACTTTAGTAAAAATATATGGTTGAAATTGCTTTTTTAATTTTTTTTTATTTTTTTTTCTTCATCAATAGCATATTGACACGTGTAGAAATTATTAAAACAAATATCTGACTCTTTTTTCCTCTAACTTCTGACGTCTTTACCTCGTACTCAAGAACTTCATCTCATACACTCTTCAATTTTGTTTAAGCAAATTGTAGTATTGTAATTTGAGGTTGCTTGTTTATTTTAGAGATCAAGAACTTCATCTCATACACTCTTCAATTTTGTTTAAGCAAATTGTAATATTGTAATTTGAGGTTGCTTGTTTATTTTAGAGATGGGAAATGAGAAATTTTGATTTTGGTTTCTGGGTTTACTTCTAAGTTCTAACTGCCAAAAAATAAAAAAATAAAAAAATAAAAAAATTCTATCTACATTATTGATTGTTAAAGTGTAAGAAAAAAACTGATTTGAGAAACCCATAAATTGATGGGGTTTGAAGGTTGATCTGACAAGAAGTATGATATTTAGAGCAGTGTAATTTATGTTTTTTTTTTTTTTTGCTATATATATGGTTAAATTATTTTAAATCACAGAAGGCATATGGATATTGGATCTATTGTTGGATTTTGTGAATGAAATTTATTGAATGAATTTGTGTGAAAAGTGGATGAAGATGAATTGAAGTTGACAGTGTGAAAATTTGTCAGCATCTAATTTTTTTTTTTTTTTTTTTTTTTTTCTCCAGATCATTAAATATGTTGTTCATATTTCATAGTTCTTTAAACAAAAAAAAAAAATTAATTTTTCTTTTGTTGAGGAAGAGGCAAAGACGGCTGAAGCCAGAGAGAAAGAAAGAGTAATTTTTTTTTAATAACTTTGCCACTTGTCAAAATATTATTGGTATAGAGAAAGTAAGTAGAGTAAATGAAAAAAATTAAATAAATTAGAAAATCAACTTCAACCGTATGTTTTTACTAAAGTCACGTGTCACAAGATCTTTAAAAGGACAACATGGTTCAGTAGAGGGAAAGTTCAGTAGAAGATCCTTATCCATATATAAAAGAGGCTATATTTTTCGAAAGGGTAGATTTTCATTTGTACATTTGCCTTATTTCCCTCTGTGTCCTTTTTTAATTCAGGTGTGACCAATTGATTTATTTCCCCTTTTATCCTTTTTTTTCCTTTATAACATGCCTCGTATCACCAATATCAAACCCAGACCCAGTAAATATCACAAACCACAAGACAAAACTCAGTTCATCAACACAACCCAGATTCAATTAAAGTTAAAAAAAAAAAAAAAAAACTTAAAAATCAACTACATACACAGCAAAATCTAACACAACACAGACATTGAAAACCCTATAAAAATCCCACAATCATCAAATATCATTCAAGTATCCAACCATCATCAATTTTGAAAAAAAAAATTCTGATAGAGAGATGAAGAATAGCAGAAAGGATTCGATGCAGATGGGGCATTGATGACTAGGTAGATGAAGGTGTATGAGATGGAACGTTGATGGGGATATTCTAGGTGGAGGAGGTGTGCGAGGTGTGGATTAGGCTGATATTCTCTGTGCCAATGGCGGTGACGGCGAGGTAGAGGAAAGGATCTGGTGGAACAACATGGTCCATCAATGGAGGACTAGATGCATCGACCTGGTCCATCAATCGAATGGGTTTGAGTTGTTTGACGAAGAAGATGATTTTTTTTTTAGATGGAAGAAAAAAACAACATTAAGGCCTTGTTTGATTTTTTTCACCTAAGACTTAATGACACTTAGGGGTCGTTTGTTTTTTTTTTTCTCTTAAAACTTAATGGGTTTGAATCATAATTATTAAGCTGTTTTGTTTGTTTTTTTTTTTTAAGTGGTCAAATAACTTAAAAATACCAAAAAACAACTTAAAATAAAAAGTAAAAAATCTTAACTTTTCACTTAATTGCAAATCATTGAATTGCATTAAATGCAATTCAAAATCTTTTCTTCCAATACTATCCTCCATATATAACATATTTTCAATTTCATCATAATTATATATGGTATAGAAATCTTTATTTTAATATATACCTTATTTTAAATAGCTTTAAAAATAAAAAAGAACCATAATCGCTTCTTATATTAGTGTTTAATATCAATACTTTATTATGATATTAGGGTGATGTTTATATATATATATATATATATATATATATATTAGAGTGTTTTGTGTGAGTTTTCCTGCTGTCTCTTTTATTTTTATTTTTAAAAAAACCCTTAGTAAAAATGAAGTTTGTTTGTAATGGAAGAGGAAGATCATGATCATGTGTGTTCATATATAACTATTATTTTTGAATTGTTTTTATTCCATATTATATGTATAATTGTTTAACATGGTTATAAATAAAAAATTACTTATTTTCAAACAATTTTACTTTTAAAAAACAAACGTGTTGACAATACATTTAGATGGGAGAATAAAAAACAAAACAAACATATCATTCAAGTTCAGATTTTAGTCCCTATTCAGTCTTCAGAAAAAAAAAAAAACAAATGACCCATTAATGTGCTCTATTCAGTTGTTTTGTTTGTTTTTTTAAGTGACAGAATCACTTAAAGAACCCATAAAATCACTTGTTTATAAAAGTTAAAATTTTTAATTTTTCACTTTTCACTTAATAGAAAACCACTAAAATTTAAAACAACTTCTTACTTCCAAACCTACCCTCATTAACCTAACTTATTTCCAATTTCATCTTCTATAAAACCCTAACCGTATAAATATTTTTTTTACCATTGAAATTTAAAACAATTTTTTACCTCCAAAACTATCCTCACTAACCTAACTTATTTCCAATTTTATCTTCTATAAAACCCTAACCATATAAATATATATTTTTTCTTCTCACCGTAAAAACCTAACATCACAAAAGGTTCTTGAACAGTTTGAAGCATCTATCCAGGAATTTGATCAGTTTGAAAAGCCTGAGCAGCAAGATCCATCTGTCGAGCTTGTAATAGGAAAATGGCCTTGCCATCTTCGTATCTGTTGCTAAATGCAGTTCTTGTAAATGACATCTTCTAAGAGGATTTGAAACCACTCTGAGATTTCAATTTCAACATTCCCGGATTTCAATATTGCTACCCATTTATGATTTATTCAACATATCGGTTACACTTTTCCACAACTGGTACCAACAACAAAACTACACAACACAACACAAAAGAAAAAAGAAATTATAAATTTTACAGTGAAATTTCAAATACTGTACCTACTCAAATTAATTACAAATAGAAGAAGAAGAAGAAGACATGTATATACTTACAGATCAATTTTCCATGTGGAAAGTGGGGGTCAAGAATATGTATTGGATTGAATTATTTCTTTCTAAAATGTAAATATATAATAAATAATAGTTAAAAGGGTATAGATGTAAAAATATTTATTTTCAAGTGTATATAATAAATAATAGTTAAAAAAGTATAGATGTAAAATTATTTATTTCCAGATGTTTATAACTTAAAAAAAAAAAAAAACAATTTATCACTTTTATTCAGTTTTTAGTGAAAAAAAAAAAAAAACAAACAGGTTTTTCAGTTTTAAGTTTTCAGTCACTATTCAGTCTTCAGTAATATTCAGCACTATTCAGTTTTCAGACAAAAAATCAAACGCAACCTAAATGTTTTTGGGATCTGATTGGAGATGGAGGAAGAGAGAGAGTTTGGAGAGAAAACATGAGTAAGTGAGATAAAAGGAGGGGAGAGAGAGAGAGAGTGAAATTGGGCAGGGTGTACTTTTTTGGACAGTATGTGCGGTATTTTTTAATTTTTAAAAAATATTTTGTCTTTACCGTTGGATTCTTGAAAACTTGGCAGATTGTGTTGGAATAAGAGTTGATTTTTTTTTTTTTTATAAACAAACCCCACAAGAGAGGACCACTAAAATATATGAGATTAAAATGAGAATTTATAAATAACATCTTCTTCTAAATCGAAGCATATTTTATTCAATTTAATAATGTCTAAGAGCATCTTCAATGCTATTATGCATTTGGAGAAAATAGAGTGCCACATAAGATAGATAGTAAAAAGGGGAATACTATCTACCTTCCAATTTGTCTTTCCCATTTACCTTTTCCACTAATTATTTGACACATATACATTTTTTTATTTAATAAAAAGCTCTCACTTTTTGCTACAAATCTTGTTCATGTTTTTACCCCTTATTAATAAAATGGTAGAAGCATCCATCAAAGGTAAAGATGTAAACAAGCTTTACACCAAAAAGTGAGCGTTTTTTATTAAATGAAAAAGTGTATACGTTTCAAATAATGAGTGGGAAAGGTAAATGAGAAAGACAAATGGAGAAAGTAGATAACATTCCCCTATTAAAAAAGTTAGAAAAACTCTCTCCAATGCTATTATCTAAGTTGGATATGGAGATGATGCGGTAAAAAAAAAGTTAGAGAATATGGAGTTGAGTTTCTAATTCTAGAAACTCTCATAGAAATGCTAACTAGGATTTCTAACTCTTTCCACCAATAAGATTGAAGCTCATTTAATTGTAAAATAAAAGATGAGAGAGAATGAAATAATTGTTTTATTATGATTGGTCATAAAATGGATACATACTTGACTTTAGATAATTGCATTGGAGATGCGAATATGTATTTCTCTAAATTTTTTTCAAAAGTGAGCACATAATGAATAGAAATGTTGATGTGACACTATTTAGAAACTCAAAGATATATATTTGCATTGGAGATGTGCTAAGTGAGGTTAACTGGTTAGGTCACAATCATGGAATTGTTATGTGGGGGATGAACAAGACAAAGATTATGTTAACTCTTTTAATTCAAAATTCAAGATGGGTATGAGTTAATTAATTATAGGTTAAACGGCTTTTTTTTATTTTTTATTTTTTTTTGAAAAAAAAATATGAATTATTAACTTTAAATATCGTGCTATTATATATATTTAGAGAAAATCTTTAATGAGACGATTTTATTGCCACTTGGTGAGACAAGAGATATATGTTTCCCAATGAGGCATTATCCCCCACGGGCGGGCCTCATTGGGTTTTGGGGGCAAACTCTACCCCAAATAGATTTTGGGCAAGGTGGTGGAGGTACCCTCCCTCAAACCCAAAACCCCATTTCCACCAAATATATATATATATATATATATATATTATTTTTATATAAAAAATTTAACACTTATATAGATTTTGGATTTTGTGTATTATATTTTTATTACTTTTTATATTGAATATTTTAACAGTGTCAAATTAAAGATTGGAATGTCTGGATTCTAAATATTAAATTTTGATTTTCGGATTGAAAATTGAAAATTGAAAATGAAAAAAAATGGAGGAAATGGGTTTTGGGTGTCGGGGAGAGGGGACCTACCTACAAAATGCCCCCACCCCCAATCCCCCCACCCCCCAAGTGGGGGTGGAGGTACCCTCCCCAGCCCCATTGGGCCTCCACGCCCATCCCTAGGTGAGACCGTCTAATGAGATTGCATCATTTATCTTGAGAACAAAAATATATATTATTAAACTATAATTTTGTACAATCTTATTGGACAGGTCTCACCAAGTGGCAATAAGACCGTCCCATTGAATATTTTCTCATATATTTAAAGCTAAAAAGAAAAGGGCATTATATATTATATATGAATATAAAGTAACTTTAATAGACAAATCTCGGTAAGAATTCTAAGTTCAATTGCAACATTAGAAGTCCTAACATTTTTTTATTGTAAATATGTCATAAATAAGTTTATATTCGTATATATAAAAAAAATATATGCATGTATATATATATATATATATTATTTACAGAAATTTTCAAGTCAGTGCATCCTGATATAATTTCGTGAGGATATTGAATGTGAGTCATTAGTTTTACATACTCTGACTCAAGTATGTATGCACTTGTCAAAACTAGCGGCTCACATTCAATATTCTGATCAAGTTATTACAGGATGCATTGACCAGATCGGGACTGATTATATTTAAGGTTTGCCTCTCCACTAGTGATGTGACTATATGTCTTCTTTGTTAAGAACTAACATTATATATTACTAAAATCTCATAACACATAACATGCACACCCCCATTGAATTGTAATGGATTTTAACAGGAAGAAGCTTAATAACCAGGCCTTCTTTTTCCATATAATGATCTTGTTCATCCTTCTCAATCCATCAAGTCCATCAAAACCTGATAATAGAGTCAAGAATGTTAGTTTGAGTTCTGTGGCACAAGTACAAGTTGGAGTGATAGTTGATATGGGATCATGGTCAGGGAAGATTAGCCACAGCTGCATTTCCATGGCCATTTCTGATTTCTGTGCTCTCAATAACAAAACAAGGGTACTTCTCCACTGGATGGATTCCAAAGGCGATTCTTTTCTTGCTTTACATGCAGGTTAGATATTATTTTTATAGATTATATTATATATGAATGTGATTTGTATATATATATATATATATATATATATATGTTTTCATTCATTAATTTTCAAATGCAGCCTTGAATGTCAAATTGCAAGCAATCATCATTACAGAAACATCAAGTAGTGGAGCACAAATCTTAGCAGAGTTAGGATCCAGGGCTAAAATTCCTATTATTTCTCTCTTTGCAAGTGGTCCTTCTCTAACCTTGTCCAACTACTCTAATTTTATTCAAATTACTCACGATGAAGCTTCTGATGAAGCCAAAGGTATTGCTATTCTCATCAAAGCCTTCAAATGGAAAGATGCCATCCTCATTTATGAAGATAACAACAGTGGGAGAGATTTCTTTCCTCACATGTTTGATTCCTCACAGGATGCTAATATTCATATGGCTCATAGAATCAGCATCCCACCACCATCTTCTCATGAACATATCATTGAAAAGCTTTCAATGATAAAGACTTTCCAAACAAAAGTATTTGTTGTGCACATGTCTCATTCTCTTGCATCTCACTCCTTTTTGAAAGTTATGGAGCTAGAAATGATGAGTGAAGGATATGTTTGGATAGTTACCGATACAATTATGAGTTTCTTTCATTCAGTGCAAAACTTGTTTACATCTTTACTCTTGATAGTTGCTTCTATCATTTCATTAATATGGAGTAAAGACGTAAACAAACTTTGTAGTAAAAAGTGAGAGCTTTTTATTAAATGAAAAAATGTATACGTGTCAAACAATGAGTGAGAAAGGTAAATGAAAAAAGTAGATAACATTCCTCTTTTTTATTTTATGGTAAATTAATTCTAGTCATGAATTATTATCAATATTCTCTCATTTATGTATATATCTTCATACATGTTACATGTAATATTAATTCATCAACTAGGAGTTTGATGCTGCCGTGGGAGACATAACAATCACTGCCAACAGATCTCTGTATTTGGATTTCACTTTACCATTCTCCGACATAGGAATTGGAATGATAAGGCCTACTTATCAAAATAATAACATGTGGATTTTCTTGAAGCCTCTTCAGGATGATCTTTGGCTGACCAGTGCTGCTTTCTTTGTCTTCACCGGCTTCGTAGTGTGGATTATTGAACATCCTATCAACGATGAATTTCAAGGTTCACCAGCTTACCAAATCGGAATGGTGTTTTGGTATTCCTTCTCAATACTTGTATTCGCCCATAGTTAGTATCACAAACATTTATAAGGCATTAATTTCAGGTTATTTAGCTGATGATTTTATCCAGTTTCTGATTATAAATTGACTTTTCAAGAGAGAAGCTATTGAGCAACTGGTCAAAGTTTGTAGTGATCCTATGGGTGTTTTTAGTGCTTATATTGAGTTCAAGCTACACGGCCACTTTAACTTCTATGTTAACCGTTCAACAAATCCACTTGGGTTCAAATGACTATGTAGGGTTCCTTTTAATTGCAGGAACTATGGACAACATAAATTTTGAAGATTCCAGGCCGAAGGTATATAATTCTCCAATAGAATATGCCGATGCTTTATCCAAGGGGAGTAAAAAAGGTGGGGTGTCTTGTTGCGGAAATGGCTAGAAATTAAACAGAAAAGTGCACACAACACACAAACACAGATATTTACGTGGTTCGGCAATTGCCTACATCCACGGGAGGCAGCAAACTGATATTATTGGAGAAATTAATATAAATACAAAAAATAGAATTTCTCTCAACTCTCTCAAGAACTCTCTCTGGAAGCACAAATACTGAATTGCTTCTTGCCTTCTCTTGCTACTTATGTTTTGCCTTACTGAGGGTCCTATTTATAGGGGAAAAACAGAGACAAACCTCCCCCATTTTCAACTTGGTGGTAGCTGTCATGAATGTGGCCGGTGGTTTGGTTTTCTCCATTGTCAACAATGCAGGTGGTAGTTGGAAGTTGGAAGTTGGAAGGTGGAAGTTGAGCCAAATTTGTCAACAATCTTCACCTTGGCGAGAATCCACCGATCAATGTTGCCTCCATTTCACCCTTAGACGCTACCGGCTCGAGAGATATTGATCAAGTCCAAACAATGTTGGAACTTGATCCCTGTTACCACCTTTGTTAACATATCTGCAGGATTGTTTGCAGTTCCGATCTTCTGGAGTAGAATATTCCCTTCATCTACTATTTCTCGAACAAAGTGGTAACAGATGTCTATATGCTTGGTGCGAGCATGATGGACCTAGTTCTTTGCCAAACAAATGGCACTCTGGTTGTCGCAGAAAATCTCCACTTTTTCCTGTACAATGCCCAAGTCCCTGATCAAACCACGAAACCAAATGACTTCTTTGAAAGTTTCTGTTACAGCCATATACCTGTCTTAGTAGTAGACAAAGCCATTGTTGACTGTAAAGTCGATCTCCAACTTACTGGTCCTCCTGCCATAGTGAACATATAACCAGTAGTAGATCGACGTTTGTCAAGATCACCAGCATAATCAAAATCAACATATCCTACGATATGTTTGTCAACCGTCTGACCTCTCTCGAACTTCAAACCAACATTTACAGTACCCTGAATGTATCGTAGAATCCATTTCATTGCTTGCCAGTGACCTTTACCAGGATTGTGCATGTAACGGCTCACCATACTTACGACGTTTGAAATGTCAGGTCTAGTACACACCATCACATACATCAAGGCACCAACATCATTTGCATATGGAACATGATCCATTTGCCTCTTTGCATCTTCAGTAGTCGGTGACATTAGTGCACTCGGTTTAAAATATGGAGCCAACGGTGTACTTACAGGTTTAGACTAGCTATCAATGCCAAACCTCTGAAGTACAGTCTTCAAATACTGAGTCTATGTCAAACAGATGGTACATTTTGCTTTGTCCCTTTTGATCTCCATACCAAGAATCTTCTTGGCCTCTCCAAAATCCTTCATATTGAACTCTGAGCTCAATTGAGCCTTCAGCCTGTCGATCTCTACCTTGCTCTTAGATGCTATCAGCATATCATCCACATATAAGAGCAAATAAACAAATGTACCATTTTGGAGTTTGCAGAAGTATACATAATGATCAAAATGACTGCGTGTGTACTGTTGAGTCATCATGAAGCTGTTAAATCGCTTATACCACTGTCTCGGTGACTGCTTCAAACCATACAGAGACTTGTTCAGCTTGCAAGCCCAATTGTCACGCCCTGGAATTTTGAACCTTTCTGGCTGAGACATATAAATTTCTTCGTTCAAAGTACCATGGAGGAATTTGATCTTCAAGTCGAGTTGAGCTAACTAGAGATCAAACTGTGCAACCAAAGCTAATAGGATCCGAATAGACGAATGCTTGGCAACGGGTGAGAATACCTCATTGTAGTCTACTCCTTCCTTCTGTGCGTAGCCTTTCGCTACCAATCTGGCTTTGTATCTGATGTTGTCTTTGCCAGGAGCACCTTCCTTTTTGGTATAGACCCATTTGCACCCTATAGCTCTCTTTCCCTTTTGAAGTTGTGTCAGCTTCCAAGTTTCATTATGGTGAAGTGATTGCATTTCCTCATCCATCGCCATCTTCCACCTGACATTATCCATACTGTCCATAGCTTATCTGTAGGTGTACGGGGACATCATCATCAGTCACTGGAAGAGCGTATGCCACAATGTCTGTGTAACGGGAATGTTTTCGAATGTCTCTTTTCGGTCTGCTAGTGGCAATGGACTTTGGCTATTGTCTGATCTTAGATAATGGTGCTGAATTCTCAACCTCAATTGATATCTCATCCTGATCATCATATTCATCATAAAAACTATCAACTGTCGGAGAAGCTTTCTCTGACTTCTTGGGAGTTTCAAACTCCACATGTTGTAGAGAATTTGGATTCTCATTCTCTGTGCCTCGAGGTATTTGTTTCAGCATTGCAGATTCGTCAACGGTAACATC
The DNA here is from genome assembly GCA_035582765.1 of Acer negundo. Lineage (NCBI taxonomy): Eukaryota > Viridiplantae > Streptophyta > Magnoliopsida > Sapindales > Sapindaceae > Acer > Acer negundo. The sequence continues at coordinate 34,456,279 of CM069235.1, read as the reverse complement.
TCGACTTAAGATGATCTTCTTTGACTCGGAATTCCATAATCTGAATTTCTTGACTTCTTCACTAAAGCCCACGAAAATAGCTTTCTTGGCTCTATGATCCATTTTGGATTCAGTAACATGAAAGTATGCTGGACATCTGAATATATGCAATCAGTTATAATCAGAAACATGTTGTCCAGACCATACCTCTTTGGGAGTTTTACCATCAAGTGTAGAAGAGGGTAGTCTATTGACTATATGGGAGGCATACATCAAAGCCTCTGCCCAGAATGCTTTCCTTAGGCTAGATTGAGAAACCATACATCGAACTTTCTCTACCAAAGTATGGTTCATCCGTTCTGCTACATCGTTCTCCTATGGTGTGCCGGGAACTGTAAAATGTCTGATTATCCCTTCATCCTGACAATACTTCATGAAAGGATCTGATTTGTATTCCTCGCCATTGTCTGATCTGAGCCTTTTAATCTTTCTTCCTATCTGAGTTTCAATCATCTTCTTCCATTGAAGAAAGATATCCAGAACTTCATCTTTATGCTTCATGGTGTATACCCAGACATACCTGGAGAAATCATTAATAAATGTCACAAAATAATGTTTACCTCCCAATGAAACATTTTTGGAAGGCCCTCAAACATCAGTGTGAACGTAATCTAGTGTTGCTTTTGTACGATGAATGGCGGTGCCGAACTTGACTCTCGTCTGTTTGCCCATGACACAATGTTCGCAGAAATCAAGTTTACCAGTCTTTGCACCTTTCAGAAGACCTTGCTTTACCAAACCTTGCAAAACCTTTTCCCCGACATGCCCTAAGCACATGTGCCAGAGTCGGGAAGTATCAGATGCCTCATCGTCGGAACTGCTGTAGACGGCTGCTCTCCTTTGACTATATACCCATCCAGGAAATATAAATTTCTCTGTCGAGTACCTTTTATTGCCAAGAATGCACCTCATACAACCTTTAGGACTCCACCTTCTATGGTCACCTTGTAACCGCTAGAGTCTAAGACCCTCAGTGAAATGAGGTTCTTTTTCAGATCAAGGACATACCTGACGTCTGTCAATCGTCTGATTGTACCATCGTGCATCTTCAGGCAAACAGTTTCTATCCCTTTCGTCTAGTAGGTGTTATCATTGCCCATAAGCATAACTCCTCTATCAAGCTCCTGGAAGCTTGAGAACCACTGCCTGTTGGGACACATATGATAGGAATAGCTGGAATCTAGAATCCATCTATTAGAATGACTTTTCTGATGATGAAACTGTAAAAGCTGAATCCTCTTCATTATCAGCTTTACTTGCAACATTTACATTAGATTTGTCCTTGTTTGGATAATCTTTCTTCCAGTGCCCTTTCTGGTGACAATATGCACACTAGTCCTTCGTAGGACGTCTGAATGATAATTCTCATTTTGGCTTTGAGCGAGTTGCTCCTCTTGATTTTGAGTGAGTTTACCACGCTCACTAGGCACTTCAGATCTTCTGTTATTTGTCCTTCCTCAAGCAACAGTCAGCGCTTCTGATGTTGAGTCTCTGTGATCAAGCTGATCATTCTTTCGATACTCATTATTCACCAGAGCATTAGAAACATCTATGAATTTAACCTCATGCTTTCCATATAACAGAGTTATGGTTAAGTGTTCATAGGTATCAGGCAAGGAATTTAACAGAAACAATGACTTATCTTCATCGTTAATTTCAATATCTAAATTTTGTAAATCAGCGATAATCATATTGTAATTATTCAAATGCTCAATCATAGAAGTACCTTTCTTGTACTGGAATCGAAAGAGCTTTTGCCAAGAACTGTTGGTTGATGCTGAGGTCTGAGGTTCAGTTGACTGTTCCAAGATTTCTCTAGCTTTTGGGTCTTCCATCGTGCCCGAAAATAGAGTTAATAAAGTTTGTCTAAGTAAAAACAGTACTTACAAGCGGAATTAGTTGAAACTGATGGCACGATTACGTCCGCAACAGTTGAAATAGCTGGAAACATGTCCGACTTGATTGAAAACGGGTGAAAATTGTACCGATTTTGGCAAAAAAACACTTCTGGACCTAGTTGACTCAGGAATATTCCGTTAAGATAACGGAATATGCTTTAACGAAATATTCTCTTCTAACGAAATATTCTCTGACTGTGGAACAGTTATTATGCTAACTAGGTGCTGATTAAGCGTAGATGTGGCACTGACTGGTCACTGACGTGGCGCTAACTGGATGATGACGTGACGATGACTGGATGATGACGTGTTGCTGACGTGGTCGTCTTCTTCTTTGAGAAATTTGTAGAAAATTTCTAGAAAATTTTTCAAGTTTGACCAAACTTTGACCAGAGCTAGAGAGTTCGTTAGAGCTCCGATTGAGACGTGGTCAGGTGCGTTGGAATCATATTTTTGAGAAGAACACAAGGGTATCCTCAAAATAGAGATTCGAACACTTCAAAATTTCTGGACTTGACCAAAACTAAAGCTCTAATACCAATTTGTTACGGAAATGGCCATAAATTCAACAGAAAAGTGCACTCTAATACACAAACACAGATATTTACGTGGTTCGACAATTGCCTACGTCCACAGGAGGCAACAAACTGATATTATTGGAGAAATTAATACAAATACAGAAAACAGAATTTCTCTCAACTCTCTCTAGAAGCACAAATACTGAATTGCTTCTTGCCTTCTCTTGCTGCTTATGTTTTGCCTTACTTAGGGTCCTATTTATAGGGGAAAAACAGAGGCAAACCTCCCCCATTTTCAACTTGGTGGTTGTTGTCATGAATGTGGCCGGTAGTTTGGTTTTCTCCATTGTCAACGATGCAGGTGGTAGTTGGAATGTGGAAGTTTGAGCCAAATTTGTCAACATGTCTGCCATTCTAGACGAAATGTCTTACATCAAGATATTCCTTGCTCGTTATCTTGCTCATTTCATAATGGTTGTACCCAAAAATCCTCCTTCAACCAATGGTTTTGGCTTTGTGAGTATACATTAATTAGAAATTGGGATCTTATAATGCTAATCTTTTAGGTCTTTAATTAAAGCATATACTTGGATATTGTAGGCTTTTTCAAATGGTTCACCATTGGTCCCGAACATATCAAGGGCAATTGCAAGTCTAAGAGAAGAAGGAAAGCTTAAAATGCTAGAAGATTATTGGTTTAGTAGTAATCAGCTTTCAGCTTATATGAACCAGGATTCCTCCGGTAATCCCAGCAGTCTCAGCCTCGAGAGATTCGGTGGTTTATTTCTCATTACAGGGATTTCCTCAACTTTAGTTCTCTCCATATTCTTCCTTTGTTTTGTCTACAGAAAAAGGCATGCTTTGCGAGGCTTTCTTTCAGAAAAACTTGAGTTTTTGAAGGGGTACATTCACTACTATCTTCCTACTCTTTTGTGGAATCATTGAGAGAAGAATAAAACACATGAAAGTGTAGCTAGATATATGATTCATTTCTCAATTGGTATTGAATGGTCATAATATATATGGCTATAATTCTTGCATATACGAACCCTGTTTGGTGGTTTCTATGAAACTCGGTTCTCATAGTTAAACTACAAAAAAATGAGTATACATAGTTAAACTACCCTGTTTGCTTACCTTCTTACAACTTCCAATCTAATTATACTATCTCACAAATCAAACTGAGACGATTCAATCTCTTTATTTATTCAAGAAATCAACCATAACTTCATGTCAAAGACTACAAGCAATCCTCATATTTTACATGACCACCCTCATCTTTCTATATGGAATATTGATCAAAAGGGTATGTCTGGATCATGACTTTAAATAGCATGGATCACTTGAATTTTATGGGATCATTATCATCAGTCGCTGACTCGATGCAAGGTGTGATCGGTCTCAAATCCTACATTCCAGGTTCAGATGAGCTACACAATTTTACTTCAAGATGGAGAATGAAATTATTTCTTTCTGAACATAACATGGAAGCATATGATATGGAGTTAAGTGCGTTTTGTATTCAGGCATATGATGTCGCCTGTGGTCTAGCAGAAGCAGTTGACAGGGTGAGCTCCAAGATTTCTTAGAAAGCTATTAATCAGTCTAAATTACAAAATAAATAAAAAATTACAACAATAAATCTTTTTATTAGGAACTTGATGGTCATGGAGTATTTTGCTCTGGGTGTGTAATGTATTTCAATAGTTTCTGCTAAACAATTTCTTGGAGAGGTACTCCTTTACAAAATTCAATCGTGACCGAAAAAAGTCTTTAAAGCCATAATTTTTCAGAACATGCCAGTTTTTGTGAATCTGAAAACTGTAAAGCATGACTAGAGCTAGAGCTGAAGAGACCCCGCTGATAAGAAAAAGACCGTGAAAGCTTTCAGTGGTGAGAGGCTTCACATTGTTTGAATTGTCCCCAGATGATGTTAACATTGATTGACTTTGAAACCATGTATATCCCATCATAGTAAGCTTTCCATCTTCTCTTAGTTTTGCAATTGCCCTTGAAATATTCGCGACCAATGGAGAAACTTTAGTGAAAACCTGAAAATTTTGCAGCAATAAGAAACAAAAGAACAAGTGTCTGAATATGATGGATTAATAAATCTTTGAAGGAAATGATACTCACAAAGCCAAAGCCATTGGTGGTAAGAGACATCGGTCCAATCGTGGAATAGTCCTTTGAGTACTTTGCAAGGAAGATCTTGAGGTATGGAACCTCATCAATGATAGCAGAGACACCACCCTTCTTGCTTCCTCTTGACAAAGCATTAGCATATTCTTCAGGTGACTTAACTTGCTGAAGATTAGAATTCTTGAAGTTGTTGATAATGACTCCTTTGGTGACAAATGAACCACCTTGATATCCTATATAGTTGTCCTTTGTGTTCAACTCAATGTGTTGAACTGTCATCAAGGAGGTCAAAGTTGCAGTGTAACTGGATGTCAATATAAGCACAATGAACAACCAAACGATCACCACGAATCGCGACAAATTGCTTAACAACTTTTCCCCTGTCACATGCCGAACAAAACTTTAATAGCATAGAAAAATATTGATTCAATTACCTAAATGTATGTATTATGGACCAAAGAGAATGGATATAAGTGCTTACTATGAGCAAAAACAGGGGTTGAGAAAGCAAACCAAAATATCATCCCAATTTGCTGAGATATTGGACCTTGGAACTCATTGTTGATTGGATGTTCAATCAACCAAATGACAAAACCCGTCAAGACAAAAAAAGCAACACTTGTTAACCAAAGATCACAAGTGAATGGCTCCAAGAATATCCACACACTGTTTTTGCTGTCTTTTGGGGCTACCGTTCCGACACCCAAGTCAGTATAAGGTAATGTAAAATCAACATATAAAGATCTCTCCGCTGTGATAGTTATATCTCCAACAACAGCATCGTAAGTCTTTGATGTTCGTATCACAGGGTGCAGCAGCAACAACAACAACAACGGTATATATCAATGTCAGGAATAATGATTTCAGGTTACAAAAGCAAAAAGCCAAAGCTATTCCAAACTTTAAATCAAGCATACCTGAAGACACATCATCAATAGTTGCTTTACATCATTAATAGTTGCTTTACTCCGATCCCTATCTAGAAATGGTATTAATTCATATTCCACTTGATACGGTAACTGTTCAATGGCAGCCCTGAATACATCTATACAGAAGCCTGTTATAGTTGTTATATTAGTTTCAAGATTATGGTGTATGTTCACCAACTTAGGGAATCCAGAATTTGGTACAACAACAATTCTAAGCTTTTTCCTACTCATTTGCATCACATGACCTCTTGGAATTTTAGCAGATCCTCCAGGCGAGATAATGGCAAGATCAGTACTATTAGAGTACAATTGCCTTCCCTGACAGATGAGTAGAGTTCTCTAGTAATTTTTCCAACACATGTCCAAAACCCTACTCTTCTGTCCCCTGATCTTCCAATCACATTTACTATCTCAAATGCATTTGAGACTAGTTTTCCCATTAACAAACTTCAATTCACAACTTAAACCTTTGAATTTCTGTTTCAGTATCTCTTCGACAAGTATCGAACCATGTGTAGAAGTCGTAATGTTATCTAAATCCATTAGGTTCTAACTCAATCTATCATCAGCCTTTCTCCTCGAACAGATCTTAGGCCTTGCCTTCTCAGCTGCTTTTGCTAGAGCCCAAGCAACATCATATGCCCGTATGCAAAATACATTTAAATCCTTTATTTCCATGTTGTGTTCAGCAGAAAATGTATTTTTCCATCTTGAAGTAAAATTATAAAGCTCCTTTGAGGCTGGAATGTAGGACTTGAGACCGATCACTCCTTGCATTGATTCCGTGACAGATGATCCCATATTGGAATGCAAGTAATCCATGCTTTTTACAGTCATGATCCAAGCATACCCTTCACACATCATTCCGAAATTTTTCGTGTTCATGTAGAACCGAAATGTTAACAGAGGTGAAATGTGCACAACAAACACTTTTTGCTCTGATGCCATGAGCTTCTTAATTTCTTCAATCATATTATTGTCATCTTATATGAAATATGGATGTCCTTTTCTTGCAATGAATCAACCAAATGTGGGATGAAATCTCTCCAATCATCGTTTTCTTCGTGTATAATCACCACATCCTTCCACTTAAATGCTCTAACAATATCAGCAATACATGTTGCTTGAGAGCTTTCATCTTGGTTGATTTGAAAAAAATATGGATATTTGTTTGAGGGTGAAGAAGTACTAGTAGGTACAGAAAATGAAATCACAGGGACTTTAGTTTTATCCCCTAGTTCAGCCAAAAACTTTACTTCCATTGATGTTTGAGCACAAATGATTGCTCTCACTTCTGAATTTTCCAAGAGATCAAGAGCTGCATGCATTTGAGTATGAACAATATTCTTAGTGTTTGAGCTAATTTACTAATAATTTGATCTAAATAAATAAATAACCGTTCATTGTAAGTAGGGATGACAAAATTCCCAGTGGGGATCGGGCCCTGTGGGAACCTGCACTTTTGGGGTGGGGATGAGTTTCAATTTGGTGGGAATGGGACGGGGAAGGGTTTTATACTCCCCACCCCGCCCCGTCCCGTCCCGCTTAACATAATACTTAGTTAAACTACGTAGTTTCAAAGAAAATAAATATATCTAAATAAAATTTATATATATATATATATATATATATATACTTTAACCACAACTTTACATCTTTCCACCGTTATTTAACATAAAGTGATAAAACAAAATACTATTAAAAAAACCTTAGCCGCCAACCTCAACTCTAAGTCTCTAATCCTCAAACAACTCGAAGTTCACCATTCAAACTTAAACTTCAAACACAAGAGGACATACAGTAAGTTTCTTTCTCAAATAACTTTTAAAATTAAAAGTTTAATAACATGTTTTTTTTTTTTTCAAGTTTATTACTTTAATAATTCTCAACTCTTGAATTAAATTTAATTCGTTTATCAATACTTCAAGTAGACACAAATATGTCTACAGATGCACTAGAAAGTGAAGACTCAATACTGGTGTCATCAAGAGAAAATTGTGTAAACATAGAAGAACAACATGGGGTGGAAACAAACCCAATTGAATGTGATGACGATGGCATCAAAAGAAAAAGAAGGTGCACATCAGTTACGTGGGAGCACTTAACCGATAAAAAAAAAATTGAATATAACTACCATATTCAATAGTTATATATTTGATATTTAAATAAATATATATATATATATATATGGGGTAAATGGGTAGGGATAGGGAAACACTCCCCGTTGTACCCTGCCCCGCCCCAACCCGCTCCATCTATGGTGGGGTTTTATGAGGGGATGGGTTTTCAAAAAATAAATGGGGTTGAGTGCGGGGAAGACCACCCCACCCTGAACACGCCCCATTGCCATCCCTAATTGTAAGCCAATCCATGCAAACATATATTCAATTATTCATATTTGCTGAAGTAGATTTGTTTCATACTTTCATGGCATGCAAAACTAAGCAAAGCATAATTAATAAAGAAAATTAAGCCAGAAGACAAAGCACGTAGAGGTTCGCCTTTGGAATCCCTAGTGTGGAAAATAACTCTTGTTTTGTAGTAACTATGTAGACTGTAAAAATCAAAAATTGCCATGTAAATACAGTTTTGTACTATCTTACTTTCCCTTGAACCCATATTTAGTATAACTCCCATCCCCACATGAATCTCCTCCTCCACCATACCTTGATGAGTTTCATCAAAGGATTGGGCAGATAGTACTGGACCAACCAAGCTGATCATCATCAATAAGGTTACAAAAGATAGGAAGATAATTCGGTTGCTCCTTTTAGACTCCATGCATAATACACAACTGTTTGTTGTTCCTCTAATTAATCACAATTGTGATTTACCTGAATGCTTGACTTGTTACATGAAAAGAGTTTCTTGAAGACTTGAAGAGGTATACTAGAGGAGCACTGAAAATTTAGAGAAATTGTTGAGTACTTGACTTGACTCAAATTTAGTCCACACACATACATTTATTGTCTTGCTAGTATTACTGAAAGCTTAACCTCTTACATGAATCAAAGTGTGTGTGTTGACTTGACTCAAATTTAGGCCACAAATATACATTTATTGTCTTGCTAGTATTCCTGAAAGCTTGACTTCTTACATGAATAAATGTGTGTAATGTGTGTTTGTTGACTTGACTCAAATTTAGTCCACATACACATATACATTATTGTCTTGCTAGTATTCCTCACAAAACAAACTATTTTTGTGGGGAAAGGTCGAAATTCATCTGGAAAGGTATTACGCAATTTCGTGGAGACATCATTGTCAGGCAGGGTATTAAGCGACGAAATTTTGAGTTTCGTCGGCTAAGAGTATACATTCGTCAACAGAGATGTTGGAACTTTAAAAATTAATCCACCGAGGAATTAAACTTGCAACCTCATATCAAAGTGATAAGCTTTTATCGTCTGATTACAACACTTGATTTATTAACAATTTTACAATATTTATATATAACATATATGAGTTGTTAAAAATAAAAAATAAAAAAATAAAAAAATAAAAAAATAAAAAAATAAAAAAACCTTGTTAGATAAATTTAAATTAAATCAACTAACAAAGATATAATCTGAATGACAAACATATATTGAAAAATATGTATTGGATTGCAAATCGAGTTTGGTGATAATGTTTTTTTTTTGTCAATTTCTGTTATTTAATTTTTTTTTGAATAGCCGAAATTTATTAAAGGCACAAGCCAACAAGCACAACAAGGAAACCCACAAGAAGCGAGCCACAAAGCCGAGCAAAAACACAAAGAAGAGCCAAAAACGCCTAGAAAAAAACCCCTATCCACAACGAAAACAGGGCAAAACATAGAACAACAACAAAAACAAAAGGAAGCAAAACTACAAAAAATGCACAACAGCTTAGAAAGCCCAAACGCAGGCGAGCACAACGGCCAGAAAACTACCAGAACTCCCACACTTGAATGTCCTCATGCATCCTCGACCATTTCTTAGCCAGATTGTCCACCAAAGAATTGTTGGCCCTGTGGTTGTACACCATCGATGTATTGCCCAACATACCCAAAAATCTTTGAATCTCGCTAATGGCTTGACCCACAATCCGTATTGGTGATGTCATTACCTTCCACCTAAAAGACCGCCACTTTTGAATCATTCATTATGACAATGGTTTTCATTCTTAACTTGAAAGTTAACGCACACAACTCGAAAGCTTTTAGAATGGCTTGTACTTCTACAGAAATTGCATCCATGAATCCCATATGGAAAGAGAACAACCCTAAAATCCTGCCATTATTGTCGCGTAAGACCCCTCCAATGCCAGCGCACTACAACAAATATCACATATAATAGCAGCAAAAAAATGCTATCAAAAGTAAACAATAGCATTCAGCTGCATGTCATGACAGTCAGTGTGATTAAAAATTTTATCTTTTCATAGCATTATTTGCATGCTATAAATTTAGTTTTTTAAATGCTATAATTATTTTTTTATAGCATTTAACTGATGCTATATCATTAATAAAAAAAATGTTACTATTGTAGTTATTATAACTTTTTAAAAATGCTACTGTAATTGTACCCAATATAAAAATTGTATATTTTTAATTTTTATTTAATTGTCCGTTTAAAAAGTTTAATTGTGCACAAAAAAAAAAAAAAAAATACAAGCAGTAAAGGAAAAAAAAATATAAATATTTATTAATGAATCAAAATAATTACATGATTAACAAATCATATCAAACGTACAAGGAAATTTCTATATACAAAACTTTGAATTTAGTTTAATAAGAAAAAAAATTACAAGAACATGATTTTTTTTTTATATATATATAGCTAATTACAACAATATGATTGCTCCACCAATTTTCATCTTCTGCTTTTGATAAAACACAGAAACCTTCATCTTCATAACCTAAAAGACATCAATAAAATAAAGTTATATTTAATAAAAAAACGAATATACATATATGAATTTACATAACCATTACAATTATGAAATAGAGATTGTAGAGATTGCAACTAAAATGATCTAGGATAGAAAAGAAGTCAAATATTGAAACTAAAAAAAAAATTCTCTTACCAAGAAATATAACTTCACAATGGAAGACATATAATACTTCTACATGTAGATTCATAACCAGATTTTCTAACTGAATATATATATATATATATATATGTATATATATATCAAATAATCAGATCTGTAGTTAATCAAATAATTAACAAGAATTAAACATGAGTTTTCAAAAAAATGAATGAAAGAGAGAACAACTTACCAAAAAAATATGAAGTTTTTAATGAAAAATAGAAGATGAAGACAATTATTGATGCTTGAGAGCTTTGTGGTAAAAGTATGGATTTTGAGTGGGTGGTTTGATGGCTGTAAAACAACTCTAATAATAAGTGAAGAGAATATAAAGTAAGAGTTAGGGTTTCAAATTTTGAAAAAGGAAATAAATTTGTTTTCCCTCATTATCTTTGAAAAAAAAAAAATAGAGGGATAAGAATTCATTTTCCCTCCTTATATTTAGAGATATTTTTAACATGTATTATAACATTCTTAAATGCTATATAATTATTTTTGTAAATCACTTCAATTTTTTAAAAAAACGTTTGATATTTTATATTTTACATATCTTAAATTGTGTTTTTGTTAATAAAAATTTAAAGCACAATAATAATAATAATAATAGATTGAAATTAAAAAAAAAATTATAATAGCTTATATGATTTCATGACATATCATATCAAATTTAAAAGGCTATTAAATTATTTTCTTAAAAAAAAAAAAAAATTAACATTTGAGCTATATAGTTTAATAGCATTAAAAATGCTATATTATTGAAATCAAAATGCTATTTAAACTAAAGTGTTATCTATTAATATCTTTTTATAGCATTTTATTATAATATGCAATAATATAGGTACATTTGATAGCATTTTAAAAAGAATGCTATAGTATAATACTATAAAAAGTCATATTTGTTGCAGTGGCGTTACTAGGGTTCCCTCTTAACAAACCATCTACATTGAATCTCATAACATTCGGGGAAGGGGGCTACCAAAACTTGGTAAAGATTCGTTTACTTGGTTTGTTTAAGGAAGATTAGCTAGTTTGGATATTCAACAGCATCCATGTTATTGGATCAGTACGATTCTTCTTTCCCATATACTTAAACCACCGGACTACCCTAAAACCCACCATATCAGTAGCTAGAGAAATGGAGACATCCTTTCCTTTGAAGACCATATTATTCCTTAACTTCCAAACTGTCCAAACAATCGCAAAAAAAATAGAGAATTCCACGCTTTTCTGCTGTCATACTTTAGACACAAACCAGGCTATCCACGAGCCCAGTCAACCAGAGAACAGTTCACACAAAAATTAACATCCCACTATTTCATGCATTTAATCCAAAATCCTTAGTCCAAGAACAGTGAAGAAATAAATGATCAATAGATTCCTCTTCCAAATTGCAAAGAGGACACTCCAAGGATGCCCCTATAGCAAACCGAATCTATTCAGAACTTGACGGACCATGACTCTTCCCTTCAATAACTACCAAACAAAAGTTTCCACCTTAGGAGGGCACACACCTTGACAAATGAAAAAGTGATCCGGGTTGATCTCCGCAACTAAATCTTAATTCCAAGCTATGGCGAAAAGAACTCACAGAAAAATTGCCCTCCTTATTCAAAGACCAAACAATCGAATCAAGCCTTGAGGTCTGGATGTGAATGCAATTAAGGATGATAAGGAGGATCTCCCATTGAGTTTTCTCCCAGTCAAACAAAGGTCTTCTCAATTTGATCTCCCAAACCCAATTAGAACTAATCCATCTTCCATAGTCTTCAAAGTTACCATCCTTATTCTTTGCCAACACAAATAATCTTTGAGAGGGATATCTAACCCACACGAATCATGCCATAACCTATCCCTTTTATCATTGCCCACCGAAACTTGAAGACCTTTTTTAATTATCTTGGCAATGTTTGAACCAGGAACAAAAAGACTTCCAATGGCTTGAATGAAAGGAGATTTGATCTTCCTACTATTCCAGTTCCAAAAAAGAGAGGAGTTCGCGACACCATACTTCACGCAAACCACTCTCCTCCACAATGAGTTTGTTTCTGTACCAAACCTCCACGTCCATTTAGCAATCAAGCTCTTATTCTTATCTAACATCCTCTCTACACCCAAACTGCCATTTCTTTTACTTCTACACAAGGACTCCCAGTTGACAATGTGGCATTTTCTCTTGACACCTTCATCTCCCCAAAAGAAAGATCTTTGTAATTTTTCAATTCCATTAGCAACCTCCACAGGCATCTTAAGGACTGACATCATGTAAGTTGGTAAGCTCGAAAGAACCGCCTTGATGAGGACAAGTCTTCTCCCTTTGTTCAAAAATTTCCTTTTCCAAGGAGCAAGCCTATTCCTAATGCGAGTCAAAATTGGGTTCCAAGCCGTTTTGGATCTTTTATTAATTCTCAATGGTAGGCTTTCTGTTATTTAATTAAATGATCAATACCTCAAATACATCTATATACCGGGTGTCCACTACTGATTAGTTTAGTGGTGGTTGATTTATCCATTAACTTTTAAGATTTTTTGGCATATATATATATATTTTTAATTAATCAATTAATTATAGTATATATATTTTTAATTTTAATTAACTTTTCCCTTCAAATACAATGTTTGTTGGGAAAATTTCCGTTAACTTTTCCCTACAAATTTTGAGTTTTGTGTAGAAAAATTTTGTACTCTTAGCTGACGAATTTTGAGTTTTGTGGGGAAAGGTTGGGAAAAATTTTGTACCCTTAGCCGACAAATTATGAGTTTTTTGAGGAAAGGTTGGGAAAAATTTTGTACCCTTAGCCAACGAATTTTGAGTTTTGTGGGGAAAAGTTACCTTTCCCGACGAAATTCGTTTTGTGGGGAAAAGTTAATTGTGCATACAAATCTTGCTTTGTCTCCTAAAGTTTTGTGGAAAAAGACTAAAATTCTTGCAGTGCATGAAACTTGACTTCTTACATGAATGAATGTGTGTGTGTGTGACATTGTCAGTATTCCTGAAAGCTTGACTTCTTACACGAATGAATGTGTGTGTGTGTGACGTTTATTGTCTTGCTAGTATTCCTGAAAACTTGACTTCTTACATGGATGAATGTGTGTGTGAGACTAGAAAGCTATCAATAATAAAAGGCTTCACAGCTGACACCGTTTGAAGTTTGATTAGATATTTAAAACATTAACCATGCATTTGCAATCAGTGGAAATGGTGGAAAATGTCACTTTTTTAAACTCATGTGGTGATAAAGTCACTCATTTAATAAGTTAAGTTTAAAAGGCACCTATTATGGTGAACTACCAAAATTGCCCTTATTTTACACATTTCTCTTTCTTACTTTAAAGTTTTCTGAGCTTTTTTCTTTCATCTTCCTCTATAACAGACATCCAATGGAAGTTAAACACCATAACCTTATCAATTCATATTCATTGGATAATTAATTTTGTGGCTACACAGATGCATTCCCCAGTGAGCTCGCGGTGGTCGAGCTGTCCGGTTAGCTCGCGGGGGTGCAGAGGGCAGCGCCCCCAGAACTTTTTTTTTCAATTTAAAACCCTTCATTGAATTCCTTTTCATTTGTTCTTCGTGTCTTTTGTAAACCATAAGCTGGTTGTGTGAATTTTGAATCTAATTGAAAAGTCTCAGAGACTAATTGAAAAAGCTCGAGAAACAATTGAAAATGCTCGAGAAACAATTGAAAATGTTCGAGTAGTGTATGAAAAGGTTCGGGTAGTGTATGAAAATGCTCGAACATAGTATATGAAAAGGTTCGAACATAGTGTCCGAAAAGGCTCGAACAATTTTAAAAGTCTCGGAGAATCAAAATTCACTAATCTATTCATAAATTATTAAAAAGCTCAGATAACTGTTTAAAAGGCTCGAAATATATATTAAAAGGCTCGAACTATGTATTAAAAGGCTCGAATCTAATATAAAAAGACTCGAAAAGGCATGGAAAGGCTCAGATCTAGTGTAAAAAAGCTTAAAAATGCACGAAAAGGCTTGGATGATCTAGTGTAAAAAGACACGAAAAGGCTCGGATCTAATGTATAAAAGCTCGAACCTAGTGTAAAAAGGCTCGAAAAGACTCGAATCTAGTGTAAAAAGGCTCGAACCTAGTGTAAAAAGGTACGAAAAGGCTCGGATCTAGTGTAAAAAGGCTCGAACTTAACGTAAAAAGGCTCGAAAAGGCTCAAATCTATTGTAAAAAGGCTCGAAAAGGCTCGAATATAATGTGAAAAGGCATGAAAAGGCTCGAATGATCTAATGTAAAAAGACTCAAACCTAGTGTAAAAAGGCTCGAAAATGCTCGAAAAGGCTCGAATCTAGTACGAAAAGGCTTGAAAAGGCTTGGATGTTCTCTTTCAAAGATTTTCTCTCTACGTTTGAAAAAGACACAAACTGACAAAAAATGGTATTTTTGTCTGATTACCTAAATATATGTCTTTTAAACTTAAGTTAGTAATGTGATGTCTGTCTTACAAAAAATACCCTAAATAGTGACAAAAATTTTTTGAACCCTTTGCAATAATACTAAGTGTGTGTAACTAGAAAATTATCGATAGTAAAAGGCTTCACAGTTGACACCGTTCGAAGTTTGATCAGATATTTAAACTATTAACATGCATTTGCAATCATACTAAGTAGTGTATAAATAATAGTTTAGAGTTTCAAGAACATGCGTCTCGCAAGATTTTTCTTTAATAAAGAAAACGCAATTTGCATAAACTTACCCTAAGGTATAGTTAACATGCTTAATATTCAACCGTTAGCTTAATAACACAAACATATAATCACATTAGTCAACAGTAGTTAATAACGGTTGACCATATTTTTGGATAAAATGCGCAAATTGCTCATGCTGTGAAAAGCTTAAAAAAGAGAGAGTGAGGATGTTGAACGATCTAGATATAAAGCTTAACAAATGAACGATCCAAAATTTTAATGAATATAGAATTAAATTAAATGTTAAAAAAAGACCGGGAAGAGATCATTCTTATTTTTCTTTAAATATTTTTTTTTTAAATTTTTATACAATTTTTTTTTTGCCTTTTATTTATTAAAAATTTGGATTATTCTATTTTTTTTTTTAAATATTACAATAATTTAGGATTTGATGGAGGAGAATAGACTCGAACCCATTACTTCTTGATATAGATGTAAGAGACAAACCATCAGACCAATCTCAACTTATCAATTTAGACAGTTCATTTTTTAAGCTTTACATATGGACCATTTATCATCATCTTCTCTCGTTTAAGCTTTTCAACATGGGAACTTTGGATTTTTCATCCAAAAAGTCTGGTCAACAATTATCTTTAACGGTTGTTAACCAACATAAAGGTATGTCTGTGTAGTTAAGGGAAAATGTTGAATATTAAGCTTTTTGGTCATACCTCATAGTAAATTTATGTAATTTGGCCCCTAAAAAAAAAAAAAAAAAAAAAAATAAAAATAAAAAAAGGCATCTCACAATGTTATTCTAGTGAAGTAAGTTGACCTTGAATACTCCAACCGTCTAATTATGATCAAACGTACGGTTTGAAACACAATAAAATTTGCGCCGGTTAATATGGCTTGATTGGAGTTGGACCAGATTGAATCCAATAGGCCCAAACCATGACCCATTTTTTCTCTTGACCCAAATTCAACTTTGTATAGAATAGAATTGGACTAATGCTTGGAAGTTGGGCCTCAACCTCACCTAGTCTACATTAAAGCACTGCCAATTGCATCTCTCTGTTACAAAAAAATTAGCTAGTACCAACCCCCTCACACTTATATCATTACACTTTATTTGAGTAATTTATTCTCCAAAAGGTAAATATTAAATTTGACAAGTTTCTAATATATACCTTCCTCTTACAAATATGTAAAACTTTTTTTTTTTTTTTTGATACTAAGGTTAGGAGTCTGTCGAGATTTACATAAATCAAGTACCGAATGATGAGCATTGTTCAAATATTGACTCCGACAAACAAAGAGATAGCTATTTCCATCAAAGGAGTACAAACTTTTCACACTTGCACTCTTATGATATAGCTTGACCCTTGTGAGGGTTATGCTAAACCAACTCAAATACCCTTGAAGTAATGCACAGGGAAATCTCAGAAGATTCGCTCACATATGCAGTAGAATCATGTATGTTAGTTAATTTCATGATCATGCATACAAGGATTGGTCTCTTTTGATATTAGCTTTTCTGTGGTTCATCATAATTTTAGATGGATTCTGATTTTGATAATGATACTTCTAAGTGTTTATACACACACAGCACGGACAAGTAGTTATCTAAAATCAGATACTGAAAATGTTTCATGCAGTAAAATCATGTATGTTAGTGCGCTTGTAGAAGCGGAGACAATTCTGATATCATGATATAACTTTTAGATGAGGTAAGATAATATAACTTTTGGATCAGTTTATTATATTTAATCGGTTGATAATGTATGATCCAGATTCAGGTGAATTTGGCCTTTTTAATGTGTATTACTAGAGCCTTTAGTGAGATTGACCTATTAGCGTTTTGTTTTTCAAATTTAACACCGATTGTGTAAAAGGTTTGTCAATATCGATAATTATACTGTATTTACGATCCGAATACCTACTCTAAAAATAATTTAAGCAACACATGCATACAGGTAAAATATATATAATGAGATTTCATCCTCCATCACACCATGGAAGAAGAGTATACCGCATAACAGTGACCTAATTAATTTAATTCAATCATACATTTTACCAATAACTAATTTGTTCCGTGCCAATTTAATACATTCCCAATCACAAGGACTTCCATAGTTTGAAGTTGTTCGAATTTATTGATAAATCAATAATATTGAATACACTACATGGATAATATTGAACTTGTTAAAAAAAAACTTTATAGAGGCAATCCACTAATTTTAATATCTTGAACATCAATTTTCAGTATATTACAAAAATTTAATGGTGTTCTTCCTTGAACATCAATGTTCAATATATTACAAAAAATTTAACGTCCAATAAAGAAATTCATAAACGCAAACATCTAACCTCTTTGTTATCCACGTCCAAGCTGTCAAAGAACAGTCTATGCATCCTCCTCAAAACTTCAAGAACTTTTAGCAGCTCCCATTCACTCTCACTCTCATCGGTCTTCGTCTCCGCATACGATTTGCCCGTCTGACCATGATTGGTAAAATAGTTATATTTTTGAATCTTAATCAAATTGTCTAAGTGATCACACCAATGCCGGCTCTGGAGGGGTGCATCGAGTGCAACTGCCCCGGACCCTATTTTTTTTTTTTTTTTTATTAAAGTTAGTATGCATTATTAGGTTTTGAGGGCCCAAAGAAAATAGAATTGTAATGAATGGACCAATTCATTTTTGTTTTAAATTTTGTATATAGAATATATTTATAAAATGGGCCCAATTCATTTTTTATATAGTATGTATAGATATATTTAGAAAATTGTGACCATGAATGAAGGTTCCAATTATTTTTTAAATTATATATATGGAATATATTAAAAAAAGAAAAAAAAAAAAAAAAGATTTCTGAATAAAAGGGATAAATTTTGTTAAAAGGGACCCATTTCAAATTACGTCAGGATCAGCCCCGGATCACACAATACACTTTCGGTGTCATCAACAATAACAGTACCGCACTTTTGTCCAAGAACCAAACCGAGGTTCTTTTTTGGTTTTCCCCTGGAATCTTCTCGTGCAATAATCCGAGCGTCGAAGTAGTTGCTTTCTGGGTCAAGAAACCCAGCAGCCTTCTTCACATAGTATCTGCAGCCCATGGAACAAACGTAAATCTCAAACACGGAGCTTGCTTCTTTCAAGAAAGTCCGGACAAAAGGCCATCATTGAAAACGAACAGGCTCCCGTTTGATGTATCCGAATCCGTCTGTTCCCTCAAATACAATTCGTCGGATTTCAGTTTCTTGAAGGCTTCTGTGTGAAGAAGCGTGTGATCCAAGTCAAGAACCAAGTGGAGCTTCTTCTAGGCGAAAAGCTTGTCGGAGTTGGCCACCTTCAAACGAGCAATCTCATGGAGGGTCAGAAACCCGTTCTTTATCAATCCTCTGGGCACCGATAACCAATTTTGGCGCGTGGTGATGAGTTTCTTGTGCATCACCAGAACAACATCATTGCCCTTCATTCTCTCAATCTTATTCATCAACTCCAAACCCATTTCATGATCAGGATTCTTTTTCTTCTTCTCCAAATTATAAGTCTTCCTCCGCTTCTTCAATGGAGGTCTCCGGACAATCTCCTCCTCCCCATCTTCTTCTTCTTCTTATTCGGTGTGTTGAGAGAACAAGTGCCTCTTACGTTTTTTTTTTGGGATTTTGCCAGACTTCTGAAAAGCTTCGTTTTCTTCTCTAACAAGCAACAAAATACGACTTGTCTCATTCTGATTCATCAACTCCTCATCACCGGCATGTTTAGCGGCTTCCACAGGCAGATCGAAACACGTGCTCATCATCTTATTCAAGAAAACAAAAAGCAGAGAAAACAGAGCAAAATAACAACAAAACAGAGAAAAAACAGGGCAGACAAAATATGAATGTGAGAGAGAGTGAACTCAGAACTAGTGTGTTTGTGATTCAAGAAAAGCCTTTAGAGAAATCTGTTTGGCGGTGGCGCACATCAACGATCATATTTTCTGCTTCAATTTCAAGCGGCAAATGAGATTATTCAATTACTGTCTTGCCCCTAAAGGTCATATCTGTCAATTTAGGTAACTTGGGCCTCAATTATCCCTAATTTTATTATTATTTTTAATTATTAACAAAAAATCTCAGTAAACATATATTATTATTTATTTATTTATTTATTTTTTGGGTTTTTAAGTTTGGATAATTTAATGGCAATATTCTTCTGGATATTTTTTTTAGAATGTTATTCTTATGGATATTCTAAATACATAATAAACATGAACTTCTTATAAATTTTGTCAAAAATACGTGGAGCCATCGAAACTTCCTTAACTCTTTTAATTGAGTCAAATGTGGAGTCATCAAGACATCTATCAAGACAGATGTCACGATGTTATATTTTGACCTACAATATACTATTAGAATCATCTCGTCACGATGTTAGATTTGGACCTATAATATAGGTGTCACGATATTAGATTCGAACCCACCATATACTAATAGAATTATCTCGTCACGATATTAGATTTTGACCCATAATATATCGTTAAAATTGTTTCAACGAGCCCTATGGTGATCACCGGAGGACCCCGTGTTGCGTAGCAATTTCCCTAAATTCCATTGTTTCGGCTTTTGTTTTTCAAGATTTTCCTGTTTAGTTTGTATTTTTAGATCTTAACAACTTTTCGTACAAATTTCCGTTTGCAGAACGGTCTTTTCTATTTGATAGCATTTGTTTAGTAAAGAAGCTCTATTAAAAACTAATCAGTAACTCTAATCTGTCAAATACTCAAATGTTATCGACAATGTATTTTTGTGGAAAGTTTCTTCAAATCATTTGTACAAGTCTAACCAGCTTAGATAAAAGTAAATATCTAAACTCTATTTCATAGTAAGCATTCAATACACATGAATTTCTCCCAATTGCTATTTTGAGGTACTTTCAGAAGATTTGAGCACCAGGAATGAGCGCGTTGATGAAATATGTACGAGGCACAGAAATGTACAAAGACTTGGAAATGAATGTTTGTCAGGAGTCTAACGAAGACTTTGCAAGATATTGACGCCATTCTTCAGGAGTTCCCTTTCTTATCGTAAGCATTTTTATAGCTGCACTTGTTAGGGGTATGGCAAGTATGTCGTAGTCTTTTGGTACCTATAAGAACAAGGTGTATGAATCGTATTTCTAAGCAAAGCATTTACTGAAGGCACCAAATTTTTTCGGCCAATGCTCATCTACACTTGGGAAGACAACGGAGTAGTTGATGCTACTTAATGAAAAGAACAGCAAGTGAAGGAATCTAATTAATACCTTGGGGACCTTAATGAGCTTCATATTTGCTTCCTCCAAAGTTTTTTGACCTTTCTTTGAGTTGCATTTGGCACAAGCCGCTACCTGTTACAAGGATAAATCGGTGGGAAATGTAAATTGTAGGTAAATGATGGTTAAGTCTATATTGTAGTGAGATATCAACCGGTTACAATTTTCCCACATCAAAATATACAGGAAAACATCTGTTAGAAAAATCAATGACATTGTTGTTTGGTGTAACGTAAAGTTATACTAAATGTAATAAGAATTTATCTCACCTACATACTTTCGATATAGAATTGTTCAAATGTTAACTCATGCCCATAACAGAAACAGGGTGGCAAGGAATTGGATAAGTTTTGTAACAAAGGTGAACATTTTGACATAACTGAGACTGGGGAAATTATAAGCAAAAGAAATCACTCTACAATTGAAATGTTATCGGAATATTAATAGCAACAGCGTTGGCACTCCACTCAACTTAATCGAGCATTAATCAAACAAATTAAAAAAGCAAATTATCATGAGAAAAGGCATATCATAATGTTGTCCTGAGTGTACAGTTTCCTTGCATGTTATGTTTTAAAAACAAAAAATCTGATCCCCTCATGTTCCAAAATAATCTCCATTTGTGACACAACCAAACGATGCCTAGTACATGAAGAGTGACAACTATGAAGCACTGTATCTAAGTTTGAAAGGACCGGTGATGAGAAGCATTTTAACAAAGTTCAGTTAAATATATAAATATATATATATATATCTAAAAGTTTTGTTGTACCAGATTTTCCCATTTCCATTCTCCTCCTTGTGCAATAGGCAGAACATGATCAATAGTCAAGTTCACACGTGCAGAACAATACCTATAAACAAGGGAGACAATACCTAGATAAGATCAAATCCGCTCAAAGATATGAAATTATGATAATATAACACCGCCAATTTCTTATATATACTTTTCTAGCAAAAAGGGTGACAGGAAAAATAATATGAGAATTAAGTAAATATTAAATTAAACTTGTAAAAAGTGTGAAGTAAGAAATTGATGCTTGCACAGGCAGCAAGTAGCATGCATTAATATGATGTAAATCAAATGATTACATGACTAGCAGGATGTGTAGAGAGCAAAAAGGGAATGCATAAGATCTACACACTATTATAAATACGGTTTACGATGGCTCTATGACAACAAATCAAATCACTGAATTGTACTCATATCAGTACTAATCAAACTTAGAGCTTACAGTAAACAACCACTTAATCTAACTAAGCACATGAATGTACCCTGCTCTGTTACATGGGGTTTACATATATTGAAGCAGCAATTAATGTATTCAAATTAATCAAAGGGCACTCACTGACAAGTATAGTTGTCCCGATATAGTATATTTTTACGACTAAGGTTGCTTTTGATTCTTCTTCTCTTAACAACCTGCAGTAAATGTGGAACCTGGTGGCAGGAAAGCATATGGTCAGTTGAAGTGAAGTACAACATGAGTAGAGAGGTTAAGGAAATAAAAAATCATATTAGAACAGCAAAGTAAAGGTCAAAATAAACTATAAATTTTAAACGCCCCCTAATCGCATACCCTTAACACTGCTGGTATGTAGAAAGATCCACTTGGGGAGTTCACAGTCTGATTGTAATATTCTAGAACATCAGCCTGGGTCAAATCAATGTCAAGAATTTAAATAAAATGAGCTTTTTTTATTTATTTATTTTTTTTATAATAAATGTTCTCACATGTGTGTGCGAGTTTGCAAAATGAAGAAACATGTACGTTTTGGTGATAAGGAGATTCTAGTCATTTCTAGACAGACATCAGTATGTATCTAGAGAGAGATTTTCTGAAACATAATATAGTATGTCTAGGGAGGTGCTAAACCAGGACAGTTATACCAATAACTTTTTCAAGCCTTTTTTTTTTCCAACACAAGATTTTCCTCATCTTCTAACAAAATTAGCGAAGATGAAGTTCACGACAGCAACTATAACTGTCCAAATATCTAAAATGAACAATGGAGCTGCAGTCAAACCTTCTCCATGAACTCCAAACAGATAGCACGCTTCCAGCAGACAACATTGACTGGCCTGGAGAAGCAAGCAATCATCAGATCCACAAACATGGAGATAACTGCTGTGCAAATCTTTCAAAAATACAATACAAGGAATAACTACAGCACTTGAGCTCTGGTGAATTGCCATACATATGTACACCACACAAATCAAACAGAAAAGAAGAATTTTGCTTCCTTTTTCATCTTTCTACATTATTATATTTGACTATATGAATAGAATACAAAACTAGAACCATTACATCAGCAGAAGGGAACACCTACTCACAGGCATAGAGAATAGCAGCAAGAACATGGGAACCACTCAAGTCGATATGGAGAAAAAACACTTGACACTGAAATGTTCTGGTGGCTGGCAGGGCCTTTCAAACGTAATAATTAATTAGTACACAATTTGTGAGCAGAACCAGGGTAAGCATTACCATTTCGTTAGACAGTGAGTGCCTAAATAATGTAACTGGTAAGGTATATCTCATTGGTTACCATATTGCATATATACATATATACATTTAAGTTTTATGAATAAACATATTCTGTTATGTATATAGTGAAATGAAGCTGAAGTGGCTTTTTGTCCACAGTTCAGAAGATTAGCTTTTAGGACTCCAATAAGTCATATCCTATTGCATTTTTTTTTTGATTTGTTTATCTTATAGGTTTAGATTAGAATTTAGAATGGCTTTTTGTCTCCTAAGATTATATTTCCTTAATTTAGTTGTAGTTAGCCACTTTAAATAATTGAATAATAAGAAATTAAATTCAGATATCTCTTTTCTGTTCATCTTTATAATTTCTTTATTTCTTCTCTCTGAAACCACTTCTGCATGATCCTAATAAATTCTGACAAGCTTTGTTCAAAGGGAGTGAAAATGCTGGACCTCTTGTAAATTTTATACCATCGAATAAGATTTATTTGGACTTCTTCAAGCTATCATTTAGGTTCAGATTATCTTTGTGTTCCTTTATCAACTACGAATATTTGGGAGAAGTACCCTAAGATCTGCATAAGGATCTTGAAGGAAAAGTTAACCTCTTTCTCAAGTAAATGAACAGTAGAACTGATGACATCCATGTTATCTCAAGTTTTGAAACAGCCAAATCCTAGTTAAGATATAAGAGATGGTGTTCAGATGTGGAAACTTAATACCCTTTCTCATGTTTTGAACACCAACCATTATTACATTCACTAGAATTTGGTTGTTTTGAAACTTGAGGCTGTCATTACATGCCCATATATGATCTACTGACTGGCTCCAGTCAATTTGTTGCTCTTAGGGTTTTCAGCACATTAAAAGTAAGAAATATAAGATAGATTTTGGAAACTAATCCTTTCTAGACCATATATTTATAGTGGCTCACTACGACCTAAGTAAGGAACCCTAATTCATACGGAAACTAAGACAATAAAAGATAAACAAATTCAAATAGATACAATGCATAATTTTCCTAAATTTGGCTACACACTTCATATAAAATTAATTGTGCCAACAAAATATTGTGTTTCAAGCACTGCTTCACAAACTTCAGTGGCCGGATTCAATCCATCTTGCAAACCACGCTGCTTATCGAGTATTTGATTCTAGACATTGAACACCGAAAAGAAATTTGTGCCTATCAACTAACTTTTTTCACAACATTTAGTAGAAACAATTCACAAGCATCTGCTTCGCCACAAAATCTGTTAAAACTGCCAATTGTACTCGAGTCATGTCTAGAATTGGGCATTCCTCTAAGGCTCTAAATTAGCTTTAGAATTGGTTCTTGGTTCAAATAATTGCTGATAATAAATTCTCCTAACCACATTCAACATCACCAACCCCCCACATGTCACTTAATTACCCCAAAATCCAATTAAAATCAACTCTTTGAGAAACTCAAGTAACTACAACACTAAACATAGCTGCAAAAGTTAAAGCAGTGAAACCAAATCAAAATTTAGCAAAAACCCATATCCTAAATCAACTAACAACAACAAACATCAAGACAATCAATACACAAATGAAAAATGCTGAGTAATTAAGTGGGTTATAATAGGAAGCGAACTTGCCTATAAGAAATGTCCAAAACCAGGCCTCTAAAACAAGCCAAATCATCCATCTCCAACTCACTATCATACTCTTCATCACTCTCATCAAAAATCCCCATGTCACTCACATTGAGACTTGCCTCCACATTGAGTTGGCTCGATTTCTTCTTGTTCAAAGAAGATTGAAATTTTGTTTTGGACCCAATAAACCTGAATTTTCTCTTGTGAAGTTGGTTTGATCTCAAACCATGACCACCAACAAGCTTGTAGTGAAAAGGGTCTCTAGATTCCACACCATCACCATTGAAAAGCAACTTCAAACGACCCTGTGCGGCGAATTGAGCCATCAATATATAAAACAACTATATGAATTCACTTTAGTTCTAAGTTTTTCAGCGAAGCTGTTTTAGTAGGGATGTGTTAAATACTTTTTTACAAGCTTTTAAGTAGTTTGAAGAGAGAAAAGAGAACAAGAAACCAGAAATTGTTGTTGAGAAGTGGAAGAAAGAAAGAAAGAAAGAAAGAAGCAACCAGTTCACGTAAAAAACCGTTGCCACATATTTTTAACATATGCTCTGCAATATCTACTTTCAGTTGTGTCTACAAAATTACACTTTTGCCATCTCTCTGTCTCTCTCTCAAAATATATACGGAGGAAATATATCTTTTCAGTCAAAAATTAAGTTGCATTATTGTTTTTATCCATGTTTTGTATTTTTTGTTGTTTTTAGCAAACAATCGGATGTAAAGATAATAATGCCCCTCGTTATTTTATTTATATCTTTTCCCTTCGTTTTTCTCCAGAACTTTTTTTTTTCTTTCTCTTCTCTCTCTCTCTACCACAATTTTTTTTGCAACCCAAATCTTCTCTCCAGATCTCTTCTCTCATGTCTCTCTCCTCTTTAATCCAAACATTTTTTTTGTCTCTTTTCTCTCTCTTTCGATTTCCAAAATTTTTTTAAAAAAATTTAGGTTTTTTTTTTTTTTTAAAATTTTGAAAAAATTCTAGATTTTTTTCAAAAAATTTTAGATTATGTTTGTTAAATTTGTTTTCCAGATTATTTTTTTTATAAATTTTTTTTCAGATTTTTTAAAAAAATTTAAGGTATCTTTTTTTAAAATTTTTAATTTTGAAAATTTTTCCAGATTTAAAAAATGTTTAGATTTGAGTGTTAGTTGTTGATTTTAAGGGTAGTTGTGGTCGTGCTTAAATTTGAGTATTGTTTTTGTTTAAAAAATTTCAAGATTTTGTTTTGTTTAAAATTTTTTCTAGATTTTGTTTTGTTTAAAAATTCCAGATTTTTTTTAAAAAAATTCAGATTATGTTTGTTAATTTTATTTTTTTTTTTCAGATTTTGTTTAATTAAACATACCAGACCACCGATTAAACATACTACAGCAATCCAATTAAACACACCGGTGTAAACCAATTAAACACACCAAATGTGAATCAATTAAACACACAAGATGTAAATCAATTAAACACACAATGACAACCCAATTAAACACACTAGAACAACTCAATTAAACACCCTATGAAAAATCAATTAAACACATCAGGTCTAACACAATTAAAGATATCTGAGAAGAAGAAGAAGAAGATGGAGGTCTAGGAAGAAGAATAAGAACAAGAACAAGAAAAAAAAAAATAGAGAAATTAAAAAAAAAAAAAAATTCTAAAGAAGGGTAATCTTGTCCAAAAAGTGAATATTTTGATCAAAACAATAAAAATGATAATCTTAGATAAAAATAATAAACTCACTAATTTTTTGACTAGTTTTAAAGTTCTTCATATATATATATATATATATATATATAGAAATATTACAATACTTTTGGATTTGGGAAAGGAACATACTTAAAATAATTTAGGATTTGAAATAATTTGTTGTTACATTATTGAATTTGGAATTTGGAATTTGGATCATTCAAGTAAACCAAAAACAAATAGAAAAAGAATAAAAAAAAAAGGTACTGCAATTTAATTCATATGATATGTAACGATTAAAATTAATCATTATTAATATGTATCTATTAAATTGAGATACAAACTGTGATGCCTATGTGAAATGAAATAAATTGGTTTAACCCAAACTTTGAAAGTCACAAGTGACAAGATCATAAACCAAAATTTATAAATTTTGTCGGTTTTGGACTTCCACCTTGGGACTTGGGAGTCACAAATGCTTCTTCCACCTCACAAATTTACGCATTTACATTAATCACTAGTTTGTAACCTGTATGATGTATGGACATCTTAAAACATAATTAAATAGTCATCGGATTTATATTTTAAAATATAATGATATCTTGTAATTTGTAATACATGAATTATACACATGAAATAAAATAAAAAATGGAATCATATGTGCAGTTTAATTAATTATTTATTTATTTTGAAATAATAACGTGTTAACTAGATCCATTAAAATCCTAAATAATCACTAAAAAAAGATAACAAAATATAAGTTATTTTTTAAAGAAAAAATAATTGAAGTAGAGAAAAGTGAAAATGTCAGGATTGAGTGGTAGTGTGTGAGGAGGCTGAGGCAGCCACCGGCAATTCTTGGAATAAAGAAGTATGAAGAACGTGTAGGCACGCACATATTCAAGTTCATAGCCAATTTGGCCTTCCTTCATTGGTATAAAGAAGTTTATTTTCAATATCTATCTGGGTTAGACCAGACCCATTGATAAAATAGATGCAATTGCCCATGTCACCTCCCAAGTCCTTGGCAGAATAACATCTTGAACAAATCCTACCCACAAATATAACATAATCCCCTAAGCTATCGAACTTCACCCACTCCTTTTTACACATGTCCAACCGAAATACCTTAAAGTTGTGAGTTTCCTCAAAATGATTCCTTAAAAACCGTACGACAAATAGAATCTCATCATCAAATTCCACCAGATAGCGAAAGATTTGAATCTTGAGATATGGATTATTATTTTTTCTTGGTATATCCAAAGATATTTCGATTTTGTGAAATTGAGTGTTGATTTGTGTCCTATGACCATGTCTTTGAATTATCGGATAAACATATGCATCATTGAGAATCCAAATATTATATTCCATCGCCAGAAGATATAAACAACCTTTGAAGCTGATCAAATCGATGAGGACATCATCAATCTCTTCCACCAGACCACATCCACACCAAAGTTTAGCTTACAAAGTCCATACATGGTGTGACGTTCCTGTGTAACTTGTTGGGTATGCAACCAGAATCCTACATTGGCTAGACATGAGCCGGGATGATCATGGGCATATAAGTATAGACACTACCTCTATTGATACGAGACCTTTTGGGTAGAGTCCCAAAAGCAAATTCGTGCAGGCTTAGTCCTAAAGCGGAAAATATCATACTAATATGGGTTCCATACTTATAACAAGTGGTATTAGAGCCAAGCCCTGGAATTAGCTAGACGTAGTCGAACCAAAACCAGGAGGTGCTAGGCTCCAGTTAGCTCACGATGGATCCGTGATGTTAGCTCTCGAGGCAGGCAATGTTCTAGTGCTTCACGTAAGACGAGTGCTCTGACATGGTGGATATGAGTGACCTCGATGGAATGGTGTCCCCTAGCATGACGAATAGATGATTGCTTGAGGGGAGGTCTAGACCATGAAGATAATGGTCCTTTGTTCGAAGGGAGGATTGTTGGATGTGAGACCAAAGTACCACATTAGCTAGACATGGAGGTGATCATGGGCATATAAGTATAGACACTACCTCCATTGATATGAGGCCTTTTGGGTAGAGTTCCAAAAACAAATTCGTGCGAGCTTAGTCCTAAAGCAGACAATATCATACCAATATAGAGAATGCGGGTTCCATACTTATAACATAACTAAATAACATGTAAACACAATTTTGTTTACTAGGATCTCTTGAGAATACCAACTTACTACTGACAATATATGTGACATGAACAATCTCGGATCTTGTGATCGGGTTCAAGAGTGACAGTTCACCAAGATAAACTTACCAATATGTTTTACTATAATCAACCAATCTTTAATGCATCCCAAAAGAGTCCCTCAAAAAATTTGGCATCTCAAACTGACAAAGTTTATTTTTCTCTAGTAAAGTGCTACAAGAAATTGTTTAAAAGACATTTCGATTTCAAAATATGGAGTGTTGACCTATCTTATAACATTGTGTTTGAATTTTTGAATAAGCATATGCAGCTGTCATGCCCTGACATTTTGTATTAATTTTCTGATGTGATTTAGGTTGATTTTGCAGGTTGATGGATCTGGAATTGAAGGTTAACGAATAGAGTTTGAAGATAGAAGATGAAGAACAGATAAGAGAGAGATTATTTAGATCGAGAATGTTGAGAGAGAGAGAGAGAGAGAGAGAGAGAGAGAATTGTAGAGAGAAATATGTTAACAAATTGTTGTAATATCTCATTGATTGTAAAATTGATTGTGAACAACCTTACATAGCCTTTCGGCTAACATAATGTAAATGGGAAATGATCCCTAAAATTGATTCACATTAACTATCATAGACCCTCAGGGAGATAATTTCCTACAATAGACACAAGCTATTTATTATGGACATTCAATAAATCCCTAATATTAATCCCTAGTTTTCCTAATCCTAACATTCCCTTTTCCTAGAAAACATCCTTGTCCTCAAGGATGGAAGTTTGTGATCTACTAGGGAACTAATTTTTTAAAACAGGAAATTGCATAAATGAAATTAAAGTCAAATTGTTAATTGCAAAAGTGGCTCAATTGGATAAGGAACTGAAATGAAAATCAATTGCAAGTGGCCCAATTGACCCAAGTTTGGAGATGACCAAAAGCAATTTGTCAAAAGTTGAAGAATTTGTTAAATGCAATGCAGCCCATTTTGCCAAGGACTGATATGGCAACTAATTGCACTAATAGCCCAATAGGCCTAAGTCTGATTGACCCGGTTCGCAACAATGCTCCAGCTAGCCCAATTACCAGAGCTCCAAAACAATACCGTTTGGAGATAGGGTTTGGATTAGACCTTTTAAAAGCTTTGCTTTCTCCTTGCCCACATCTAATCTGAAATCCCTCCCTAAATCCCCAATTCTTCTCCGAAAACCCTAATTTTGAAATCCCTTCTTCTTCAACAACCCAAAGACTGAAATCTTTAGAAGTAAATTCCCAAATCTTCTTCTTTATCTTCCTTTGATTCTTCGATCTACTCTTCCAAAAAATTTCCAAATTCTTCAAATTGTCTTCTGAAATCCCTAATAGCCGAAATCCCAACCAAAAATCCCCAAATTCTTCAATCCAAATCCATAGCTTCTTCTTTTCTCTTTGACCATGCTTGCTATCTTGCAAAAGTTGTTGAACAAACAGTGGTACTCTTAGCAACACATCGATTCTATAAACATGGCAATGATTCTCAAGCGTAATAATTTCCTTTCCCTTCAACGAATTAGAATTGCCATAACAGATTGTGAGAGGATTATTGTTGCGGTGATTTCTGAATTGATTGATGAGAATCAATAGAGGTAGTCCGTCGCTCAGATCTTCCACGATCAATCGAGTGAACTCTTCTTCCTCAATCGGTCGTTGATCTCCCGGGTCGTATTTAGGTAGGTGGCGCAATATTGTAATTACCTGGTTCTGGAGTTGAGCCACGACGAATACTCGATTTTGGACCAGATTTAGGGCACAGTCGACCGACGGAAAGTTATGGAACTAGCCCTCTGATTTCATACGAAGAAGGCCTAAGCTAGGAGAGACCACACCTCCTCTTGATGTTTCTTCTTCACCGTGTTTGTAGATGAGTTTTCTGGACTCATCAAAACTTGTTCTCAGTTTGTGTTCAATGTGTATTGGAGGTTCATCTGGCCAAGGTTTGGGCTTGTTGGTGTTGGTGTTGGTGTTAGTGTTTATAGGTGATTTGTTGGGCCATGTACTGGGTTTGTTAGCAACTAGGTGTGCAGCTGTGTTCTGGATGATTGCTTGGAAAAATTGAGTCTGATTAGGTGGGGTTTTTGGGTTTGGATAGCTAAGAGTTGGTAGGTTCTGGTTAGGAGGGGTGATTGTGGCTTTTCGGTTTGGGTAGGGTAGTGTTGGCAGATTTGGTGTTGGATCTATGTTCAGGTTAATAGTTTTGGTAGATAGATTAAATGATTGGGTAGGTTGAATCTGAATAGGTAGGTTAATCAGTGGGACGTATGGATTCGGGTTAGGGGTTGGTTTAGGCCAGGATTTGGTTTCCTTGGCATCAATTGATGCCTCAGCTGGTACCTTTTGTAGTTAGGATAGTCTAGTGACAATAGTTGAGTCAGGAGGCTTGATCTCTTTAGCCAAGGGCTTGGTTTCAGGTTTAGGTCCGACTCCTTCAAGCTTAGGAAGGTTTAGCACAGGAGACACTATATCTAAGCCAGAATTTGCCTTGATAAGTGTTGGTTCTGGATCTGGAACCTCTATAAGTTCCTTTCTACTGTCAAACACGATTTCTGTATTTTCTTCTTCTTCTTCTTTATCACTTTATTCCTTTTCTTTGAACATGAAAATCTGCCTGTTTGTGCACTAATGCCCAAATTTATCCACTTCATCACAGCTATAGCACAATCCTTTCTCCCTTCTAGCTGCCATTTATGTTGGTGTTAATCTCTTGATTGGAATATCCTCTGGTCTTTTTTGGTTTTGGTGTGGAAATTTTTTTAGTTCCTTTCTAGTTTCCCTAATAATCCCTTGTAGTCTATCAAATCCTCTATTAAAACTCAGCACAAGAGTTTTAAGTTCTTCCTTCAGTTGTTGTAGCCACTCTTGTTCTGTCATTTTTGCCATCTGATTTCTACTTCCTCTAATTGATATGCCTCGAATTTTTTATTTTTTTTGGGTGAATAGATCTAACATAATTCAAATATGAGAATGAGAGGAAAAAATTTAGAGAAATACCTAATGCCACAAGTTAACAGGAAAGATGTTCTAATACCAATTTGTCATGCCCTAGCATTTTGTATTAATTTTCTGATGTGATTTAGGTTGATTTTGCAAGTTGATGGATTTGGAATTGAAGGTTGACAAATAGAGTTTGAAGATAGAAGATGAAGAACAAATAAGAGAGAGATTATTTAGATTGAGCATGTTGAGAGAGAGAGAGAGAGAGAGAGAGAGAGAGAGAGAGAGAGAGAGAGAATTGCTGAGAGAATTTAGTTAGAAAATTATTGTAATATCTCATTGATTGTAAAAATGGTTGTGAACAACCTTACATAGCCATTTGGTTAACAGAATGTAAATAGGAAATGATTCCCTACAATTGACTCACATTAACTATCAAATACCCTTAGAGAGATAATTCCCTACAATAGACACAAGCTATTTATTATAGACATTCACTACATCCCTAATATTAATCTCTAATTTCCCCAGTCCTGACAGCAACATCCAGAACCTGAATATTCTGAAACAACTACTGAAGCAAATCAAATTGATAAGGTAATCATCAAGCACATCCAAACCACATTCACACCAATCTTTAGCTTTCGGAATCTATACATTGAAATTGATGTAGGACAAAGAAGGATGAACCATGGCCCATGCCGCTGCCGGTGTCCTGCGGCCCAACCATTCCTAATTTCAGATTCAGACGGTTTTGGGTGTTTTCTTATTTTATTAATTTGGGTCTTTGTTTCTTGTTTAGCAAGTTTATTTATTTCAGTTTGATTAGGAATTAAATTTAGGTTTTGGAAATAAACCAAAATTACCTTCTAGGTAAGATTAATCTTTGTTTTTTTGTCAAGTTAGGAATCATGAATCTTGGAAGATTATGATTAGTTTTTATCTTTTCCCGTTTTAGTCTTTTTAGGAATGTTGTATTCGAGTCGTATTAGGATTAGTTTATTATAAATAGTCTTATTATTTCAAATTATTGTAACTTTTTGATAATCAATAAAATCGTTCTTTTGGAACACTTATTTGTCGTGGATTCAACATGCTCTTTGAGGATTCGAGAGCGCCATTTTCTAACGTAGATTAGGGAATGATGGCCCCTGCATGGTAGTCCATGCTTGGGTAACTACCAGTCGTTTCGTCAAGGTTCGTCTGAGTATGCTTCAGGGTTCGATAAAGTGATCATTCTTATTTCCGCCATACCTCGCTGTGTCAGAAATATAATCCTGTGTAGCTATATACAGGTTTTCTGATGATCAACCAATCTTCAATGCATCCCCATAAGAGTCCTCCTGAAGAATTGGGAATCTCCAGCTGTGAGAGTTTATTTTTCTCAAGTAAACTGATACAAGATGCTGTTTAGGCTTTGATTTCCTTAGACATGACAAGCCATGGAAATCCACGTGATCGATTAAGATGGAGTTTTTCTTCTTGATAACTTCTCCAAGACTTGCAAACGATACTGAAAGATAAATAATCATGTAAGGGTAGATTATCTGAGATTTTTTCGACCACACTTCCGGGGAGTCTTGACCAATCTCGATCCTGATCCTCTTTTTGCTGCTTGTGTGGTCGTTTTTTTATATCCATAACAAGCTAAGTTGTAATGGAATTTCCTGATAAAAATCCTAAAACGGTTTGGTGTCAGATTCAAAAAAAGGAAAAAAAAATAACAGCGATATATTTAACTATAGATTAATTTCAAAGTAATAACACAAACCTTAATTTGAATATGTTGAGTTTTGTGAGTGGAAAAAAAAGACTATGAATACATAGTCTTATATAATGAAACGAAATCGTAATTTGAGCGTGTTTATTAATCGGGAATGAAATAAGAGGGAATCAATATTTATAGGAAAAGAAATCGGGAAAATAATTTGATTATTTAAGTGGAACGTGGAAAGTAGGCTGGAACTTAATTTCGGGGATTTGTGCATGGCACCCACATATAATTTCTAACTAATTTTAATATATACAAAGTTAGAAATAAGTTCACTTTCCATTATTAAAATTCCTGATTAGTAAAAACGTCAGAAGTAAACAAACCCCAACTCTATTCTGATTTGGAGTTAGACCCATCCTTGTCGTATTGGATTCATTTTTGTTTGGTTCCAGTTGGGGCTTAAAACGACAACGTTTTTAAGCCTCCCTTCCTGAGTATTTTGAGAGGGGAAAAATAAAAACAATCTGGTTCATATTTTCGATTTAATAAATCACTTATGCTAGCACTAATCCATATTATTCACCTCAATTTCATGATTTGTGTGGTGATGCCTACTCATTTACCATAACATTTGAGCTGAATTTTTGATTAATTTTTTGGATTGTATAATATTACTCTTACTAATTTTCAATTTTAGGTTCATAAATATACATTATCAGTTGAATCTTTTTTCTATAATTCGTACCACTTCACAGTTCACACTCACACAAGGCTACGAAATTGAATTATTATTATTTTTTTGAACTTTTTTTTTCCTAAAATATATATTTTTCACTGTTAAAATAATTTTTTAGTTTGTTTACTAATCAGGAATCTCATCTAGGGAAAGGGAATGAAGTTCCTAAATTTGAATTCTAGTGT
Organism: Acer negundo; assembly: GCA_035582765.1. Lineage (NCBI taxonomy): Eukaryota > Viridiplantae > Streptophyta > Magnoliopsida > Sapindales > Sapindaceae > Acer > Acer negundo. Next base: position 34,422,164 of record CM069235.1, on the reverse strand, counting down.
TTACTAATGTTTTGAGAAATTAAGTTCCGTGGACCCTATACACAAATCATGAATTAAGTTTCTAAAAGAAAAGGAACTTGATTCCTCTCACTCATCCTAGGAATCAAGTTCCCTTTCATTACAAGATGAATTCATATATTTTTACTAAAATATCCCTACATGAAATTAATAAAAAACAACAACTGTGTATATATTTTTTCATTAATATCTCATATGAAATTATGTTATATATATATATATATATATATAATAGAAATGAACTGTGAATGCCTTGAATTTGTTAAGTATATATATAATACGATTTTATTAGGAAAATAAAAAAGTTTGATATAAAAGAAATACAGAACTACGACAAAAAAATTAAAATAAAATTGTGAACTATTATAAATTAGCTTCTTGCAGACTTTGCCACACACACATATATATATATATATATATACATAATTTTTTTATTATTGTCAGTTCGTCCTGATATAAAATATATCCGAATAAAGAATGTGTACCATTAGATTTACATACTTTGACTCTAAGTGTATGCACTTGTCAAAATTTCTTCATAATCTATGGTCCACATTCTTCGTCTTGATATAAAATTTATCAGGACGAATTGACAGTAGAAAGACTGTGTATATATATATATATGTATGTGTGTGTGTGTGTGTGTATTTTGTATATGAGGGTATTGTTGTAATCAACTTTGTACAAATTTGATTCCATTTCCAATTCTTAAAAATTAGTAAACACTTGAATGAAATTTAGTAACCTTATTCCAATTCCCCTCCATTCATTTTCCAATGGAATTTGATTCAGATCCTTTAATTCCCGATTAGTAAACGTGCCCCATGAAATTTATGGAGTTAGGAATCCTGCCTATCTAGGGATAGGGAATTAAGTTCTTAATTTGTGAATTATAATTTTTACTAATTTTTTTTTGGAATTAAGTGTGGATTCTAGTGTTTACTAATTTGTTTTTGGAATTAAATTTCGTAGATCTCATACACAAATCAGGAATCAAGTTTTTAATATAAAGGAAACTTGATTCTCCCACACACTCTAGGAATTATAAATTCCCTTTATTTGATTGAAAAATAAAATTTATGTATTTTTTATTAAAATATGATGTAGAATAGGTGGCGGAGTCCTTCATGGCTTTGATGGACCGACGGAAATTCAAGCATAAATGATTTCTGGCTACAGAGTTCGAATGGCGTGAAACTTTCACGGTTGAAGCAAAACGACGATTAAGTAAAAAATCATCGCCTTTGGCAGTGTGGCACAACCTTTTTCGGTCAAATTCCATTGTTTAAGTCTCGTAATTGATGTTTTTGCTATTTTAGGAATTTTTGTTTTGGTAATAAGTCGAGTTGTACAAGTCAGAATCGTCTACCGTCAATTTTTGCCTTGATTTAGGTCTTTATCATTATTTATTTCCTTTATTATCTCAATTTTGCTATTTTTGGTAATTTTCCCTAAATTTGGTTTGCTTCCTTGCTCCACAAGGATTAAAGTTTCGTTTATTTTAAATAGGCTTGTAAGTTGAAAGACAAATCAACTTTTATCTAATAAAATTCATAATTTCTTTTAAGAGTTTTCCTCTTTTTTGGTAGATTCCAGTTTATCTTGAAGTATAAATGTTGGTCTTATTCCTTTATTGTTTCAAGCTGCGTCAAAATATCTTGCCTAAAATTAATTAACAAAATACTACTATATATATGTATGTATAACTAAAAATGACATGCGAATAATAAAATAAATAAAAATAAATAATAATGTGAACTGCTGCCTTGAATTTTATATATATATATATATATATATATATAAATTCTGAATTATCAAAAAAAAAAAAAAAAAAAAAAAAAAATGAAAAAAAAGAAGAACAAAAAACTGTATTGCGGTTTTAAAAAAAAAAAGTGAACGGCCAAGATGAAGCCATTGACTTTGAATTTCATTTTTTTTTTCACTACAAAAAACTTTTTTATTTGCGATACTCATACATCTCCCATGTGTATTAGTATATATATAAGAATAATTTTTTTGTAAACAAGAGTATTTTTGTAATCAATTTTAAATAAATTTGATTACATTTTTAAAGTGAGTGATGCTATTGACAATCCATTAAATTTCTTTTTACACTTTATTTTAATTTTTGTTTTATTATATTATAAATTTATCATAATTAAAATTACTAACAAGAACAAATAAATTTTAAATACATTGCAGAACAATTTTACTAGAGTTTGATGTTACTTTTTTTTTTTTTATTTAATTTTTTATTTTATAATCTTATTGAGTTTTTCAAACCTAATATATATAGATTAAGATCATTTTCTTTTCTTGTTTTTTCTTGACTTTTTATAATCTAATGACACATAGGTAAAATAAAAAATACATAGTCAGGATTTGATCACTTTTTTCTCTCTCATGCAACTTGGTGTTTTAATTGCACTTAAAAAATGATGATCAAAAAGAGGATCCTGATCCGATATATATATATTTATATATTTTCAATATATTAAAGTTTTATTTGATTTTGAAGTGATGAGAATGATTTAAAACAATAAACAAACAAATCTTTTTAAAGTTTGACTTTTGCATATTTTTGTTTACATAAACAAACAACAAGAAAAAAAAATTGCAGATTTTTTTTCAAAGTGTTATTGACTCTTAAAAATTATGAAAAAAAAAAATGGTAAAATGAAGGAAAAAAAAAATACTAAAACTTAACTACTCTTTTATTTGCCTTTATTGACAAGAAGATGAATGGATGACTTTCTCCCTCAATCATGATCATGAAAGTATTCAATTAAATAATAATAATAATAATTTTGAAACAAATTGATTTTAGGAAAAATTACAAGAAATAATCAAAAAATTTATAGGTTTAGTTTTTGTCATTATACTTATCAATTTTATCCTTAATCCAACAAAATTGCCCTCTAGAAATATAAAAATTTAATTCCAAAAACTTCCCACCCAAAAATTCCCACTTTCTTGATACCCTCCATTTTATCTTGCCAACATTTCAAAACCAGATATTCTCTCTCTCTCTCTCTTGAAGTTCAACCCAGTTACCTAGATACAACATTTCATCTCCCTTCAACATACAGATCGTGTCTCTCCATTTCGGAAACCATTTCGTTTATCTCTTCAACCGAAACCCGGCAACATTTCAGCTCTCTCTTCTCTTCAACCCATATCTCCTTGCTTCTTTGTGTGTGTGTCTCTCTCTCTCTTGAAGTAGATCAGAAACCCAGCAACATTTTGTCTCGGAATACTTCTTTCTCTCTTGAAGTAGATCTGGACCCGAACCAGAAAGGTTTGTTTTTTTGATTTTTTTTGAGTTCGGGGTCTTGTAACTTTGATTATTTCTTTGTTTGATCTACTGCCTACTGGTTCCTAACATCAGAAAGTCTGAGTTCGATTTGTCTCTTTAACCAAAACCCAGAAGATGGAAAGGCATTTCCTCTCTCTATTTCTTCAATCCCGCCTCGACGCTGCCTATGACGTTGGACCGGTGAGTGGTTCTTAATTATGAATTTTTTTGATTCAAAACAGTGAAAATTTGTTAATATTATGATATTATTTGGTTTAAATGGCGTGATTCTGTACTTCCAATAGTAGTGTAGCAAATGCCAATAACTGTGAGGCCAATGAAAAATCAACGGAAACATGTTCTATGTTATTTTGTTTGTTACAATTGTTATTTTCCTTTTATGTATTAATTGTAAAACTTTTGTGTAGGTTAGTTTGTAAATTTCCGAAAACAACTGTGAGATAACACCTATTAATTTGTATTGATAGATGAATAAATGGAGAAAAAAAAATCAAAATAAAACTGGGGTATCAATTTTTGTTAAGTTTATCTACTGCCTAATTTTATATGCAATTGAGTCTTTGAAAGAAAATAGCATACTATTCTTTATTTTGCCAATGTAATTTAAGGTTTCCATTTATTTTCAAACTATTCTTGATATATACTTTATAGGTAGCATTAGCAAAGAGGGTTGATACATCAAGCTGATGTTCAACCGATAGTGTAAGTCTTAATGAACCCAGTTCTAATTTTATGGTTCTTTAGATGTTTGTATTGTCAGTCATAGAGTTTGATTAAAGGTGAGATTGGTTTCCACTTGTGAACTTTGTTTCTTTTGTATACTTGTGATTCATGGTAAGAAATTCACAATTTGCCGCCACAAATTCACTATAATCTTATCCTACAAATTATCTTTTGTTTACTTATTGAAACCAATTCATGTTATGAAATTGTAGCTGTTTTGGTTGTCTCCTTCGTGTGTTATTTGTTTGTGAAGAATTTCATGTTATTTGCAAAAAAATGTAGTAGAACCCCATTGAAAAAAATCGTATGTTAGTTTATTTAATTGGTATAAACTTATAATCTGTTGCTCTTGAGCGTTGATGAGCAATTATATGTGTAGGCTTTTGACAAGATCAGATTTGAGAGCTTGACAAACAAGAGCACAAGCTTGATGCAAAGCCTGAATTATTCATTCACATTTTCCCAGACATGGCCAACAACTCACTGTCTATCATTGTGAGAGAGTGGAGTCGATTTGGTGCGAAATGGTACAGTAATTTTTTGAAGTTAAATGCTAGTTCAATTTGAAGTTACCTACCTATTGTTTTTGAAATTACATGCCAGATATTTTTGAAGTTACATGACAGTTAGCAAATTTTAAAGTTAAATGCCAGTTTGTAAATTTTAAAGTTACATGCTGGTAGTTTTTAAATTTACATGTCAATTAGTTATTAAGTTACATGTCAGTTACTTTCAATGTTTTTATTCTTATTTAACAAGATTGATTGTTATATTATTCTTATTTAACAAGATTGGTTGTTCTACCGCTTACTTGGCGACCGTAGGCTACAAGACCAAGAAATCCGTAGGCCGGAAGACCAAGAAAAAAGAGAATGTGTAATTGTGTTTGATTTATAATTTACAAATCTAGTTGTTTTCCATTTATTGTTAATTACAATAAATTTTAAAGTTACATGCGTTTCAAGTTACATGATAGTGGTATTCCAAATTACATGTTACATGTCATTTGTAGTTATAGTTATATGCTGGTTGTATTTTGGATACACACATTGAGGAACAAAATATCGGTAGAGTGTATATATCTCTAAGTAACAATTCTCAAATAACAGAATCAAAGTATTTTTGAGTTTTATGCTTCATTTGAAGAATTCTGAACATAACATCTATCTATTACAAGGCATCTCCTAAAGAACTTCTTTTACATCTATTTAAGTTACATAAAATGAACAAATTTACAGTTCAAGTCAAATGTCATTATTCCCTACTGTCAGCAGCTTCATTTCCACTTCCAGACACATTGACCTTAAGACTGGCTTTATGCTCAAATCGCCTCTACTTCTCTAAATATTCATTGAGCATTCGTGCCTTATCAACAACATTATCCGTCAAACATTTAAAGATAATCATTATTCTTGAACTTTGGCTTATCACTGAAGCAAGGCCAATGAGAAAATAAGTTACATACCAGTACAAACCAGTTACATGCTTGTACAAAACGAGTTCTAAACATAAAACTGGCATGCTAGTACAAACAAGTTAAATGTTAATGCAAAAAAGTTATATGCCAGTTACATGCCTGTATAAAGCGAGTTCTAAACATAAAACTAGCTCTTCATGTATTACACTTTAAACATAAGAGTGTGATTTCAGTAGTTCCAGTATCATTCACTTCCTCATAATTAAGAAATTAAAAATTCAAAGTTAGAAAATGCTTACCGTAAGGATTCTCATTTATTGATTGGTTTATTTTATGGATAAACCACATATTGGGGCTTGATGTAAGGGTAGCTTAGGTATTTGATGGTTGATGTTTTGCACAACCAAGACTAGCTCAAGACCTCAAGAGAAGAAACACTAAAGGTATATTCTAATGCTTTCTTGCTTTGAAGAGATCTAGTTGTACACACTCACAACTCATGCATATTTCTTATACTTGTATGTTGTATGTTTTTATATGTGTGCATTCATCTTCTTGAATATCTCTTCATGCATATTTAAATGATTGCATCTTGTTCATTGAAATGCCATAACATGTTTAGGCATTAGAATGCAATGCCATGAAGTCTCTTCATGCATGTTTAATTGATTGCATCTTGTTCATTGAAATGTCATAACATGTTTAGGCATTAGGAGACTGTATATATATATATATATATATATATGGGACAATCTATAGAACACCGGTGTACTCGAACACCGTGTAGAAAATATTGCGATTGAAGCTTGGATCGCACTTTTTCAAATTACGATCACAATATTTCCGGCACGGTGTTCGGAATAACTGGTGTTTTATAGCCTAGCCTTATATATATATGTTTAGCTATAAATTAATTTCAAAGTAATAACACAAACCTTAATTTGAATACAGTGAGTTTTGTGGCGATAAAGAAAGGCTATGAATGCGTAGTAAATAGAATAGACCTAAGATTGGGGATTAAAGAAACAGAATCCTAATTCTGAAGTAAACAAAACCCAACTCTACTATGATTAGTAATTAGACCAAACATTGTCGTATTGGATTCTCTTTGTTAGGTTCCATTTTGGGATTTAAAAAAACGACTGAAACTAAAAAATTGTTTAAAAAAAATCAAAGAAAGTAACATTGCTGGCTTAAACAAAAAATGGCTTCTGCATTACCGTTCAATTCAGGAGCAACGACATTATGATAACTATCATGTACAGAAAATGAGTACTTTTTTTATTATTAGTTATCTAAAGTAAAACCAATGACATATTCTATTTAAAAAATTAGTTTAAACCAAATTATTTAGATTAGAAATAATTTATGGAGTGTAACAATATATACACATTGTTAACAGAATATATTCCTATAATGGTGTTCATCCAGACAATTATAACAATTCAAACAGATTTTATGTAAAGAAATTGGTACCTATATATGTATCACTAGCAACCAGGAAAATCAATCAAATTAAGAGTTCTCATTTTATATCAATATTCAAATTGTTCGGATCTTCATTGTAACGTTTACCAGCATGATGAGTGCTTCCAGACTTGTCCTTGTATTGATTTCTTTTGTTCTGCTTCAAACAATTTGCGAAGCAGGTCTATTCCCTGCGAAACGGACTATTAATATCACCAATGACGTTTACGACCAATCGGAGCTAGATCTCACCGTGCATTGTAAATCGGGTAATGATGATCTCGGTGAACACGTAATTCCCTTTAAAGGTTGGTACTCATTTAGATTTCGACCTCAGTCAAACACATTATTCCACTGCAGTTTTGCTTGGAAAAATCAGATCAGAAGGTTTGATATCTACAAAGATAAAAGGGATCATAAATCGTGTCGTTATTGCAGATGGTTTATAAGAGAATATGGTCCGTGTTATTGGAACTATCAAAATAATCTTATAGAGTGCTTGCAATGGTAATAAATCATTGTAGCAATGAATTACTATTAATTTACTGGTATGCATTTTAGTTTTGTTGTAATAAACTTCTCAGAATGTTGCTGGGGTATGTCTAATATTATTCCTTTGTCAATAAAAATGTCTAATATTATGAATTTTATTTGTTTATTTTTCTTTTTTAATTGTACTGAATATAAGTGGTAATTTGTATTATTTTTTTGTTTGAAATATATAAAAAATATTTTTACATTTATACCATTTCAACTATTAATTTTATATGTTTATATTTTAATACATAAGAAACAGCTAAAAATGAACAAGTTAATAGATTGTAAAAGAAATTTATTTAGTTATCGATAAGATTTCAAATTTCAAATTTTTTTACAGATAGTTTCAATTCAAATATTATCAGAGTTAATAAATATCCCAAATAATATCCATTTATCTATAAAAAAAAATCGTCATGAACTTTTGGAGGGACGGTCCCCCACTCTAGCCTTCGTTTGGGGGAAACGGGGTGAGGTAATTTGGAGGGAAGTGTCGCTGCCCCCACCCATTTCCCTCATGTTTCCCGTTTCCCCAATACTACATCTCCTATTTTTTAATCCATATATATATATATATTTATATATATAAAGTCTCGTTACTATCAGTGCATCCTGATATAACTTTATCAGGATATTAAATGTGAGCCACTAATTTATAACAGTGATTTGACAAGTGCATACATACCAAGTCAAAGTATGTCAAACGAGTGACTCACATTCAATATCTTTATAAAATTTTATCAGTACACACTGATAAGAATTTTTTCTATATATATATATATATGTTTTCAACTTATAAGAAGATATTTGTTTATAACTATAGTCTATATATTTTATCATCCATAATGTAAATGCAGGTTTCTATAATTTGTTGCTTTATGAGCTTTTCGATTTTTTAGAAATCTCTAGTCATATTGCAATATGCATATATAAAGAGTATATTGATGATGCTCAAGAATAAAACACATACACGTACAATTTTTGACACAAATTTTGGATAGATTTTATGGCCTTTGGATCAATAATATATTATTGGTTTAGATCAATACACGTGTTTCTTCTTTATTTTTTTGATTTTTTTTTTAATTTTGTAACCTTAATCTTCTTAAAAAAGAAAGAAAGAATGAAATAAATGTAGATGTGTATATATATATATATATATATATTTCAGATATGGTATATGTATATACAAACATTAAACATAATTATTCGTTTCAAAAAACAAAAGAAAAAATTTATTTCCAAAAAATATCTAAAATAAATTAATTTTATCCCTTTATTTACCAAAATGCCACTCATTTGATAGAATTGAATGCAATGGCAATTAATGTCACACTTTTTACCAAATATGACCATTCTGAAACGAAATCAATATCTAATGGTCATTTTGATAGTGGTGACCCAAATTGATGGCCATCAGGGTAATTACCCATTTATTAATCCATTAAATATATGTCACATGTCGTTTCCCCGAAAATAACTATTTTTATATTATATAATATGATGAAAAATAAAATTATTATTAACATTAAATATATGCCACTTGTCATTCCTCATGAGAAGCAACTATTTTTATATAATATGATATGATGTGAATATCATAAATAATTGAATAAATAAACAATTTATTAATAACAATAAACAAATGTCACATGTAGTTTTCTCATGAGAAGTAGATATATTTTATAATGTATAATATATATATACATATATATATATATATATTTAAGATTTTATTTTAGCCCAGTGGGAGAGCCCCCGTTGGGCATCAATTATCTCCCCCCCCCCCCCCCCCCCCGATCACAAGCCATGGAAACCCACTTGATCGATTACAATCTTGATAACTTCTCTAAAACTTGCAAATTTTACTGAAACATAAATGATTATCTAAGAATTTTTTGTCCAACCCTTCGGGAAGGCTTGACCAATCTTGACCATGATCATTGTGATGTTTGCGTTGTCGTCTTGTGATATCCATAACAAGCTCTCAGGCCAATTTGGTTTGTGGGAAAAAAACCACATGGGAAAGGAATCCAAATAGGAATAAAATCCTTGTAGGGAAAGAATCCACTTCCTAAATGGATTCCATTGTTTGGCTGTACTATTGAATTCGTTATGGAATCCTCACTGTTTTAACTAAAATGCCATTAATATATTTGATGGATTAAAAATACTTTTAAATTAAAATATTATTCTATAATTTTTTGAAATTACTCAAAAAAAATTTGAAAAATATTTTTAAATTTTAATTGTTTATTATTTGAATAGAATAATAATTAGAAAAATAAGAAAAATAATATTTTAAAATAATAATAATAAATTAAAATACTCATTACCCGTGGACTTCGGAAGAGAAAACTTCGGTCACATTCAATTACCTCTTTTGGCGAGGAGACCTCCTTCATCGATGGAGGACCTGGTCGTTGGAGGCGGATATATCCGCCATCGCAGAAGACCAGTTTGTCACCTATCGTAAATCGTGATGGAAGATCTGTCCTCCATCTCGAATTGCGATGGAGGTCGCAAAGGAGGAGGCATTTGCCTCCTCTATTGATGGAAGAAGATTAGGCGACCTCTAATGAAGGAGGAGGCATGAGCCTCCTCTGTTTTGAAACAGAGAAGTAGAGGAGGCCCTCGTTTCCTCCAATGATAGAGGTGATGGCCTTCGACGACGATGAGGTCATCTCTGGTAGCCTTAGATGTCAACGATGAGGCTTCACCAATTGCCTCACATAGGAGTCCACCGGAAATAGCCTCCTCTGTTTTTTCCTTTTTTAATTTTTTTATTTGAAGGGAAAATTTGTAATTTAACATTTCAGTGATGGTGGGATCTAGATTCCGACCTCAAGAGGTAAGAATCCTAATCCACCATGGAATGGAATCCTCATTCAATGATATTTTGTGCAAAACAAACAATGGGATGAGGATTCAATTTCCCATTCCAGGCTTGATTCCACCGACCAACCTCCCATCAATGCATGTGAGTAGTTCCTAGAACAATAAATATAACTACATAACAACATTGTCGTACAAATTGGTTTTAGACACTTAGATACGGTCTTCCGAACACAAACCTTTACGTTTCTTGTTTGGCGTATGATTTCAATATATATATATATATATATTCAAATGTGGACGTCTTGATATAAATTCAAGAGGATATTGAATGTGAGTCGCTAGTTTTACATGATTTGACTCAAGTGTGTATGCACTTGTCAAAACTAGTGACTCACATTCAATGTCCTCATATATTTGACGGGACTGTATATATATATATATATTTGGGGCAATCTATAGAACACCGGTGTACCCGTACACCGTGTAAAAAATATTGCGATTGAAGCTTGGATCACACTTTTTCAAATTACGATCACAATATTTCCTGTACGGTGTTCGGAATAACTGGTGTTCTATAGCCTAACCTTATATATATATATATATGTTTAGCTATAAATTAATTTCAAAGTAATAACACAAACCTTAATTCGAATACAGTGAGTTTTGTGGCGATAAAGAAAGGCTATGAATGCGTAGTAAATAGAATAGACCTAAAGTTGGGGATTAAAGAAACAGAATCCTAACTCTGAAGTAAACAAACCCCAACTCTCCTATGATTAGTAATTAGACCAAATATTGTCGTATTGGATTCTCTTTGTTTGGTTCCATTTGGGGATTGAAATAAACGACTGAAACAAAAGTTTGTTTAAAAAAAAACAAAGTAACTGTTGGAAATCTTATTTTGATGTCCTAGTGATTAGGAAGTTTGTTTTACGTGTCTAGTATTTTAACGGGTCTTTAGGCTTTAGTTATGCAGCTAGTGGGTTTTGTTTATGTTGTTAGTGGGTCAGTTAGTTTATGTTAGTGGTCCACGTTGTCTCTGATAAGTAGTCAAGTTTGTTGATTGTATTGCCTATAAAAAGGGCATTTCACCTTTGATATTTATGCAGTAAAAATTCCTTCCAAATACACGTCTATTTTTGCTCTGCTTAAAGTATTCTGTTGTGTTTTCAATTGTTATCAGTGGTATCAGAGCCAGGTTGAGAAAAGTGAGAGAAAGAGTGTAGTTGCAGCAGCTTTCTTGGTTATCTTCTTTTCACTTTCATTGCAGCAGTCATTAGTGATGGCTACAGAGAACACACAGAATTTTGTGCAACCTTCAATTCCACGTTTTGATGGCCATTATGATCATTGGAGTATGCTGATGGAGAATTTTTTGAAGTCTAAAGAATATTGGCAGGTCGTTGATTCTGGAGTAGCAGAACTTGCTGAAGGTGTCGTGTTGACGGATGCTCAGAGAACCGAACGAGAAGGATTGCAGCTGAAGGATCTCAAGGCAAAAAATTATCTTTTTCAAGCCATCGATCGTTCAATCTTGGAAACAATTCTTTGCAAAGATACTTCCAAGCAGATTTGGGATTCCATGAAGACGAAGTACCAGGGAACAACAAGGGCGAAGCGAGTGCAACTCCAAGCTCTTCGTGGTGAATTTGAGACTTTACGAATGAAGTTAGGAGAGTCAGTTTCAGAGTACTTCTCAAGAACGATGGCCATCGCAAACAAGATGCGAATACATGGGGAGAAGTTGGAGGATGTCACCATAGTTGAAAAGATTCTTCGATCAATGACGGCAAAATTCAATTATATCGTTTGTTCGATTGAGGAATCAAAAGACATTGACACTCTGTCAATTGATGAATTACAAAGTTCTTTTCTGGTTCATGAACAAAAAATCAACCAGCAGGATAAAGAGGAGCAGGCATTACAAGCAATCATTCCAAAAGGAGCTGGACGTGGAAAAGGTAGCTGGAGAGGCAAGAATGCACACCAGCGGCTGGGAGAGAATAAAGGTGCTGATTATCAAGGAAAATGGAAAGGTCGTGACGGTCAGAATTCAACCGGTTATAAGCCAAGGTTTGCAGACAAAACAAATGTTGAATGTTTTCGCTGTCACAAGTATGGTCATTATCGCTCGGAATGCCGTGTGAATTTAAATAAAAATCGTGGTGAGCATGGTGAAAGGTCTAATTTTGCAGAAAAAGAGGAAGAAGAAGTCTCTCTTCTCATGGTGTGTCATACCAAAGAAAAAACTCACCAGGATTTATGGTATTTGGATACTGGTTGTAGCAACCATATGTGTGGAGACAAGAATGCTTTCTCTGATTTGGATGAATCCTTTCGAAACACTGTAAAGTTTGGAGATGAATCTACAGTATCTGTCATGGGAAGAGGAAGGGTAACACTCCAAACCAAGGGAAATTCAACTCACTCTATCTCTAATGTTTTTTTTGTTCCAGATTTAAAAACCAATCTACTCAGTGTTGGTCAGCTTCAAGAAAAGGGATATGAGATATCTATCAAGAATGGAGTTTGTCGAATTCAAGATGAAAAATTGGGTCTAATTGCTCAAGTCGAAATGACAACTAATCGGATGTTTCCATTGCATCTTCAGCACACTACTCATTCATGCTTTGCTGCAAAATTTGAAGATATAGCATGGTTGTGGCATTTTCGATATGGACACCTCAATTTTGGTGGATTGAAGACCTTGCAGAAGAAAAATATGGTAGCAGGTCTTCCACAATTTGAGCCTTCTTCAGAGATATGTGAAGAATGTGTTGTTAGCAAACAACATCGTCATAGTTTTCAAAAGGGGAAATCTTGGAGGGCAAAGAAGGTGCTGGAGCTTGTGCATTCCGATTTGTGTGGTCCAATAAATCCGACATCTAATGGAGGCAAACGGTATATCATCTCATTCATTGATGATTTTAGTCGGAAAACTTGGATCTATTTTTTACAGGAAAAATCTGAAGCTTTCACAGCATTTAGAAGCTTTAAAGCAAGAGTTGAAAAAGAAGCTGACAGCCCAATAAAAGTGTTGCGCACTGATCGTGGAGGAGAATACAACTCGCAAGAATTTCATAATTTTTGTGACAAATATGGAATCAAAAGGCAGCTTACTGCAGCTTATACACCTCAACAGAATGGTGTGTGCGAAAGAAAAAATCGCACAATTCTAAATATGGTGCGAAGTCTTCTGAAGTGGAGCAATCTTCCCAAAAGTTTTTGGCCAGAAGCAGTTAGTTGGAGTGTTCATATTTTGAACAGAAGTCCTACTTTTGCTGTTCAAAATAGAACTCCTGAGGAAGCTTGGAGTGGGCGTAAACCGTCAGTTGATTATTTTCGGGTTTTTGGGTGCATAGCATATGCTCATATTGCAGATGAGAAGAGGAAAAAGCTGGATGACAAAGGTGAAAAATGCATTTTTCTTGGTGTTAGTGATCAATCAAAGGCTTACAAATTGTATAATCCTATCACCAAGAAAATTGTTATTAGTCGTGATGTCGTATTCGATGAAGAAAGAACATGGTTGTGGAATATCAACACAGTTGAACAACGTATTCCAACAACTTTTGATGGTGATGGTGGAGAAATAATGCAGCAGCCTTTACATCATCTTGTTCCAGCAGGTCCTGTTCTTGAAATTCCTCAAAATCAAGTTCCACCAGCAGCAATAGAAGCTAATGAGCAGGTTGATACAACAGCAGTTTCACGTCCTCAACGTGTTAAAAGAAGGCCTGCATGGATGACAGACTTTGAGGTAACTGGAGTCAATAATTCGGAGGACCCACTTATACACTTTGCTCTATTTTCAGATTGTGATCCAACAAGTTTTGAAGCTGCTATAAAAGAAGTAAAGTGGCAAAGGGCTATGGATGAAGAAATAGCAGCTATTGAAAGAAACAATACTTGGGAATTGACGGACCTTCCAAAAGGGCAGAAGACGATCGGTGTTAAGTGGGTTTACAAGACAAAGTTGAAGGAGAATGGTGAAGTTGACAAGTACAAGGCGCGTCTAGTTGCTAAAGGCTACAGGCAAGAGTTTGGTGTGGATTACAAAGAGGTTTTTGCTCCTGTTGCAAGGCATGATACAATCAGATTGGTGGTTGCATTGGCTGCACAAAACTCATGGCCTATATACCAACTGGATGTGAAGTCGGCATTCTTACATGGAGAGTTGCAAGAGCAGGTATTTATAGATCAACCTCCTGGTTATGTGAAATTTGGTTGTGAGCATAAAGTTTATAAATTGAAAAAGGCTCTATATGGACTAAAACAAGCACCTAGAGCTTGGTACAGTCGTATAGATGCCTACTTTCAGAAGGAGGGTTTTCAAAAATGTCCATATGAGCATACATTGTATACAAAAAGTAAAGATGGGGGGAAAATGCTTATTGTATGCTTATATGTAGATGATTTGATTTATACGGGAAATGATAGCATTATGGTTGAAAGATTTAAGGAGAACATGATGCTTGAATTTGACATGTCTGATCTTGGGAAAATGCATTATTTTTTGGGCTTGGAGGTTGTACAATCTATTGCTGGAATTTTTGTTTCTCAAAAGAAATATGCCCAAGAAATTTTAGACAGGTTTCAAATGAAGAACTGCAACTCTACCACTACTCCAGTTGAAAAGGGTTTGAAGCTTGTAAAGGATCCAGTAGGAGAAAGGGTTGATGCTACGCTTTACAAACAAATCGTTGGAAGTCTGATGTATTTGACAGCAACACGACCAGATTTGATGTATTCGGTGAGTCTCATTAGCAGGTATATGGAGCAACCAAAAGAGATTCATCTTCTTGCTGCAAAGAGAATCCTTAGGTACTTGCAAGGTACAGTTGATTTTGGGCTCTTCTATAAAAAGGGGGAAAAATCAGAATTGTTTGGATTTACAGACAGTGATTATGCTGGAGATTTGAATGATAGAAGAAGCACATCTGGATATGTCTTTATGATTGGTTCTACAGCGATTTCATGGTCTTCGAAGAAGCAGCCACTTGTTACTTTATCAACTACTGAAGCTGAATTTGTAGCTGCGACATCTTGTGCTTGTCAAGCTCTATGGCTAAGAAAAATTCTTGAAGAACTTCAGTTTAAGCAACAAGGTTCTACTCTGATTTTTTGTGACAATAGTTCAGCAATTCAACTCTCGAAGAATCCTGTTCTACATGGAAGATGCAAGCACATAGATGTGAGATATCATTTCCTGAGGGATCTCACAAAGGATGAATTAATTGATCTTGTTTATTGCAGGAGTGAGGATCAAGTTGCTGATATTTTTACCAAACCCCTCAAATTGGACTCATTTTTAAAGTTAAGAAAGTTGCTTGGAGTTTGTACTTTGAAGGATCTAGTTTGAGGGAGGGTTCTGTGTGAAAATTGTAATTAAACTGGATGTTTGCAAACATCAGTTTAAGGGAGGGATTGTTGGAAATCTTATTTTGATGTCCTAGTGATTAGGAAGTTTGTTTTACGTGTCTAGTATTTTAACGGGTCTTTAGGCTTTAGTTATGCAGCTAGTGGGTTTTGTTTATGTTGTTAGTGGGTCAGTTAGTTTATGTTAGTGGTCCACGTTGTCTCTGATAAGTAGTCAAGTTTGTTGATTGTATTGCCTATAAAAAGGGCATTTCACCTTTGATATTTATGCAGTAAAAATTCCTTCCAAATACACGTCTATTTTTGCTCTGCTTAAAGTATTCTGTTGTGTTTTCAATTGTTATCAGTAACATTGCTGGCTTAAACAAAAAGTAGCTTCTGCATTACCGTTCAATTCAGTAGCATTGACATTATGATAACTATCATGTATAGAAAATGGGTATTTTTGTTATTATTAGTTATCTAAAGTAAAACCAATGACATATTCTAATTAAAAAAATAGTTTAAAACAAATTATTTAGATTAGAAATAATTTATCGAGTGTAACAATACATAGACATTGTTAACAGAATATATTCCTATTATGGTGTTCATCCAGACAATTATAACAATTCAAACAGATTTTATGTAAAGAAATTGGTACCTATATATGTATCACTAGCAACCAGGAAAATCAATCAAATTAAGAGTTCTCATTTTATATCAATATTCAAATTGTTCGGATCTTCATTGTAACATTTTCACCAGCCTGATGAGTGCTTGCAAACTTGTCCTTGTATTTATTTCTTTTGTTCTGCTTCAAACAATTTGCGAAGCAGGTCTATTCCTTGCGAAACGGACTATCAATAATTTGGATTTGTATCGAAAAATCGAAGAACCTAGCATGGATGAAAATATTTATTTCCTTGCCAAAAGATACAGTTTTAAGGAAAAAGAGCGATGATCACATCTCACTCGTGGATTGCGCGTCGCTTTTGACCTTTGATTGAATAATTGATTATAACTTTCAAAATACCGCCCAGAATTTTACGTTCTTTATACCGTTGAATTTGTATCAAAAAAATCAAAGAACTTAGCGTGGATGAAAAAATTTATTTCCTTACCAAAGAGTACAGTTTTAAGTAAAAAGTTTATACAAAAATATCTCCAGCAGAACACAAAACCACACAAAAAATGAAATGAAAAATAAAATGATTTCTTTTGCGTTTTTTGTAGTAGTGAAAGAAAGTCAAGGATACATCAATCAACGGGTTTGCATGTTGTATTTCTGTAAAAAAAAAAAAAAAAATCATGGACCTATCTAAACATAATATAAAACTGTCTAGACTAAAAAAACTCAAAACTGAAGACACAGTTTGTCTTCTGCTTCTTTCTTAGGCCACTGGTTTTTTTCTTACTTTTTTCTTTTTGAGCTTGTTGTTCCTGCGGCTGTTCTTCTTCAACTTGGTTTTCAAACTAAAAATAGTGTAGTAAAGGGTCATTTGGGTGAATATATGGAATTAGATTGGTTGCATATGCTGCTTCAAAGTCCTAACATTAGCTAAGATTTGCTCAATGTTGTCCATATTGATTTGTTGCCCTGTAGATTCTTGAGTCATTATCTGCAAAATGAAATCGATGTCAGATTTATAAATTGCAAAACAACATAAGAAAACATGTTCTAAGTACACTAATTGAAGCTCATACCCTTGCACCATCTTCGTTACTGTCCACAAATTCAGTTTGAATGTCTGGAACATCAACTAAAGTTTTAGTTCGTTGGTTCTCAGCAGGTTGTTGGTTCAAATTCTTCAATAAAGTAAATGTCAAGTGTTAGATAATATAAAGGCACAATGATTGTTAATTACTATAACAAGTGTTATTTTAAATTACCTGCTTATGTATCTTTACAAGAAGTGCAACCCTCTTATCACATGTTTTGAAGCTATGTCCTTGTTGCTTGCATTGCATTTGGTGCATGAATATGATCTATGAATCCTTGTGAACTTTCTGGCATTGGTTGGAATATAACTAACAACTCTATATCTTAGCTTTTAGGACGACCAGCTTGTTTCACAATCTTCGGTGGCAACAATGGAGGCAACCCCGACTTATTCCAATACCTTTCCATCTTAATCCCATAAATGATATTTTGCCAAATTTTCTCCTGAGTGCTCTTCTTGTAGTGGTCATGTACATAAGACAATGGATCTTCATGCCTCTAATAAATTGCAGTTATAGCATGTATGCATGGAATTCCGGTTAGAAAAATTTTATGGATGGCATGGAATAATTTGTATGATTATATTACAAAGTCTATATTGTCTTGTCTTTATTGATACAAAAGTAAATGCTAGTGCTATATATACAATATAATATTCATATGTGCAATGCTAATCATCCAAAGTGCATGTCCATGTACAAAGAATATATAAATAGGAAGCATAGAGTCTCTTTCGGCTAAGAGAAAAAGATATAAAAAATTTTCTTGGGGTTTTTCTCGGGAAAGTCAATTGATGGTGGTTACATACTCACATGAGTGGGCTATGAGGCATCTCTCAATTGAAAGATGGAACACAGCTAAAAAAAAGCTGATCATACAATAAACCATAAAAAAATAAAAAATAAAAAATAAAAAATAAAAACTTTGATCTTAGAAAAGAAATATGAGTTGTGTGATATGCAGTACCTTATAATCAATATCTCATAATTTTCCTTCTCCTGTTCCGTTCAAGATAATCATCCATTGTTGTACAGGTTCTATTGAAAAGAAAAGTTAAATAACGCTTTAAATATCTTTGTCAAATTGTGCCTTAAGTGGTGACTTGATGATTTTACAATATTGCCTCTTCTTGTTTTACTATTTTAATCTCGATTCTAACAGGTTATGACATAAGCAAACGGATTATGACATAAGCAAACGGACTTCAAACAATTAATGGCCAAAGTGGCAACAATTATTTCAATGAAATGGCTAATTTGAGCCATTTTGAAAAATTAATGACCATTTAGGGAACGATTCACCAAATTAGTGGCTCTAGATATCACTGTCTCTACATTTTATCATCCATAATTTAAATGCAGGTTTCTATAATTTGTTGCTTTTTGAGCTTTTCGATTTTGTAAAAAATCTCTAGGCTTATTACAATATGCATATATAAAAGAGTATATTGATGATGATCAAGAACAAAACACATACACACAATTTTTGACACAAATTTTGGCACAATTTTATAGCCTTTGGATCAATAATATATCAATGGTTTAGATCAATACATGTGTTTCTTCTTTATTTTTTAGATTTTTTTTTAGATTTTGTAACCTTAATCTTCTCAAAAAAGAAAGAAAGAAAGGAAGAAATATATTTGAGATATGATATACGTATATACACACACTAAATATAATTATTCTTTTTGAAAAACAAAAGAAAAAATTGATTTCCAAAAAACATCTAAAATAAATTAATGTTATCCCTTTATTTACTAAACTGCCACTCATTTGATGGAATTGGATGCATTGGCAATTAGTGTCACACTTTTTACCAAATATGACCATTTTGAAACGAAATCAACATCTAATGGTCATTTTGACAGTAGTGACTCAAATTGGTGACCCAAATTGATGGCATCCGGGGTAATTATCTATTTATTAATCACATTAAATATATGTAACATGTCGTTTTCCCGGAAGTAGCTATTTTTATATTATATAATATGATGAAAAATAAAATTATTAATAACATGAAATATATGCCACTTGTCATTCCTCATGAGAAGCAACTATTTTTATATAATATGATATGATGTGAATATCATAAATAAATGAAAAAATAAATAATTTATTAATAACAATAAATAAATGTCACATGTCATTTTCTCATGAGAAGTAGCTATTTTTTATACTATATAATATATATAGTCCCCCCCCCCCCCGCCCCGCGAACACAAGCCATGGAAACCCACTTAATCGATTACAATCTTGATAACTTCTCTAAGACTTGCAAACGTTACTGAAACATAAATAGTTATATAGAGATATATTATCTGAGAATTTTTTGTCCAACCCTCCGGGAAGGCTTGACCAATGACCATTGTGATGTTTGTGTCGTCGTCTTGTGATATACACAAGCCATGGAAACCCACTTAATCGATTACAATCTTGATAACTTCTCTAAGACTTGCAAACGTTACTGAAACATAAATAATTATATAGAGATATATTATCTGAGAATTTTTTGTCCAACCCTCCGGGAAGGCTTGACCAATCTTGGCCATGACCATTGTGATGTTTGTGTCGTCGTCTTGTGATATACACAAGCCATGGAAACCCACTTAATCGATTACAATCTTGATAACTTCTCTAAGACTTGCAACATTACTGAAACATAAATAATTATATAGAGATATATTATCCGAGAATTTTTTGTCCAACCCTCCGGGAAGGCTTGACCAATCTTGGCCATGACCATTGTGATGTTTGTGTTGTCGTCTTGTGATATACATAACAAGCTCTTAGGCCAATTTGGTTTGTGATAAAAAAAAAAAAAAACATGGGAAAGGAATCCAAGTAGGAATGAAATCCTTGTAGGAAGGAATCCACTTCCTAAATGGATTCCTTTGTTTGGCTGTACTATTGAATTCATTATGGAATCCTCACTGTCTTGACTAAAATGCCATTAATATATTTGATGGATTAAAAATATTTTTAAATTAAAATATTATTCTAAACCTTTTCGAAATTACTCAAAAAAAAAAAAAATTGAAAAATATTTTTAAATTTAAATTATTAATTGTTTGAATAGAATAATAATTAGAAACACAAGAAAATACTATTTTAAAATAATAATGGTAAATTAAAATACTCATTACCCGTGGACGCCGGAGGAGGCAACTTCGGTCACATTCAATTACCACCCTTGGCAAGGAGACCTCATTCATCAATGGAGGACCCGGTCGTTGGCGGTAGATAGATCCGCCATCGCAGATGATCGGTTTGTCCTCTATCGTTATCCGTGATTGAGGATTTGTCCTCCATCTCGAATTGCGATGGAGGTCGCAATGGAGGAGGCATTTGCTTCCTCCATTGATAGAAGAAGATGAGGCATCCTCCGATAAAGGAAGAGACATAAGCCTCATCTGTTTTGAAAAAGAGAAATAGAGGAGGCCCTCACCTCCTCCAAAGAAGGAGGTGATGGCCTTCGACGACGATGATGTCATCTCCGGTAGCCTTTGATGTCAACAACAAGGCTCTGCCAATTGCCACGCTGTCTCCGATTGCATAGGAGGCCACCGACAATAGCCATCTCTGTTTTTTGATTCTTTTTTTTTTTTTTTTTTTATTTGAAGGGAAAATTTCTAATTTAACATTTCAATGATGGTGGGAATCAGATTTCAACCTAAAGAGGTAGGAATCCTAATCCACCATGGTGGGATCCTCCATGGAATGGAATCCTCATTCAATGATATTTTTTGCAAAACAAACAATGGAATGAGGATTCATTTTCCCATTCCAGGCTTGATTCTACCGATCAACCACCCATCAATGCACGTGAGTAGTTCTTACAACAATAAATACAACAACATAACAACAATGCCGTACAAATTGGTTTTAGACACTCGGATAGGGTCTTCCAAACACAAACCATCACCTTTTATTTTTTGGCGTCTGATTTAAAAATATATATATATATATATTCAAATGTGAACGTCCTGATATAAATTCATGAGGATATTGAATGTCAACCGCTAGTTTTACATGCTTTGACTCAAGTGTGTATGCATTTGTCAAAACTAGTGGCTCATATTCAATGTTTTCATGATAACATGACTGTATATATATATATATATATATATAAATATATATATGGGATAATCTATAGAACACCGGTGTACCCATACACCGTGTAGAAAATATTACGATTGAAATTTGGATCACACTTTTTCAAATTACGATCACAATATTTCCTGCACGGTGTTCGAAATAACTAGTGTTCTATAGACTAACCTTATACATATATATATATATATATATATATATGTTTAGCTATAAATTAATTTCAAAGTAATAACACAAACCTTAATTTGAATACAGTGAGTTTTGTGGCGATAAAGAAAGGCTATGAATGCGTAGTAAATAGAATAGACCTAAAGTTGGGGATTAAAGAAACAGAATCCTTATTCTGAAGTAATCAAACCCTAACTCTACTATGATTAGTAATTAGACCAAACATTGTCGTATTGGATTCTCTTTGTTTGGTTCCATTTGGGGATTAAAATAAACGACTGAAACTAAAAATTTGTTTTAAAAAAAACAAACAAATTAACATTGCTGGCTTAAACAGAAAATAGCTTTTGCATTACCGTTCAATTCAGGAGCAATAACATTATGATAACTATCATGTACAGAAAATGGGTATTTTTGTTATTATTAGTTACCTAATGTAAAACCAATGACATATTCTTATTAAAAAATTAGTTTAAAACAAATTATTTAGATTAGAAATAATTTATCGAGTGTAACAATATATAGACATTGTTAACATAATATATTCCTATTATTGTGTTCATCCAGACAATTATAACAATTCAAACAGATTTTAGGTACAGAAATTGGTACCTATATATGTATCACTAGCAATCAGGAAAATCAATCAAATTAAGAGTTCTCATTTTATATCAATATTCAAATTGTTCGGATCTTCATTGTAACATTTTCACCAGCATGATGAGTGCTTGTAGACTTGTCCTTGTATTGATTTCTTTTGTTCTGCTTCAAACAATTTGCGAAGCAGGTCTATTCCCTGCGAAACGGACTATCAATATCACCAATGATGTTTACGACCAATCGGAGCTAGATCTCACCGTTCATTGTAAATCAGGTAATGATGATCTCGGTGAACACGTAATTCCCTTTAAAGGTTGGTACTCATTTAGATTTCGACCTCAGTCAAACACATTATTCCACTGCAGTTTTGCTTGGAAAAATCAGATCAGAAGGTTTGATATCTACAAAGATAAAAGGGATCATAAATCGTGTCGTTATTGCAGATGGTTTATAAGAGAATATGGTCCGTGTTATTGGAACTATCAAAATAATCTTATAGAGTGCTTGCAATGGTAATAAATCATTGTAGCAATGAATTACTATTAATTTACTGGTATGCATTTTAGTTTTGTTGTAATAAACTTCTCAGAATGTTGCTGGGGTATGTCTAATATTATTCCTTTGTCAATAAAAATGTCTAATATTATGAATTTTATCTGTTTATCTTTTTTTAATTTCACTGAATATAAGTGGTGATTTGTATTAATTTTTTGTTTGAAATATATAAAAAATATTTTTACATTTATACTCTTTCAACTATTAATTTTATATGTTTATATTTTAATACATAAGAAACAGCTAAAAACGAACAAGTTAAAAGATTGTAAAAGAAATTTATTTTGTTATCGATAAGATTTCAAATTTTAAATTTTTACAGATAATTTCAATTCAAATATTATCTCAATTAATAAATATCCCAAATAATATCCATTTATATATATATATATATAAAATAAAATAAAATCGTCATGAACTTTTGGAGGGAAGGTCCCCTGCTCTAGCCTTCATTTGGGGGAAACGGGGTGGGGTAATTTGTATGGCGGTGTCGTTGCCCCCACCCATTTCCCTCATGTTTCCCATTTCCCCAATACTACATCTCCCATTTTTCAATCTATATATATATATATATATATATATATCTTTTCAACTTATAAGAAGATATTAGTTTATAACTATAGTCTATATATTTTATCATCCATAATGTAAATGCAGGTTTATATAATTTGTTGCTTTATGAGCTTTTAGATTTTGTAGAAATCTCTACTCATATTACAATATGCATATATAAAGAGTATATTGACGATGCTCAAGAACAAAACACATACACACACAATTTTTGACAAAAATTTTGGCACAATTTTATAGCCTTTGGATCAATAATATATCAATTGTTTAAATCAATACACGTGTTT
Source organism: Acer negundo (assembly GCA_035582765.1). Taxonomy (NCBI): domain Eukaryota; kingdom Viridiplantae; phylum Streptophyta; class Magnoliopsida; order Sapindales; family Sapindaceae; genus Acer; species Acer negundo. The sequence continues at coordinate 34,398,475 of CM069235.1, read as the reverse complement.
TTTCTTTATTTTTTAGATTTTTTAAGATTTTGTAGCCTTAATCTTCTCAAAAAGGAAAGAAAGAAAGAAAGAAATGTATATGTATATATATATATATATATATATTTGAGATATGATTTACGTATATACATACACTAAATATAATTATTCGTTTCGAAAAACAAAAGAAAAAATTGATTTCCAATAAACATCTAAAATAAATTAATGTTATCCCCTTATTCACCAAAATGTTACTCATTTGATGGAATTGGATAAACTTTTTGCCAAATATGACTATTTTCATAGCGGTGACCAAAATTGATAGACACCAGAGTAATTATCCCTTTATTTATCACAGTAAATATATGTTACATGTCGTTTCCCCGGTAGTAGCTATTTTTATATGATATAATATGATGAAAAATAAAATTATTAATAACATTAAATATATGCCACTTGTCATTCCTCACGAGAAGCAACTATTTTTATATAATATGATATGATGTGAAAATCATAAATAAATGAAAAAATAAACAATTTATTAATAAATGTCACATGTCATTTTCTCACGAGAAGTAACTATTTTTTATAATATATAATTTGATATATATATACACACACACACACACATATATATATATATATATATATATATATTAAGATTTTATTTTAGCCCAGTGGGGGAGCACTCGTTGGGCATCAATTATCTCCCCCCGATCACAAGCCATGGAAACTAGAGGTGGCAAGGTTCCAGTTCTGTTTCGGTTCCGGTTCCGGTTCCGAACCGGCGGTTTCGGTTTCTGATTTTGGTTTTACAGAACCGGCGGTTCTGAACCGTTTTTTTTTTAATTTTTTTTAATTTTTTTATTTAAATTCAAAAAACAGACTTCTAAGTTGTAAACTTGTAATAATGTAATTTTAAATAATAAAATAAAATAAAATATATAAATGACAAATTGCATAATAAACAAATTACAAAATATAAATTACAAAAGGAAATTAAAATAAAATAAACAAAATATCAAATTACAAATTACAAATTACATATTACATTTCATTGGATATTTGGGAATTAGGTCACCCGAAATTCGAAAATAACATAAAATAAATAAATGATAAATAACAAAATTAAATTAAAAAAAAAAATGTAAAGTTATTAGCCTTGCACTTAATTTTCACTATAATTAAATTGCCTACGTATCCTCTTGGGGGATTTAGAGGAATCAAAGGTCACATAGTTCTTTTACCTTTTATTACAGGTTTGTTAATGACATAGACTTGTGATGACGTGAATACGTGATCCACATCTTCTATTCCTGGCCCGTTGTACTTGTCTCTCCACTTTCATGTTCGTCATCTTTGAAGAAATCGTATGTTATCTCATGTTCGATTTCTTGTTGTCTATATTGAGCATTTGTCCAATCATCCACACAAATCTGTATCTGAAGTGCTTTCGAAGTCAAACATGAATGTCTTTCATCCAAGATATTCCCCCCGGCGCTGAACTCTTGTTCTACTGCCACTGTAGAAACTGGTGTTGAAAAAATATTTTTGGCTATGATAGCCATGATTGGATAGTACTTTGCGTACTCTTTCCAATATTGTAATATGTCAAATTATTTTCTGACGTATCTTCTATAAACTCATAGGAATCATTTAGATAAGATTCAAGCTCAGAATACTTGTCAGTGCTTGATGAAGAATAAGATCTAGGTTTTTTGGTTTTTTTTGATAATAGACTATATCCTAAATTCAAAAATCCAGAGGATGTTGACGTGGGATGTGCAGTTTGTGTTCGTGTAACATCTAAGTTGAGTGAAGATCCATAAACTAAACGATATTCATCATATAAAGAATACAATAATTTCTTAATTCTATCATAACATGCATTAACATTATATTCTATGTTTAAACCTTGGAGGCCATAATAACCATTGAGATAATAACAAAAATGTTCTAATTTACAACGTAGATTAAAAATCATGGCAATCAAATAAATATCTGGAAACTTATGATAATAACGTAACCATTTTTCCTTCATAGCATTAACGGCTTCCCCTATTTCTATGTCGGATTTACAACAAGCAAATGCACCAGCAATATTTAGACTTTCAATAATAAATAAATGAGTTGTAGGATAATAAACACCAGATAAATTTGTTATATCAATATGAAAAACTTTTACCAAATTGAAAACGTTGTAACAAGCATCCCAATGAGATTTATAAAGTTGAATGTCAATAACATGAAATTGAATAAAAAAAACAAATATATCTCTATACTCGTAACTTTGAGAAAGTAATTTATAAGTAGAATTCCAACGTGTTGGAACATCACGAGCAAATCTAACGGCACGTCTACCATTTTTGTTTACAATATTTTACCCATGCATTCATTATAGAAGAATGTTTCCATAAAAACTGAAGGGCTTGTTTAATAGGTAGAATAAAATGATCAATAGTTTCTAATCCTTTTTGAACACATAAATTTAAAACATGGCATGCACATCTTTGATGAAAAAATGCACCACCAACAAATGGTTTGCATAAATCAATTAAAGATGGAATAGCAGCAGTATTGCTAGAAGTATTATCAAAACCAATTGCAAAAATTTTGTTCTCAATTTTATACTTTGAAAAAATAATTCTAAGCATTCTAATAATATTATGAGCAGTGTGTGAATCATCAAAAACTCTAAATGCAAGAATTCTTTTTTGGATATTCCATGCATCATCCATAAAATGGCAAGTGACACCCAAGTATGAATGTGATTGCCAATGGTCAGTCCATATGTCAGCACATACGAAAACACGACAATTATATTTTTCAAAAAATCTTTCTAACTTTTTTTTTTCTTTTACATAAATCTTTCAAGTGTATATACAAAAGTGGATCTAGGAACACGACATTCAGCAGGGTTTAATGCTCGTCGACAGTAATTAATAAAACCAACCCTTTCACCAAAACCGAATGATAAATGTTCTACTGCTACCATTCTAGCTAATTCTTCCCTATTTTGTTCATCAGTATAACGAAATAATTGTTGGTAAGGAGTAGCATAACTGGGAACTTGTGTTTGTGACCTCGATCTGGTCTCTGCTTCTGGATGTTTGGTTTGAATATGCTTCCGATAAGTGTCATATCTTCCGGATTTGGACCACTTATATACTTTTTTGCAATAATTGCAAGCCACTACATAGCTTCCATCTTCTTGCCTAACTTTCTTCATATGATTGATGAATAGATCAGATTTGCTCTGCTTCGGATCCGGTTTTTCCTCATCTGCTTCCGGTGGATCAAAATCATAATCCGGAGGTGTATCAATATCATGCATATTTTCTGACTGGCTTGTCAAATTAGGGCCGGGGGGGGTGGCATTATGATCGGGTTCTGAAATTATTAAAGGGGGAGTATGAATGTTTAGGCCTAGGTCTTCAGCATAGGCCCGGCGTTGCAGATAATCGTGATAGGTGGTGTCATTATGACCGAGATTATCGACCATTTGACCCTTACCTTTCATCGAAATCGAACGCCTAGGATCGTCACGGCCGTGACCCCTTCCATTTCCACCACTTGTCATTGGATTGGACAGAATAAATTTGGGAGAGAAATCCTGAAATAGATAATTGAAAACTTAGAACTTAGAAGAATAATATTATAAAGTATAAATCTATAATACTATAATAGTAGATTAGTAGTAAGTACTATTATAGTAAGTACTAAGTAGTAACTAGAAACAAGATAGATTGCAAATAAAATAAATTACAAATAAATGAAATTGGAAACTTAGTATTTAGTAAATACTAATTACTAAATAGTAATTGGTTATTCAGAAATTAAATAAATTAGAAATAAAATTAATTGCAAATAAAATATATTGGAAATAAAATATATTGTAAATAAAATTAATTGCAAATAAAATTAATTGGAAATAAAATTAATTGCAAATAAAATATATTGGAAATAAAATTAATTAGAAATAAAATTAATTGCAAATAAAATATGTTGGAAATAAAATTAATTGCAAATAAAAAAATTGCAAAATTAAATAAATAATAAAAACCTTGGAAACTTGGAGTCTTGGAGAGTTGGAGAGTGTTGGAGACTTGAGAGTTGAGTGTTGAGACAATGAAACTTGAAATAAAAATTAGAAATTTAGATTTAGAGATTTAGAGAAATTGAGAGAATGAGAGGAAAATAAGAAATTGGTGTGAGAAAAAATGAAAGGGGAGGGGGTATTTATAGATAACAAAAAGAAAAAAAAAAAATTAAAGGGGTGGACGTTGAGGCCCAACGGTATGCTGACGTCAGCATGCCGTTGGGCTTAACGACATGCTGACGTCAGCTGTCAGCATGCCGTTGGGCTCAACGGTCCAAAAAAAAAAAAAAACAAAAGAACCGGGCGATTTGAACCGAACCGGAAACGCCAGTTCCAAGACGGTTTGACCGCTCGTCGTTAAACCTTAGAACTGGAACTGAAAAATCGGTTTCGGTTTCGGTTTCGGTTTCGGTTCCAGTCCGGTTCCACGGTTGAGAAACATAAATAATAATATAGAGATAGATTATCTGAGAATTTTTTGTCCAACCCTTTAGGAAGGCTTGACCAATCTTGACCATGATCGTTGTGATGTTTGCATCGTCGTCTTGTGATATCCATAACAAGCTATCAGGCGAATTTGGTTTGTGGAAAAAAAAAAACATGGGAAAGGAATCCAAGTAGGAATGAAATCCTTGTAGGGAAGCAATCCACTTCCCAAATGGATTCTTTTGTTTGGCTGTACTATTGAATTCATTATGGAATCATCACGGTTTTGACTAAAATGCCATTAATATATTTGATGGATTAAAAATATTTTTAAGTTAAAATATTATTCTATACTTTTTAGAAATTACTCAAAAAATTTTTGGAAAATATTTTAAAATTTTAATTATTAATTGTTTTAATAGAATAATAATTAGAAAAATAAGAAAAATACTATTTTAAAATAATAATAATAAATTAAAATACTCATTACCCCGTGGACGCCGGAGGAGGCAACTTCAGTCACATTCAATTACCACATTTGGCAAGGAGACCTCATTTATCGATGGAGGACCCGGTTGTTGGAGGCGGATAGATTCGCCATCGCAGATGATCGGTTTGTCCCCTATCGCTAATTGTGATTGATGATCTGTCCTCCATCTCGAATTGTGATAGAGGTCGCAAAGCCTCCTCCATTGAGGGAAGAAGATGATGCATCCTCCGATGAATGAGGAGACATGAGCCTCTTCTGTTTTGAAACAGAGAAATAGAGGAGGCCCTCACCTCCTCCAAAGATGGAGGTGATGGCCTTCGACGACGATGATATCATCTCTAGTAGCCTTTGATGTCAACGACGAGGCTTTGCCAATTGCCACGCTGTTTTCGATTACATAGGAGGCCACCGGCAATAGCCTTCTCTGTTTTTTGCTTCTTCAGATTCTGAGCTCAAGAGGTAGGAATCCTAATCCACCATGGTGGGATCCTCCATGGAATGGAATCCTCATTCAATGATATTTTTGACAAAACAAACAATGGAATGAGGATTCATTTTCCCATTCCAGGCTTAATTCTACCGACCAACCTTCCATCAATGCACATGAGTAGTTCCTATAACAACATAACAACATTGCCGTACAAATTGGTTTTAGACACTCGGACAGGGTCTTGCAAACACAAACCATCACCTTTTCTTGTTTGGCGTCCGATTTCAATATATATATTCAAATGTGGACGACCTGATATAAATTCATGAGGATATTGAATGTTAACTGCTAGTTTTATATGCTTTAACTCAAGTGTGTATGAACTTGTCAAAACTAGTAGCTCATATTTAATTTCCTCATATATTTACATGAGGACGTCTTCATGATAACGGGACTGTATATATATATATATATATATAAATATATATATAGGATAATCTATAGAACACCGGTGTACCCGTACACCGTGTAGAAATATTGCGATTGAAGCTTGGATCACACTTTTTCAAATTGCGATAACAATATTTCCTGCACGGTGTTCGGAATAACTGGTGTTCTATAGTCTTGTAGAGAATAATTCTTCTTATTATTTCTCATAGAATATTTGAAATATATATACAAGACTAACAGTTGGTATCCTAGTTAATAACTAACAACTAATCCTAGTTAATGACTGACAATTAATAGTTTGATGGTAATACCACCTCTAACTATTGGATAGATAATTACAGACAATTACGAAATTAAATATATATAAGATATAATTAGATAACTATGATGAATCTTGATTAGTATCAATACACCCTCGTAAGATGGTGGGCAGGTCAAGGACACAATTGTTGGATCGTAGTAGACTGAACCTGACCGTTGTTTACGAGAACACCATGAAATAGCATTTGTTCCAAGGAAGATGACATTGGTAAGGACACCCTTAAGATGCAAGATATGGTCTCTGGAAGGCTTTGCATATGTGTTGGCAAGTGCAGACCACGCATCACAGGCTGTTTGAGCGGAAGAAATAAAGTGAATAATTGATGGAGATATTGAACCAAGGATTGAGTTCAGGAGTAGTTGGTCTTGTCTTGTCCAGATGTTATGAGCAGGATTAGGTACTGTGATGTCGTTCACTTTGACGGTTGCCGACGGGCATGGTTTTTGACCATTAATGAAGCCCATAAGATCAAACCCAACAAGTAAGGTATGAAACTGAAGTTTCCATGAGTGATAATTGGTTGATGTGAGTTTTAGTGGAGCTTGAGCAGCAATGTTTATGGAAACAATGGTGTTCGAGGAAGAACCGATCTCATGTGAGGAAGAAGAAGAAAAGATCATAGTTATTGATTGTGAGGAAGAAGAAGCGTTAGGGGCGGTCATGGTGGATCAAGACTCGTTTGAGTTAATGATGTTCTGATACCATGTAGAGAATAATTCTTCTTATTATTTCTCATAGAATACTTGAAATATATATACAAGACTAACAGTTAATATCCTAGTTAATAACTGACAATTAATAGTTTGATGGTAATACCGCATTTAACTACTTGATAGATAATTACAGACAATTACATAATTAAATATATAAATATATATATATATATATATATATATATATAAAAGATATAATCAGATAACTATGATGAATCTTGATTAGTATCAATAAGCCTAACCTTATTTATATATATATATGTATATGTTTAGCTATAAATTAATTTAAAGGTAATAACTCAAACCTTAATTTGAATACGGTGAGTTTTGTAGCGATAAAGAAAGGCTATGAATGCGTAGTAAATAGAATAGACCTAACGTTGGGGATTAAAGAAACAGAATCCTTATTCTGAAGTGGACCCTAACTCTACTATGATTAGTAATTAGACCAAACATTGTCGTATTCGATTCTCTTTGTTTGGTTCCATTTGGGGATTAAAATAAACGACTAAAACTAAAAATTTGTTTTTAAAAAAAACAAACAAATTAACATTGCTGGCTTAAACAGAAAATAGCTTTTGCATTACCGTTAAATTCAGGAGCAATGACATTATGATAACTATCATGTACAGAAAATGGGTATTTTTGTTATTATTAGTTACCTAATGTAAAACCATTGACATATTCTTATTAAAAAATTAGTTTAAAACAAATTATTTAGATTAGAAATAATTTATCGAGTGTAACAATATATAGACATTGTTAACATAATATATTCCTATTATTGTGTTCATCCAGACAATTATAACAATTCAAACAGATTTTAGGTACAGAAATTGGTACCTATATATGTATCACTAGCAATCAGGAAAATCAATCAAATTAAGAGTTTTCATTTTATATCAATATTCAAATTGTTCGGATCTTCATTGTAACATTTTCAGCAGCATGATGAGTGCTTGTAGACTTGTCCTTGTATTGATTTCTTTTGTTCTGCTTCAAACAATTTGCGAAGCAGGTCTATTCCCTGCGAAACGGACTATCAATATCACCAATGACGTTTACGATCAATCGGAGCTAGATCTCACCGTTCATTGTAAATCAGGTAATGATGATCTCGGTGAACACGTAATTCCCTTTAAAGGTTGGTACTCATTCAGATTTGGACCTCAGTCAAACACATTATACCACTGCAGTTTTGCGTGGAAAAATCAAATCAAAAGGTTTGATATCTACAAAGATAAAAGGGATCATGAATCGTGTCGTTATTGCAGGTGGTTTATAAGAGAATATGGTCCGTGTTATTGGAACTATAAAAACAATCTTATAGAGTGCTTGCAATGGTAAAAAATCATTGTAGCATTGAATTACTATTAATTTACTGGTATGCATTTTATTTTTGTTGTAATAAACTTCACAGAATGTTGTAATAAACTTCACAGAATGTTGCTGGGGTATGTCTAATATTATTCCTTTGTCAATAAAAATGTCTAATATTATGAATTTTAATTGTTTATCTTTTTTTTAATTTCACTGAATATAAGTGGTAATTTGTCTTTTTTTTTTTTTTGAAATATGAAAAAATATTTTTACATTTATACCCTTTCAACTATTAATTTTATATGTTTATATTTTAATACATAAGAAATAGCTAAAAACGAACAAGTTAATAGATTGTAAAAGAAATTTATTTAGTTATCGATAAGATTTCAAATTAAAATTTTTTTAAAGATAATTTCAATTCAAATATTATCTGAATTAATAAATATCCCAAATAATATCCATCTATATAAAAAAAATATCGTCATGAACTTTTGGAGGGAAGTATATAGGGGAAGGTCCCCCCTCTAGCCTTTGTTTGGGGGAAATGATAATTTGGAGGGAAGTGTCATTGCCCCCACCCATTTCCCTCATGTTTCCCGTTACCCCGATACTACATCTCCCATTTTTCAATCTATATATATATATATAGATATATATTGCGTTAGAAATATTGAGAAGAAAGTAAAGTGTTGTTTACCTTTCTTCGGATCACGATACTTATTGTTTCACCAGTCTGGAACAAGTCACCAAAAGAATGGAACTTGATCTCTGATCATAGTATAAGAATCCAACTTTTCTGTTTTCTCTCAATATATGTATTTCACGTAAAACTGATATCCTTTTTATTTTCTTTGCATTTTGTATCACAGAGTCCTACTTGTACTCACATTTTGCATCAATTGTGTCTGTTGAATAACTGCATAGGCAGTTATCTGAAGTAACTACTATAGCAGTTATCAACATGTGTTGGGTTGGGCTTCATGGACCAAGGCGATGGAATTTGGTTTGGACCCATCTTGGGTGTACCCAATATTCTAACATCTCCCACTCGCACAAGTGGGTCCAACATAGCTGCATTAGAGAACATAATTATGACATTATCTTAAAATCATATAAGAGTATTCATACTGACAAATATACTGTGTGACCTATGAACAATCAGTAAAGAAAAATAAGTAGCTTTGAAATCTCAGTTGTAAATTTTATATTTACAAGAGATATGATGTTGTTCATTATTGTATCCTAGATTTAATTTCATAATCCTTTTTATCAGTCCAAAACATACTTAACCCCTCATGAAGCTATGCTTGACTTTTTCACATTACATATATTCACACTTGTATCTCCTAAATACAATTGGCTAGCCGGTGAACACATAAGTAAGATAAAAATGTATTAAATCTTCCCATTCAATCTTAGTCTCTTAGTCTCCAAAACAGATGCTACCTTAGACAAGCCCCATAGGCTGTATTATCATAGCCATTGAAATAACATCCTAAAGGTGCTAACACTATTCTGTCACTTTGAGACAAAGTGAATGGTCATAAGGACATCATTTGAAGTCTTACACAACTTCAGTGGAACTTACACAATGAGGAAGCAGGGATTCATTCTCTCATTTTCCATATCAGTCACAAATAGCACACGAGGTATGAAACACGTGTTACAGTGATTCTCATTCTAAACGAGAATGACTATGTCTTTCTTTAATTCACTGTACTGATCTAAGTTCAGTCACACATCTTGTGGCTAACCCGAGTTCTTAAAAGCTCGCTATTCTTTAGCGCCACATTAAGATATCATATATGGCTAAATCTGGTATCAATGATAATGGGGTCCATCATGATCGGTTCTAAAATATATGTACGTATTTATTAAGAACCTTATATTGATACAATAATGGCGACATTTTCATAAATATCAGCTCCTTTTAGAATATTTCTTACATATTCTCCATAATATATGTGTCTCATCTCAGATTGTTCTCCCATAACAACTGAGGGACCGCACGTGTAAGAATGCCGGTCTCAACCTGACGACATTTTATAAAAAACAATTCATGAGTGAAACATAACATGCTAATAAGATTTCTAACAGAAACTAATTTTATTCATAACTATAATAACATTATTCAATACAATGATTCAATCTATCATTTACAATTTATGCAACCCTAATGACTTAGCATATGATTCATAGACGTCTCTAGTCACAGCTTTAAAGAAAGGATCAGCTACCATCTCATGGGTTGAAATTTATTGAACCATTACTTCTTTCTTTGATACGATGTCTCTGACAAAATTATATTTTGTCTCTATGTGTTTGGATTTACTGTGATACTTGAAGTCTTTAGTGTAAGCAATCGCTGCTTGACTATCACAATAAACAGTTACTGGCTTTCCCATGCCCTTAGAGACATCTAGATCTTCCAGAAATCTCTTAAGCCAAATCGCTTCTTGTACTGCTGCCGAACATGCTACAAATTTGGCCTCCATTGTTGATAGTGCAATACATGTCCGTTTCTTGCTACTCCAAGAGATAGCACCTTCACTGAGTAGGAATGCATATCCTGATGTAGATTTTCGCTCATCTAAATTGCCTCCCCAGTCGGCATCTTTATATCCAGTGAGTTGCAAATCTCCACCTTGGTAACAAAGGGAGTAGTCGACGGTACCTTTTAGATACGCCAAAATTCTCTTCATGGCAATCCAACGTTTCCATCCAGGATTGGATTGATATCTACTTACGAATCCTATCGCATAACAAAATCTGGTTTTGTCCACAGCATTGCATACATGAGACTGCCGATAGCACTGGAATAAGGAACGTTTTTCATACTATCAAGTTCTTGTGGAGTTTTGGGACACATGTCAAGACTAAGATTCTGGCCTTTTGATATGGGTGTATCCATAGGCTTACAATCAGCCATATTAAAACGTTCAAGAATCTTCCTTATATAAGTCTCTTGCAACAAAGCAAATAGTTTCTTCGAACGATCTCTTATAATTTTGACTCCTAATATATAGGCAGCCACACCCATGTCCTTCATCTCAAAATTTGAAGATAACCATTTTTTTAATGGCCAACACATACTCTTTACAATTTCCAGCCAATAAAATATCGTCTACATATAAAGATAGCATCACATACTTATTTTTATCTCGTTTTATATATACACAATGGTCTTCTTCAACCATTTGGAACCCATAAGACACAACATCCTGATGGACCCGCAGGTACCATTGTCTGAATGATTGTTTCAAACAATATATTAATCTTTTGAGCTTGCACACTTTGCACTCATGGCCTTTTGAAACAAAATTTACTAGTTGTTCCATGTAAATTTCTTCATCCAGTTCTCCATTGAGAAATACTGTTTTTACATCAATTTGATGTAATTCTAGGTCCATATGTGCGACGATTTCCAGAATAAGGCGGATTGAAGCAAACCTAACCACAGGGGAAAAAGTTTCTTCATAGTCAATACCCTCTTGTTGAGTATAACCTTTCGCAACTAAACGCTCCTTATGTCTCTCTACTGTGCCATCCGCTTTTCGTTTGATTCAAAGGACCCATTTATTTCCAATGACTTTTCTTCTAGGCGGTAAGTTAACCAAGTCCCAGACATGATTATTTTTCATTGAATCCATCTCCTCTTTCATGGCTTTTATCCATAGTTCATTGTCGGGTGATTTGAGAGCCTCATTAACATTTTAGGCTCATCAGCATCATATAAAGCAACCATAAATGCTTCCCCTTCAATCTCAAAACGACGACGAGGAACATTTCCACGGTTACTCCTACGAGAAGGTAAATCTAAAAGAGTTGTTTCAACAACTTCATTTCTCCCACTAGGAACAGAAGGTCCGGGTAGATCTATATTTACTTGAAGTGGAGTTTTACTCCCATTAGGGACAGAAGTCCTTGATAGATCCGCATTGACCTTTAATGGAGCATTTAGAATTGAATCCTCGATCAGATTATCCAATTCATAAAATCGAATATCTCTATCAACTTCACCTCTTTTAGGAAATTCATTATCTAAAAAATTCACTTCTCATGATTCTATCTCAGTCACACTTCCATCCGAGTTTTCACCTATTAGTACATATCCCTTGGAATGCTCAGAGTATCTAATAAAGATACATTTCTTTCCTCTTGCACCAAATTTGCCATACTTGTTTGATGGATCATGTACGTAACCCGCGCACCCCAACGGTCGTAGATAAGTTAAGTTAGGTTTTCTACCTGTCCATAATTCATAAGGTGTGGAAGTAACTGACTTTGAGGGAACTCGGTTAAGTACATAAGTGGTAGTCAACAAGGCGTCTCCCCAGTAGTGTACTGGGAGATTTGCTTACGCCATCATAGACCTAACAATTTCAAGTAATGTTTTATTCCTTCTTTCCGCCACACCGTTTTATTGCGGAGTTCTAAGAACAGTTAACTGTCTATGTATACCCTTTTTATCACACAATTTCTTGAACTGATCTGAAAGGTATTCTCGGCCCCTGTCAGTACGTAATGCTTTAACCCTTTTATCTAATTGATTCTCTACTAAGTTCAAGTATAATTTGAAACAATCCAATGCTTCAGATTTATGACAAATCAAATACACATGACCAAAACGGGTAAAGTCATCTATGAATGTAATAAAATATGAGGCACCATGCCTTGCCTTTACACTCATTGGACCACAAATATCAGAGTGAATTAATTGTAATGGATTTTCAGCCCTAGTTCCTTTTCCAAATGGTTTTCTAATTGTTTTTCCAGCTAGACAATTTTCACAGATAGGTAATTCTACCTTATTTAATGAACCTAAAAACCCTTCTCTAGCCAATCTGTTCATCCTATCTTAGCCAATATGACCTAGTTTAGCATGCCAAGTATTCACATCAATATTGAGATTATTAGCGGAAGCAATGAACGAAAAACAACTATCATTGTAATTAAAACCGTCTAATTCGATATCTAATACAATAAAACCATTTAGTAAATATCCAGTACCAACACAAACAGAATTTAAAACAATATCCATACAAACACCATAAAAGTTTAGTTCATAACCTATCCAGGAGCATATAAGACATCGTGGAGATAAAGTACTTGACCACCATGCATCAATAATTTGCAAGTGCCAATACCCTTCACTTCAACTCTAGAGTTGTTCCCCACGTAAATCCATCTAGTCCCCTGACTTATTCGATGATATTCTACGAACGTTGCTCTGTCTCTAGCTACATGGTCTGTGGCTTCTGAGTCTACAGTCTACAAAGGATGAGATTTAGTGAGTAAAACAGAACTAGAAATCAAAACATAGTTATCAGTTATTGAACTGGGTCGTACCTTTTTCGGCTCAGTGCACTCACGAGCAAAATGACCCTGTTTGCCACAATTGTAACACTTCAATTTGGCTTTGTCCTTCTTGAACCCAACACTCTTGCCCCTTTTTTGAAAACTGGTCTCATTTTTCTTAAAGTTCTTTTTAGGACCCTTCCATTTTCCCTTCTGGAAGTTCCCTTTCTTTCCCTTGCGTATAAAACTCTTAGTTTTACGCTTGCTGGAGTCAGCCATGTAAAGTTGACCGGAAGCCTTAGCTGCCTCTAAGCACTTATCTTCCAATTCAACATGACGTGATATATCGTCAAAAGTCTTGATATTATCATTGTGGGTCATGTTGATCTTCATATTTTCCCAACTGTTAGAAAGAGACTGGATTACTGCTTGGATTTGCTGCTCATTAGTAAAGGAATGACCTGCAAACTTCAACTCACGTATCATGTTTGACATCTCTATCAGGTGCTACCTCATATCATGATTCCGGTGCTTCCTATAGGTTTCAAACTTAATTGTAAGTCTCTTAAGCTTGGTAGTAGAAGTACCACCAAACTTGTCTTTTAACGCAATCTACATGTCTTGTGCAGTGTCAAACTCCTCATATACACATGAGAGCGTCAGTCATACTGCTCAACATCGTTATACGAGTCAGACTATTTTTCCTCTTCCAGGTCTGATATGTTTCCATATCTCTCCTGTAATGGGCAGTGTTACCATTTGATGGTTCATCCATGGTATTAGTAAAAGTTTCAAGAGCCTCTTGCTCTTAAAGGATCAATGAACTTTCCGGTGCCACATCTCATAGTTATCACCGTTCAGCTTTTCTCCCTTGTTCAACTCAGCAACAATTGATTTAGATGCGGAAGCCATTTCCTGAAAATTTATGTAACATATAGTGTAATTAATAGTTATTCTAGTATGTCATAATTTCACACTTAGCACAATTCTATGTAGCAAACTTGCACATAAAGAATATAACAAGAGGAATATTAGGATAGGAATCGAAATAAGAGTCAAAACTCCTTATAATCATCCAAGTCCTTAACATTCACTAGTTTATATTTACTAGTGTCTTTGCGCAAAACAGTTCTAACATTGTTTCTTACAATTTAGAACACCCTTATTAAATAAGCGCAAGTATATATAACTTTGCATAATCATGTGCATAAAACATTCCATTTTATTAATAAAGAGTTGTATTTACAAACTAGGACTTTTTACAATAATATATACATCCTAAGCATTACAATCTTAATCAGTAATTCTAAAACTCTCTGGGATTTCATGCAAAATTCGTTCAAAATGTGCATAGATACTTCGCTCATCATTCTTGGGTAGGTAGTAATTCTCTTCTACCCTATACTTATTAAAAGCAGCATTTATATACCACCCTGCCTTAGGATTATAATGTTTATGTGTTTTCAAACTAGAACCCATACTCAAAACCGCATGCTTTCTAAGATTTGTACACACTCGATGATCATCATAATCTAATATGACTTCTGGAGCTTCATTAAAAGTGGTGAGAACATCTCTTTCTAGTAGGGAAAGTATCACATAATTATGTTGTCGTAGCTCTTCTAGTAGAACCTTAAGTAAGACATGAATTATTTCTTTCCAAATATATTCTATCCCACTATCACACCAAGGCCATTTAGAAACGATGAGATCCCCAAACCTTAACAACTATTCATAAAAACTAGTGCTAAAATCTATTTTATGACCTTCTAGTTTCTTAATGAACTCAGCTAATTGCTTTTCGTAATTCCTGAACCATTCAATAGTCGCTTCATCCATCTCCGACCTTGGAGATTGTTGACTTTCATCGTCCTCAAGTGTCCCAGGTGTATACTCTTCTATAGTAATTTCCTCAGTGGACATTTCATCCGATAATGGTGAATAAATTTCTACCGATTGTGGTGAATAATCCTCCACCAACAGTGGTGAGTACTCATCGTGAGGATTAGAGTCATCCAACAATGGTGAATCATCCTCTACCAATTGTGGTGAATATTCCTCCACTGACATTTGTGAGTCCTCCTCTTGAGGATCAAAGTCATTCGATGATGGCGAATGATTTTCTATTGATTGTGTTGAATATTCCTCCACTGACAGTGGTAAGTACTCTTCTTGAAGATCAGTATCAGATGAGCTATGGTTACACATTTCTTCTATCTACAGAGAAACAAAAATAGGCACCCATTAATCAATTTATTAGTTAGTGAGAATTTTGAAAACTTAAAAAAAAAAAAAAATTGGGTTTATATTAAACTCCCATCGGAGCAAAAACAATCAATGGAAAAAGGAAAAATAATAATAAAATAAAAGTAAAAAAACAAAAAAATTTATTTAGTCCCTTTTTTTTTTGGCCGGAAAAATGTCCGGTCGCTGGAAAAGGCGTCGGAAATTGTACAGTAGTGATTGACGCCAGCACTATTTCGATCGTCGGTAACCGTCATCGGAAACTGCTCCGGTTGCCGAAAACAGTCGATGGTTTTTAGTGTGACACGTCTCTGACACGTGGCACCAGGGGATTGGACCATGTGTCATTCCTGACACATATCGACACGTGTCACTCTTTGGGTTGTCCACGTTACAACAGCATAGTGCTGTTATGCGCAAGACCATACGCAGAGGAGGCGTGTGTAGTTCACGCGCCGCCTTCCCGGAATTATTTCATAACCAGAAAATTACCATCCGACTCCAAAAATTATCCTAATTCCATTTCTGCCCTTAGTTTTGAAAACAAAATCTGGGGTGAAGTTCACTTGCCGCCCTAATAGCGTGTGGCACTGTTCATCACCTTCAACCTTTAGAAAATAATTTCTAGAAAAATTGTTTTCTCGACTCTGTTTTCAATTGACTCGTTCTCACTCGTTACTAAACCAAATTTTGCAATTGTGGTGTCTTTGGAAAGATTGGGATCTCTACTTTCTAGTGGTACACGTTTGACAACAAATTATGAAAAATAATGACCCTCTACGACTCTCTCAAAGTGTCTGTTTTAGGGTATATTTCTTAGTGTTCATATGCGAAAATTTAAGTTTCATGGCATATAACACAAGTAAAACAATTCATACTTGATCATAAGCATATATTATTTGATAGTAATGAATTCGAAAATGTAACAACATGATCTACACATTAAAACTTGCAATTGCAGTAAAACATGTGTATTTGAATTCATTAATGGAGTAAAAAAAATACGGCATTTTTTTTTTTACTCATAAATACACAAATCATATGGTAATATAAGCATACACATTTGTTCATATAAAGAATTCGAACTATGATGTACAAGTTTCACATGTTGTCTACTAATCAACAGTAAAACATGATAAAAAAAATTATATATACTACCATGCGAAAAAAAAAAAAAATCCATCTTTCTTAAACAAAATAGATTTTTAAAAAAAGAAAATCTGTAACATTTTGTTTGTGTTTGGAATCATTTAGATCAGAAAACAATCAATAAAGCTTTGATACCAATGAAGAATGCGTTAGAAATATTGAGAAGAAAGTAAAGGGTTGTTTACCTTTCTTCGGATCACGATACTGATTGTTTCACCGGTCTGGAACAAGTCACCAAAAGAATGGAACTTGATCTCTGATCACAGTATAAGAATCCATCTTTTCTGTTTTCTCTCAATATCTGTATTTCATGTAAAACTGATATCCTCTTTTTTTTTCTTTGCATTTTGTATCACAGAGTCCTACTCTTACTCACATTTTGCATAAGTTGTGTCTGTTGAATAACTGCACAGGCAGTCATCTGAAGTAACTGTTATAGCAGTTATCCACATGTATTGGGTTGGGCTTCATGGGCCAAGGCGATGGAATTGGGTTTGGACCCATCTTGGGTGTACCCAATATTCTAACATATATATATATATATATATATCCTTTCAACTTATAAGAAGATATTAGTTTATAACTATTGTCTATATATTTTATCATCCATAATGTAAATGCAGGTTTCTATAATTTGTTGCTTTATGAGCTTTTCGATTTTATAGAAATCTCTAGTCATATTACAATTTGCATATATAAAGAGCATATTGATGATGCTCAAGAACAAAACATGTACATACACAATTTTTAACACAAATTTTGGCACGATTTTATAGTCTTTGGATAAATTATATATCAATAGTTTAGATCAATACATGTGTCTCTTTTTATTATTTCTCATAGAATATATGAAATATATATACAAGACTAACAGTTGGTATCCTAGTTAATAACTGACAACTAATCCTAATCCTAGTTAAGAATTGACAACTAAACCTAGTTAATAACTGACAACTAATCCTAGTTAATAACTGACAATTAATAGTTTGATAGTAAAACCACCTCTAACTACTGGATAGATAATTACAGACAATTACATAATTAAATATATATATATATATATATATAAAAGATATAATCAGATAACTATGATGAATCTTGATTAGTATCAATACGCCCTCGCAAGATGGTGGGCAGGTCAAGGACACCAATCTAGGATCGTAGTAGACTGAACCTGACCGTTGTTTGCAAGAACATCATGAAATAGCATTTGTTCCAAGGAAGATGACATTGGTAAGGACACCCTTGAGATGCATGATATGACCTCTGGAAGGCTTTGCATATGTGTTGGCAAGTGCAGACCACGCATCACAGGCTGTTTGAGTGGAAGCAATAAATTGAATAATTGATGGAGATATTGAACCAAGGATTGCATTCAGGAGCAGTTGGTCTTGTCTAGTCCAGATGTTGCGAGCAGGATTAGTTACTGTGATGTCATTCACTTTGATGGTTGCCGATGGGCATGGTTTTTGACCATTAATGAAGCCCATAAGATCAAACCCAACAATTAGGGTATGAAACTGAAGTTTCCATGAGCGATAATTGGTTGCTGTGAGTTTTAGTGGGGCTTGAGCAGCAACGTTTATGGATACAATGGTGTTCGAGGAAGAACCGATCTCATGTGAGGAAGAAGAAGAATAGATCATAGTTATTGATTGTGAGGAAAAAGAAGCGTTAAGGGCGGTCATGGTGGATCAAGACTCGCTTGAGTTAATGATGCTCTGATACCATGTATAGAATAATTCTTCTTATTATTTCTCACAGAATACTTGAAATATATATACGAGACTAACCGTTAATATCCTAGTTAATAACTGACGATTAATAGTTTGATGGTAATACCACTTTTAACTACTTGATAGATAATTACAGACAATTACATAATTAAATATATATATATATATAAGATATAATCAGATAACTATGATGAATCTTGATTAGTATCAATAAACCTAACCTTATTTATATATATATATATATGTATATGTTTAGCTATAAATTAATTTAAAGGTAATAACTCAAACCTTAATTTGAATACAGTGAGTTTTGTGACGATAAAGAAAGGCTATGAATACGTAGTAAATAGAATAGACCTAACGTTGGGGATTAAAGAAACAGAATCCTAATTTTTAAGTAAACAAACCCCAACTATACTATGATTAGTAATTAGACCAAACATTGTCATATTGGATTCTCTTAGTTTGGTTCCATTTGGGGATTAAAATAAACGACTAAAACTAAAAAATTGTTTTTAAAAAAACAAACAAATTAACATTGCTGGCTTAAACAAAAAATAGCTTCTGCATTACCGTTCAATTCAGGAGCAATGACATTATGATAACTATCATGTACAGAAAATGGGTATTTTTGATATTATTAGTTATCTAAAGTAAAATCAATGACATATTCTAATTAAAAAACTAGTTTAAAATAAATTATTTAGATTAGAAATAATTTATCGAGCGTAAGAATATATACACATTGTTAACAGAATATATTCCTATTATGGTGTTCATCCAGACAATTATAACAATTCAAACAGATTTTATGTATAGAAATCGGTACCTATATATGTATCACTAGCAATCAGGAGAATCAATCAAATTAAGAGTTCTCATTTTATATCAATATTCAAATTGTTCGGATCTTCATTGTAACATTTTCACCAGCATGATGAGTGCTTGCAGACTTGTCCTTGTATTGATTTCTTTTGCTCTGCTTCAAACAATTTGCGAAGCAGGTCTATTCCCTGCAAAACGGACAATCAATATCACCAATGATGTTTACGATCAATCGGAGCTAGATCTCACCGTTCATTGTAAATCAGGTAATGATGATCTCGGTGAACACGTAATTCCCTTTAAAGGTTGGTACTCATTCAGATTTGGACCTCAGTCAAACACATTATACCACTGCAGTTTTGCATGGAAAAATCAGATCAAAAGGTTTGATATCTACAAAGATAAAAGGGATCATGAATCGTGTCGTTATTGCAGATGGTTTATAAGAGAATATGGTCCGTGTTATTGGAACTATAAAAACAATCTTATCGAGTGCTTGCAATGGTAAAAAATCATTGTAGCATTGAATTACTATTAATTTACTGGTATGCATTTTATTTTTGTTGTAATAAACTTCACATAATGTTGCTGGGGTATGTCTAATATTATTCCTTTGTCAATAAAAATGTCTAATATTATGAATTTTAATTGTTTATCTTTTTTTTAATTTCACTGAATATAAGTGGTCATTTGTATTATTTTTTTGTTTGAAATATATAAAAATATTTTTACATTTATACCCTTTCAACTATTAATTTTATATGTTTATATTTTAATACATAAGAAATAGCTAAAAACGAACAAGTTAATAGATTGTAAAAGAAATTTATTTAGTTATCGATAAGATTTCAAATTAAAATATTTTTAAAGATAATTTCAATTCAAATATTATCTAAATTAATAAATATCCCAAATAATATCCATCTATATAAAAAAAAATATCGTCATGAACTTTTGGAGGGAAGTATATGGGGGAAGGTCCCCCCTCTAGCCTTCGTTTGGGGGAAATGCGGTGGGATAATTTGGAGGGAAGTGTCATTGACCCCACCCATTTCCCTCATGTTTCCCCGTTACCCCGATACTACATCTCCCATTTTTCAATCTATATATATATATATATATATATATTGCGTTATAAATATTGAGAAGAAAGAAAAGTGTTGTTTACCTTTCTTCGGATCACGATACTGATTGTTTCACCTGTCTAGAACAAGTCACAGTATAAGAATCCAACTTTTCTGTTTTCTCTCAATATCTGTATTTCACATAAAACTAATATCCTCTTTTTTTTTCTTTGCATTTTGTATCACAGAGTCCTACTTGTACTAACATTTTGCATAAGTTGTGTCTGTTGAATAACTGCATAGGCAGTTATCTGAAGTAACTGCTATAGCAGTTATCAACATGTGTTGGGTTGGGCTTCATGGACCAAGGCGATGGAATTTGGTTTGGACCCATCTTGGGTGTACGCAATATTCTAACATCTCCCACTCGCACAAGTGAGTCCAACATAGCTGCATTAGAGAAAATAATTATGAAATTATCTTAAAATCATATAAGAGTATTCATACAGACAAATATACTGTGTGACCTATGAACAATTAGTAAAGAAAAATAAGGAGCTTTGAAATCTTAATTGTAAATTTTATATTTACAAGAGATATTATGTTGTTCATTATTGTATCCTAGATTTAATTTCATAATCCTTTTTATCAGTCCAAAACATACTTAACCCCTCATGAAGCTATGCTTGACTTTTTCACATTACATGTATTCACACTTGTATCTCCTAAATACAATTGGCTAGCCGGTGAACATATAAGTAAGATAAAAATGTATTAAATCTTCCCATTCAATCTTAGTCTCTTAGTCTCCAAAACAGATGCTACCTTAGACATGCCCCATAGGCTGTATTATCATAGCCATTGAAATAACATCCTAAAGGTGCTAACACTATTCTGTCACTTTGAGACAAAGTGAATGGTCATAAGGACATCATTTGAAGTCTTATACAACTTCAGTGGAACTTACACAATGAGGAAGCAGGGATTCATTCTCTCATTTTCCATATCGGTCACAAATAGCACACGAGGTATGAAACACATGTTACAGTGATTCTCATTCTAAACGAGAATGACTATGTTTATCTTTAATTTACTGTACAGATCTAAGTTCAGTCACACATCTTGTGGCTAACCCGAGTTCTTAAAAGCTCACTATTCTTTAGCGCCACATTAAGATCTCATATCTGGCTAAATAAAGTATCAATGATAATGGGATCTATCATGATCGGTTCTAAAATATGTGTACATATTTATTAAGAACCTTATCTTGATACAATCAGGGCGACATTTTCATATATATCAGCTCCTTTTAGAATATTTCTTACATATTCTCCATAATATATGTGTCTCATCTCAGATTATTCTCCCATAAGAACTTAGGCGACCGCACGTGTAAGAATGCCGGTCTCAACCTGACGACATTTTATAAAAAACAATTCATGTGTGAAATATAACATGCTAATAAGATTTCTACAATAACTAATTTTATTCATAACTATAATAACATTATTCAATACAATGATTCAATCTATCATTTACAATTTACGCAACCCTAATGACTTAGCATGTGATTCATAGACGTCTCTAGTCACAACTTTAGTGAGAGGATCAGCTACCATCTCATGGGTTGAAATGTATTGAATCATTACTTCTTTCTTTGATATGATGTCTCTGACAAAATTATATTTTGTCTCTATGTGTTTGGATTTACTGTGATACTGAAGTTTTTAGTGTAAGCAATCGCTGCTTGACTATCACAATAAACAGTTACTGGCTTTCCCATGCCCTTAGAGACATCCAGATCTTCTAGAAATCTCTTAAGCCAAACGGCTTCTTGTACTGCTGCCGAACATGCTACAAATTCGGCCTCCATTGTTGATAGTGCAATACATGTCTGTTTCTTGCTACTCCAAGAGATAGCACCTTTACTGAGTAGGAATGCATATCCTGATGTAGATTTTCGCTCATCTAAATCGCCTCCCCAGTCGGCATCTTGTATATCCAGTGAGTCGTAAATCTCCACCTTGGTAACAAAGGAGTAGTCGGCTGTACCTTTTAGATACGCCAAAATTCTCTTCATGGCAATCCAATGTTTCCGTCCAGGATTGGATTGATATCTACTTACGAATCCTATCGCATAACAAAATCTGGTCTTGTACACAGCATTGCATACATGAGACTGCCGATAGCACTGGAATAAGGAAGGTTTTTCATACTATCAAGTTTTTGTAGAGTTTTGGGACACATGTCAAGACTAAGATTCTGGCCTTTTGATATGGGTGTATCCATAGGCTTACAATCAGCCATATTAAAACATTCAAGAATCTTCCTTATATAAGTCTCTTGCAGCAAAGCAAATAGTTTCTTCGAACGATCTCTTGTAATTTTGACTCCTAATATATAGGCAGCCTCACCCATGTCCTTCATCTCAAAATTTGAAGATAACCATTTTTTTAATGGCCAACACATACTCTTTACAATTTCCAGCCAATAAAATATCGTCTACATATAAAGATAGCATCACATACTTATTTTTATCTCGTTTTATATATACACAATGGTCTTCTTCAACAATTTCGAACCCATAAGACATAACATCCTGATGGAACCGTAGGTACCATTGACTGGATGATTGTTTCAAACATTATATTGATCTTTTGAGCTTGCACACTTTGCACTCATGGCCTTTTGAAACAAAATTTACTAGTTGTTCCTTGTAAATTTCTTCATCCAATTCTCCATTGAGAAATACTGTTTTTACATCCATTTGATGTAATTCTAGGTCCATATGTGCGACGATTTCCAGAATAAGGTGAATTGAAGCAAACCTAACCACAGGGGAAAAAGTTTCTTCATAGTCAATACCCTCTTGTTGAGTATAACCTTTCGCAACTAAACGCTCCTTATGTCTCTCTACTGTGCCATCCGCCTTTCGTTTGATTCGAACGACCCATTTATTTCCAATGGCTGTTCTTCTAGGCGGTAAGTTAACTAAGTCCCAGACATGATTATTTTTCATTGAATCCATCTCCTCTTTCATGGCTTTTATCCATAGTTCATTGTCGGGTGATTTGAGAGCCTCATTAACATTTTTAGGCTCATTAGCATCATGTGAAGCAACCATAAATGTTTCCCATTCAATCTCAAAACGAAGACGAGGAACATTTCCATGGTTACTCCTACGAGAAGGTAAATCTAAAAGAGTTGTTTCAACAACTTCATTTCTCCCACTAGGGATAGAAGGACCGGGTAGATCTATATTTACTTGAAGTGGAGTTTTACTCCCATTAGGGACAGAAGTCCCTGATAGATCCACATTGACCTTTAAGAGAGCATTTAGATTTGAATCCTCAATCAGATTATCCAATTCATAAAATTGAATATCTCTATCAACTTCACCTCTTTTAGGAAATTCATTCTCTAAAAAATTTACATCTCGTGATTCTATCTCAGTCACACTTCCATCCGAGTTTTCACCTATTAGTACATATCCCTTGGAATGCTCAGAGTATCTAATAAAGATACATTTCTTTCCTCTTGCACCCAATTTGCCATACTATTTTGATGGATCATGTACGTAACCCGCGCACCCCAAAGGTCGCAGATAAGTTAAGTTAGGTTTTCTACCTGTCCATAATTCATAAGGTGTGGAAGTAACTGACTTCGAGGGAACTCGGTTAAGTACATAAGTGGCAGTCAACAAGGCGTCTCCCCAGTAGTGTACTAGGAGATTTGCTTGCGCCATCATAGACTTAACAATTTCGAGTAATGTTTTATTCCTTCTTTCCGCCACACCGTTTTGTTATGGGGTTCTAGGAACAGTTAAGTGTCTATGTATACCCTTTTTATCACACAATTTCTTGAACTGATCTGAAAGGTATTCTCGTCCCCTGTCAGTACGTAATGCTTTAACCCTTTTATCTAATTTATTCTCTACTAAGTTCAAGTATAATTTGAAATAATCCATTGCTTCATATTTATGATAAATCAAACAGACATGACCAAAACGGGTAAAGTCATCTATGAATGTAATAAAATATGAGGCATCATGCCTTGCCTTTACACTCATTGGACCACAAATATCAGAGTGAATTAATTGTAATGGATTTTCAGCCCTAGTTCCTTTTCCAAATGGTTTTCTAATTGTTTTTCCAGCTAGACAATTTTCACAGATAGGTAATTCTACCTTATTGAATGAACCTAAAAAGCTCTCTCTAGCCAATCTGTTCATCCTATCTTGGCCAATATGACCTAGTCTAGCATGCCAAGTATTCACATCAATATTGACATTATTAGCGGAAGCAATTAACAAAAAACAACTATCATTGTAATTAAAACCGTCTAACTCGATATCTAATACAATAAAACCATTTAATAAATATCCAGTACCAACACAAACAGAATTTAAAACAATATCCATACAAACACCATAAAAGTTTAGTTCATAACCTAAACCTAGAAGAACAATAACTGAAACTAAATTTCGTCCGATTCCAGGAGCATATAAGACATCGTGGAGATAAAGTACTTGACCACCATGCATCAATAATTTGCAAGTGCCAATACCCTTCACTTCAACTCTAGAGTTGTTCCCCACATAAATCCATCTAGTCCCCTGACTTATTCGATGATATTCTACAAACGTTGCTCTGTCTCTAGCTACATGGTCTATTGCTCCTGAGTCTATAGTCCACAAAGGACGAGATTTAGTGAGTAAAACAGAACTAGAAACCAAAACATCGTTATCAGTTATTGAACTGGGTCATACCTTTTTCGGCTCAGTGCACTCACAAGAAAAATGACCCTGTTTGCCACAATTGTAACACTTCAATTTGGCTTTGTCCTTCTTAAACCCAACACTCTTGCCCCTTTTTTGAAAACTGGTCTCATTTTTCTTAAAGTTCTTTTTAGAACCCTTCCATTTTCCCTTCTGGAAGTTCCCTTTCTTTCCCTTGCGTATAAAACTCTTAGTTTTACACTTGCTGGAGTCAGCCATGTAAAGTTGACCGGAAGCCTTAGCTGCCTCTAGGCACTTATCTTCCAATTAACCATGACGTGATATATCGTCAAAAGTCTTGATATTATCATTGTGGGTCATGTTGATCTTCATATTTTCCCAGCAGTTAGAAAGAGACTGGATTACTGCTTGGATTTGCTGCTCATTAGTTAAGGAATGACCTGCAGACTTCAACTCACGTATCATGTTTGACATCTCTCTCAGGTGCTGCCTCAAATCATGATTCCGGCAGGTGTCAAACTTAATTGTAAGTCTCTTAAGCTTTGTAGTAGAAGTACCACCAAACTTGTCTTTTAACGCAATCTACATGTCTTGTGCAGTGTCAAACTCCTCATATACACATGAGAGCGTCAGTCATACTGCTCAACATCGTTATACGAGTCAGACTATTTTTCCTCTTCCAGGTCTGATATGTTTCCATATCTCTCCTGTAATGGGCAGTGTTACCATTTGATGGTTCATCCATGGTATTAGTAAAAGTTTCAAGAGCCTCTTGCTCTTAAAGGATCAATGAACTTTCCGGTGCCACATCTCATAGTTATCACCGTTCAGCTTTTCTCCCTTGTTCAACTCAGCAACAATTGATTTAGATGCGGAAGCCATTTCCTGAAAATTTATGTAACATATAGTGTAATTAATAGTTATTCTAGTATGTCATAATTTCACACTTAGCACAATTCTATGTAGCAAACTTGCACATAAAGAATATAACAAGAGGAATATTAGGATAGGAATCGAAATAAGAGTCAAAGCTCCTTATAATCATCCAAGTCCTTAACATTCACTAGTTTATATTTACTAGTGTCTTTGCGCAAAACAGTTCTAACATTGTTTCTTACAATTTAGAACACCCTTATTAAATAAGCACAAGTATATATACTTTGCATAATCATGTGCATAAAACATTCCCATTTTATTAATAAAGAGTTGTATTTACAAACTAGGACTTTTTACAATAATATATACATCCTAAGCATTACAATCTTAATCAGTAATTCTAAAACTCTCTGGGATTTCATGCAAAATTCGTTCAAAATGTGCATAGATACTTCGCTCATCATTCTTGGGTAGGTAGTAATTCTCTTCTACCCTATACTTATTAAAAGCAGCATTTATATACCACCCTGCCTTAGGATTATAACGTTTTTGTGTTTTCAAACTAGAACCCATACTCAAAACCGAATGCTTTCTGAGATTTGTACACACTCGATGATCATCATAATCTAATATGACTTCTAGAGCTTCATTAAAAGTGGTGAGAACATTTCTTTCTAGTAGGGAAAGTATCACATAATTATGTTGTCGTAGCTCTTCTGGTAGAACCTTAAGTAAGACATGAATTATTTCTTTCCAAATATATTCTAATCCCACCATCACACCAAGGCCATTCAGAAACGATGAGATCCCCAAACCTTAACAACTGTTCATAAAAACTAGTGCTAAAATCTATTTTATGACCTTCTAGTTTCTTAATGAACTCAGCTAATTGCTTTTCGTAATTCCTGAACCATTCAACAGTCGCTTCATCCATCTCCGACCTTGGAGATTGTTGACTTTCATCGTCCTCAAGTGTCCCAGGTGTATACTCTTCTATAGTAATTTCCTCAGTGGACATTTCATCCGATAATGGTGAATAAATTTCTACCGATTGTGGTGAATAATCCTCCACCAACAGTGGTGAGTACTCATCGTGAGGATTAGAGTCATCCAACAATGGTGAATCATCCTCTACCAATTGTGGTGAATATTCCTCCACTGACATTTGTGAGTCCTCCTCTTGAGGATCAAAGTCATTCGATGATGGCGAATGATTTTCTATTGATTGTGTTGAATATTCCTCCACTGACAGTGGTAAGTACTCTTCTTGAAGATCAGTATCAGATGAGCTATGGTTACACATTTCTTCTATCTACAGAGAAACAAAAATAGGCACCCATTAATCAATTTATTAGTTAGTGAGAATTTTGAAAACTTAAAAAAAAAAAAAAATTGGGTTTATATTAAACTCCCATCGGAGCAAAAACAATCAATGGAAAAAGGAAAAATAATAATAAAATAAAAGTAAAAAAACAAAAAAATTTATTTAGTCCCTTTTTTTTTGGCCGGAAAAATGTCCGGTCGCTGGAAAAGGCGTCGGAAATTGTACAGTAGTGATTGACGCCAGCACTATTTCGATCGTCGGTAACCGTCATCGGAAACTGCTCCGGTTGCCGAAAACAGTCGATGGTTTTTAGTGTGACACGTCTCTGACACGTGGCACCAGGGGATTGGACCATGTGTCATTCCTGACACATATCGACACGTGTCACTCTTTGGGTTGTCCACGTTTCAACAGCATAGTGCTGTTATGCGCAAGACCATACGCAGAGGAGGCGTGTGTAGTTCACGCGCCGCCTTCCCGGAATTATTTCATAACCAGAAAATTACCATCCGACTCCAAAAATTATCCTAATTCCATTTCTGCCCTTAGTTTTGAAAACAAAATCTGGGGTGAAGTTCACTTGCCGCCCTAATAGCGTGTGGCACTGTTCATCACCTTCAACCTTTAGAAAATAATTTCTAGAAAAATTGTTTTCTCGACTCTGTTTTCAATTGACTCGTTCTCACTCGTTACTAAACCAAATTTTGCAATTGTGGTGTCTTTGGAAAGATTGGGATCTCTACTTTCTAGTGGTACACGTTTGACAACAAATTATGAAAAATAATGACCCTCTACGACTCTCTCAAAGTGTCTGTTTTAGGGTATATTTCTTAGTGTTCATATGCGAAAATTTAAGTTTCATGGCATATAACACAAGTAAAACAATTCATACTTGATCATAAGCATATATTATTTGATAGTAATGAATTCGAAAATGTAACAACATGATCTACACATTAAAACTTGCAATTGCAGTAAAACATGTGTATTTGAATTCATTAATGGAGTAAAAAAAATACGGCATTTTTTTTTTACTCATAAATACACAAATCATATGGTAATATAAGCATACACATTTGTTCATATAAAGAATTCGAACTATGATGTACAAGTTTCACATGTTGTCTACTAATCAACAGTAAAACATGATAAAAAAAATTATATATACTACCATGCGAAAAAAAAAAAAATCCATCTTTCTTAAACAAAATAGATTTAAAAAAAAAGAAAATATGTAACATTTTGTTTGTGTTTGTAATCATTTAGACCAGAAAACAATCAATAAAGCTTTGATACCAATGAAGAATGCGTTAGAAATATTGAGAAGAAAGTAAAGGGTTGTTTACCTTTCTTCGGATCACGATACTGATTGTTTCACCGGTCTGGAACAAGTCACCAAAAGAATGGAACTTGATCTCTGATCACAGTATAAGAATCCATCTTTTCTGTTTTCTCTCAATATCTGTATTTCATGTAAAACTGATATCCTCTTTTTTTTTCTTTGCATTTTGTATCACAGAGTCCTACTCTTACTCACATTTTGCATAAGTTGTGTCTGTTGAATAACTGCACAGGCAGTCATCTGAAGTAACTGTTATAGCAGTTATCCACATGTATTGGGTTGGGCTTCATGGGCCAAGGCGATGGAATTGGGTTTGGACCCATCTTGGGTGTACCCAATATTCTAACATATATATATATATATATATATATATCCTTTCAACTTATAAGAAGATATTAGTTTATAACTATTGTCTATATATTTTATCATCCATAATGTAAATGCAGGTTTCTATAATTTGTTGCTTTATGAGCTTTTCGATTTTATAGAAATCTCTAGTCATATTACAATTTGCATATATAAAGAGCATATTGATGATGCTCAAGAACAAAACATGTACATACACAATTTTTAACACAAATTTTGGCACGATTTTATAGTCTTTGGATAAATTATATATCAATAGTTTAGATCAATACATGTGTCTCTTTTTATTATTTCTCATAGAATATATGAAATATATATACAAGACTAACAGTTGGTATCCTAGTTAATAACTGACAACTAATCCTAATCCTAGTTAAGAATTGACAACTAAACCTAGTTAATAACTGACAACTAATCCTAGTTAATAACTGACAATTAATAGTTTGATAGTAAAACCACCTCTAACTACTGGATAGATAATTACAGACAATTACATAATTAAATATATATATATATATATATATAAAAGATATAATCAGATAACTATGATGAATCTTGATTAGTATCAATACGCCCTCGCAAGATGGTGGGCAGGTCAAGGACACCAATCTAGGATCGTAGTAGACTGAACCTGACCGTTGTTTGCAAGAACATCATGAAATAGCATTTGTTCCAAGGAAGATGACATTGGTAAGGACACCCTTGAGATGCATGATATGACCTCTGGAAGGCTTTGCATATGTGTTGGCAAGTGCAGACCACGCATCACAGGCTGTTTGAGTGGAAGCAATAAATTGAATAATTGATGGAGATATTGAACAAAGGATTGCATTCAGGAGCAGTTGGTCTTGTCTAGTCCAGATGTTGCGAGCAGGATTAGTTACTGTGATGTCATTCACTTTGATGGTTGCCGATGGGCATGGTTTTTGACCATTAATGAAGCCCATAAGATCAAACCCAACAATTAGGGTATGAAACTGAAGTTTCCATGAGCGATAATTGGTTGCTGTGAGTTTTAGTGGGGCTTGAGCAGCAACGTTTATGGATACAATGGTGTTCGAGGAAGAACCGATCTCATGTGAGGAAGAAGAAGAATAGATCATAGTTATTGATTGTGAGGAAAAAGAAGCGTTAAGGGCGGTCATGGTGGATCAAGACTCGCTTGAGTTAATGATGCTCTGATACCATGTATAGAATAATTCTTCTTATTATTTCTCACAGAATACTTGAAATATATATACGAGACTAACCGTTAATATCCTAGTTAATAACTGACGATTAATAGTTTGATGGTAATACCACTTTTAACTACTTGATAGATAATTACAGACAATTACATAATTAAATATATATATATATATAAGATATAATCAGATAACTATGATGAATCTTGATTAGTATCAATAAACCTAACCTTATTTATATATATATATATATGTATATGTTTAGCTATAAATTAATTTAAAGGTAATAACTCAAACCTTAATTTGAATACAGTGAGTTTTGTGACGATAAAGAAAGGCTATGAATACGTAGTAAATAGAATAGACCTAACGTTGGGGATTAAAGAAACAGAATCCTAATTTTTAAGTAAACAAACCCCAACTATACTATGATTAGTAATTAGACCAAACATTGTCATATTGGATTCTCTTAGTTTGGTTCCATTTGGGGATTAAAATAAACGACTAAAACTAAAAAATTGTTTTTAAAAAAACAAACAAATTAACATTGCTGGCTTAAACAAAAAATAGCTTCTGCATTACCGTTCAATTCAGGAGCAATGACATTATGATAACTATCATGTACAGAAAATGGGTATTTTTGATATTATTAGTTATCTAAAGTAAAATCAATGACATATTCTAATTAAAAAACTAGTTTAAAATAAATTATTTAGATTAGAAATAATTTATCGAGCGTAAGAATATATACACATTGTTAACAGAATATATTCCTATTATGGTGTTCATCCAGACAATTATAACAATTCAAACAGATTTTATGTATAGAAATCGGTACCTATATATGTATCACTAGCAATCAGGAGAATCAATCAAATTAAGAGTTCTCATTTTATATCAATATTCAAATTGTTCGGATCTTCATTGTAACATTTTCACCAGCATGATGAGTGCTTGCAGACTTGTCCTTGTATTGATTTCTTTTGCTCTGCTTCAAACAATTTGCGAAGCAGGTCTATTCCCTGCAAAACGGACAATCAATATCACCAATGATGTTTACGATCAATCGGAGCTAGATCTCACCGTTCATTGTAAATCAGGTAATGATGATCTCGGTGAACACGTAATTCCCTTTAAAGGTTGGTACTCATTCAGATTTGGACCTCAGTCAAACACATTATACCACTGCAGTTTTGCATGGAAAAATCAGATCAAAAGGTTTGATATCTACAAAGATAAAAGGGATCATGAATCGTGTCGTTATTGCAGATGGTTTATAAGAGAATATGGTCCGTGTTATTGGAACTATAAAAACAATCTTATCGAGTGCTTGCAATGGTAAAAAATCATTGTAGCATTGAATTACTATTAATTTACTGGTATGCATTTTATTTTTGTTGTAATAAACTTCACAGAATGTTGCTGGGGTATGTCTAATATTATTCCTTTGTCAATAAAAATGTCTAATATTATGAATTTTAATTGTTTATCTTTTTTTTAATTTCACTGAATATAAGTGGTCATTTGTATTATTTTTTTGTTTGAAATATATAAAAATATTTTTACATTTATACCCTTTCAACTATTAATTTTATATGTTTATATTTTAATACATAAGAAATAGCTAAAAACGAACAAGTTAATAGATTGTAAAAGAAATTTATTTAGTTATCGATAAGATTTCAAATTAAAATATTTTTAAAGATAATTTCAATTCAAATATTATCTAAATTAATAAATATCCCAAATAATATCCATCTATATAAAAAAAAATATCGACATGAACTTTTGGAGGGAAGTATATGGGGGAAGGTCCCCCCTCTAGCCTTCGTTTGGGGGAAATGCGGTGGGATAATTTGGAGGGAAGTGTCATTGACCCCACCCATTTCCCTCATGTTTCCCCGTTACCCCGATACTACATCTCCCATTTTTCAATCTATATATATATATATATATATATTGCGTTATAAATATTGAGAAGAAAGAAAAGTGTTGTTTACCTTTCTTCGGATCACGATACTGATTGTTTCACCTGTCTAGAACAAGTCACAGTATAAGAATCCAACTTTTCTGTTTTCTCTCAATATCTGTATTTCACATAAAACTAATATCCTCTTTTTTTTTCTTTGCATTTTGTATCACAGAGTCCTACTTGTACTAACATTTTGCATAAGTTGTGTCTGTTGAATAACTGCATAGGCAGTTATCTGAAGTAACTGCTATAGCAGTTATCAACATGTGTTGGGTTGGGCTTCATGGACCAAGGCGATGGAATTTGGTTTGGACCCATCTTGGGTGTACGCAATATTCTAACATCTCCCACTCGCACAAGTGAGTCCAACATAGCTGCATTAGAGAAAATAATTATGAAATTATCTTAAAATCATATAAGAGTATTCATACAGACAAATATACTGTGTGACCTATGAACAATTAGTAAAGAAAAATAAGGAGCTTTGAAATCTCAATTGTAAATTTTATATTTACAAGAGATATTATGTTGTTCATTATTGTATCATAGATTTAATTTCATAATCCTTTTTATCAGTCCAAAACATACTTAACCCCTCATGAAGCTATGCTTGACTTTTTCACATTACATGTATTCACACTTGTATCTCCTAAATACAATTGGCTAGCCAGTGAACATATAAGTAAGATAAAAATGTATTAAATCTTCCCATTCAATCTTAGTCTCTTAGTCTCCAAAACAGATGCTACCTTAGACATGCCCCATAGGCTGTATTATCATAGCCATTGAAATAACATCCTAAATGTGCTAACACTATTCTGTCACTTTGAGACAAAGTGAATGGTCATAAGGACATCATTTGAAGTCTTATACAACTTCAGTGGAACTTACACAATGAGGAAGCAGGGATTCATTCTCTCATTTTCCATATCGGTCACAAATAGCACACGAGGTATGAAACACATGTTACAGTGATTCTCATTCTAAACGAGAATGACTATGTCTATCTTTAATTTACTGTACAGATCTAAGTTCAGTCACACATCTTGTGGCTAACCCGAGTTCTTAAAAGCTCACTATTCTTTAGCGCCACATTAAGATCTCATATCTGGCTAAATAAAGTATCAATGATAATGGGATCTATCATGATCGGTTCTAAAATATGTGTACATATTTATTAAGAACCTTATCTTGATACAATCAGGGCGACATTTTCATATATATCAGCTCCTTTTAGAATATTTCTTACATATTCTCCATAATATATGTGTCTCATCTCAGATTGTTCTCCCATAAGAACTGAGGCGACCGCACGTGTAAGAATGCCGGTCTCAACCTGACGACATTTTATAAAAAACAATTCATGTGTGAAATATAACATGCTAATAAGATTTCTACAATAACTAATTTTATTCATAACTATAATAACATTATTCAATACAATGATTCAATCTATCATTTACAATTTACGCAACCCTAATGACTTAGCATGTGATTCATAGACGTCTCTAGTCACAACTTTAGTGAGAGGATCAGCTACCATCTCATGGGTTGAAATGTATTGAATCATTACTTCTTTCTTTGATATGATGTCTCTGACAAAATTATATTTTGTCTCTATGTGTTTGGATTTACTGTGATACTGAAGTTTTTAGTGTAAGCAATCGCTGCTTGACTATCACAATAAACAGTTACTGGCTTTCCCAAGCCCTTAGAGACATCTAGATCTTCCAGAAATCTCTTAAGCCAGATCGCTTCTTGTACTGCTGCCGAACATGCTACAAATTCGGCCTCCACTGTTGATAGTGCAATACATGTCTGTTTCTTGCTACTCCAAGAGATAGCACCTTCACTAAGTAGCAATGCATATCCTGATGCAGATTTTCGCTCATCTAAATCGCCTCCCCAGTCGGCATCTTTATATCCAGTGAGTTGTAAATCTCCACCTTGGTAACAAAAGGAGTAGTCGGCTGTACCTTTTAGATACGCCAAAATTCTCTTCATGGCAATCCAATGTTTCCGTCCAGGATTGGATTGATATCTACTTACGAATCCTATCGCATAACAAAATCTGGTCTTGTACACAGCATTGCATACATGAGACTGCCGATAGCACTGGAATAAAGAAGGTTTTTCATACTATCAAGTTTTTGTAGAGTTTTGGGACACATGTCAAGACTAAGATTCTGGCCTTTTGATATGGGTGTATCCATAGGCTTACAATCAGCCATATTAAAACATTCAAGAATCTTCCTTATATAAGTCTCTTGCAGCAAAGCAAATAGTTTCTTCGAACGATCTCTTGTAATTTTGACTCCTAATATATAGGCAGCCTCACCCATGTCCTTCATCTCAAAATTTGAAGATAACCATTTTTTTAATGGCCAACACATACTCTTTACAATTTCCAGCCAATAAAATATCGTCTACATATAAAGATAGCATCACATACTTATTTTTATCTCGTTTTATATATACACAATGGTCTTCTTCAACAATTTCGAACCCATAAGACATAACATCCTGATGGAACCGTAGGTACCATTGACTGGATGATTGTTTCAAACATTATATTGATCTTTTGAGCTTGCACACTTTGCACTCATGGCCTTTTGAAACAAAATTTACTAGTTGTTCCTTGTAAATTTCTTCATCCAATTCTCCATTGAGAAATACTGTTTTTACATCCATTTGATGTAATTCTAGGTCCATATGTGCGACGATTTCCAGAATAAGGTGAATTGAAGCAAACCTAACCACAGGGGAAAAAGTTTCTTCATAGTCAATACCCTCTTGTTGAGTATAACCTTTCGCAACTAAACGCTCCTTATGTCTCTCTACTGTGCCATCCGCCTTTCGTTTGATTCGAACGACCCATTTATTTCCAATGGCTGTTCTTCTAGGCGGTAAGTTAACTAAGTCCCAGACATGATTATTTTTCATTGAATCCATCTCCTCTTTCATGGCTTTTATCCATAGTTCATTGTCGGGTGATTTGAGAGCCTCATTAACATTTTTAGGCTCATTAGCATCATGTGAAGCAACCATAAATGTTTCCCATTCAATCTCAAAACGAAGACGAGGAACATTTCCATGGTTACTCCTACGAGAAGGTAAATCTAAAAGAGTTGTTTCAACAACTTCATTTCTCCCACTAGGGATAGAAGGACCGGGTAGATCTATATTTACTTGAAGTGGAGTTTTACTCCCATTAGGGACAGAAGTCCCTGATAGATCCACATTGACCTTTAAGAGAGCATTTAGATTTGAATCCTCAATCAGATTATCCAATTCATAAAATTGAATATCTCTATCAACTTCACCTCTTTTAGGAAATTCATTCTCTAAAAAATTTACATCTCGTGATTCTATCTCAGTCACACTTCCATCCGAGTTTTCACCTATTAGTACATATCCCTTGGAATGCTCAGAGTATCTAATAAAGATACATTTCTTTCCTCTTGCACCCAATTTGCCATACTATTTTGATGGATCATGTACGTAACCCGCGCACCCCAAAGGTCGCAGATAAGTTAAGTTAGGTTTTCTACCTGTCCATAATTCATAAGGTGTGGAAGTAACTGACTTCGAGGGAACTCGGTTAAGTACATAAGTGGCAGTCAACAAGGCGTCTCCCCAGTAGTGTACTAGGAGATTTGCTTGCGCCATCATAGACTTAACAATTTCGAGTAATGTTTTATTCCTTCTTTCCGCCACACCGTTTTGTTATGGGGTTCTAGGAACAGTTAAGTGTCTATGTATACCCTTTTTATCACACAATTTCTTGAACTGATCTGAAAGGTATTCTCGTCCCCTGTCAGTACGTAATGCTTTAACCCTTTTATCTAATTTATTCTCTACTAAGTTCAAGTATAATTTGAAATAATCCATTGCTTCATATTTATGATAAATCAAACAGACATGACCAAAACGGGTAAAGTCATCTATGAATGTAATAAAATATGAGGCATCATGCCTTGCCTTTACACTCATTGGACCACAAATATCAGAGTGAATTAATTGTAATGGATTTTCAGCCCTAGTTCCTTTTCCAAATGGTTTTCTAATTGTTTTTCCAGCTAGACAATTTTCACAGATAGGTAATTCTACCTTATTGAATGAACCTAAAAAGCTCTCTCTAGCCAATCTGTTCATCCTATCTTGGCCAATATGACCTAGTCTAGCATGCCAAGTATTCACATCAATATTGACATTATTAGCGGAAGCAATTAACAAAAAACAACTATCATTGTAATTAAAACCGTCTAACTCGATATCTAATACAATAAAACCATTTAATAAATATCCAGTACCAACACAAACAGAATTTAAAACAATATCCATACAAACACCATAAAAGTTTAGTTCATAACCTAAACCTAGAAGAACAATAACTGAAACTAAATTTCGTCCGATTCCAGGAGCATATAAGACATCGTGGAGATAAAGTACTTGACCACCATGCATCAATAATTTGCAAGTGCCAATACCCTTCACTTCAACTCTAGAGTTGTTCCCCACATAAATCCATCTAGTCCCCTGACTTATTCGATGATATTCTACAAACGTTGCTCTGTCTCTAGCTACATGGTCTATTGCTCCTGAGTCTATAGTCCACAAAGGACGAGATTTAGTGAGTAAAACAGAACTAGAAACCAAAACATCGTTATCAGTTATTGAACTGGGTCATACCTTTTTCGGCTCAGTGCACTCACAAGAAAAATGACCCTGTTTGCCACAATTGTAACACTTCAATTTGGCTTTGTCCTTCTTAAACCCAACACTCTTGCCCCTTTTTTGAAAACTGGTCTCATTTTTCTTAAAGTTCTTTTTAGAACCCTTCCATTTTCCCTTCTGGAAGTTCCCTTTCTTTCCCTTGCGTATAAAACTCTTAGTTTTACACTTGCTGGAGTCAGCCATGTAAAGTTGACCGGAAGCCTTAGCTGCCTCTAGGCACTTATCTTCCAATTAACCATGACGTGATATATCGTCAAAAGTCTTGATATTATCATTGTGGGTCATGTTGATCTTCATATTTTCCCAGCAGTTAGAAAGAGACTGGATTACTGCTTGGATTTGCTGCTCATTAGTTAAGGAATGACCTGCAGACTTCAACTCACGTATCATGTTTGACATCTCTCTCAGGTGCTGCCTCAAATCATGATTCCGGCAGGTGTCAAACTTAATTGTAAGTCTCTTAAGCTTTGTAGTAGAAGTACCACCAAACTTGTCTTTTAACGCAATCTACATGTCTTGTGCAGTGTCAAACTCCTCATATACACATGAGAGCGTCATTCATACTGCTCAACATCGTTATACGAGCCAGACTGTTCTTTCTCTTCCAGGTCTGATATGTTTCCATATCTCTCCTGTAATGGGCAGTGTTACCATTTGGTGGTTCATCCATGGTATTAGTAAGAGTTTCAAGAGCCTCTTGCTCTTAAAGGATCAACTGAACTTTCCGGTGCCACATCTCATAGTTATCACCGTTCAGCTTTTCTCCATTGTTCATCTCAGCAACAATTGATTTAGATGCAGATGCTATTTCCTGAAAATTTATGTAACATATAGTGTAATTAATAGTTATTCTAGTATGTCATAATTTCACACTTAGCACAATTCTATGCAGCAAACTTGCACATAAAGAATATAACAAGAGGAATATTAGGATAGGAATCGAAATAAGAGTCAAAGCTCCTGATCATCATCCAAGTCCTTAACATTCACTAGTTTATATTTACTAGTGTCTTTGCGCAAAACAGTTCTAACATTGTTTCTTACAATTTAGAACACCCATATTAAATAAGCACAAGTATATATAACTTTGCATAATCCATGTGCATAAAACATCCCATTTTATTAATAAAGAGTTGTATTTACAAACTAGGACTTTTTACAATAATATATACATCCTAAGCATTACAATCTTAATCAGTAATTCTAAAACTCTCTGGGATTTCATGCAGAATTCGTTCAAAATGTGCATAGATACTTCGCTTATCATTCTTGGGTAGGTAGTAATTCTCTTCTACCCTATACTTATTAAAAGCAGCATTTATATACCACCATGCCTTAGGATTATAATGTTTATGTGTTTTCAAACTAGAACCCATACTCAAAACCGTATGCTTTCTAAGATTTGTACACACTCGATGATCATCATAATCTAATATGACTTCTGGAGCTTCATTAAAAGTGGTGAGAACATCTCTTTCTAGTAGGGAAAGTATCACATAATTATGTTGTCGTTGCTTTTCTGGTAGAACCTTAAGTAAGACATGAATTATTTCTTTCCAAATATATTCTATCCCACCATCACACCAAGGCCATTTAGAAACGATGAGATCCCCAAACCTTAACAACTATTCATAAAAACTAGTGCTAAAATCTATTTTATGACCTTTTAGTTTCTTAATGAACTCAGCTAATTGCTTTTCGTAATTCCTGAACCATTCAATAGTCGCTTCATCCATCTCCGAACTTGGAGATTGTTGACTTTCATCGTCCTCAAGTGTCCCAGGTGTATACTCTTCTATAGTAATTTCCTCAGTGGACATTTCATCCGATAATGGTGAATAAATTTCTATCGATTGTGGTGAATAATCCTCTACCAACAGTGGTGAGTACTCATCGTGAGGATTAGAGTCATCCAACAATGGTGAATCATCCTCTACCAATTGTGGTAAATATTCCTCCACTGACATTTGTGAGTCCTCCTCTTGAGGATCAAAGTCATCCGACGATGGCGAATAATTTTCTATTGATTGTGTTGAATATTCCTCCACTGACAGTGGTGAGTACTCTTCTTGAAGATCAGTATCAGATGAGCTATGGTTACACATTTCTTCTATCTACAGAGAAACAAAAATAGGCACCCATTAATCAATTTGTTAGTCAGTGAGAATTTTGAAAACTTGAAAAAAAAAAAAATTGGGTTTATATTAAACTCCCATTGGAGCAAAAACAATCAATGGAAAAAGGAAAAATAATAATAAAATAAAAGTAAAAAAAAAAATTATTTAGTCTTTTTTTTTTTGGCCGGAAAAATGTCCGGTTGCTGGAAAAGGCGTCGGAAATTGTACAGTAGTGATTGATGCCAGCACTATTTCGGTACTGTCATAGGAAACTGCTCCGGTTGCCGAAAACGGTCGATGGTTTTTGGTGTGACACGTCTCTGACACGTGGCACCAGGTGATTGGACCATGTGTCATTCCTAACACATATCGACACGTGTCACACTTTAGGTTGTCCACCTTTCAACAGCATAGTGCTGTTATGCGCAAGACCACACGCAGAGGAGGCGCATGTAGTTCACGCGCCGCCTTCCCAGAATTATTTCATAACCAGAACATTACCATTCAACTCCAAAAATTATCCTAATTCCATTTCTGCCCTTAGTTTTGAAAACAAAATCTAGGGTGAAGTTCACTTGCCGCCCTAATAGCGCGTGGCACTGTTCATCACCTTCAACCTTTAGAAAATAATTTCTGGAAAAATTGTTTTCTTGACTCTGTTTTCAATTGACTCGTTCTCACTCGTTACTAAACCAAATTTTGCAATTGTGGTGTCTTTGGAAAGATTGGGATCTGTACTTTCTAATGGTACCAGTTTGACAACAAATTATGAAAATAATGACCCTCTACGACTCTCTCAAAGTGTCGGTTTTAGGGTCTATTTCTTAGTGTTCATATGCGAAAATTTAAGTTTCATGGCATATAACACAAATAAAACAATTCATACTTGATCATAAGCATATATTATTTGATTGTAATGAATTCGAAAATGTAACAACATGATCTACACATTAAAACTTGCAATTGCAGTATAACATGTGTATTTGAATTCATTAATGGAGTAAAAAAAATACGGCATTTTTTTTTTAATCATAAATACACAGATCATATGGTAATATAAGCATATACATTTGTTCATATAAAGAATTCGAACTATGATGTACAAGTTTCACATGTTGTCTACTAATCAACAGTAAAACATAATAAAAAAAATTTATATATACTACCATACAAAAAAAAAAAAATCCATCTTTCTTAAACAAAATAGATTTTTAAACAAAGAAAATCTGTAACGTTTTGTTTGTGTTTGGAATCATTTAGACAAAAAAACAATCAATAAAGCTCTGATACCAATGAAGAATGCGTTAGAAATATTGAGAAGAAAGTAAAGTGTTGTTTACCTTTCTTCGAATCACGATACTGATTGTTTCACCGGTTTGGAACAAGTCACTAAAAGAATGGAACTTGATCTCTGATCACAGTATAAGAATCCCTCTTTTCTGTTTTCTCTCAATATCTGTATTTCACGTAAAACTGATATCCTCTTTTTTTTTCTTTGCATTTTGTATCACAGAGTCCTACTTGTACTCACATTTTGCATAAGTTATGTCTGTTGAATAACTGCACAGGCAGTCATCTGAAGTAACTGCTATAGCAGTTATCCACATGTGTTGGGTTAGGCTTCATGGGCCAAGGAGATGGAATTGGGTTTGGACCCATCTTGGGTGTACCCAATATTCTAACATAAATATATAAGACAATATTCTGAAAATACCCTTATCTAGTCAATTTATATATCAAGTGTAATATGTGCGGAATTATAAATGACACAAGATATTTACGTGGAAACCCTCATGGGAAAAACCACGGGCTAGTTAGTGCGCCACACTCGAACCTCGAATCCACTAATTGTGATAGTGTATACAACATAATCCCGGTTTGATGGCCTAATTCTGGCCAATATCCCTCTACCAGTGGCCCTCTACCACTATCTGCATGCCTTTAAAAGTGGACCTAGTCCAATTACTTGTGATTTAAGCAACCTAATCCCGGTCACAACACAAGTCTTAGTTCTCAATGAAGAGATAAAAAGCCTATGTGAATATATGATGATATTCAAAGAGCAAATAAAGCTAGGCAACCTTAGATGCTTATCTAGGATGATGAATATAACAATTAAAACAATCCTAGATATCAATAGCTAAATGACATGTCATAAAGCTTAGCTAAATATAGATAATGAAATCCTATGAAGCTATCAAAATACAACACTCAATCATGTCAACACAACAATTTCTATTTTGTATCTAGAATATATTCTAAGAGCATACAAACAATATAAGAGATTCCTTGATACATAAAACACTAATTATGTATGATAATAGTGAAGAACATACCAAGGGATGTGTGTTGAGCAAGACCCATGCAAGTAAGCATCCTAACTATGCTAGAAAATGCTTAGATGATATTTGATGCATATAAAAATGGGTTTGAGTGATTAAATGAGCAATCTTGATTACTATTATCTCAAAGGTCTCTCTTTTAAACTTAGGGTTCTTGATGATCAAAGAGTCACACTTAAACTATGAAAAAATGGTGTATTTATAGAGGGTCATAAAAGTTTGAGTGAAAAGACAAAATTGCCCCAATCTTACAGGAAATTATACGCCCTGTTCTGCGACCACATACTGTAGAATTGAGGGCGCAGAAATAGACCTGACGCTATGGTCCCTTTTCTGCGCCCTTGTTCTGCAGCCCCAAATTGCAGAACCCAAAGGTGCAGAAGTGTCAGGTGTTTTGACACAACATTTATACGCCCTGTTTTACAGCCGATGAAACTAGGGCGCATTTTTAACCTGGTCAAAAATGCAACCCCTTTTTCCCGAATCCTCTTGGAAGACAACTTCCATAAAACAAGCTCAATGGGAAGAGCATGGAGGATTTAAATAGACAACCACACACACAAAAGAACACAAAGAAGTGCAAGTGTGAAAGTGAAGAGAATGCACAATAGCAATGAACATGTATGCAATCATCGCAAGTGAGTGTGTGCAACTAAATCTCTTTAATGAAAAACAAAGCACAAGAGATATACCTTTGGCGTGTTTAACCCTTGAGGTCTTGAAGGAGCCTTTGTGCTTGATCCTCAATCACTAAAGCTACCCTTACAACAAACCCCCAATATATGGTTTGTCCACAAAATAAACCAATCAAAATATGAGAATCCTTACATATATATATATATATATATATATGGGACAATCTATAGAACACCGGTGTACCCGTACACCGTGCAGAAAATATTGCGATTGAAGCTTGGATCACACTTTTTCAAATTACGATCACAATATTTCATGCAAGTGTTCGGAATAACTGATGTTCTATAGCCTAACCTTATATATATATATATATATATATGTATATGTTTAGCTATAAGTTAATTTCAAAGTAATAACACAAACCTTAATTTGAATACAGTGAGTTTTGTGACGATAAAGAAAGGCTATGAATACGTAGTAAATAGAATAGACCTAACGTTGGGGATTAAAGAAACAGAATCCTAATTCTTAAGTAAACAAACCCCAACTATACTATGATTAGTAATTAGACCAAACATTGTCATATTGGATTCTCTTAGTTTGGTTCCATTTGGGGATTAAAATAAACGACTAAAACTAAAAAATTGTTTTAAAAAAAACAAACAAATTAACATTGCTGGCTTAAACAAAAAATAGCTTCTGCATTACCGTTCAATTCAGGAGCAATGACATTATGATAACTATCATGTACAGAAAATGGGTATTTTTGTTATTATTAGTTATCTAAAGTAAAATCAATGACATATTCTAATTAAAAAACTAGTTTAAAATAA
Organism: Acer negundo; assembly: GCA_035582765.1. Classification (NCBI taxonomy): domain Eukaryota; kingdom Viridiplantae; phylum Streptophyta; class Magnoliopsida; order Sapindales; family Sapindaceae; genus Acer; species Acer negundo. Next base: position 34,355,460 of record CM069235.1, on the reverse strand, counting down.
ATTATTTAGATTAGAAATAATTTATCGAGTGTAAGAATATATACACATTGTTAACAGAATATATTCCTATTATGGTGTTCATCCAGACAATTATAACAATTCAAACAGATTTTATGTATAGAAATCGGTACCTATATATGTATCACTAGCAATCAGGAGAATCAATCAAATTAAGAGTTCTCATTTTATATCAATATTCAAATTGTTCGGATCTTCATTGTAACATTTTCACCAGCATGATGAGTGCTTGCAGACTTGTCCTTGTATTGATTTCTTTTGCTCTGCTTCAAACAATTTGCGAAGCAGGTCTATTCCCTGCAAAACGGACAATCAATATCACCAATGATGTTTACGATCAATCGGAGCTAGATCTCACCGTTCATTGTAAATCAGGTAATGATGATCTCGGTGAACACGTAATTCCCTTTAAAGGTTGGTACTCATTCAGATTTGGACCTCAGTCAAACACATTATACCACTGCAGTTTTGCATGGAAAAATCAGATCAAAAGGTTTGATATCTACAAAGATAAAAGGGATCATGAATCGTGTCGTTATTGCAGATGGTTTATAAGAGAATATGGTCCGTGTTATTGGAACTATAAAAACAATCTTATCGAGTGCTTGCAATGGTAAAAAATCATTGCAGCATTGAATTACTATTAATTTACTGGTATGCATTTTATTTTTGTTGTAATAAACTTCACAGAATGTTGCTGGGGTATGTCTAATATTATTCCTTTGTCAATAAAAATGTCTAATATTATGAATTTTAATTGTTTATCTTTTTTTCAATTTCACTGAATATAAGTGGTCATTTGTATTATTTTTTTGTTTGAAATATATAAAAATATTTTTACATTTATACCCTTTCAACTATTAATTTTATATGTTTATATTTTAATACATAAAAAACAGCTATCTTTTCAACTTATAAGAAGATGTTAGTTTATAACTATAGTCTATATATTTTATCATCCATAATGTAAATGCAGGTATCTATAATTTGTTGCTTTATGAGCTTTTCGATTTTGTAGAAATCTCTAGTCATATAACAATATGCATATATAAAGAGCATATCGATGATCTCAAGAACAAATCACGTACACACAACTTTTGACACAAATTTTGACACGATTTTATAGCCTTTGGATCAATAATATATCAATGGTTTAGATCAATACACGTGTTTCTTCTTTATTTTTTAGACTTTTTTAGATTTTGTAACCTTAATCTTCTCAAAAAAAGAAAGAAAGAGAGAAAGAAAGAAAGAAAGAAGTATATATATATATATATATATATGTATATATATGTTTGAGATGGGCTATACGTATATATACACACTAAATATAATTATTCGTTTCGTAAAACAAAAGAAAAAATTGATTTCCAAAAAACATCTCCAATAAATTACCGTCATCCCCTTATTTACCAAAATGTCACTCATTTAATGGAATTGGATGCAATGGCTATTAGTGTCACACTTTTTGCCAAATATGACCATTTTGAATCGAAATCTACATCTAATTGCCATTTTGATAGCGGTGACCCAAATTGATGGCCAACAGGGTAATTATCTCATTATTAATCACATTAAATATATGTCATATTTCGTTTCCCCGGAAGTAGCTAGCTATTTTTATATTATACAATATGATGAAAAATAAAATTATTAATAACATTAAATATATGCCACTGGTCATTTCCTCATGAGAAGCAACTATTTTTATATAATATAATGTGACGTAAATATCATAAATAAATGTAAAAAATAAACAATTTATTAATAATAATAAATAAATGTCACATCTCATTTTCTCATGAGAAGTAGCTATTTTCATATTATATAATATGATTTATATATATATATATATATTTATATTTATATTAAGATTTTATTTTAGCCCAATGGGGAAGCCCCGGTTGGGCATCAATTATCTCGCCCCTGATCTCAAGTCATGGGAATCCACTTGATCGATTACAATCTTGATAACTTCTCTAAGACTTGCAAACGTTACTGAAACAAAAATAATTATATAGAGATAGATTATCTGAGAATTTTTTGTCCAACCCTCTGTTAAGGCTTGACCAATCTCGACCATGATCATTGTGCTGTTTTGTCTAAAATGCCCTTAATATATTTAATAGATTAAAAATATTTTTAAATTAAAATATTATTCTATACTTTTTTGAAATTACTCAAAAAAAAATATGACAAATATTTTTTAAATTTTAATTATTTATTATTTGAATAGAATAATAATTATTAGAAAAATTAGAAAAATACTATTTTAAAATAATAATAATAATGATAATAATAAATTAAAATACTCATTACCAGTGTGCACCGGAGGAGGCAACCTCGGTCACCTTCAATTGCCTCTTTCGACGAGGAGACCTCCTTCATCAATGGAGGACCCGGTCGTTGGAGGCGGACAGATCCACCACCACACATGATCAGTTTGTCCACTATTGCAAATCGCGATGGAGGATCTGTCCTCCATCTCGAATTACGATGGAAATGCCTCCTCCAGTGATGGAGGAGGATGAGGCATCCTCCGATGAAGGAGAAGGCATGAGCATACTCTGCTTTAAAATAGAGAAATTGAGAAATAGATGAGGCTCTCCTTTCCTCCAAAGATGGAGGTGAGGGCCTCCGATGGCAATGAGGTCATCTTTGGTGGCCTTAGATGTCATCGACAAGGCTCCGCCAATTGCCTCGCCGTCTTCGATTACGAAGGAGGCCACCGACAATAGCCTCCTCTGTTTTATGCTTTTGATTTATTTTTTTTTTTTTTATTTGAAGGGAAAATTGGTAATTTAACATTTCAGTGATGATGGGATCTAGATTTAGACCTCAAAAGGTAGGAATCCTAATCCACCATGGTGGGATCCTCCATGGAATGAAATCCTCATTCAAAGATATTTTGTGCAAAACAAACAATGGAATGTGGATTCATTTTTCCATTCCAAGATTGATTCTACCTAACAACCACCCATCAATGTGAGTAGTTCCTACAACAGTAAATTCAACAACATAACAACATTTAAGTACAAATTGTTTTTAGACACCCGGACAGGGTCTTCCGAACACAAACCATTACCTTACCTATTCGGCGTCTGATTTCAATATATATATATATATATGTTTAGCTATAAATTAATTTCAAATTAATAACACAAACCTTTATTTGAATACAGTGAGTTTTGTGGTGGTAAAGTAAGGCTATGAATGCGTAGTAAACAAAATAGACCAAACGTTGGGGATTAAAGAAACATAATCCTAATTCTGAAGTAAACAAACCCCAACTCCACTAAGTGTGGTATTGAGTATGGTAATTCATTTCCCGATGCTTGACCGAAAACGTCTGTGCATGCACAATGGTGTGCTTGATTTAACACGATGAGTGACCTAGGCCCCAGTGCACTGGTAAGTTCGCTGGTAGTGCGCTGGTCCTACCAGTGCAGTGGCCTTGGGTTGTTTTCCCAGGTTTCGTGTTAGTATTTTGGTTTGTGTAGGCATGTATTCCATATCAAAACATTGTTTATCTTGTAATATTTATTTGTCTTAGATTGATGATGATTGATGATGATTGAAACTTCAAGGAGTACTTGGCAACTCTTCATGTAAGATGTTATCTTCAAGAGGAAATAAGCTACATTGCTCATCAAATGTATAATAGTCTTCTTTCCTCTTACAAGACATAGGCACACACTCACATGGCATTTATTTATGTCCCTGTATAGTTGTACACCATTGGTATAACACGTTCACACACTTGGTAATGTTTGCACATACATTAGTTTTGATTTGACAATCTTTGTAATTTGCATGTTCTAGGACTATGTCGAGGAAATGGCATACATGTGTGACTTTGTTTTTATTTGTTTTAGTTTTATTGTTTTTGGACTTGAACATGATCTCATTGATTCCTTATTGAGTCTCGGTAATTTTAGTTACTCACTCATTAGGTTTCGAGTCCAAACTAGGAAGCTACGCTACTTTACGTTATCATTCATTGAGTTGTGTTCGTCGTCGTGTACCAAGTCGAATTCTCAACCTTTTGTCAAAGTTTCGTAGTCATCCACGTGCGTTAGGGAGTCACGATTTTGAAACAAAGACGGATTCAAAATCGAAGCTCGGAGTCCCGAATATGGCCGAAGAACGCGAGAGAAGCGCGAGGGAAGCAAGCATGGCCAACGGCCAAGCAAGGAGAGGCATGTGAGGAGGCCATGAGCCTCACGACCAAGTAGCCTCTCTTCCTCGTGAGGCTCACGCGCTCCTCACAGCCAGCTGAGGTGGTAGCCTCTGATTTTTTGGTCCTTTCCCTCTCTCCATTTCATTTAAATATCCTCATTTTCCCTCTCATTCATTTTAAAAAGAAAAGCTTGAAAAACACTAAGTGTAGAATTTTTCTCTCAAACTTTCTCACCTTCCAAACACCATAACTTTCTCATACTAAGTCAGAATTTGGTGATTCAAGTTGGAGAACCTTTTTAATCGAGTCATCTACCTTTTCCAAGTGGTTTGGTAGCTGTTTGATCATGTTTTCTGGTGGCTTCAACTTCATAACCGAACCAGCTCGTGAATCATAAGTAGTTGACTTATCTTTGTGTTTTCTTCTTTTATAACCTTTAATTACCTTGGGGTTTCTTCTTCTATATGTGTATGTATGTATGATGAATGTTATTAAGAAAGATAGCTTCATAATCAAACCTAATCAAGTCTAATTAGAGATAAATGTGAACTAATTTTCTAGGATTCTAGTTTCTCATATGTTTGAGTGTTGCATTGTGATTAGTTTGATATCTAGGGTTATTTGTGTTTGTATTGATTTATTTTATGATCAATTACCTTGAAATGTTCTTTGATCCTTAATTGAACAAATCTAGGATTAGTACATGTTTATTTGTTTTTAAAGTCATCTAGGATTTAATTGATTTATCATTTTATCCTCGCTCTAAATTTTGGCTAGAATATTTATTGAATATATTTTGTGATTCTAGCATTTTTGCGTATGTTTCTAATATCTTGAATATATGCTTCATGAATATGATTTATTCAAGTATTAGATATATGAATGACACTAGGAGCCATATGTGTTAGGTATTTTCACATGCACTAAGTTTTAATTCAATTTGTATAACTAGACTATTTTGACTTGTGTTCTCACATGACTAAGTCTAGTTTCCATGGAATATATTGATCACATATTATATGTTGAATTTTCTTGTTTGCATAATTTGGATTCATTAATCACACAAGGAAGTCCTTGTAAAAGGCAAGAAGTCTTGACTAGGACAAGAAGTCCGAATAGTCAAGCGAGGAAGCCTTGGTTAGGATAAGGGGTCCGGATAATCAAGCAAGAAGTCATGGCTAGGATCGGGAAGGTCTGGATAGCTATGCATGGGAGGCTCTCTAGTGGCATGAGTGTCTTGGATAGGGAGTTGGCTACAATATTGGTAGGCCCGGGCAATTGGTTAGACATAAACTCCAATAGAGAGTGTTACATGGGATGTGCATTGGCTCTTGAGGAGTTTCTAATCTTCCAATGATGTTTGCTAGAGATGTGCTCTGATATATGGTGGTTCCATATCATTGAGAGATTTCATATCTACCAATAAGGATTGGGTAGACATAGAATTCAATAGGAAGTAGATCATAAGATTTGTCACTTTTGAGAAATTTCTAATCTATCATCCAATATATATAGTACCCAATGGTTGTAGGTCAACCCGTTGATGTTTCCTCCCTGAAGGTTTTACCATGTTAAAAAATCTCATGTGTCAATTCTTTCTATCTCTCTCTTTTATATTTGTATATCTGTTTGTTTCTTCCTGTTGCATAATATTCCATTGTGATATATCTTGAGACAAAATTTTGTTAAGTGTGATTTGTAAGCAATTCATTTTGATCATAGTTGTATATATAATTCTTATGTTCATTGATTCTTTTGTATAGTTATATTTTGATTGACATTTGTAGCACATTGAACATTATTAGAAATACAAGTATTCTTTGTTATTGTATTTTAATGTTATTCTTCCTCTTGTTACATGTTGATATATAGATAATGCTTTAATGATCACATGATTATCTTGTCTATACATGTATGTATGGTTTATATGTTGTTGTGAAAGCTATCTTGAGGGACAAGCTTAAGTTTGTTTCAAGGGATTGAAAAAGGTGTAAAATCCTATTCAACCCCTCCCTTTATCTAGGTATGCTCTAGGCAATTTAACTACGATTGTATATTTCATCCCGGTTCGTTAGTAAGTTTGCTGGTAGTGCGCTAGTACCTACCTGCGCATTGCACAGTTTTCAGCCTAAATTTCCAAAACTGCATAGTTTCACTTAGGGCTTATATATATGTATATGTTGCCTTCTCTCTTGTATGTTTTTTAAGAGTTCAAAATTACATCTTTGAAAAAGAGTATTTCCCAAGAAAGAAAAACTCTCAAGAACTCATATTTACTTAACCAAACCCATTTCCATGTGCATCAAACATTATCTAGCATCATTTAGGATGTGTTCTTGCATGGGTCTTCATCAACACACATGACTTGGTAAGTAGAGCACCATCTTCATCCATTTTAGTGTTTTTGCTTAGCAAGAAATCTCATTTATGACTTGTTTGCATCTAGACTAAGTTTCTTTCTACAAGTTGATATTTTTGTGTTGATTGATTGGGTTATTGTATTGTGATAGCTATTGCATCTAGGATTGCATTACAACATGATATATAGAACTGTTTGACATATTCATCCATGATTAGATAAGCATTAAATGTGTTGACCTAGCATTTATGCATTTAATATTCACTTAAGTTGTGTTCTCTTCTTTGAGAGTTAAGCCTTGTGACTAAGTGGTTTAGTGCACAAGCAAGTTGGTCTATGATCACTATTAAAGGCCCGTTGGGTATAGTGAAAGGGTTAGTGGCCAAGTATGGTTTGACTTGAGGTCAACCTAGGTTGTAAACTTTCATTTCCGGTTGTGGGTTTCTCAAGTAAATCAATCAACGTGTCATTTATTGTTTTCCGCACTTAAATTACATTGATTGTTATTCATATTATTGGGTTAATTTTTATAATTTTGACTAATCTGAAAAGTTGGTAACTAATTGGATTAACAGTCCATTCAGCCCCACTATAGGTTGTTTAGACACAAGCTTATATATTTTCATATTTCGTATATTAAAAATACTTTTAAATTAAAATATTATTCTATATTCTTTTTGAAATTACTTTAAAAAAGTTGGAAAAATATTTTTAAATTTTAATTATGTATTATTTGAATAGAATAATAAGTATTAGAAAAATAAGAAAAATTCTATTTAAAAAATGATAATAATAATAATATTAAATTAAAATACTCACCGGTGGCTACCAGAAGTGGCAACATCGGTCACCTTCAGTTACCTCATATGACGAGAAGACCTCCTCCATCGACGGAGGACCCCATCGATAGAGGTGAATAGATTGGCCATCGCAGATGACGGTCTGTCCTTCATCTCAAATCGCGATGGAAGATCTATTCTCCATCGCGATTTGGAAGAAGGTCGCGAAGGAGGAGGCCTTTGACTCCTCCGGCAAAGAAGAAGGATGAGGCCTCCTCCGACAAAGGAGGAGGCACGAGCCTCCTCTAGTGATGGAGGCCCATGCCTCCTTTATTTTGAAATAGAGAAATAGAGGAGGCTCTTGCCTTCTCTAACAATGGAGGCAAGGGCCTCCAACGGTGACAAGGTCACCTCTGGTGGCTTTAGACGATGACGACGGGTTCCACCAATTGTCTTGTCTTCTCTGATTATGAAGGAGGCCACTGGCAATGACCTCCTTTGGTTTATGTTTCTTACTTTTATTTTTATTTTTATTATTTATTATTTTGCAGGACAAATTGGTAATTTTAACATTTCAATGATTGTTGGATTCAAATTCTAACCTCAAGAGGTAGTAATCCTAATCCAGCATTGTGAAATCTTCCATGGAATGGAATTCGCATTCCATGACATTTTATGCAAAACAAACAATGGAATGATGATTTCTTTTCCCATTCAAGGCTTGATTCAACTAAAAAAAAACACCACCTCAATGTGCATAGTTCCTTCAACAATAAATACAACAACATTGTCGTACAAATTGGTTTTAGATATCCGGACTGGGTCTTCTGGACAAAAACCCTTACCTTACATGTTAGGTGTCCGATTTCAAACAAAAATAAAACTTTAATATATTTAGCCATAAATTAATTTCAAAGTAATAACACAAATTAACCTTGATTGGAATACAGTGAGTTTTGTGGCGGTAAAGAAACGCTATGAATGTGTAATAAACAGAATAGACCAAACGTTGGGGATTAAAGAAACAGAATCCTAATTTTAAAAGTAAACGAACCCCAGCTCTACTGTGATTGAGAATTAGACCAAACGTTGTCGTATTGGATTCTTTTTGTTTGGTTCCATTTGGAGATTAAAATAAACGATTGAAACTAAAAAAACTGCTTAAAAATAAAAAAATAAAAAATAAATAAATAAAATTTATGGCTTAAACAAAAATAGCTTCTGAGTTACCATTTAATTTGGAAGCAATGACATCATGATAACTATCATGTAAAGAAAATGAATATTTTTGTTTTTATTAGTTATCTAGAGACCAACCAATGACATATTCCAACTTCCATGTAAAAATTAGTTTTAAACAAATAATTTAGATTAGCAACATTTTGTATACGCATTGTTAACAGAATATATTCCTATTATGGTGTTCATCCAAACAAATTGATTTAGCGGAAGTTTTAATGAAAAAAAAACTCACACGAACAATTCGAAAAGCTACCTACTATTATTCCGTTGATCCATGCATACCAAGATAATAGGCTTCAAATTCGTTGACCCTTACAGAGGTACCAAAAATGGAAGATATAGAGAAAATTCTCTGATTTTTATTCAATAATCAACTAACTACCTCTAAGGACTAAAATAGATCTTATTGATGTTTAAAAAGAAACATATCTAATAAGGAATCAAATCATATTAGATATAAAAAGAAACATATTTAATAAAATCAAATCATAAAATAATTAACTACCTAATGGAATATATAATAAACAAAAATAAAATAATATGTATTAATTACAAAAATATTTTTAAAATCCAAAACCTTCAAAAATATCTTCAATAATATCTCATCATTCTCTCCGATTGTAAAAATTCGTCCTTGAATTTTGGCAATTTTAAATCCATGAACATGCAGTGCCAATACACAAGATTGTCGATGACGAACTGTAAATTTCTGGATTTTCGTCATGATAATCATCCAATCACTCCAATAACTTAAAACAAAAACATCAATCATTAATGTTTTGAGTTACAAATAAATGAGAGATGATGAGGAATGATAAAGCAAGTGATCATCATATAAACAAGGGATATTCCTATTTTAGTCCCTCTAGTTTGATGTAATTCTATTTTAGTCCATTAGTTTCTAATATTATCATTTTTAGTCCTTCTGTAACTGTTTCATAAAAAAAAAATTAAAAAAAAATTAAAAAAAAAGTTCTTACATGGGCAGAAGGTAAAATGACCCTACTGCCCTTGAGTAATGGTAATACCAGTTAAAAGATGTTGATGCCCTCCAATTTTAACCTCATACTAATTAGTTAAATTTTAAAAAGATAACAAAAATTTAAAATAAAAAAGAATTTAAATTTTAAAATGGATTTGGTGGATCCATATTGGATCTCCACCATCCATCTCGAGATGGACAGTGGAGATCCAATCTAGATCCACCAAATACAAAATAAATAAATTAATTAATAAATTAAATTCACACTTTGTTCTTTGTGGAGATCTAATCTGGATCTCCACCAAAGAACAAAAAACAATTTTCTCCACATCTCCACCGAGATAAAAAAAAAAAAAAAAAAAAATCAAAATTTTTAAACCACATTCGGCCAAACACATTTAAACCAACAAATAACATTCACCAACATTCACCAAACCTAGCAACATCACCAACATTCAACCACCAAACCCAACAAAGAACATTCACCAACATTCACCATGTTTGGTTTTGGCTTGTATTCTCAAATGAATCTGATGTGAACCAAATGTGACTCAACTGATGTATTACTTCCTAGAGACGTGGGATAACATTTGGAAGTTAAATGTGGTGTTTAAGGGAGGTTGAAGATCTAAGAAGAACTAAAGAAAAAGATTCTGGAAGGAAGCGTGGCGATCACCGTGGCACACGGAGCGGTCGATTTCGAAGCATCAAGCGTGGTGTAGACCACGACGGAGGCAAGAGACACAAACCGCAATATCCAGAGCGGTCGATTCTAGAAGTGTCCCGTGGTGTAGGAAGCAGGGTGCAAACTGCAATCCATACCGCGGAGATGATGTATTTTGCTGAGATCAAGAATGATGCGCGAAAAAAGGAAACGTTCTCTTTCTAGAAGTTCTTGTGCTTGAAGGAAAAAGAATTACTCTTTGCAAGAAGATTTGTCATAAAAAGAAATAGTATTTAAGTGGAACAAGTAAGTCTTGTACGTTTAGGAGTAGGATTTCCTTTTATCATAAACTCCCTATAACTAGTATAAATAAAACCTTGTAATTAGGTTATTTGTGTGCAGCAAAAAGACCACCATGTAACATCAAAAAGAGAGTGATGAGATCTAGGGAGACCTATGGGAATATCCGGGGAGGGATCTAAAGGAATATTAGTGGATCAAGTATGAGATCTGTGGGTATTATTCAGGGGAGACCTAGGGGATATTGTGAGGTATTCGGTGAGGATCTTGTGATCGTGGTTTGAGATTATGTGTGAATGAGAATCATGAAGTATATGACTGCAACAATTTATCATATAGTGGAACTTTCTCTGCCGTCCTGACGGCCCGTGATTTTTTACCCGATTTGGGTTTTCCACGTATATTTTTTGTCATGATTGGTTTATTTTCTCTCATCTATTTTTCTGCTATATTGACACTATTAATTGCTATGAGTTATTGGTAAGTATTAGGCACGACGTTTCTGTGTTCATCGGTTCAAATCCTTAACACACCAAACCCAGCAAAGAACATTCACCAAACCCACCGCCCAGATCGAATCCCAAATCATCAACAACCATATTCAACATCAATCATGACCACCACCAGAACCCAAACCAAACCAAACCACCACTACCACCAACCAAAACCCAAATCGAAAACAAACCCGCCGACCGAATTGAACCCATACCAAACGACGAGGATGATGAGAGATAGAGAGAGAGAGGAAAAAGATTGAACTTAGATCGAACACCAAACCAGATCAAACCTATCAGTGTCACTCTTCCGGTTGTCGTTGTCACTTCTAGTCGATGTTGTTGGGTGTTGGGTTGCTTATAGTCGACTGGGATTGATTTCGTCGAGGGGTTTTTTGGTGGTTTTGATTGTTGGGTGTTTAGAGATGGTGGCTTGATTGATGGGTTTGAATGTTTGGGTGAATTGGAGATGGGTGGTTTTGGTTGATTCGATGGTTTGGATGTTTGATTAATGATGATGTTGGTGAAGAGATGAACGGGTTTGGATGTTTGGGTGATTTGGAGATCGGTGGTTTTGGTTGATTCGGCGGTTTGGATGTTTGATTGACAATGATGTTAGTGAAGAGATGAATGGGTTTGGAGAGGGTGTTTGGAGGAGATAAATTTAATTAGTTTTATTTTTAAATTTAATTAATTATAAATTTAGTTAGTTTTTTTTTTCATTTTTAATTAGTTTTATATATTTTTTAATTTTAAATTTAATTAGTTTTATTTTTATTTTAATTAGTTTTATTTATTTTTTTTCATTTTTTATTTAATTAATTTCAAAACTACCATTATGCCATTTCATCAGACAAGCTTCTAGAAACTCTAACGTTGAATTATTGTCCTACACTCGTTGACCTGACGAAATTCTAAGAAACTCTAAAGGAATTGGACGGTAGGGACTAAAAAATGAATTGTCAATGAACTAGTGGACTAAAAAAACAATACTCAAACTAGAGGGATTGAATTCCAGATTACATCAAACTAGAGGGACTAAAATAGGAATATCCCTAAAAACAATCCACAAAATTGGATTATGTCATCGTCTTTATGGAACACCTACTCATGGAAGATTGGCGACTTATCGAAATCGACCAAAACTATTTCCAACACATATGTGTCATCGTAAAAACAATCTACAAAATTTGAGTTGCAGTCTTGCTTTCTCTCGAAAACCTATTTGTTAGTTTCACCATAACTATCTGAATTAGGGTTTAGATTCTGGACTGGGTTTTGGTTGGCCTATACCGTAGCAATCTACTACATTAATTGTAAAACAAGTTGCTCTAACCGTGCGATACAATCACATTCATAAGCTTCCTCTACAGGGATCCAGTTTGGTGAAGGTCTCTTCGACAGCATTTCTATGTCGTCTCGAGCTAACCTGACTATAATACCAAACTAATGTAACAGAACCTTCTATGAGTAAAACTCACACAAAAAATTTGAAAAGTAACCTACTATTATTCTGTTGATCCGCACATGGATACTAGGATAATAGGCTTCAAATTCGTTAACCCTCGCAAAGGTACCGAAAATGGAAGATATAAAGAAAATTCTCTACTAAAAAGTCACTAAACAAAGATGTTGTTGAGAGAGAAAGCAAGTGAGAGAAGCTTTCAGGCTTTTAGGCAGGACGATAGAAGAAGATTTGTATCTTCTGGAAACAAAAGGATAAGGGATTTAAGAGATGATTTACACTCAATCTTTGTTGACAACATCAATCAAATATGGTTTCAAGGGATTTATGGGGGATTTTCAAACCATTCGGCAAAGTGAGACATTTTTTTTTTTTGTCTGCTAAGAACAGTGCTAGGAAGAGTATATTTGTTTTCATTCGGTTTATAACGGTAAAGGAAGCATCTAAGGTGGCGAAAGCGACGGACGGTTTCCATGTTTATGGGTGGTCTATCAACTTAAAGATTGTTTTGTATAGGTGGTCAAACTATTGGCGTACTTCCTCAATATCGTCGGACAATTTCTTTGTTAGAGGGGAAGTCCCCTAATAAAGAGAATATTTTGAAGAAGCAAATAAATCAGTCTTATGCAATTGTGGTGAGAGGTTCTCATTTTAGGTTACTAGGAGGAGAGTTAATGAATGAGGAGAATCATGCTCTTATGTCATGGAAAGTTCTAATAGATGAGTTAGATTGGCTTGCTAGATGTGCAGTTGGTCAAATTAAGAAATTCTCAAACTTGTCCAGTGTAAACAACAGGTTAGACTCTAGAGAATTCACATTCTCATATTCTTACTTAGGTGACAAATATATCTTCTGGTTTTTTGATTCGGAAGTTAATAGGGAAGGTTTCATTAGAAACTGTTTTTTCTAGGAAGACTACTTTTCTTCTATGTCAAGATGGTCGAATTCTTTCATCCCTCAATCGAGGCTAGCGTGGATCAACATCTATAGTACTTCAATGTCATGCTAATGCAATTCTTTCTTTTCAAAGCTTGGTTAGAATGTAAGGGAAGCTCTGTGGGTTGAAGAAGAAATGTAGATAGAAGAAGATTAGATTAAGGGAGGTTCTTGGCCTTAATCCCGCCCGATAAGAAGGTCCCAAGAGGAATCAAGATTAGTGTCGGAGGTATCCTCGTTTTTTGTTAAGCTAAGGGAAGACCAATATCCAGTGGATTTTCATGGGTGGCTAGGGTTTTAAGTCTCAAGATAACCTTACCTATTCAAAATTCAAATTTCTTACCTTCTAAGGAAAGTTTTGAAAAGGTGTCAAGTGAAGAAGATGTCTTGGAACCTGCTGCATCCTTAGCTCATTAGGCAAGGTCGTTGGGTGATGAGTTGGTCAGTCTTCAGATCAGAGAGAGGTCTAAGATGGAATCTAAAAGTATATATTGGGTGCAGAGCTTTCTCAAGAATAGCAAAGCTAGAGGTTTTATGAATGGTGGTGAGTTTTTTGATAAAGGTGAGGCTACTTTGATAGATTGTTTAGATAGGTTAGATAATGATAAAAGTGAAAGTTTAAGGAGTAGTGATAATATTGATAAAGGTAGTGGTGGTAAGGGTGTTTATTCCAAGGTTAGGAGTGGTGAGGAAGCCGATAAGAGGGAAGATTTTGTTTCGGTTGAAAAGGGTATAGTGGGGTCAAATGGATTGAATGAAAGGGTGGTTGGTCCTTGTTTTGGGAAAGGTGATAATTTTAGAAGTAGTGTTAATAAAGCGAAATTTAGTGGTGGTAGGGGTGTTAGTACCAAGGTTCATGTTGGTGGGGTAGCCGAAAGTGGAGAGGGGACTTTTTTGGGTGGTAAGGTTGTTTTGTGGAGATGTGGTTCGAATGTTTGGTCTTTTGGTTCTTGTGTTGGGAAAAGTGGTAAAGGTATTGTTAATAGTGGGGTGAGCAAGTTGGGGAGTGGTGTTATTAAGATTAATAATAAATTGGTTTCTTTGGAAGATATTGAGAGTAAGAAGATCAATGGTAAAAGTATTATGGTCTTTGGTTCTAAAGATGGATCAAGCGGGGGAGTGGAGTTTTCCGATGTCCAAGTGATTTTTATTAATTTTGATAAGGGTAAATGTTTTTTTAGGGTCCAGTTTGAGTCCAATGAAGGGTGATTTGGGTGGTCCAGCTATTGACCTTTATATTGATCTTGGAGATTTGGAACCTCTTTTTCGGAAAGGGAAGATGGGGAAATTGTTGCTTCTCCGTGCCCTTCTATTAGAAGGCGGGGAAAAAAAGGACTTTTTTCCTTCAAGAATCCATAGGATGAAGACTCGAAGTGGGGCTCGTGGTTGCAATTCTAGTAGTGTTGAAGAAGAGTTGGTGGACCAAATTGCTAGAGGGAAAGAAGATAACAAAGTCTAGACTCTAGCTGGTGTTGTTCTTTTTTTTTTTTTTTTTTTCTGAGCTTTCTTTGCTTTCTGTAGGAGCTATCTTCATTTGGCTTTGTGTTTAGTGGGGTGTGTTTCTTAGTTGCTGTCTCGTTGGGTTTTGTGTTTCTTTTTTGTTTTGTGTCTGCTGTGTTTCGCTCATAGATTCCCCTATTGTGCGCTGTTTCTAGGCTTGTTTTTGTGCTCTATTCTCGATTGTTTGCCTTTCTAGCTTGTTCTCAATAAAGTAAGTTGTTCAAAAAAAATAATAATAAAGAAAAATATCTTATTTTTATTCGATGATCAACTAACTTCCTCTAAGGGCTACAATAGCTTTTATTTATACTTCAAAATAAACATATCTAATAAGGAAATTAGATTTGACTTAATAAGAAGAAAAAAAAAATGGAACCTATCTAATAAGGAAATTATATTTGATTTAATAAAATCAAATCATAAAATAATTAACTACCTAATTAAATATATAATAAACGGAAATAAAATAATATGTATTAATTAAGGATTATTTTTAAAATCCAAAATCTTCAAGAATATCTTCATTAATATCTCTTCCATCTCAATTCTAATTTCACCAATGACGTTTACATCCAATCGGAGCTAGATCTCACCATTCATTGCAAATCAAGTGATGATGATCTTAGCAAACATGTACTTCCTTATAAAGGTTGATACTCATTTAGATTTCGACCTTGGGGAAAATCATTATTCTACTACAGTTTTGCTTGGCAAAATCAGATCAAAAGGTTTGATATCTACATAGATAAGAGGGATCGTAAATTATGTTGTTATTGTAGATGGTTTATATGAGAATATGGTGTTTTTGGAGCTATGAACATAATATTGTAGAGTGCTTGCAATGGAAATAAAATCATTGTAGCAATGAATTACTATTAATTTACTAGTATGTATTTTATTTTTGTTGTAATAGACTTCCCAGAATGTTGCTGGGATATGTTTAATATTATGAATTTTATTTGTTTTTTTTTTTTTAAAATTTGACTAAATATAGTGGTAACTTCTTTTTTTTTTTTTTTGGGTTAGAAATGAGAGTTTCTCCTTACAATCCACAAATTATCTATTTACACTCCAATTTAATTTTTTTATTAATGAAAATTTTAGCATGAGTTAACATTATTAAAAAAGACAAAAAAATATTCTAAAAACACTCCAAACTATTTAAATTATTAAAAAAAAAAAATTCATCTCTCCTAAATCATTATATTAAATATTATGAATTAAAATCTCTCTCCTAAATCTATTATTATCAATTTACCATATTAAATACTATCTCCTAATTAATCTCTCTCTCCATTTTTCGGGAAAAAAATCATATCTCCATGCTTTCGCGATCAATATCTGATTAATAGTTAAAGAAAAAATATAAATAAATATTTTGGTTTTTACTAACAGTAATATATATATATAAATTTTATATTATTAGTTCGTCCTGATATAAAATATATTATGACGAAGAATGTGGACCATTAGATTTACGTACTTTGACTCAGAGTGTATACACTTGTCAAAACTTCTCCATAATTTATGGTCTATATTCTTCATCCTGATATATTTTATATCAGGACGAACTAACGGTAGAAAAACTCTCTCTCTATATATATATATTAAAAAGTCAATACTTGTTTTCAAAAAAAAAAAAAAATAGATATATAAAATTTTATTTGTTGCAACTAGATTCGATTACACTCGGAATTTCTAAGGCTAATGAAAGAATTAAAGTTCTTTAGGCAATCACATAGCTACAAAAGTAACAAAAAGCATTTTCATATTTCAATTTTTTTTTTTTGTTGAAAAACATGGTACTTGTTTTTAGAGTTTTTTTTTTTAAAAAAAAAAATATACATATATACGGATCCTAAAAATCAAGCTTATTTGTAAGTTTTTTTTTTCTTAACTGTTAGTCTTGTTTGAGAAAGAATGGAGATAAAAAATTAGACATATATATTAGAAAATTAGATATATGAAAACTTGATTTGTTGCAACTAGATTCAATTATACTCAGAATTTCTAAGGCTAATGAAAGAATTAAAGTTCTTTAGGCAATCACATAGCTACAAAAGTAACAAAAAGCATTTTCATATTTTGAATTTTTTTTTTTTTTTTTGAAAAACATGGTACTTGTTTTTAGAATTTTTTTTTAAAAAAAAAACTATACATATATACGGATCCTAAAAATCAAGCTTATTTGTAAGTTTTTTTTTTCTTAACTGTTAGTCTTGTTTGAGAAAGAATAGAAATAGAAAATTAGAGATATGTATTGGAGGAGAGTGAGTTTAATATGGTAATTAAAAATTTAGTAGAGAGTGTTTAATATGTAATATTTAATCTAATGATTAAGGGAGATAAAAAAAAATTTAATAATTTAATTCAAAAAAAGATTACTTCTCGAATGAATCCAAAGGCTACGATAATTCATCCTAACTTTTATTAAAATAAAATGGAGTGTCTTTATAAATTTATTTTTTAAAATGGAGTGTCTTTAGAATAAGAGTGTTGAATGATAAAAAATGATAATTTTGGAACAAAAAGAAGTGTCTTTAAAAAAATAATAATAATTAATTTAAATTTTAATTTTAAGAATGGAGTGTCTTTTAAAAAGAAGTGTAAAAAGAAAAAATTGGATTGTCAAAAAAGCTCTCATTAGAAACATATAAAAACAAATACTTTTACATTTATATCCTTTCAACTATTAATTTTATATGTTTATATTTTAATATTAAAAAAAAAAAAAAAAAAAAACTAAAAATGAACAATATAATGGCAATAATGCTACTATGTCTAAATTTAGTGTTCAAATCTGGTGTCAAAATGATGTAGCAACATTATAATCTATTCATTTAAATTATATTAGATTTATATTAATTAAATTAATGGATTACAGTGTTACCACATCATTTGGCACCATATTTGGGCAAAGTAAAATTAATCATATAATAGATTGTAAAAGAAAATTATTTAGTTCTTGATAAGATTTCAAATTTTAAATATATGACGTATAATTTTAAATAAAATATTATCTGAATTTATAAATATTTCAATAATATCCGTTTATAAAAAATTATCATGAACTTTGGATGGAAGTACATGGGGAAGGTCAAATGAGAATATGTGGAAGGTCCCCCACCCTAGATCTCATTTGGGGGAAACGGGGTTGGGGTAATTTAGAGGGAAGTATCGTCGCCCTCACCCATTTCTCTCATTTTTCCCGTTTTCCCAGTACTACATCTCTCATTCTTTAATTCCTCATTTGATCCCATTTGACTTGAAATTTAAAAATCATCAGGTAAATAATTTTTTTTTATTCTCCTTTAATAATGTAATAAAATTTAATCATTCACAAAAAAATAAAATTATGTTAATTTAAAATAATTAAAAAATTTAATGAGTTAAAATAAATAAATAAATAAGACATTTTTGGTGTGCAGAACACTGCAAGATAAGGGTATTTTTCGACCAAAAAGTTTTGACCTAGCCTCATCATTAAATATATTTTTTTTATATAGAGACACGTTAATACACGTCACCATACTTTAGATAATACTTGATAACATGTGAAAATTATAAGAAAGTCTGTTTCTTCCTCCTTCATTTTTTCTCTTTTGGAAAGAGAAGAAAGTCAGTTTTTTGCAACAAGAAAGCTAGTGCAAAATTGGTACAAAGCTGTTATTACTTAAATCAGTCAAAAACATTAGTTGCCATAAAATTTAATGATGCAATTGACCCATATCCTTCACTCTGTCCTACCATCTCAACCAAGTGATTAATTACACGGGATATTTGAAGCTTATCGGAAGAACAGAATGACAAAAAGTAAAAGACCTTAACAAGTCCACAACAGCCTCAAAGCTCATTGCTTCACATATTCACACTTGAATCCCACCTCCTTCAACACTAGGCCAGAAACGAGAGCACTTCTTGATACTTGCAACATTCCACAACAGAGTTGAAGCCCCCATTCAAATGCATACCATCATCACTGAATCTGCAACCGAAAACAAAACCAAATAGACTTGAGAGGAGATGTTGACACAGCAGCAGTTCTAGTACTGATAATGTAAAATCTTATCCAAAAAAAAAAAACACGTCAACCAAAAGTTCCATTCTTCCACAAGCAACAAAAATTCTATGCTTACACAGAGAGAGGGAGAGAGAGAGAGAGAGAGAGAGAGAGAGACTTGTGCCATACCACTGTTGGACCTTCCTGAACTCTGTAAGGACAGGGTATATGTTCTCAAATGCTGTGGTAGGTTTCATCTCTGACCTAAGAAATCAAAAGAAAACAATTGACTTTGTCGGTCAGCAAATCCATCAAACGTCACACATCAGATAGAGGAAATAAACATGGATAGTCATAAGCACCTAAGCTCCTGTGATAACAATTTTTCCAGATACAAAAATGAGCAGCACAATTTTTGGCTGTTTCGTACGATATATAAGACCAGGAAAGAGTTCTGGTTAATACTGTGCATCAGCAAAGACAGTATAAGTCCACAAACTTAAGATAAACAGTAAGCATTGCACAGCAATGATTAACTTTCTGCCCGACATTCAAAAAACATAGGAATAATATTAATTTAGTCCCTATGTTTTTTTGAAATATCTATTTTTTACTCACTTATCCATTTTTTTTTTTACTGGATTGGTCCCTATATTTTCCAAAACTACTCATTTTGGTCCCTCTGACCAGAATTTTGACTGTCAACCATCACAGAAAATGCTAAATGACTAATTTGCCTATGACTTCAGTTTCACTATCTAAAAGTACCATTCCACCCCTATACATCTATTTTAGGTTTAAAAACAAAAAAATAAAAATAAAACAAAACAAAATAAAATAAACTTTACAGAAAATAAATAAATAAATTGGAGATCTAGATCAATGTCCACCGTATATTTCAGATGATGGACGGTGGGATCTAGATCACAACCAATTCCAAAAAAAAAAAAAATTAATTAATGAATTATAAACCAAATTGTAAAAAACAATTTTATTCATTACCAGAAAAAAAAAACAAAAAAAAAAACAAAACAAAACCTAAAACACAATTGTAAACCAAACACCAGAAATCGATCATTATCGTCAAACCATCACAGTTCATCATCATCATCATCAACAAAAGTAATCATTGCCAACCAAACACCAGAAATCGATCATCATCATCATACAACAAAATCGATCATAGAACAAACATCACAATTCATCTTCTTATTCATAGAACAAACAACAAAATCGATCTCAAACCATCACAGTTCATCATCATCATCATCATCATCATCATACAACAACACCATACCAGAAAACCAAATATAACAAAATCAAAATCAAAATCAAACCCATACAAAATTGAACAAAATCAGAGACACCCTGACGACACGTCACTGCGATGTTGGTCAAAAGATGAACATTTAAGTTCAACCTCGTTAGCACGCGAGTCACAGAGACTAGCACAACGGCAAGTGAGGAAATCATTTCGTAGGGAGGTAGGATTCGCCTACTATCACCGGTTCTAGCTATTATTACAACAATCTGAGAGAACTCGTGTGTTGCTTTTGCAGAAAAGTAAATAATAATATAAATAGATAAATTAACTAACATAATATATACATGGATAGAATGGAATTGAGAGATGGCATGAAATGTGGTTACAATAGAGAAACGATTCAACCATAACAATCTTCCTAATTAAGTGCTAGACTCACTTAGTCCCTCAAATGTGCAAGTATATCATAGGCTCGTGTCCCGTTAATTGATCTCTAATCTCTCTCGAGTCTTAAAAATCACATCCACACAATGCATGAATTCATTAAGAATTGTGGAACACACATATGAACCATAAATGTTAGCCTAGTGTATCTCTTACTTTCTAGTCATATATAGTGGTTATTTTGTTGGGCATGTAATACGCAACCGCGTGAACCATAGTACAGCCAATAATTCATTCATAATGTCTAACCAAATACATGATGACAACCAAGTGAAAACATTAAGAATACGAGATACTCATACAACACGTATGTTATATGCTCTTGCCCCTTAATTAATCTCTAATCTCTCTCAATATCTTAGAGATTACATCCATGCATAAATGCTTGGATTCATTAAGGACTGTGGGACACATACACGAGCTCTACACGTCAGTCTAGTAATCTCTCAACTCACTAGTCAAATGTAGAGGATATCACGTTAAGCATGTTAATGTGAACCATGCGATATATAACATACAACCTAAATATCATCCACAAGGTGGCTAATTAAGTGAAAGCATTAATCAATGAAATACACATATAACTACATGAGCACAAGAGGAATTTAGTTTGTCTTTAATCTAGATACGGATTCGGTTTTATCAATCTCCCTAGGATGGCTAAAAATGGAAACAAGTTTACCAAACAACTACATGCAACAAGTTGATTGTTATTCATTAAGATCATTCAATTTAAGTTATGGGTTCATTCTCTTGATTTGGGAATTATCCATAAATCAATTCATCACCCAAACCCAAGTCATGGGTAAGCAATTGTGCCTTTGAAAACAAAGACCCATTAAGCAAAAGAATTGGAACCAAAGTCTAATTTAGCAAGTACATGCATCAATCAAACTTCTCCCACTCTTTAGAGCTAACACTCCACACTCATATCATTCTAAACATGGTATTTTGGATCATCCATCAATCAATCAACAATCATGGGATGCTAAATTAATCTACTCCTAAATTAAATTACACTACTCCTAATCCCATTCATGGACACATATCAATTTAGACCCATCACACACATGAATATCACAACAGAGGTTTAATCATAGATAAGCAAAGAGTAGAACAAAACTCAAAGAATATAGGAACAATCATACATATATTGCAATAAGTGTAGGTTTACAATATCCCCAAATTGGTGATACACATCAAGGAAAACAAGATATACAAGGAAAAGAGTAAATAGAAACAACCCTTGAAGACAACTTATCCAAAGATACTCCATGCTTTCCTAGCTTGAAATTGGTCCAAAGACTACTCCTTGCTCCTTGTAATCTACTCCAAGATGGTTGGTAGATGTCTAAATATGGTGGTGGAGGTGTATGGTGAGCTCCTATGGAAAAACCTCCATGGGAGCTTGGGTCTGTTACTTATTTGGTAAAGAATGCGAAGAAGATGAAGAAAATGGAAGAAATGTGGTGTGGGGTGGAAGAGAGAGAGAGGAGAGAAGAGAAGTTAGGGATTCTGTCAAAAACTGAAGAGATGAGAGAAAATGGGGATATTTATAGTGTGAGGACAGTTTAGGGCTGAAATGGTGGGAAAGGACGAGATTGCCCTTGCAAAAGTGGCTGAAAATTATACATTTTGCGAGTGGCTTTCCAGCAGCGCGCACAGTTACGAAAACGGACATAACTTTCTCCACAAACATCGGAATCGCATTATTGAAGAACCGTTGGAAAGAATACTTATGGGGATTTCCAACCATAGGTAACACAACCCAGTTCAATCGGAGAAAGGAGATATGGCCCCCAAAATATGAACCTTCTGAAGGAAGTTTTTACAAAACCCAACCAATGAATTATGCGCCATATTCTGCACCCTAGGGTGCATAATTTCAAAATGGTGGTCTTATGTCCCCTTTTCTACATCCCCTAACCACAGAAATATGAGCATAATTTAACTTTCAAAAATTACGCTTTTGGAAAAAAATTCTATATTTTTGCACTTTAGCCCCTCTTCTGAAAAAAAATTATGAAACACTTATTTAAGCCATTAAAAACATAGTTTTACCCGGGAAACAAGCATAAAAGATGAAAGTAAGGGGCTACACAACATGTAGAAATAAGAGTTATCACACCCAAACCTAAATTTGAAATCAACCACCATACCAAACCAAAACCTAAATTAGAAATTAGTCACAACCATAGCCACCATCATACAACAACCTAAAACCTAGAAACCCATGGAAGGGTAGATCGAAGATTTCAAAAATTAATTGTAATGCTGCCCAAAAACCGAATCAAACCTAAACCTAGAAATTTATCAAAATAATCTCCAGAAGACGAACTTTGTCAAAATTTATCAAAAGATCCCCATAAATTTATCAAAATTTATCACAATACACTCAGGCTAGCCATTGACTTTCCTCTTTGATCTTGTGCCTTTTGGCCCCGAAGATGACTTGAAATTGCCTGAGAATTTGCTGGTAGATGAGTTCCTTGAGTGGCGGCCAAATGATGGATGTGAAGGAGACTCCACAAGACTCGGTTGCATTGAAGAAAACCTTTCTCCATCATGAGTCTCTTGAAGGACTCTGCACATAGTAAACTGGTCGTTTTGGTGATCTTGATGGTGATGATGGTGCTAATCCGTCTCTATCCCTTCTCAAAGAGATTTGCAAAGGGATTTGAGAAGGATTCGATATGGATTTACTGTGTGGTTTTGATTCTCAATGAGATTCAAGAGTTAAGGCTTTGTTCATGAGAGATTCGAGAGGGATTTGTCTAGCTAGGGTTTGGTTGAGAAGGGGTGAGAGAGAGAGAGAGAGAGATAATTTACAGAGATAGACGGAGAGAATTTGTTTAAGAGGTGGTGGTGGCTATGGTTTGGGTGTTGGAGAAGATAGTGATGTGAAGAAGAGAGATTGAGAAAGAGAAGGGGATCGGCGTTGGGTTTAATGTTTGAGTGGTGGTGGTTAAAGGTGGGAGTGGTCTGGTTTGGATATGAAGAAGATGAAGAAGATGTTTCTGGGTTTGGTGTTTGACGGTGGGAGTGGGTTTGGTTTTGGTGTTTCTGAGTTCATTGGTTTAGGAAGAAGATGAAGTTTGGTTTTTCTAGGTTCATTGGGTTAGGAAGAAGATGATGATGATAGGGGTTTTTTGGGTGGGTGTTCTTTCACTGAATATGTCTTTTTTGTGTTTTTTAGTTTTAATTTTGTTTTATTTTTTAGTTTTAATATTAATATTTATTAAAACATTTTTATTTTGTATTGTTACTATTATACCATCACATCGTGAAATGATGAAAATAGCCCTCTTTAATTGTGTGTTGACATGTGGTATATCATTGCTGAAAGACAAAAATACCCTTAGATCCGTTTAGTTAGACTATCAGCGGACTGACGGAAGGACCAAAATGAGTGATTTTGGAAAACATAGGGACCAATCCAGTGAAAAATGGATAAGTGAGTAAAAAATAGATATTTCAAAAGAACATAGGGACTAAATCAATAATATCCCAAAATCATCATATAAGTTTCAAAAATCACATTCAAGAAACCATTCGAATTTAAACACAAAATTGATAGACTGTACTTGATCAATTGCATAAGAGAGACTAAAAGATTTAACAAAAGAGAAATCACTTACACTTGAAAAGGCACCATGGGAATATGCAAGCCCTTCAAGTCTGATGGGAAATTTAACATCACAGGAGCCAACAATATTCTGAATCTTGAAGTCCTACATCACAAGAATAAAAACGTATATATAAGATTCCAAAAGGATATAACCACGCATCTGCGTGCACTTGTTCTTATAGAGATCAAAAATACCTTGAACTTTGCAGGAAACCCAAGCTTCTGAATAATTCGAGCATACTGAAATACAGAAAGATCATGTCTCCTTAAATGAGATATTATATTCGGCCAAATTGTCATTAATGATGTATCAATGATCATACGGTCTACTATGCATTAAAAAGAAACAATCTTATTATCATTCAACAGCCTAAGCAACTCTTACTAACTCACTAATAATGGTGAAAAAGTAATTCTAGAATGAAGCAAGATACATTTGTCCTTTTTCCCCATAAAATGTCAATATTTGGTTTTCAAAAAAATTACATCAACACAACATAGATGGCTAAAAGCTATATCCTGCAGTCATACGAACCTTCCTTGCTGCCAGTTCTGTTCACTTTTGGCCCCAGTACAAACCTGAAACATAAGAAAAAACAATAAGCCAAACTCAGAATCAGATATATTACATTACTTAGGATACAAAAACACCTTCACACAAAGAATGGATTAAATGGATGCCACATCATTTAGACATCAAATTTGGGTAAAGTAGCGTTATTGTAAGGAACACTGTAATCCATTCATTTAAATTATGCAAATCTAATATAATTTAAATGAATGGATTAAAATGATACCACATCATTTTGGCACCAAATTTGGCAAAGTTGCATTATTGTAAGGAAATTATATTTGATTTAATAAAATCAATTCATAAAATAATTAACTACATAATTAAATATCTAATAAACAGAAATAAAATAATTGTTAATTAAGGAATATTTTTAAAATCAAAAATCTCAAGAATATCTTCATTAATATCTCTTGCATCACAATTATAATATTTCAAAAAGATTTTATGTAAAGAAATTGGTACCACAAGTAATCAGGAAAATCAAGTCAAATTCAGAGTTCTCATTTTATATCAGTATTCTAATTGTTCGGATCTTCGTTGTAACATTTTCACCAGAATGATGAGTGCTTGCAGACTTGTCCTTGTATTGATTTCTTTTGTTCTCCTTCAAACAATATGTGAAGCAGGTCTACTCCCAGCGAAACGGACTATCAATATCACCAATGACGTTTACATCCAATCAGAGCTAGATCTCACTGTTCATTGTAAATCAGGTGATAATGATCTCGGTGAACACATACTTCCCTTTAAAGGTTGGTATTCATTTAGATTTCGACCTCGGTCAAACTCATTATTCCACTGCAGTTTTGCATGGCAAAATCAGATCAAAAGGTTTGACATCTATGTAGATAAGAGGGATCATAAATCATGTCGTTATTGCAGATGGTTTATAAGAGAATATAGTCCGTGTTTTTGGAACTATAAAAATAATAATATAGAGTGCTTGCAGTGGAAATAAATAATTGTAGCAAAGAATTACTATTAATTTACTAATATGCATTTTATTTTTGTTGTAATAAACTTCTCATAATGTTGATGGGATGTGTCTAATATTATGAATTTTTTTTTTTTTTTTCTTAATTTCACTGAAAATAAGTGATAACTTTTTTTTTTTTTAATGAGAGTATTTCCTTACAATCCACAGATTATCTATTTACACTTCAATTTAATTTTGTTTATCAATGACAATTTTAACATAAATTAAAATGACTAAACAAGACAAAAAAATTCTAAAAACACTCCAAACTATTTAAATTATTTATAGAAAAAAAAATTCTCTCTCATAAATCATTATATTACATATTACGTATTAAACTCTCTCTCCTAAATCTCTTATTACCAATTAATCATATTAAACAATCTCTCCTAATTAATCCCTCGAGGAAATGGTGGAAAATATCACCTTTTCCAACTCACTTGGTGACAAAGTGACCGGTTTAATAACGTAAGTTTAAAAGGCACTAAAGTAAGTGATTTCCCAAAATACCCTTATTTTACACATTCTCTTTCTTACTTTAAAATTTTCTGAGATTTTTTCTTTTATATTCCTCTGCAATAAACCTTCAATGGAGGATGGAGGTTGAACACCATAACATTATCAATTCATCTTCTTTGGATAATTAATTTTGTAGCGCTACGTAAACGCATTCGGGGGTCAAGCTCGCGGGGGTGCAGGGGGCAGCGCCCCCAGAGCCTTTTTTTTTTCAATTCAAAACCCTAACTGGGTTCCTTTTCATTTGTTGTCTAAGTCTTTTGTAAGTCTTTCTCTGGTTATATGAATTTTGAATGTAATTGAAAAGTCTCGGAGAAGAAATGAAAAGGCTCGGACAGTTCATTAAAAGGTTTCAGAGAAGAAATGAAAAGGCTCGGAGAGTTCATTAAAAAGTTTCGGAGAAGAAATGAAAAGGCTCGGAGAAGTAATGAAAAGGCTCGGATAGTTTATTAAAAGGCTCGGAGAAGTAATGAAATTAACAAAAAAAAAAATTGTTGAAAAGTCTCGGAGAAAAAATGAAAAGGCTCGGAGAAGAAATAAAAAGGCTCGGATATTCAAAATTAAAAAAAAAAAAATGATTGGCTTAGAGAAGAAATGAAAAGTCTAGGAGAAAAAATGAAAAGACTCGGAGAAGTAATGAAAAGGCTCGGAAAAGTCACGGAGACTAATTAAAAAGTATCGGAGATTAAATGAAAAGGCTCGAGCCTTTTCATTACTTCTCTGAGCCTTTTCATTTCTTCTCCGAGACTTTTCAACAATTTTTTTTTGTTAATTTCATTACTTCTCCGAGCCTTTTAATGAACTGTCCGAGCCTTTTCATTACTTCTCCGAGCTTTTTAATGAACTGTCCGAGCCTTTTCATTTCTTCTCCGAGCCTTTTCATTTCTTTTCCGAGACTTTTCAACAATTTTTTTTTTGTTAATTTCATTACTTCTCCGAGCCTTTTCATTACTTCTCCGAGTCTTTTCATTTCTTCTCCGAGACTTTTCAACACTTTTTTTTTTGTTACTTTTGAATCTCCAAGCCTTTTCATTTCTTATCCGAGCCTTTTAATGAACTATCCGAGCATTTTGATTACTTCTCCAAGCATTTTCATTTCTTCTCCGAAACTTTTAATGAACTGTCCGAGTCTTTCTAAGCTTTTTCCGAGACTTTTTCGAGCCTTTTTAACAACATTTTTTTTTTCTTTGCACAATCTGTTTAAGGTTTACAAAAGAGTTTTAAATCGAAAAAAAGAAAAAGAAAAAAGCAACGAACAAGACGGTTTGTATCTCAGATGTAACTAACAAAGGCTAGGACATAAAAAAAGTCACTATTGTGTTTGGTCGTGGTCCACCGTCGTCCATTGATGGAGGATTTTGAAAGAAAAAAAAGACAAAATGGTGAAGAAGGTTACTGTGGGGGGTATTTTTGTCCGTTCACCATAACAGGTGCCTTTTAAACTTAAGTTATTAAACCGGTGACTTTCTTACAAAGTCAGGCCCAAATAGTGACAAAAAAATTTTGAACCCTTAATCCCTCTCCATAAAAAAAAATAAAAAAATAAAAAAAATAAAAATAAAAATAAAAAATCTATCTCAGTGCTTTCTTGATCAGTTAAAGGAAAAAAAAAAAAAA